>CAMTDV010000017.1:12144401-13344401 GCA_947069175.1 Scalesia atractyloides
TCGTGCAAATTTGGTTACCATTTTTTTTGCACACGCGTAGATTAAAATGTTACAAACACAGCTCAAGGGGTTTTCTAGAGCGGTGCTTTCAGCCTTTTTATGGACGGCCTTTTTTTACAAACACAACTGTAAAAAAAGAAAAAAATCTAGAGCAGTGCTTTCAAGCCTTTTTAAATTGCTGCAAAAAGCTAGTGATATTGCATTTACACCAACATTAAGGGTTTTTTTATGGTAGTGTAAATTAACAAAAAAAAATATTTTTTTAAAGGTTAATTTCTTTTGGACTTTTGATATTTTTTTGAAAAAACCTTCGTTTTAGCCGGGTTCTTTAAGTTCTCACAACTCGTAAGAGTTTTTATTTTACCCTAACCCTATACACACACATATAAATACACACACTTAACATGTTAAAAAAATGGGGAAATATGGATTTCACGTGTTAAATATCATTTTGTTTAATTTATTTTAGAGATTTTACGTATAAGTACATGTAGAAGTCTTTTAAATAAAAACAAAAACAAAAAAAATTATAAATTCTTAAAAAATAGTAAAAAAGGTAAAAACAATTTCTTTTTATAAAATGTTTTTATTAGAATAGCTTTTACATATCTTTTTATGTAAAAGCTACGAAAAATGAAAACTTTTTTTATCATTTTAAATTGAATTTTTAAGATATACTATTCATGTTAAATACATTGTTCCCTGATTTCTTACTTTTTTATTATTCCCCGTTGAACCCACTCTCTCACACACACAAACTATATATATATATATATATGATGTAAATATTGTGAAAAAACCATTTTAATTGAGAAAAGTTAGGAAACTCTAACCTCCCGACAATATTTTTCTAAAAAATCACACATGTAAAAGATATGTTACACAAAAACTTTTTATTTTTATTTTTAAATATGTCAGAGCTTTTTTGATTTTTTTGCTCAAACCTTTAAAAACATGTATATTATATGTGTGATCTTTTTTTCAAAAGCAAAAAAATATCGGGAGGTTAGAGCTTCCTTGGTTTTCTCAATTAAAAAAAGTTTCTTATCTAGTTTTTCCCTATATAGGAGAAAGATTTGTTAGGAACCACCCTTTATTACGAGAAACGCGAGAACCAATGTGAACACAACCAAAGTACCTAAAAAAATCTAAAAAGTGTACAAATATTTTTTAATATATTTAAAAAAAATAGTTATATTTCGTCACTAAAAAACCAAAAAAAATTAGAGTAAAAATTATCGATGCACATGTTGCATATGTATAATTTATTTGACAAATTTCCATAATATTTTACAAGTGTTAGACAATTGCACTTTCTTTACACTACCATCTTAGTACACTACTTTTTACATTACAAATATTATAAATGCACATGTGCATCTATATGTATGAACATGATATAACGTGTTTTGGTACACTACTTTGTATATACTTTCCATTTCATCTATCGTACCATCCATAATACACTACCATTACCTTCATACCATTATTAATACAATACCATTACCTAGCTCCTACCATCCTTAATACAATACCATTACCAATATTTCACTTTATGCACATATATATCAACACCCTTCATACAATCCAAACAACATATTACAAAGTGACACACATAACCAAATCATCAACTACTATATATAACTAACCAAAAAAACATGTATATGGGCCTACTTCATCATCAAAATAACAAACTTTTTGTATCAAAACACGTTATAACATGGTTATACATAATGATGCACAGGTGCATTTTTAATATTGGTAATGTAAAAAAGTAGTTTTTTACGGATGGTAGTGAAATGAAAGTGCAATTGTCTACTACTTGTAATGTATTACGAAATTTGTCAAAGAAATGATACATATACACATGTGCATCGATAATTCTTACTCGATTTTATTTATTTTTTATTTTTTAGGGTGACGGAATATAGCGATTTTTTTAAACATTAAAAATTTTTTGTGTTTTTTTAGATTTTTAGGTATTTTTTGTATTCACATTGGTTCTCGTATGAATCCTACCATATATATATATAGGGAAAGTGTAAAATTCAATATCCCTTAACGTACAGTACGTACGAGATGAAATTATAACACGCATAATTAGTTTTATAACATACGTGATTATGTTCAAACGTGATTAGGCTTTTGAGTTTGATAACATGCGTAATTTCATCTCGTACGTATCGTATGTTAACAAATATTATACATTAACTCACCCACATGTAGGTTTAATTAAGCAATTGATAGACTATAAAATTGATAACAAAATAACTAGGTGTCTTTTACAAAGAAGTATTAGAAAGTTGTGAGTTTGAAGTGTATTTTCATCTTTTGTTGTTATACAAAATAAAAAAAATTATTATGTAACTTTTTATGCACATTATTATACTTTTATTTTTTTATTATACAACCTATGTAATATATATATATATATATATATATATATATATATATATATGAACGACATAACTTAGTTTTATAGCCATCTATCTTTTTGTTTTCTTGTCTTTCTTACTTAATTAATTATGCATACTTATTTTTTAATCAAAGATAATTTTATGTTATTAAACATGTGAATTTGATATGAAACTAATTATTAACTTTTTAGATAAAATTATGTATTTTTTTACTTAAAAGTTTCACCAAGTTTTGAATTATATTGGTTAATACATTTAAAAAAGAGAGTAATTATTATTATTATTTTTATTAGTGATTTATAAAAACTTTCAAGTATTTAATGTGGTTGAATTGGTAAAAATGATAAAAATACAATATGTTAAATAATAAAAAAAGTGATAATAAAAATTAAAGTTAATACCTTGTTTAAAGAAATAATGTTTTAAAATTAACTTAACAAAACTTATAACTATCACGTGGATGTTCACTTTTTAAAATACATATTTTGACAACCGTCTATATTAACAAATTACATTATATTTTATTACTCCATCCGTCCCATTAAACGTGTCTTACTTTGAATTTTTAAAGTCTTTATTTATAAACTTTGACTTTAATTATATATTTTTTGTGTTATATAAAAATTGATGAAACTTAACCAGATAAAAACACTTGTAAAACACACTTAAATCATATAACTTTCATCAAGTATTATCTAACGTAAATAAAATTATTTAAGGTTAAAGTTTATAAATAAAGACTTTGAAAATTCAATATAGGACACTTTTAATGGGACGGAGCTAGTAATATAATACATTGTTTATTCAACCATATAATGCATATGTTTTTTTAAATACATAATTTTTTTGTTATTAATAATCACTGTTGTAAAACAAGGTCTATGAGGCCGAGTACTCTCCACCTAGACCGCGTACTCTCAGAGTACACTCAACTCCAACTAGGGAGCGCCTAACGTTTTTTGCGACCATGCAATTATATAGCATTACATTTATCAGCTCTTATAATACATGATATACTCTAAATTATACGTATTTTTATATAAATATTTCTTCACTTTTAAGTAACTTTAGGGTTGTGTACATTGCATTCTATTCGTATTTGGTTCATAATTGAGTTTGTTGATTCTAAACAAAAGTAAGCTAAAAAGACAAATTTATACTAAAACAATTAATAAATGCATAAAAGTTTGTCCTAAAAAAAGTGTTGATCAAAACACCTTAATCGATAAAGGAGTTTAGATTATTGAATGTTTTAATGATTTAAGAGTTAACTTAAAATATATTGTTTTGACATGTGTTTCTACAGGTCTCTCCAGAGTTAAGTTAAAAAGGTTAGAGTTTGGACTCATAAATCAATTTTTGAATTATGGTGGAGTTCAAACGTGATTTAAGAAATGCAAGGTTAAATAACTCAAAAATGCATTACAAGCTCATGAGATTAAAAAGTTAATTGCCATTAGATGTTTTGATGACAAGTGGGTCTTACGGTGGAACAAAAGAAAGAAATTAGATTATGGAAAAAGGGACTATGGCAATTAATTAAAGGATTCTAAAATACCCTTTATAAAATCACAAAATTATAACGTGCCATCGCTGCCTTAATTCTTGTGTTTGGGCCGTTAATAACGATTAGTGAAAGAAGACTAGCCCACTTGTTCATTAAGCATGCAGCAAAAACAAAATCCCATTCGTAGAATTGTGTTTCACTCGAATTCTAATACCTCCAATCAGATTATATACGGGCGACGGACTGCCGCAAGGGCAGGAAACCCTACTATACCAACAAGGGGGATGCTGTTACGAGCAGAAAGCTACGAAGGGACGATTCTTGGAGGAGAGGGTGTCTACGGTTCAAGATTCGGGTTCAGTTCATAAACGTGTCAGTTTTTGGTTTTGATTACTTTGTGTTTTCTAGACTATTGAACATGACTTATTTATCATTTAAGACTTGTTTATTTATTCCGACTACTAGTAACTTATAATGGTTGCCTAGGTTGATGAACTAAATGAATTGTTTAATTGATTAACTTTTGCTTTTGAATGAATGTGTTGATTTACAGGTTATTTTGAAAACTGAATCTAAATACTTGTGTTTTGGTGTTGATTGGTTTGATAATATATTTGCTGGTTCAATTGCTCTAGATATTTAGAAATATACTTTAGAGCCGGCGGTCAGTCTAGATTGTTAATCTTTTAGTCTAGACCTTAAAGGTGAGAAATCTAATTCAAGTTTAATAATTATTAAACCAATTGATTAAAATGTGCAATCTTTTCTAGAGGTGAGAATTCTAATCTAGAATTGCTAGGTTATTAGCCGGGCGTTGTTAGGCAGTTTGGGTGGCCGATAACTCGGATTAATCTGTTTATTCGCGTCTAGAGTTTCCTAGGTTTCGGTGTTCTTAGTTATTTCAGCTTCATAACTTGAGGGTTTTAATATATAAATTACTTTACACCTGATAGTTGTGGGACTTGGTGGTCGATAACTCGAATCAGTCCATTTTAGCACTTCTTCACATGTCATACTTTTAGATTCGGTTTATCTCTCGGGGGTTTATCGGGTTAGATAAAGTCTTCATTCGAAAGCAAGGTTAGGATTTAATCATGAGTCTAGGGATTCTTGCCTAGGTAACCAACTTTCCTATCATCCTTGATTTCACCTTAGTAGCATTCAGCTTGCGTCTCAGCCCGTCGTAGTTCTCTTTAATTTAATTAGATTATTAATTTAATTAATCAAAACCTCAAAATAATCAAATAATTTAGTTAAGTAGTTAGTTGAGTCAGAGTCTAGTTAGCATCGCTAGTGTCTCGTGGGTTCGATACACGGACTTCATTAGGCTTTACTACTTACTATAGGTATACTTGCATGTCAGTGGTCTAGCATTTAAAGAGTCTTAGTTTATAAATTTAAAACTAGGGTGTCTAGAGTTGGTTAGTTTTTATATACCGCATTTACCAAATCAATACGTAACCTAGTAATTGAATAAATTAACTCTGAACCATCTTTAATTATGTAAAGTTTATGCATCAAATGTGGATTATCTAATTAATATTGAGGTGAGGGTTAAGTCCAATAGCCAAAGCCTTTAAATTTGGAGTTAAAGTACAGCTCCACACTTGAAGGTAAAGTGTTCAAGCTTAATTCAGAAGAAACAACGCATTAAAAAAAATAAAAAAAAAGTATTTTTTAACGGTTAAATTTGCACATTGTGAGGATTGAACCTATAACCTTCTACTACCCTAGACTCTATTTAACTTACCGTAAAAATAACCCCTTATAATTAACATTTGAGTAAATTGCACAAAACATCCTTTATGTTTCCTCAAACTTGCAGGTTCCAGCCTTAATGTTTAAAAGTTGCTAAAAACAGCCTTTAAGTTTATTTTTGTTGCGGGTTCAATCCTTTACAGCTAACCACGTTATTTTCTTCAGTTAAGTTCTCTCACATGCATAACATGTGAGGGTATATTCGTCATTTTGTTTGATCTTTTAAAATATAATATAATACATATTATATATTTGATATTATTATATATTATGTATAATAAACACACACATTAATAAACAACCACCACAACAAACCGTCTCCGGTCTCCACCCCTCAGAATTAAAACCACCACAGCCCCCACCCATCACCACCCTAACAAAACCACCATAACAACTATCCATCTCCAGCCTTAGCAAAACAATCCCTACCCTTCACCAACCACTGTTCACCATCACAACCATCTTGCCCCACCGTCACCAACCACCACAACACCAAACACCAAACCCTAACCTCCCCTCAACCACTACCGTTCTACCTGTTAATGCACCCAACAACAACACCCACAGTTATCACCACCACACAAGAGAGAGATGCGCATGGTAGTTTAGAAAGGGAAAAAGAAATCTGAGAAAACAGAGAAAAAGAGAGAAAACCGAGGGGGCACGATCTGCTTTGACTTCCAGTTCCGGCTTGAAAGACCTAGCCGCCGTCGGCCTTGGCGGCTAGGGTTCCGAACTGTTTTGACCTTCAATTCCGGCCTGAAAGACCTAGCCGCCGCCGGCCTTTGCTTGACGGTTACGGTTTGATGTTGTTTTTCAGGTGAGGACTCGCCGCCGCACCACACGGTGGTGTGCTATCATGAACAAAGGAAGCGAAGAATCGGTGAAATCGGCACCTAGGATTTCAGAATTCCGATCGAATCAGGTTTACTCTTTTCTGAACAACATTCATCCGTTCTCCCCTCAATTATCCCCGCAATTTCGCCTCTGCATCTCCATATCCTCCAACAAACATCATCGGTCCACAATCTCAAACCGAAACCCTAACCCTACGGTGGTGATGTATCAGGTGGCGGTGGTGGTGGTGGTGGCAGTTGAAGATGATGGTGGCAGAGTTATATGGGGATTTTGGGGGTTTTGTCGAAGGTGGAGGTGGTGGCAAAGGAGGTGGTGGCAGAGGAGGTGGTGTCGGAGGTGGAGGTGGTGGCAGAGGAGGTGCCCTAACCCTACGGTGGTGATGTATCAGGTGGCGGTGGTGGTGGTGGTGGCAGTTGAAGATGATGGTGGCAGAGTTATATGGGGATTTTGGGGGTTTTGTCGAAGGTGGAGGTGGTGGCAGAGGAGGTGGTGGCAGAGGAGGTGGTGTCGGAGGTGGAGGTGGTGGCAGAGGAGGTGGTGTCGGTGGAGGAGGTGATGTGTTTTTTGAGGCCTTTTCTTTCCGATTTGTTGTCTTTCCAGCCTTTTCTTTCCGATCTATTTCAGCTGGGGTGGCAGTGGTGGAGGTATGCTGACGGTTGGTGGAGGTGATGGTGGTGGTTATGGTGTTAGAGAGAGAGAGAGAGAGAGAGAGAGAAGGAAGGGGGTTGTGTTTTATAACCAGATTCATGTGTTTTATAACCAGATCAACCAAAATGACGAATATACCCTCACATGTTATGCATGTGAGGGAACTTAACTGAAGAAAATAACGTGGTTAGCTGTAAAGGATTGAATCCGCAACAAAAATAAACTTAAAGGCTGTTTTTAGCAACTTTTAAACATTAAGGTTGGAACCTGCAAGTTTGAGGAAACATAAAGGATGTTTTGTGCAATTTACTCTTAACATTTAGTAGTGGTAGTTTTGATTCAATTAATAATTATAAGGCTAGACGGTGTGGCTTAGCGCCACCCTGCCACCTCACCTTTTTTAACGCCCCGGGGCGCCATTGGCCACACCGCCACCGCTAAACAGGGGGCGCTATAGACCCCCCGCCAGCGTGCTAACGAGCGAATGTTGAAGGTTTCAAGGGAATGTTGGTCAACATAACCGTTGATCAACACTTACTTTAAAAAAAGTTAATTTAAATTTTATAATTTACCTATGAATACCTTACCCCTTTTTTATATTTTTCATCTCTTCTTCCTCTACTCTTTATCTAAAATCTTTAGATTTTTTTTATAATCACACATTTTTTTCCCAACAACCAAAACCCGTGGGATCCCAACCATCCGTTTTGGCATAGTTTAGCAAACAATCCCAACAACGAGCAAGAAGACCGTTACCGAAGAGACCCACGAACGGTTGAGCTTGGGTATTATCCGATGCCACCTAGCACCCCAACTTCCTCTTATCTGACCACTCCACCGATTCCAGGTTTTTGGTTTTTACGGATACTATTCCCAACCGCCATTTTCCTCAAAACATACCCCAAACCTAAAACATACCCCAAACCCCAAACACACCCCAAACATAAAACACACCCGAAACTGAATCCGTACTCGAAACCCAACCCACTTACTCAAAAGATGGACGATCGAGAAAGCACCGTAAGAAGGTGAGGGCGAAACACGTGTTCCTAAGACTATTGGAAAATGGACACCTAGGGAAGAACTTGCGTTGTCACAGCATGGCTCGACGTGTCGGAAGATGAGATTGTTGGTAAATATTTTTTATAAATATGTTTTTTATAGTTACATATTTATAAATATTTTTTACTAATATAAATTTATAATTGTGTTGTATTTTTAAAGGAGACGACCAAGATGTAAAAATATTTTGGAAGCGTATACATGAGAAGTTTTTCGCCGCAATGGGCCGTGATGAATACCGTACGTCCGCAAGAACTAAAAATGGAGAAACAAATCCCGAGAGACTTTTCGCAACTACCAGAGGA
This sequence comes from Scalesia atractyloides, assembly GCA_947069175.1. Lineage (NCBI taxonomy): Eukaryota > Viridiplantae > Streptophyta > Magnoliopsida > Asterales > Asteraceae > Scalesia > Scalesia atractyloides. The sequence goes on from CAMTDV010000017.1 coordinate 12,152,957, forward strand.
GGACCGAGTCATTTTGGAGGCTTTGGAGGCTTGTAAGGCACAGATTAGAGCGAAATATATGTAGTTTTTTTATATTTTCTAGTACGTTATTTTCTAAGTAACTTTGCATTTTTTAGGACTTTATAATGTTTTTATTTATTTTAATGAAATTATGTTTTTTATTTGTCGTTATTATAAAAATAAAATATATAAATAAAAAAATAACAGTTAGGTAATGATGATGGGGCTTAAAACCATTGCATGCAAGTTAAAGGAAGGGACTTTAAAACCCCCTATGTGGCGTGATGTGACACTAAGGTGGCATGATAAAACCCCTAAGGGCTTTATACCACACCCACTAACATAATAATAACTAATTTATACATTAAGCATGAGTCCAAACATTATTTCATCATCATTTGAAGCTCAAGAAAACCCTAAAAAGCACAAAGTACAATTTCTTTCTTTAAAATTAAATTAAATCATATGCTAACACCGTTAACAACAGCAGAATCATGCATCGCTTGACTTGAATCATATGCTAACACTGTTAACAATAGCAGAATCATGCATTACTTATACCAATGATGAGCCTGAGCTCGAAGAAACTGAAGTTCCATGGAGCGCAGCGTCAACCGTTTGTGCAGATGGTGGATCAGGAGTGCTGTTTACTGGTGAAACTGCTTGGATGTGGGTAAGAAGAGTCACATTCTCTTCATCAGTGGAATGAACAAACGATCGACATATCCCCTGGAACATAAAAGAAAATATTTAAGTTCGTGATATGATGTGGAAGTGTAATGAAACATACGGATTCCTTTGATTATCCGATTTGTATCACACAAAAGTGACACCAAAAGGTCCAAAACCCTACCAGAAAGTGATGGTTTGAACTACCTGAAACAAGATCTCTATTACATAAATGATATTTCTTAAAGATTAAAAATTGTAAAATTCAAACGCGATAGCTTAAGCCCGAGCGCGGACTTATAGTAGACATCATTTAATAAACGAGCATGAGCCTGAATTTCACATGTTGAGCTTGACTAGGCTCAACAACGTATACTTGAGCTTATTAATTATAAAATTTATATTTATGAGTCAAGCTAGAGCTCAACTTTACAACTAATTAAAATAAATAAATAGGCCAAGCCGAATAAGTGAGCTTGAGCTTCAGCTCAACTAACTCATTTACCCTACTTATAACATATGTGAAATAAGGGATTTTTTTGTGTGAATATTATAATAATGAAGTGTAACACCTCAAAATCTAAAAATATACCATGACTGAAAATTGTAATAATAAAATTTCATAGATACATAACAACACTAACAATTTTTTATTGTTAGTACTTAGCGTTTTCTTAGATAACGAAAAGACATTTTCAATATCAATCGGTAATTACTCTTGAATTTAATATTTGTGTCAACATGTCCCGAAAGATACAATAAATTTGTGTATCATCCAAGAGTTTTGAGTATCAATCATCGGCAATGAAAACTAAGAATATTAGGTTGCTAGATGAATGGACTATATTCATTATTCTTGTTTTGATAAACTTATAATACAATTAAATATAAATGTATTTAATTCGGTTCCAATGTAGAACCACCATTCATAATGTATCTCAATATTAGATTATTCTTGTAATCCGATATAATTAGATACAATATATATATATATATATATATATATATATTATATATATATATATATATATATATATGAGAAACTAACTAAAAAAACAACAAAAAAGCATAAAAAACATACATTTTTTACAATTTTTTTATAAAAAGTCGCTGCATTTTATATATATAAAAAAAAACTTTTTTTCAAAAAAAAAAAAAAACTTGTAATGCATACTACACATGTGCATTATATGTATATGTTGTACATATGCATTATATGTTTTTTTATTTTTTTAAAGTTTTTTTTATAATAAATATAGCGAATTTTGATAAAAAAAAAATTGATATGTTTTTTGGTTTTTTTAGTTAGCTTTTTGGTTTTCTCTTTTAAACTATTTTCTCATGATCCATCCCCATATAGGGAGAGGATCATGAGAAAACTAGATATAAATAGGAAAACTAGAAAACTAACTAAAAAGCAAAAAAAAAAGCAAAAAAACATACATTTTTTTTAAATTTTTTACAAAAATCGCTGCTTTTTATGTATAAAAAAACTTTTATTTAAAAAAAAACTTGTACTGCACATGTGCACTATATGTGTACTACACATGTGCATTATATGTACATGTTGCACATATGCATTATATGTTTTTTGATTTTTTTTAAGTTGAAACCGGCGCGTAAAAAAAGTTTTAAAACCGGCGCGTAAAAAAGTTTCTAAACCGGCGCGTAAAAAAAGTTTGAACCCGCGCATAAAAAAATTAAAACCGCGCGTAAAAAACGTTTGAAACCGCGCGTAAAAAAATTTTAAAACCGGCGTGCAAAGAGAAGTTCTAACAGCGATAAAAAAAGTTTTAAACCGCGCGTAAAAAGTTTAAAACCGGCGCGTAAAAAAAGTTAAACGCGCGTAAAAAAATTAAAACCGGCGCGTAAAAAAATTTAAGATCGGGCGTAAAAAAAGTATGAACCCGTGCGTAAAAAAAGTCTGAACTCGTGCGTAAAAATATTTGAAACCGGCGCGCAAAAAATGTTTGAACCCCTACATAAAATAATTTTCTTACTGCATGATTCAAAAATAACATTAAGTAAATCATATTAATTAAATCACAAACATTAATTAAAGCACAATGATTACAACTTTAATTATCAATTATTAAAGAGCTTAGTAAAAATATCAATTTACCCTTATCCCACTAAAAACAAAAAACTTATTAATTAAAGTACAATGATTACAACTACTTTATTGTCTTTTAATCTCATCCATTAAAACACTTTTGATCAATAGCTTATATTAGTTTCTACGGTTCTTACAACTCAAGGTGGTTCTCATTTTACCCATCCCAATATATATATATATATATATTATATATAATTATACTTACCGATTTTAATAAAATTACTACACCATAAATAACATGCTAATATTGTATACACCACAATGAACATAATTCATTAGATTTTATACAATACAAAATCTTAGAGTGAAGTTCGTAAATTCAAACTTGAATTCAAAATTATAAATTATTGGTGTAATATAAAAGAGTTAATTACGTTTTTCGTCCTTGTGATTTTCAAAAATCACTATTTCAGTCCATTAGTTTAAAAATTGTCATTTTAGTCCTGTGGTTTCACTTTCGTAACTATTTCAATCCACATTCGTTAATTCCATCCAATTATTCTGACCATTTATTGGAAACTGAATGGACTGAAATAGTGATTTTTGACAAACCAATGAATTGAAATAGTTACGAAAGTGAAACCACAGGGACTGAAATGACAATTTTTAAACTAATGGACTGAAATAGTGATTTTTGACAAACCACAGGGACGAAAAACGTAATTAACTCAATATAAAATAAAAATAACAATTGCCTAAAAAAATAATACGTGCTAGAATTAAGAATACCAAAAGAATTATATAAAGTAAGATTTTAACTATATAATTTTAGTTGGCCAAAGAGAGAACGAAAACAAAATGTAATTCAATATTTTTTATGTTAATGGTCAAAGCATTCAAGTTGTTGGAATTAGAAGTGAATAGATACAAAACTTAATATATTTGGTAAGATCCCATTTTGCTATTTATTTCCCCGGCTTTTTGAGTTAGAGAAAGTTAAGTCTTGTTCTATAAGGGAGAGGGTCTCTTGCGATAACTCGGGCACGGTTCAGGTGTCATGGATTTTGAAGAAAAAAACTCTCTTTGTTGGAGGAACCGGAAGTGTCAGACCTTCTTTCGATGGTCTCCTTCTTTTGATGGTCTCCTTGTTTAAGTTCGGTTCGGGCAAGGACAAGTGGGAATGGATCGGGCTTGGGGATGAAGGCTTCTCTGTGAAAGCAGTGAGAAATTTCTTGGAAGTTTGCGTGTACGGTCCATCGGGTGAGGTTTGTCAGTGGGTGAATTGGGTGCCCATCCAGGTGAATTGTTTCGTTTGGCGCGCTTTCCAAAACAGAATTCCGGTGTCCGACAATCTGATGGCTAGGGGGGTTCGTGTTGGGGGATTGTGCTCTTTGTCATAACTCATTGGGACGGTGCAGCATGTTTTTATAAGGTGTACCGAGGCGAGGAAGACTTGGAGGAAGGTCTCGATGTGGGCCAAATGGGACTTCACTGGTTGGGAGGATTTGGAGCAGCTGCGGGTTCAGATTGGTGAGGTCGATTCGCGTTACGCGTAAAATGCTTTTGGGATTATGTATACAACCTTATGGTGCACTTGGAAAGCGAGGAGCAAGAGAATTTTCAAAGGCACTAAAAGAGCAGTTGACTGGATTTTTGTTGATATTGTGGCTACCTCTTCAGTTGGGTAAAGAATAGAGGCAAGATTTTGACTTGCATCTGGGAAGTTTGGAAAGTGGATCCTTGTCATAGTATATCTTCCTGTAACATGTAGTTAGTTTTCTTTTGGCTGTATGTGGCTTTTGCTTTTTTCTCTTCCTGTATGTCCAGCTTTTCGCTGGTTTTCTTTCTTTTTATATTGATGTCGTTCAAAAAAAATATAATATATATATTATACATATGAATAGATTCTCTTGAAGAATAGTACCAAATCAATTATTTGATTTTAAAGGTCTTTTGTTTATCAATTAATTTGAATTTTTCGTAATAAATTACCCTGCGTAACTTTTAAAATAAAATTTTAATTCTAAATTCATATCTATGTTTTTTTTAACATTTGCATGCATTGGATCGGTATTGGTTCGTTAAAGTACCGATACGATACATGCACTCATAGAAATCAATATGTGTTTTACATCGAACACAAACGATAAAAACGAACACCCGGTAACGATACTGATGTTGTTCGCACGTTGTCGATCAATTAAGATTGTCATGATATTAGTACCAATATTCAATTATCGTTGCCAGAAAGAGTTGTATAGATGAAAGAAAAATCGAAATTGAAAACCATAAAATCAAATATAGGTACCGTTATCGATGATGTTAGGTACGCTATGGTAGGACACTATGTCAATTTATCGAAAGAAAAAAAACAATAAAAATAAATACCGGTACTATAACCAATGTTCGTTTGGTTTCGGTTCGATTCACTATGACAGCAGCACCATACCCGTTATCATACAGGAAACCATAAAAAATGAATAATACCAGATCCATGTTGTCCGATTTGGTTCAGTCGGTTTCGAGTTGGTACGATAGCGGCAAAAATTCGTTTCAATAAAAATTATATCATGGTATCGAAAAAAGCAAACATAGAGCGAAAACAAGCCAAATTGACATCAACTAAACACATCGGTACCTATAACACAAACAAACCAAACAGATATCAATAAACAACATTAGTACCGGTATTGATATTCGTTCTTATTGTTTTCGATCCATGTAAGGTTTTCTCTTTCGATTACTATAGCGAATGGCGGTACCGTACGAGGGAACTGATAGTGACCGAATTCCCGTCACGAAGCACGACGGAATATACTATATATATATATATATATATATTGGGAAAGTGTAAAATGAGAACCACGAGAACTTTTTTTATCCGACGCGAGTTGGGTCAAAAATTTTTTCCCAAACGTAGATGAGAAAATTATAAATACATCTATAAAAAGAAGTAAAAAAAATTGCCGAGTCGGTGACTGATGTAAGTTTTTTTTACGGGAGACGTAAATTTTGGAAGAAGATAAATATTTTTTACCCCTCATGTAAATTGGGTATGCGATATTTTTTTACAAATTTTATTTTGCTGAAAGAGGTGATTGTTTTTACGACTTTTGAGAAAAAATATTTGAAAAAAAACGTTTTGAATGGCCTAGTTCTCGCGGTTCTCGCAACTCGTGGTGGTTTATCATCGAGGGTTTAAATGAGAACGCTAGATATCGCGAGAACCGTGAGAACGAATGGAAAATTCATTTTTTAATACAAACCTCATTGTAATTAAAATGCAACATAAAAATAATTTAAAACATCAAATAATTCATTTTTCGCTCAAAATCACTCTTATTAGATTCTTTACACATGTGTATATATAACAAATTTACACATGTGTAAATGACAAACTTACATATGTGTAAAAAAAATTATTTACGAATTCACGTAACTTTAAACGGTGTAAATTAAATTTCTAGCATTGTATTCGAATAATAATGATAAGTGTAAAAAGAAATTTTAAATTTGAATTGTTTTTGACCAAGTTTTCGTGTTTTTTTCATTCGTTCTCACGGTTCTCGCGATATTTAGCGTTCTCGTTTAATCCTCCCATTATATATTATATATATATATAATAGGTTAGGATCATGTGAAAAGCACTATACTAATTAGAAACATTCTAGACCTACACATTTTCTTTAAGTTTTTCGTAATGTACACATATGTATAGATTGAAATTAACTATATAAATATGTGTATATTGAGTTATACACATATGTATATAGTAAATTTAAACTATACATATGTGTATATTACAAAAAGCTTAGGAAAATGTGTGGTCCAGAATGCTTCTCAAGTTTCTCAAATAGGGTGAACTTCTTTTAGGATTCCTACATATATATATATATATAAGGAAGAGGATCCTGTAAAAAAGGCCGAAAGTGTGAGAATGGTAAGAAAGAATCTAAACCATTATGATCTTTAATCTAATGGTTGAGATCTTGATGGTAATCTTGTAAATATATAACAATTAAAATAATTAATCTTCTAGATTAATGGTATAATGGTAAAATTAACATTTTTAATTTTAAAAGTCACATGCAATCCACAGCAAGTTCTCCTTTTATTTTTTAAACGCCAATAACTTTTTACACGTAACTCGTTTTTTTTAAATTACACCATAATAACAGTGTTTTTTAATCTTTAATATGAGTACCTATATTACTATACTTATATACAGAAAAAAATTACGTTCAATCGAATGTTTCAGTTAATGGTTTTTTGTTTCAGTTCATGGTGTTATATAATTATTGAATGGTGTTATATACTTATTGAATTGTGTTTATATGTGTTGAATGTGTTTAATTTAATTTAATTTATTGAATGGTGTTAATAATTAATGAATGGTGTTATATATGCGTTGAATGGTTGTTGCAGTGTTATTCGTAATGTTATTATAGAGATCTTTAAAATGGTGTTATATACTTATTGAATGGTGTTATATAATTATTGAATTGTGTTATATACGTGCTGAATGGTGTTTGCAGTGTTATTCGGTATTCCTATAAATTAGGGTGGCGGTTTATGGAAGGTTTTGAATTAATTAAATCAATGATAAAATTATTTAATTACCCTTTTCAATTAATTTAGATTTAATGGCTGAGAATCTTTCTTACCTTTCTCATACTTTTGGTCTTTTTACAATAATCTTACCATATATATATATATAACAAAAAGAAATACTAAGCTATCTATTTTGTATTCTTGGATATTAATATGTAGATGAGGATGAAATCACTCAAGCAATATTATGCCTATCTTATGTTGTTTGAATATTGTTTCCGATGGTGAGATAAATAACAAAGTAAGCTGTCATCTTCGTCTTAATACAAAATGTTTCTTTTCTTGCATTTGGTCCCTGTAGTTATTCAAACTTACCATTTTTATCCATTTCTTTAAACCCATCCAAAATTTCTATTAAGTCAAAGAGAACTTTAGTCTTGTACAAAATGTTTCTTTTCTTGCATTTGGTCCCTGTAGTTATTCAAACTTACCATTTTTATCCATTTCTTTAAACCCATCCAAAATTTCTATTAAGTCAAAGAGAACTTTAGTCTTTTTACCTAATGTACAAGTTTTTCCTAGTATCCACAAGTTTTTTTTTAATTATGAATCTCTATCTTTCTCTCTCTCACGCGTGCTAACAACTTTCCACCCTTCCTCGTTTTGGCAAGTTTTATTGTCCATACAAAGAGGTTTATCAAAAATTATATGAAACCCTAATTCATAGTCATACAGTTTGTTAATCTCCTTCTTCAAGCTTTCACCAACCTCAATCGATCGCAGATTATCTCTGTTGTTCTATTGATCGTTACTTTGTTTAGTTACGGTGGCAAATTATTCAAATGTATATGTTCAATATGTTTTGGTTTGTTTAGAAAGGTTTGGGGAACTTTGAATCTAAAGGTTTGTTGATGTTTCTTCAAGTACACGACAAGTAAAAAAGCTCCTTTGTAAGACAACTTTTCTTTTGCTAGAGAGAGATATGAACTTCAAGCCCGATCGTTGGAAAAACGGGGTGGAGATGGTTATAAACGATGATGCTTTATTTAGTTTTTTTCAAAACTACGCATTAATTGAAGCGTAATTTGGTGTATGAACTAATCGAGCTCATGGATGATATGACTTATTATGTTACCACATGGTACGATTGTCATGAATGAGTCGTAGTCCAAATGGATGCATTTATGGAGCCGGGTTTCATGTCTAGTTCCATAAATATATATGAATGTACATATTTTGACGTAGTTGGCAATTTTATATTTGATATGAGGAAAAAAAGTGCGCCCTAGCAAATTTCAAATTCCAGCTAAAAGCAAGAGTCAATATAATTGTTACCGAAACATATGACAATTATTCTTTATTGTGTTATAAGTTTCCTCAACATTTGTTTAGTGTAACTTATATCTAACCCGATGATACATCATCGTTGTTGACGAATCATTACTCTCTATTTCTCATGATAATGATTTCTGCATTAACATGTAAGGTAAGATTCAAGAGTTTTAAGTATCGCTCATTTATAATAAAATTTGTTTAGGCTGTCACATAAGTGAACTCTAATATGGTTATACTTTAGACGAGGATCATCTAATATTTTGGTTCAAAGTTAGATTGGCATTCACAATGTATCTCTTTTTTTCTTTGAACGGCAAACGACAATACTTTATTCATCACCAGAATTTCAGATCATACAATGGTTAGTAAGCTACTAAACCAACCCCCTTTACATCATCACCTAGACCGAAATAAGATTACATACAATCGAAAGAAATAGAACGTTTAGTTATCTCTCCAATTCGAACTTCACCCATTTTCTCCGTTCTATATTAATTTCGTTTCGCACGGGATTTTAGCCACATGAAGGATATTGCTTGTATCTCCCCGAAGATTGCTTCCAAATTTATTCGTTTCCCACCGAAGATGTGTTCATTTCTTGCTCTTCAAATCTCCCAACAAGTTGCCAAAAAAATAACCTGTATAAATTTTTTAGTATGCTTGTCAATTATTTCATTCTTGTGAAGGTTCAACAGATCTTTTGTGCTATTCGCATGAATTTGCTGTAGTTTACACCATGTACATTTTCTTTGCCAAATTTGCTCAGCTACATAACATCTTGTAAAAAGATGGTCAGCATCTTCTTCACGGTCATTACACAATTTGCATATCGATGTGCCCGCCAAAATTCCCCTTTTTTCTTTAAGCCTTTCATAGTTGCTAGCTGATCCTGACTCGCACGCCACACAAATATATTTACCTTTTTGGTACCAATTTGACCCATTCGAGTGGATAAAACAGAATGGCGTATCTATTTAACAACGCTCGAGATGATGCCACCGAGAATGTACCGCCTTTATCTGCTACCCAACTCCATTTATCTTCCCGATTATGCAAACCGATGGTTTGGATGATGGTCAAGAGCTGCTGCAGTTGTTCTCTTTGACCGATGGTGCTCGGATTGCTCATCCATTCCCATCCTGTCAGTCATTCTTCTAGCAATACACTTCTATTTTTTTCTAGCCCAAAGAGCTCCGGGTACCTGTTTTTTAGCGTTCCCCCCCACCCCGTTCCACCAATCTAGCCAGAATCTGATCTTTCTTCCATTCCGACATTTCCTTTTATTATATCTTCTATCGCCAAGCTCCTTTCCAATTCTAACAATGTTGTTCCATGTTCCTGAGATACTTTCTTTCACCGGTAGATATGACGTTGAGTGTGACCGTAGATACAACAACAACAACCGAACCCAGTAAATCCCACAATTAGCAATGCTATTGTTAGGGTCTAGGGAGGGTGAGATGTAGACAAACCTTACCTCTATCCCAGGGATAGAGAGGCTGCTTCCAGAGAGACCCTCGGCTCAAATCATACAGACAGATTTATAAAGCAAGAGGCATATATGTATAATGCGAACTACCACACATATAAAACTACCGCTAATAACATAGGTGGTGAAAGAGTATATGGGTAAACTAGGCAAATATAACGAAAGCAACAACCTAAAAGCCTATATAAGAGCACACGGCTAAAAATAGGCAAATGTAACAAGCGAAACAACCCAAAAGCAAATATACAAAAACAATCCCATATATATACACACACAAACACATTTACACCGTCCCCTAAAAATAGTTAACCTTAATCTTCCGCCTCCCCGAACTCCTATCATGGACCATATCCTAGAGAGGTGCAACCCTAGTAAATCCTGCCTAATCCGCTCATTCCAAGTTAATTTGGGCCTGCCCCTACTCCTCTTCCCCTCCACAGTGATGGTTTCTACCACTATAACTGTCTCAGTCGCTTGCCTTCTTTTCACATGCCCAAACCATCTTAATCCCCCCTCTCTTATCTTATCAGACAAACTGGTTACTCCCAACCTCTCCCTAAAAACCTCATTTCTTATTCGATCCAACCGTGTGTGTCCACACGTCAACCTCAACATCCTCATCTCAGCTACCTCCATCCTGCGCGCCTGCGTTTTCTTGATGGCCCTACAGTCGGTTCCATATAACATAGCAGGTCTAATTGCTACCCTATAAAATTTCCCCTTTAATTTGATTGGAAACCTTCTATCGCACAAAACCCCAGTTGCTGCTCTCCACCTACACCATCCCACCTGGATGCGGTGGGCTATGTCACTATCTATCTCCCCATCCCTTTGTACAAAGGATCCCAAATACTTAAACTTAGTCACCTGTGGAACCACTTGACCCCCAATGGTGATCTGTGTTTCCTCATCATTTCCTACGCCACTAAAGTCACAATACAAGTATTCAGTCTTAGATCTACTAAACTTTAACCCTTTACCCTCTAAAGCAACTCGCCACTCTTCTAGCTTCTCATTCAAGCTTAGTTTACTCTCCGTAACTAACAAAATATCATCCGCAAAAAGCAAGCACCATGGAATTGTCTCTTGAATTAACTTTGACAACTCATCTAGGACAACCGCAAATAGAAAAGGGCTTAAGGCAGACCCTTTATGGAGTCCCACCTCCACAGGGAAAAAATCAGTAGCCCCTATAGGTGCCCGGACGCTAGTCTTAGTCCTAACATACATATCCCTAATTAAGTCTATATACTTCCTGGAAACCCCTCTGCTCTCTAAACTATCCCAAATTAGTCTTCGAGGCACACTATCGTATGCCTTTTCCAGATCAATGAACACCATATGTAGATCTCGCTTCTTGTCTCTATATTTCTAGATCAATGAACACCATATGTAGATCAATGAACACCGTAGATGCATTGATGTAATGGTTCTCCCCCAAAGTGTTCCGATTCATGTTTATATTGCCACCACCATTTAAGTAACAAACTTATGTTCATGTCTTTAAGAGAACCCAACTCCAACCCACCTTTTTCAAGTGGACCAATGACTTTTACCCAGTTTACCCATGCATTTTTAGATTTGTCATCAGTACCCCCAACTAAAAAAATCTTCTTTGAAGACTGTCCAACTTATCTAAGACACCTTGCGGTGCTTTAAACAATGAAAAGAAATACAAAGGAAGGCTATCGAGTGTTGCTTTCAGTAAAGTTAATCTACCCCCCGCTGAGAGCACTCTAGATTTCCATAAAGAAAGCCGAGATTTAAAACAGCCAATAACTCCTTTCCAATGTCTAATTTGGTTCACGTTTGCTCCCACCAAAATCCCCAAATATTTTCATGGAAATTTCCTGACTTCACAATTGATTACAGACGCCATTTGATCAACTAAGTTTTCACCCAACCCTATCCCAAAAAGGTTTGGTTTATCATGATTAGTTTTTAACCTGGAGATGAGATTAAAGCAGCTCATTAACCGGATTATATTGCGAATAGAGTTTTCTTCCCAATCTCCCAAAAATACAACATCGTCCGCATACATGATGTGTGTTATTATTGGCCCATTATTTGGTAGTGAAATGCCTTTTATTTTCGTACCAAAAGCTGCCTTGTGCAAAAAACCCGTTAAAGCTTCCATCGCAATTATGAAAATAGAAGGCGATGATGGATCACCTTGTCGGACCCCCCCATAGCATTGAAATTATGAAGAAGGTGATCCATTGATTAAAATCGATGCCCTTGAAGACACCAAAATACCCCTTACCCATTTTCTCCATATTGCTGGAAAACCCATCTGTTCCATCACTATATCAATGAAATTCCAATTTATCGAGTCAAACGCCTTCTTGATATCGATTTTTAAAACAAAGGCTTTCTTTTTTGCTTTTTTGACCCAATATATTATTTCATTCAAAATTAACAGATTGTCTAAGATATTTCTGTCGGATAAAAACCGGTTTTATAGTCCGTAACCACAGTACCCACCACCCCATTAATTCTATTGGCCGGGATCATGGATATTACCCTAGAGATACATCCAATTAGGCTAATAGGTCTATAATCGTTAAAATTAGTAGGGTCCGACCCTTTTGGAATTAGAGCCAAAAAAGAGGACTGCACCCTCGACTAATGGTGTCGTCATTATAAAAAGCATTCATGATCCCCCCTATATCATCTTTAAGTATCTCCAATAATTTTTATAAACCCAAAGTTAAACCCATCCGGACCCGGGGCTTAACACTATCACAATCCCAGAATGCTTTTTTTTTTTATCTCTAAGATGTTAAACGGAACCACAAGACTATTTGCCTCCTGACTCGAGAGTTGTTTCAAATTGGAACCACAAAATATGGTATTTATTGCATTGGTTCACGGAATTTAAAGCCAAAAAACTTTCTAGCTTCCATTTCGATTTTATCCGGGTCCGTAATCCATTCCCCATTTAAATTCACCTCATTTATCCTATTGTCAATATTACTTTTATTAATAAGTCCGTGAAAAAAGCTGAATTTTCTTATTCCGCCTCCACCGCCACTTAACCCTAGATTTTTGTTTTAAGTCACTCACTTTTGTTAAAAGTAATTCATGCAATTGTTTTTTACAATCTACCATTTCCTGTTTCTCAGATTCACTAAGTACTCTTTGTTCCATTACCTACTCCAGAGTACTAATCCTCGACACCACTCGATTTTTTAATTCATTATTCTTATTCCGTTCCACATTCAACCACCCCCTAAACCCCTTTATCATTTTTTTAATTTATCCGCAAACATCACATTTGGAGCACCTACAAGATTAGATTCTTGTATGCCCGGCTAACAACCCCATCCAAACCTTCCCTCCCAAGCCAAGAATTATAAAAGCGAAAAGGAATAGATCCGAAGTTACTTACCGATGTGGACAACGTGATAGGGTTGTGATCCGACTCACATCTGGGGAGCGCTAATACCGAGGTCGCTGGCCACGGTTCCAAAAAGAGGGCGACACTAGAAATCTGTCCAGCTTGCTTAATTTCTCGCCATCTCCTGAGACTCTTGTGAATTTCATGCCCCCCATTGGGTATTCTAATAGTCCATTGTCTTCGATAAAATTTTAAAAGCATCTACATTCTGGGATTGAACATTGTATTTAGACGTTCTTCCGGACATCGAACTACATTAAAGTCCCCCGTTACCACCCATAGATCCTCAAGCGATCCGGTTACACCCGATAGTGTGTTCATAAATCCCACTTTCTGGGTAGGGTTTGTGGAGCATATAAATTTACCATATGTAGTATTTCGCCCCCTTGAAGTGTTCTTGAAATTATTAGAAAATTTTGAGATCTATGGACTCCTGTTTTTCAAAAAACGAAGAATCCCACAGACACATTAAGCCTCCTGATCTGCTTTCCTAGTTTACCCATTCAAAATCTACAACACCTCTTCCCCATAACTTTTTAACCGGAACCTTTGACCCTCGCTTGCTAACGTTTCCAGAATTGATGCAAATTGAACCTTTTCTGACCTAATTAGTTCTCCCAAAGCGTAAATTTTGTGTTCTCCCTTCACCCCTCTGATGTTTATAGACAGGATCCTCAATGATTCCTGACCTGGACTGTCACACCCCCAAATTTCCACTTGCAGAGTTCTACCGCGAGGCGTGTGACGTACCAGGATCTAGCCACTAATCATGTCGAACTAATTGTAAAATAATATAAAACAAGTTATCATGTCCAAAATAAATAGTGAATTTGAATTAAACATTTCAATCAAAGTATATGTTGAGGGAAGCAAATGTAAGTATCTCAAACTAACGGAAATAAAATGTTTTAAAGCGTAAGGTTTCATTGTTTGCAATCAGGTAACACGCCCCATAACACTTAAGCTCCCCAGACCGCAAGTTTCCATGCAAGATTATCTAACGACCTGTAAGCATGCGGAAAAAGTGTATAAGCGATTAAGCCGGCGAGTTCACAGTTTTGTTTAATCGAAAACCGGTTTGTGTTTAGCTTAAAGACATGTTGATAATAACTCGATACCACAGTGACGTCAGTTTGTTTGCCCTTCCCCAATGCCTATCAACATTGAGATCATGTGGTTAAGGTCCTTAGTTCACGCCCGTCAAATCCAGGTACGGTGTGAGGTTGTCAAGCCTAATAGCGCTATCAACTAATACCCAGTTGCCCTCCAAGCAACTAGTTCGGTAATAAGATGGGACTTAAGTGATAGAGTGAGTGTATTAACCAACATCGAAATTAAACTATAACGTTTGTTAAAAGTATTCCTCCAAGGAATAGTAGTTTGTCCCCCCGGGACGCATGCCTGTAAAAGAGTAGTGAACTCACCTTTGTTTTGCTTGGTAAGGCTTATGTGTTTTATGAGCTGAAGTGGTCAACCACGTCCTATTATGGTTACCATAAGTTCGTTAGTGTGTATGAATGCAAACACATAAGTTCTACACGTATCTAACATATAGCACGTAAAATGTTATAATATATATACACACACATGCATTCAAAGTGTCGCTATTTGAAATAGCGACAACCTTTTCGTCACAAATCACATAATAAATCTTGTCATAAAAATTCAGCTTTTAAGTGCATTTTCGGACAATTTGCGGTGCGTTAATCGGGACCGTTCGGCACCGGATAGTTCCCCAAGAATTACAGAACGTGTAATCGAATCAGAGACCATTGTATTAAAATTTTAGAGTCTAACACTTTACCAAAATTTATAAAAAATCTTTTACTAAGCAGCAATCAGATTCATCTGACTGCAGCTCACGGAAAAATTCAATTAAAAATCCTCGTTTATCCGATCGACGTAATTCCAGTTGGAGGTTCGCGCAGACACATAAGGTTATCTACAGTATAAATTTCATCATCGAATTCTAATCATACACAAAGTTATGACTCAAAACATAACACGTAAAATCTGCAGAAAAACGCAGCTTTAATTGCTGAAACGAAATAAATTATTTAAAATAGTAACCGACGTCCAAAAATAATGATTCCAGCGGCATTAGAAGCGTATTTGAAATAGAACGTTATAGACTTAAGAAAGTTAAATTTTCATTAAGTTATGACTCAGTTACAGCCGATTAAAGTCGGCTGTAAACAACAACAGCTTGCTGTTTTCAGCTTTTAACTTTCTAACGCGGGTTCTAACGGCTCTGTTAACATGTTCAGCGATCAAGCAACCTTACAACACCTTTATATACCAGTTTATACCCGTCCTTTATCATACCCGTCGTAACACCCGCCCGTATTGTTTAACCATCTACAAAGACATGAGTTTTAATAACTCTAATCATGTGTGAGTACCTCTTATGCGTAACCAAACACACATGAACCCGCATACATCAAGTGTTCAATCATGGACTCTTTAAAAGACTACTGATATATTATCATATAACGAGCATGCCAACGATCATACATAATGTCTATATATTTATCGCAATTACGAACATGTATAACACAATCATATCCAAGATCACCCACCATGATCCATTGCTTAGGTCGACTCCTCTACCCCTTAACCCGGTTACGGCAGCCCTCAAAACAATATACAACACCACATATAAACACATGGAAATCGGGATGTTACCTAGTGAGTTCGATTGCCGCTCGCACCCGGTTACGGAGAGAGACCGAAAGTATGAAGTAGCGAGAGAAAGGGAAGGCAAGGATGATCACAGGTGGTTAGCTTAGGGTTGAGAGTTGGAAGTTATGCCCACATGCAGGATTACGTAACTTATAAAAAGGATAATTGGTTGGAGGCGGTTTGTGGATACATGATGGTTGTGCTGATAATTTATTAAAACCCAAGATGGTGGTTTGGAAAAACAGGCTGCATCTTTATTAATTGAACTGCAAATACTAATGAGGGTATAGGGGGTGGGGTTACATGGGCCGTAATCTAAAGAGTGGCAGTTTAGGTGTGTGTGAATTTAATGTCTCACATTTGGATTCCACATGCACGTGATGTAATCATCACCATGCAACTCATAACCATATCTAATTCCTAATACTTCTTGCATACATAAACATACTCATGCATTTGAACAAGGACCTATGTATATATTATTATTATTATTATTATATTATTATTATTATTATTATTATTATTTTATAATCAACTAATCTAAATGCATAATAAATCAACAATATTAATGTCTAAGATTCATGCTATGCTTCGGACCTTATAAGTTTCTAGTTACGCGCGTGAGTTGGATCGACAAGCGAGACAGTTGTTTTGGTTCAAACGGTTCGGGTCAGTTCAACACAATAAGGATTTGGCTTCAAGTTTCGTTGAATTAAAATAAATTAAATAAGTATAATTAATTCGTCACACAAGTTCATGCATTTATATAAATAAGATAAGTATATGAATTGGTATATAAATAGAAAACAAACGGCGCTAACCCCGTAAGCACGGGTTGTCACATCATCCCAAGTTGAAAGAAATTTCGTCTCGAAATTTGATAAGTAGTCACAGGAGAGTGAAAGACGAGTTAAGATGACTATGGATTTTCCTCGGGTACCACATCATCCCCAACTTGAAAGCGAATTTCGTCCCGATATTTTGCTAAGCAGTCGCGGAAGAATGAAAGGAATGCGTTAAGATGACTACATCAAAACTACTAAGAGTGACAGGAAGGAGGTCAATGTCAAACACCTGACCTAAAGATCGAGTTTGCACCAACATAAAAATGTGGGATGTTTCACTCGGCTGACCGTCAGCCAATTCCTCAATGTGTTTGGTTTTCAAGAGAGGTTTGGGGTCGATCCTAACAGTCTACTGAACTTCAAGGACACGAAACTCTATCAGCACTAGAATCAGATAAAACAGAAACGAAAATATTGCTTACAGAAAAAGTACCGATCACAAAGATATTCTACATCCACAAGATACCATCATGAGAAAAATATGAAACGCATATTATTTCCATATTTAGTACAAGTAAACAAGAAAATATAAGAGTATAGTTCAAGATTTGGTAGGAGACCATCTTCGCTATGGCTCCTATGGATATATGAATCCCCAATTATGTAGGATAATGGGTCAGAATCCCTTTTCACACGCTCGGTCTCACTAGGGCACACATGCACCCCTAATTATTATTACGTGTGCACCCGTAATGATAATTCGATTTGCATGTTTAGCCCAATTCCTCCTAACTTATGTCAAAAGATCCTCAGATTCGAATGTCAAAATGGAGTATTGTCAAAACAATAGAGATCACAAAGGATATAAATAAAATATGTCATGCTTTTGATTTACCATAACATGTATAGGTAACATATGAAATCGTACTATAATGTTGTTTGTAAATATTTGCAATGCAATGCGTATGTAGATGTTAAATGTATAATGTTTACGATAATAAATGACAAACCTTGCAATCTGGAGCGTAGTGTCATGGTTGTTTCGGGACTGATTCGTTATAGTATGGTTTTACAAAAACTTTTTAAAACCTAGTTCACTATACCCAGTGGCTCTGATACCAAACTGCCACACCCCCAAATTTTCACTTGCGGAGTTCTACCACGAGGCGTGTGACGAACCAGGATCTAGCCACTAATCATGTCGAACTAATAGTAAAATAATATAAAACAAGTTATCATGTCCAAAATAAATAGTGAATTTCGAATTAAACATTTCAACCAAAGTATATGTTGAGCGGAAGCAAACGTAAGTATCTCAAACGAATGGAAATAAAATGTTTTAAAGCGTAAGGTTTCATTGTTTGCAATCAGGTAACACGCCCCATAACACTTCAAGCTCCCCAGGCCGCAAGTTCCCATGCAAGATATGTCTAACGACCTGTAAGCATGCGGAAAAAGTGTATCAGCGATTAAGCCGGCGAGTTCACAGTTTTGTTTAACGAAAACCGGTTTGTGTTTAGTTTAAAGACATGTTGATAATAACTCGATACCGCAGTGACGTCAGTTTGTTTGCCCTTCCCCAATGCCTATCAACATTGAGATCATGTGGTTAAGGTCATTAGTTCACGCCCGTCCAATCCAGGTACGGTGTGAGGTTGTCAAGCCTAATAGCACTATCAACTAATACCCAGTTGCCCTCCAAGCAACTAGTTCGGTAATAAGATGGGACTTAAGTGATAGAGTGAGGGTATTAACCAACATCGAAATTAAACTATAACGTTTGTTAAAAGTATTCCTCCAAGGAATAGTAGTTTGTCCCCTCGGGAAGCATGCCTGTAAAAGAGTAGTGAACTCACCTTTGTTTTGCTCGGTAAGGCTTATGTGTTTTATGAGCTGAAGTGGTCAACCACGTCCTATTATGGTTACCATAGGTTCGTTAGTGTGTATGAATGCAAAGACATAAGTTCTACACGTATCTAACACATAGCACGTAAAATGTTATAATATATATATATACACACACACATGCATGCAAAGTGTCGCTATTCGAAATAGCGACAACCTTTTCGTCACAAATCACATAATAAATCTTGTCACAAAAATTCAGTTTTTAAGTGCATTTTCGGACAATTTGCGGTGCGTTAGTCGGGACCATTCGGGCACCGGATAGTTCCTGAAGAATTATAGAACGTGTCAATCGAACCAGAGACCATTGTATTAAAATTTTAGAGTCAAACTCTGTCACACCCCGACCCGCAGCGGAATAAGAGTCGGGGCATAATTGGGTTATCACCAAAGCTCATGATGTTTACTAATGTTTCATATTTATTAAATTCAAGTTACATCTTAAATATTCAAGTCAAATTCATACAATACAAGGAAAGGAAAAATTAACTAAAACAATCCAAAATCTAAACTGGTTTATTCTTCTAGGCCGTCCTATATGTTTCTTGCTTCAACTTGATCACCTGTATCATGTGTAAAAATGGAGAATTTTGGGTTAACAAAAGTTGGCGAGTGAACCTTGTTAAAAACATTTGTTATTGATTCCTTGTTGTATTTAATATGGAAAAATTATGCAATAATCATATATGAACAAACGTATGTAAACAAACAATCACAAACCACCTTGCATGAGTATATGATATGAATGACAATGTATATGTTGGCAACGTCTCGTTCACGCTCATAGGTAATGGGGAACGGACGGCCTATGATGATGTATGTGAGATCAAGGCTCAATCAAACGGAGCCGATCTTATGTTGGCAACGCCTCGTTTACGCTCATAAGTAATGGGGAACAGCTCACGCTCATAGGTAATGGGGAGCGGCGGCCTATGATAATGTATGTACAGAAAATGATAAATTAAATCTAAACATCAACTACACAAACAATTGATATATATTGGCAACACATTTGATCATGAATATGATGGATGCACAAGTGTTTAATTGAAATAAATAAATAGCGACACATGATACACCCCAAAATGTGATTAAAACGGGGAATTGGTAGAGATTCACTCACCTTGGGTGCGTTCGTTTGATGATGATGAATACGCACGAGTTTAGAGGGTTGATCGACGAGGAATAACTAACCTAAATAATAACGAAAAAGGTACGGTAAATAAGTGGATTTTATTAACAATTTTAATTGAATTTTTAGGTTTATTTTTGTGAGTTTAAGGCTATTTTCTAACTTTAAAAACATTATTTTTAAGTATTTTTAATTGATTTTTAAATTAAATAAATAAATAAAAATATAAAAAAATGTTGACTTTTTGACTTTGACCGTTGACCATGACTGTTGACCGTTGACCGGTTCGGTCGTGTATAAGTATGCGCTGGGTGAGACTCGAACCCGTGACCTCCCGTACGCGTGCACGCAGCTCTACCAACTGAGCTACGTGTCTAACCCGAAATATTTTTGTTTTTAATTATATTTATACAGTATTTAAGTTAATCAGAATTTATTTATTTTAAAAAGATTTTAATTGTATCGAACCGGTGCCGTCAACAGGTCTCGAACCCGGGACCTGTGATTGGTGTTGCACACAGTCCACCGCTGGACTGTGTGTCTAACCTGGTTAATATTCTGATTTTTATTATACTTAACATCTTACAGTGAGTTAACCCGGTTCGGTTTAAAAAAAATATTTTTATTTCCGAGGATAGGGTCGTGATAGGGATCGAACTCGAGACGGTGTTTATTGTTTTCACACAGTCCACCACTGGACTGTGTGTCTAACCCGTTTATATGTCTTGTTTTAATTAATCTTATACAATAGACCGACTTCATCTTCTTCGTTCAAAACACAGACAACGATATTCAACTGTTTCTTGTTAAATTCAGTTAACGAACTTATAGGTGATTGAAATGTGATAAACAGAGAGGGTTTGGGGAAAGAATGTACCGGAACAGATTGTCTTTCTCAGAACTCCGGCAAGGATCGTCGGCTCTGTTTTGTGAACTCCGTCTGTTCGGATCAATTAACAGTTTTGATTGATTAGATGTGAAATTGAACTACTGAGCAACGATTATCAGGAGGTTTAGATGATCATACCGATTCACAGCGTGATTCTGAAAATTTCAGAAGTTTTCCGGCGAAAGCAGAATATCCGGCAACGTCGTCTGGGATTGATTCTGGGTGATGGATTGATGTTAGTAATGGTCTAACAATGGATTGAAACAGAAAGAGTCGAGGTATTTACCGTTTTGATGTGAGTCTCGGTTTTCCGGCGAAAGTCCAGTGATGGCAGAATATTTCCGGCGAGTGAAATTACTTCGAGAAATGATGCGATTTTGAGCGAAAAGACTACCAGAGGCTTGGGTGTGTATTTATAGGGAAGAATCACAATGAATTGGGTCTGTTTTCAGTCTTGATTCGTTGGTCAGCCTTTCTCCGGCGGTTATGACTGATGTCACGGGACTGGACATCGGTTATAACCGATGTAGGTGTTAATACGCACACTTAGTCAAAAGAAACCGACAATAATTGGCGAAGTCGTCGGGATTTCCGGCGACTGCGAAAGGGGCGCGTCGTTGACTGAATTTGATATCGAGTTTTGCTATATGAATTAATTGTTTCGATATATCATCAAAAAACACAAGTGGCGGAGTGGTTGGATGTGTGTGAGTTAAGTTGCTAAGCTTCATCCGGCTGACCCGGGTTCGAATCCCGGCAGCCTGTTTTTCTTTTTAGTTATTTTATTTTTACTTTTTAACAAATATAGTTTATAAATTCTAGATTGTTTATTAATTATGTATCGTTTAAATAAGCAACGAAAATTTAAAACTGACTATTCGATTAATAAACGAAGCGGGTTTTGAAAGCCCGTTTTTCGACGGATGTTACAGTATCCCCTACTTTTAGAAATTTCGTCCCGAAATTTAAGTAGTAGTGGTAACAGGAAAAAGATGTGGGTATTTCTCGCGCATTGAGTCTTCACGTTCCTAGTCCTTGCCCTAACGCGTCGTAATAAACCACGAAGTCATCACAACCTTCAGGAAGAGTGAGAATAGCCTAGTCCTTGCCCTAACGCGTCGTAATAAACCACGAAGTCATCACAACCTTCAGGAAGAGTGAGAATAGGTGCATAAAACACAGCCTAGTCCTTGCCCTAACGCGTCGTAATAAACCACGAAGTCATCACAACCTTCAGGAAGAGTGAGAATAGGTGCGTCACAGAGTTATTGTTTAAGGGTTTGGAAGGCTTCTTCTTGTTTGGGTCCCCATATGAAGGGTTTTCCCTTATGTTTTAAAGCTGTGAGTGGTACAGCGATGCGGGAGAAATTTGCAATGAAACGTCGATAATAACCAGCCAAACCAAGGAATGATCTTACTTCGGTTGGTGTACGTGGTGCTTGCTATTCTTGTACTGCTTTGATCTTTGAGGGGTCGACATGTATTCCCTTGTCATTGACGACATGTCCAAGGAATTGTACCTCTTTTAACCAGAATTCGCATTTGGAGAATTTAGCGTAGAGCTTTTCGGTTCTTAAGAGTGTGAGGATGAGTTGAAGGTGTCGTTCATGATCAGTTTTGGACTTTGAATAAATGAGAATGTCGTCGATGAAGACTATAACAAAGCGATCGAGATAGGGTTTGCAGACTCTGTTCATTAGATCCATGAAGACAGCTGGAGCGTTGGTTAGACCAAATGGCATGACCATGAATTCATAATGACCATAACGAGTTCGGAAGGCGGTCTTTGGGACGTCTTCTTCATGTACTCTGAGTTGATGATAGCCAGAACGAAGGTCGATCTTTGAAAAACAGGTGGCACCCTGGAGTTGGTCTAGAAGATTATCGATGCGAGGTAATGGATAGCGGTTCTTGACCGTTAATTTGTTGAGTTCTCTAAAATCGATACACATGCGAAACGTTCCATCTTTCTTCTTCACAAAAAGGACAGGTGCACCCAAGGCGATGAGCTAGGACGTATGAATCCTTTGTCAGTCAACTCTTGCAATTGACTGGCTAGCTCTTGCATTTCGGATGGGGCTAACCTATAAGGAGATTTCGCGACGGGTGTAGCGCCAGGTATAAGATCAATGCGGAATTCGACTTCTCTCATGGGAGGAAGTCCTGAGATGTCGTCGGGAAAGACTTGTGGAAATTCTTTCACTACAGGTATGTCTTCGAGTTTCTTCTCCTTGTTTCCCTTCTTGACAACGTGAGTTAGAAATGCGACATAATTCTTGCGGAGATATTTTCGAGCTTGAAGGCAGGACATTAATTTGAGTCCTTTCGAAGGGGTTTCTCCAAAGATTCGTAGGGTTTGACCGTCTGCAAGAGGAATGCGGATGAACTTTTCGCGGCATACCACTTCAGCATGATGTTGGCTGAGCCAGTCCATGCCGATTATAATGTCGAAACTTCCCAACTTCATAGGAATGAGGTCAACTGGAAAATCGTGATCGTTTAGAGTGAGAGTGCAGTTTCGGATAATGGAGTTCAATGAGACCGGTTTTCCGTCAGCAACTTCCACCGTTATGGATTCCATGAGTTTATCACGGGTTTGGTTGAGGATGGGTTCAAATTCTAAGGACACAAAACTCTTATCCGCGCCAGTATCAAATAACATGGATGCATAACTACCATTGATGAGAAACGTACCGTTAACCACGTTGTTGTCGGCCCTAGCTTGATTGGCGTTGATGTTGAAAGCTCTTCCTCTAGCAGGTGGAGGAGCTTGGTTAGCTTGATTCACCGGATTTGCTTGAGCTTGAGCATGTATGATTTTCACCAAACGTGGACAAGTGTTTCTAAAGTGGTTTGGGTATCCACAGTTGTAACAAGCCCGCATGGGTTGCATCATGGGGTAGTTGGGTTGGTAGTAGGTTTGGGCCGTATGTTGTGTAGGTGATAGTAGTAGGGGTTGTTGGGCTTGACCCATTATCTGATGGTGGGTTTGGGTTGTGGGTTGGTTGCGGTTCATTCGCTGCAGTGCGCGGCAGGTTTGGATGGTGTGACCTGCACGGCCACAGCTGGTGCAATATTGACAGGGGTGTTTGGGAGAGTGATGGTATTGGCAACGGGTGCATTTTGGGTATGGGCCGGAGTATAGCCTTTTGTATGGTACGGGTGAGGGGGCAACTTGAGTAATGGGTGCATCAGGGATAGGGAAATTTGTTTGGGTGACAGCAAAGTTTCTGGTATTTCGTTTCCTCTTGTTAGAAAACTTTGAGGAGGAGGTGGAATGGTTTGAAGTTTGGCCCTCAACGGGGGCTTTCTTTTTCTCCACCTTGAATTTACCGTTTCTGATGCGATTCTCGGTAAGTTCGGTAGCTAATTCCATAGCAGCTTCGAGAGTTGCAGGCGAAGTGCTGAGGACTGAGTTTTGAATTTTCGAGGGGAGGCCTCGAATGTAGTGTTCAACCAAGCGGTACACTGGGGTGAACAAGTTAGGAACCATCTGGTTCAGCTCAAGAAATCTTTTGTTGTAGGAAGTATGATCTCCTTCCTTTTGCTTCAGTGAGTGGAATTCATCTTCCAACTTCTTGATTTCGCTTCTTGGGCAGAAGCGTCTTGTCATTATTTCCCTTAACTCTTCCCACGTTAAGGCCATAGCATCTTCAACTCCTCTCTTACCCTTCTCGGTGTTCCACCAGGTCAGGGCTACCCCAAATAGTCTCCCGGTTGCGTAACGTACCTTGCGATCCTCGGGACAATCGCAGTTGAGGAAGGTGTTTTCCATTTCCTCAAACCAGTGGAGGAGAGCGGTGACACCTTCGGTCCCTTCATACTTTGGGGGATCGCAAGATTTGAAGTGTTTGTAGGAGCACTTCTTGGAGGGAGGGTTGTCGATGTTTTGATCCTCTTGATTGGGTGGGTTGATTGGATTCGCGGTGAGAGCTTGTTGGACTTGAATTACAATATCAGGAAGCACCGCGGCCATTTGTTTTGCAATTTGAGTGGCCAAGCGTTCGTTTGACCTTCCTGACTTTCGACCTCCACGTAGCTGCCTAGCCGACATCTACAGGAACATACATAGGAAGATGGTGAGTTTAAGGAGTATTTAGGTGTCATGTGTCGTTTAAAATAATAAAATAACATAATCATCAATAATGCAACTACATCCATAGGATGTCTTGGGTTTGCTCATGTTTGGGCCTCCAATGTCCCCCATACCATCGCCCGTATAGTTATGTGGGCCCCCATGACTATTGACTTAGTAGGATTCACATTGTATTGGCGGTTTAACACTCGCATCACCCGAATGAAAACCATGAAATATGTTTGCGAGATGTATGGTCGGAGGGTGTCCAGGTATAGACGCAATGACAGCTCAAAGTGGGTTAGTTCACACGACGTTTGGTATAGCATGCTTTGGCCTAATAGGTCCTTCGTACTCTCATCGTTAGTCCCCAGGTAGGCAAACTGGTCCTTTATTTTGGATTTATACGAATGCCAAGCCTAGACAGGACGTTCCGACTACCGGTACTCGTACCCTTCCAGTTACTACATGCACGTCATAAGAACTCACTTTGATGTGATTTGAAAATACAAAAATCGTTGTAAAAATCATAAGAATTGTGAGGTGTGTGCTCTCAAGGATATGGTATGTTATGAGAATATGATTCATGATGAGCATTGTATAATAGTATGTATTTATGAACATGCTTGCATAACATTGAATGTAACAATAAACATAAAGCATATAAACATCATGAATTTTGCATGTAACACACACAAACAATTTAAAAATTCTAATCAACTATAGTATAGGCTCTAAGGGTCTAATAACCTATCCTATATCCCTATAGTCGTGGCTCTGATACCAATCTGTCACACCCCGACCCGCAGCGGAATAAAAGTCGGGGCATAATTGGGTTATCACCAAAGCTCATGATGTTTACTGATGTTTCATATTTATTAAATTCAAGTTATATCTCAAATATTCAAGTCAAATTCATACAATACAAGGAAAGGAAAAATTAACTAAAACAATCCAAAATCTAAACTGGTTTATTCTTCTAGGCCGCCCTATATGTTTCTTGCTTCAACTTGATCACCTGTATCATGTGTAAAAATGGGGAATTTTGGGTCAACAAAAGTTGGCGAGTGAACCTTGTTAAAAACATTTGTTATTGATTCCTTGTTGTATTTAATATGGAAAAATTGTGCAATAATCATATATGAACAAACGTATGTAAACAAACAATCACAAACCACCTTGCATGAGTATATGATATGAATGACAATGTATATGTTGGCAACGTCTCGTTCACGCTCATAGGTAATGGGGAACGGACGGCCTATGATGATGTATGTGAGATCAAGGCTCAATCAAACAGAGCCGATCTTATGTTGGCAACGCCTCGTTCACGCTCATAGGTAATGGGAAACAGCTCACGCTCATAGGTAATGGGGAGCGGCGGCCTATGATAATGTATGTACAGAAAATGATAAATTAAATCTAAACATCAACCACACAAACAATTGATATATATTGGCAACACATTTGATCATGAATATGATGGATGCACAAGTGTTTAATTGAAATAAATAAATAGCGACACATGATACACCCCAAAATGTGATTAAAACAGGGAATTGGTAGAGATTCACTCACCTTGGGTGCGTTCTTTTGATGATGATGAATACGCACGAGTTTAGAGGGTTGGTCGACGAGGAATAACTAACCTAAATAATAACAAAAAGGTACGGTAAATAAGTGGATTGTATTAACAATTTTAATTGATTTTTTAGGTTTATTTTTGTGAGTTTAAGGCTATTTTCTAACTTTAAAAACATTATTTTTAAGTACTTTTAATTGATTTTTAAATTAAATAAATAAATAAAAATGTTAAAAAAAATGTTGACTTTTTGACTTTGACCGTTGACCATGACTGTTGACCGTTGACCGGTTCGGTCGTGTATAAGTATGCGCTGGGTGAGACTCGAACCCGTGACCTCCCGTACGCGTGCACGCAGCTCTACTAACTGAGCTACGTGTCTAACCCGAAATATTTCTGTTTTTAATTATATCTATACACTATTTAAGTTAATCAGAATTTATTTATTTTAAAAAGATTTTAATTGTATCGAACCGGTGCCGTCAACAGGTCTCGAACCCGGGACCTGTGATTAGTGTTGCACACAGTCCACCGCTGGACTGTGTGTCTAACCTGGTTAATATTCTGATTTTTATTATACTTAACATCTTACAGTGAGTTAACCCGGTTCGGTTTAAAAAAAATATTTTTATTTCCGAGGATAGGGTCGTGATAGGGATCGAACTCGAGACGTGTGTTTATTGTTTGCACACAGTCCATCACTGGACTGTGTGTCTAACCCATTTATATGTCTTGTTTTAATTAATCTTATACAATAGGCCGACTTCATCTTCTTCGTTCAAAACACAGACAACGATATTCAACTGTTTCTTGTTAAATTCAGTTAACGAACTTATAGGTGATTGAAATGTGATGAACAGAGAGGGTTTGGGGAAAGAATGTACCAGAACAGGTTGTCTTTCTCAGAACTCCGGCAAGGATCGTCGGCTCTGTTTTGTGAACTCCGTCTGTTTGGATCAATTAACAGTTTTGATTGATTAGATGTGAAATTGAACTACTGAGCAACGATTATCAGGAGGTTTAGATGATCATACCGATTCACAACGTGATTCTGAAAATTTCAGAAGTTTTCCGGCGAAAGCAGAATATCCGGCAACGTCGTCTGGGATTGATTCTGGGTGATGGATTGATGTTAGTAATGGTCTAACAATGGATTGAAACAGAAAGAGTCGAGGTATTTTTACCGTTTTGATGTGAGTCTCGGTTTTCCGGCGAAAGTCCAGTGATGGCAGAATATTTCCAGCGAGTGAAATTACTTCGAGAAATGATTCGATTTGAGCGAAAAGACTACCAGAGGCTTGGGTGTGTATTTATAGGGAAGAATCACAATGAATTGGGTCTTTTTTCAGTCTTGATTCGTTGGTCAGCCTTTCTCCGGCGGTTATGACTGATGTCGCGGGACTGGACATCGGTTATAACCGATATAGGTGTTAATACGCACGCTAAGTCAAAAGAAACCGACAAAATTGGCGAAGTCGTCGGGATTTCCGGCGACTGCGAAATGGGCGCGTCGTTGACTGAATTTGATATCGAGTTTTGTTATATGAATTAATTGTTTCGATATATCATCAAAAAACACAAGTGGCGGAGTGGTTGGATGTGTGTGAGTTAAGTTGCTAAGCTTCATCCGGCTGACCCGAGTTCGAATCCCGGCAGCCTGTTTTTCTTTTTAATTATTTTATTTTTACTTTTTAACAAATAGTTTATAAATTCTAAATTGTTTATTAATTATGTATCGTTTAAAATTAAAATAAGTCATAAATAAGCAACGAAAATTTAAAACTGACTATTTGATTTATAAACGAAGCGGGTTTTGAAAACCCGTTTTTCGACGGATGTTACAAACACTTTACCAAAATTTATAAAAAAAAATCTTTTACTAAGCAGCGATCAGATTCGTCACTTTCTGACTGCAGCTCACGGAAAAATTCAGTTAAAAATCCTCGGTTATCCGATCGACATAATTCCAGTCGGAGGTTCGCGCAGACACATAAGGTTATCTACAGTATAAATTTCATGATCTAATTATAATCATACACCAAGTTATGACTCAAAACATAACACGTAAAATCTGCAGAAAAACGCAGCTTTAATTGCTAAAACGAAATAAATTATTTAAAATAATAAACGACATCCAAAAATCATGATTGCGCCATTAGAAGCGTATTTCGAAATAGAACGTTATAGACCAAAGAAGTTAAATTTTCATTAAGTTATGACTCGGTTACAGCCGATTAAAGTCGGTTGTAAACAACGAACAGCTTGTTGTTTTCAGCTTTTAACTTTCTAACGCGGGTTCTAACGGCTCCGTTAACATGTTCAGCGATCAAGCAACCTTACAACACTTTATATACCAGTTTATACCCGTCCTTTATCATATTCGTCGTAACACCCGCCCGTATTGTTTAACCATCAACAAAGACATAAGTTTTAATAACTCTAATCATGTGTAAGTACCTCTTATGCGTAACCAAACACACATGAACCCGCATACATCAAGTGTTCAATCATGGACTCATCAAAAGACTACTGATAGTGTTATCATATAACGAGCATGCCAACGATCATACATAATCTCTATATATATTTATCGCAATTACGAACATGTATAACACAATCATATCCAAGATCACCCACCATGACCCATTGCTTAGGTCGACTCCTCTACCCCTTAACCCGGTTACGGCAGCCCTCAAAACAATATACAACACCACATATAAACACATGGAAATCGGGATGTTACCTAGTGAGTTCGATTGCCGCTCGCACCCGGTTACAGAGAGAGACCGAAAGAATGAAGTAGCGAGAGAAAGGGAAGGCAAGGATGATCACAGGTGGTTAGCTTAGGGTTGAGAGTTGGAAGTTATGCCCACATGCAGGATTACGTAACTTATAAAAAGGATAATTGGTTGGAAGCGGTTTGTGGATACATGAGGGTTGGGCTGATAATTTATTAAAACCCAAGATGGTGGTTTGGAAAATTAGGCTGCATCTTTATTTAATTGAACTGCAAATACTAATGAGGGTATAGGGGGTGGGGTTACTTGGGCCGTAATCTAAAGAGTGGCAGTTTAGGTGTGTGGGAGTTTAATGTCTCACATTTGGATTCTACATGCACGTGATGTAATCATCACCATGCAACTCATAACCATATCTAATTCCTAATACTTCGTGCATACATAAACATACTCATGCATTGAACAAGGACCTATGTATATTATTATTATTATTATTGTTATTATTATTATTATTATTATTATTATTATTATTATTATTATTATACACACATTTTATAATCAACTAATCTAAATGCATAATAAATCAACAATATTAATGTATATAATTCATGCTATGATTTGGACCTCATAAGTTTCTAGTTACGCGCGTAAGTTGGATCAACAAGCGAGACAGTTGTTTTGGTTCAAACGGTTCGAGTCGGTTCAACACAATAAGGATTTTGCTTCAAGTTTTGTTGTATAAAATAAATTAAACAAGTATAATTAATTCGTCACACAAGTTCATGCATTTATATAAATAAGATAAGTATATGAATTGGTATCTAAATGAGAAAACAAACGACTCTAACCCCGTAAGCACGGGTTATCACATCATCCCCAATTTGAAAGAAATTCCGTCTCGAAATTTGATAAGTAGTCACAGGAGAGTGAAAGATGAGTTAAGATGATTGTGGATTTTCCTCGGGTACCACAACCTTCTTTTTGTACCATCGCTTCCAGATTCTTTTCAAACCCGCTGACTTCTATTCCTATCGTAGTCCCCATTTCGATCGTCGCCTTGTCTAATCTAATATGTTCCTTTGCTCCTCACTGTGTTTGTCGCCCATCTGCGAATCCATCCCCATCTACGAGTCCGCCTCATATTCCGGGTCACTTTCTTAGTTTTGGGTTGCTCACAGATTCCGTTGTTTGTCCCCTTCTCTTGTAGTTGGAGTAAATACCTGTGGAAAAATTACACTAGATTCCTTGTTTGCCCTAGTAGCTTTACGCTGTCTTCCATGCCTTGCTCCTCCTCCTTGTATACCTTTGGGAATGTGCCTCACATGAGACTTATCCCTAAAAATTGAAGGAAATTTAAAATTAATTTGTTTGGGTGGGCCATTTAAATCTATGTGAGTATCAAAGCCCGCATCTCTTCTAGTTCTTTTGAGTGACCCAAGCCCTTCGTGTTCTCCTGGATTTGGGTTTGTTATATTCTCGACAGTTGTTGGGCTATAATTGTTTTCACCATCTACTGGCCCACTAGCATTTTCACCTCTATTGGCCCATTAGCATTTGGAATCCATATATCCCTGAACGCGTCCCTCTACCCGTTTCTCTCTCCTCATTAATGTTCCCCATACTTGTTATTCCCAAAAGCCTTTACATTACCCCATGCAGAATTACCCTCACCCTAGTGTTCCGTCTGTTCCTCTTCCCTCGCCGTCCCAGACCCATCACCGGTGACTTTTCCGGTAGCGTTCGTTTCTCCCACAATCTCTCCTTCCTTCGGCTGCTCAATCTCATCCGTCATATGTGTTTGAGTTGTATTCTTTATATTTTTTCTTTTCTCTGATTATGTCGGTATTAAACCAGTTATCATTATCAGCAAGAACAAAATCTGGAACCCATTCTGTATCTGTTTTGAAAACCCAAATTGTGATGGTTTCGCTCCTCCACCGAAGTACGACCTGGTCACCTATCTTTCTCCCATCTGATATAGCTACTGCTACCTTTTCTTCGGCAAGATTGCCATCCCTGACAGTCGCCACTGACCCTTGTACACTGTCCCAAACTTGGCTGCTGCTTCATCAAAAACTTCTTTATCCCACAAATGCAAGGGGACACCAAGTATTTTAACCCATGCAATACGTTCAAATGGGAAGCTTTGCCCTTCCCATAACTCCAACGATGAGAACCAGGTGTTCCATAATTCTCTTTCCGATTGTA
The DNA here is from genome assembly GCA_947069175.1 of Scalesia atractyloides. Classification (NCBI taxonomy): domain Eukaryota; kingdom Viridiplantae; phylum Streptophyta; class Magnoliopsida; order Asterales; family Asteraceae; genus Scalesia; species Scalesia atractyloides. The sequence continues at coordinate 12,184,453 of CAMTDV010000017.1, forward strand.
AAAATGACAAAGCCTTCTTATGACCTGGAAAGATTAGAATGATTCGGATGCTTCCCATATATTTTAAAGTTACCTGAGGTGTTGCAATAAAACTTAGGAAATCCTCCATGCGACAAAGCTGGGCCACGTCTCTCACCGACCCAATCGGCGAGAATCTGCTCCAAGACTTCGATGGCTTTTTTTTTGTTCTGGATCGTAATTATATTTCCTGGAGTCGTCCCAAAAGCTCCCACTGCTGCTGTATAATTTGGCCCAGGCTGTTCGACTCCTTTTGGTTTCCAGGCCGTGCCCGTAGTCGGCGTTATCTGATAACCGTGCTGTCTTCTACCCAGGTCCAGATTGTTTGTTTTGTTAGAACCTTCCGTCTCCTTTTCGAATGTTGCAATGTACGCAAAGACTTTATTCTCACCGGAGCACACCATGTTTAGTGCTTTCACCGGTTTATCTTTATCTTTCACCTCCTCAAATCTGATGAATGCGAAGAATTTTCCTACCTTGTCCTTTCTTCTCGCAAGATAGGCATCCGTCATCCTTCCGCAAACCCTAAATTCCCTCCATAGCATACCTAAGGTACAATTGTTTGGAAGATTTGAGATATAGAAGGATGTTGTGTTGCCTTGCTCTCGTACCCCCTGTTCACCGGAAGTTTTTTTTCCGATGAGGCTCTCTGTCTCCTATTCGGTTGCATGTGACAACTTTACAGTGTATCTCTTATTTACATTCTTCTTGTAAACCAATAACACTAACATATGAATACGATCTAATTAAATTGTTTTGGTACTTATTTTGAAACAACATACACATTATTTTTGAATTCACAACATATATAGTTTTGACATATATGTAAATTTAATGTATTGTGGTTAAAAAACGCATTATTCTTAACTTTAGTAGTCTTGGTGGTGGGATAAAGCTTTGGGCTAATAGGTCTCGGGTTCGATTCTCACAAGGGGGTTTTTCTCATATTTATTGGGTTTCCTCCTCGTTTGGTGTATATGGATTATAGCCTAGTGGAGATGGATATTATCAGGTGGTTCTGCTGTGGACACGATGATACTCTATTGATCCGTCAGTGATCCAAGTTTGTCGTTCAAAAGAATAGTCAAAGTTTGAAAGTTAATAAAGTGAATAAACCAAAAATATACGCATTCACATGAAACGCATCATACATGAAATGTGTATTAGTTTAAGTTGGCATTTGATAGAGATTTGACCACCGTTGATCGATGAGATAAAATATTATATGCTTTTACCCAAACCATGAAAACTGCACAATCAACACAAATTTGATCACTCTCGGTATTTTTTTTAAAGAAAGTTACGTATCCTTCTACACCACATTTCACTATTGTAAACTCTGTTACAGAATCAACACAAGTTAATTCTTACACAACAACCTAATAAATTGATACTCAACTTTTTTTATATACATAATATATATATATATATAGAGAGAGAGAGAGAGGGGGATCATAAGAAAACTAGATATAAATGAGAAAACTAACTAAAAAAGCAAAAAAAAAGAATAAAAAAATACAATTTTTTTACAATTTTTTTATAAAAAATCGTTGCTTTTTATGTATAAAAAAATATTTAAAAAAAAAAAAAGACTTGTAATGCACATGTGCACTATATGTGTACTACACATGTACATTATATTTATATGTTGCACATGTGCATTATATGTTTTTTTATTATTTTTTGTAAGTTTTTTTTATATATTATATATAGCGATTTTTATAAAAAAAATTTTAAAAAAATTGATATGTTTTTTTTGCTTTTTTAGTAAGGTTTTTGGTTTTCTCATTTAAACTAGTTTTCTCATGATCCATCCCATATATATATATATATATATATATATATATAGAGAAGGATCTGTTAGGAACCACCTTTTATTGCGAGAACCGAGAGAACCACCAAAAAATACCTAAAAAATCTAAAAACCACCCAATTTTTTTTAATATTTTTTTTGAAAGATTCGATATATATCGTCAACATTGAAAAAAAATTCAAAAAATAAAAAATAAAAAAAATTTCAGTAACAGTTATCCATGCACATGTGTATTTTTATCATTTCTGTGACAAATTCCGTAATACATTACAAACATTAGACAATTGTACTTTCGTTTACACTACCACGTGTAATACACTACTTTTTATGTTACCAATATTAGAAATGCACATGTGCACCTCTATGTATCAACATGAAATAGGTGTTTTGGTACACTACTTTGAATAAACTTTCTCTTTCATCTATCATACCATCTATAATACACTTTCATTACCTCCTACCATCCATAATACAATACCATTACCTCCTACCATCTATAATACAATACCAATACCAATATTTTGACTTTATTACATGTTTATCAACACCATTTATACTATCCAATCAACATATTACATCATAAAGTGACAACTATAACCAAACCATCAACCACTAGATATAACTAACCAAAAACATGTATATGGGCCTACTTCATCATTCAAAATCACAAACTTGTACCAAAACACGTTATATAATGATTATATATAATGATGCACATATGCATTTTGAATATTGGTAATGTAAATGTAGTGTATTACTGATGGTATTGTAAATTAAAGTGCAATTGTCTACTACTGATAATGTATTACAGAATTTATCGAAGTTATGATACATATGCACATGTGCATGGATAACTGTTACTCGAAGAATTTTTTTTTTTTGAAACGAAATATAGCGATTTTTGAAAAAAAATAAAAAAAATTTGAGTGTTGTTTTGATTTTTTTTAGATTTTATTTTGTAATAAAGGTGGTTCTCGCGGTTCTCGCAATAAAGGTGGTTCTCGCATTAACCTTACCCTTTACATATATAGGTGAAAAATAAAGCGAAAACCCACTTGAGTTGAGAAAATTCAAGAAAACCCTATGTAACATTTTTATTTTTTCTTTTCAAAAAATAGGGGAATGTAACCTTAATGTACTTGAACATTTTTATAAAAAAAAATGTAAAAATCACTTACTTTTTTTCTAAATGTTCAAAATTTGCAAGTTACATTTTTTTTGACATATATATTATGTAACATGAAATTTTTAACATTTAAAAAAATAAACTACTTGGTATTTTTTTGTGTTCTTTTATAAAAATGTTCAAATAGATGTATGTTACATTTCCTATTTTTTAGAAAAAAATAAAATGTTACATTGAGTTTTTACAAAGGTTTTTTGAGTTTTCTCAACTTAGGTGGGTATATATATATATATATAACCATCTTGAGTTGTGAGAACCATAAGAACCAATACTAACCATTGATCAAAGCAGTTTGGATGGATGAGATTAAAAGATAATAAAGTAAAGTAATATTGTGTTTTAATTAATAAGATTTTGTTTTTAGTGAGAAAAGAGCAATTAGGTCTTTTACTATATCAATTAATTATTGGTGTCATTAACATTAGTGATTGGTGTTATTAATATTATTTATTTAATTTGATTAAATTAATAAATTTGATTAAAAATTTTACATTAATTCTTCTAAAAATCTTGATTTAAACTTTTTAAATAAAATTTAATAAATCAAAAAATTAATTTGATTTACAAAAAAATTTTTTACAGTAAACTCATAAAAAAAAATTGATTTAATTTTTACTGTAAAATTTTATTAATCAAAAAAGTAATATAAATTAATTAATGTGATTTACAGTAAAAAATTTTACGCGCGGTTTTAATCAAAACTTTTTTTGCGCACGGTTTTAAAATTCTTTTACGCGACCGGTGTAAAAACTTTTCTTACGCACGGTTTTTAAGTTTTTTTACGCGCCGGTGTAAAACATTTTTTACTTGCGGTTTCAAAGTTTTTTTACGTGCCGGTATAAAACTTTTTTTTCGCGCGGTTTTAAACTTTTTTTACGCGCCGTTGCAAAACTTTTTTTACGTGCGTTTTTAATCTTTTTTTATGCGCGGTTTTAATTTTTTTTACACGTGGTTATAAACTTTTTATACATGGTTTTAAAGTTTTTTGTATAAGAATTCTTTTACGCGCGGTTTAAAAACTTTTTTTACGCGCCGGTGTAAAACTTTTTTTACGCGCCTGTGTAAAAGTTTTTTTTACACGCGGTTTTAAACTTTTTGTACGCGCCGATTTTAAATTTTTTTTACGCGCGTTTTTAAACTTTTTTACGCGTCGTTGTAAAACTTTCTTTCCGCACGGTTTTAGAGTTTTTTTACGATCCGCGTAAAACTTTTTTTACGCATCGTTATAAAACCTTTTACGCGCGGTTTTAAACATTTTTATGCACCGATTTTCAACGTTTTTAAGCGCCGGTTTAGAACTTTTTTGAAAGTTTTTACGCGCCGGTTTAACGTTATTAATTATTAATTTGATTTATTAAAGTGATTAATTTAATATGATTTGATTAATTTTGATATATTTAATGTGATTAATTTAATATGATTTAGTTAATTTTGATTAATTTAAGAGAGAGATGACTGATTGAAAAGTCTGACAAGACTTTAAAGAAAGAGAGAGAGTAATATGACATTTTGAGTAAATTACTAAAATAAACTTTAATATTTAAAATAATAGTGTATAGATGGCATGATCTGATTGGTGGAGAGTGGTTCTCGCGGTTCTCGCAACTGGGAGTGGTTCTCCCTTGAACCGAATCCTATATATATATATAATATATATGGGAAGAGTAAAATGAGAACCACATTGAGTTGTGAGAATCATAGGAACCAATATAAGCCGTTGATCGAAAGTGTTTTAATGGATGAGATTAAACGATAATAAAGTAGTTGTAATCATTGTGCTTTAATTGATGAGTTTTTTTTAGTGGGATAAGGGTAAATTGGTATTTTACTAAGCTCTTTAATGATTGGTAATTAAATTTGTAATCATTGTGCTTTAATTAATGTTTATGATTTAATTAATATTATTTTTGAATCATGCAGTAAATAAATTATTTTACGTAGGGTTCAAACTTTTTTTGCGCGCCGGTTTTAAATATTTTAAGCACGGGTTCAGACTTTTTTTACGCGCAGGTTCAAACTTTTTTTTACGCCTGGTTTAAACTTTTTTTACGCGCCGGTTATAAATTTTTTTACGCATTGTTTTAAACTTTTTTTACACGCAGGTTTTAACCTTTTTTTACGCGCGGTTTTAAACTTTGTTACGCGCCGGTTTAAACTTTTTTATGCGCCGGTTTAGAACTTTTTTTACGCGCGGTTTTAAACTTTTTTAACGCGCGATTTCAAAATTTTTTGCCGCCGGTTTTAAAAACTTTTACGCGCCGTTTTTCAAAACTTTTTTTCGCGCCGGTTTTAAAACTTTTTTATGCATCGTTTTAAATACTTTTTTTTACGTGCCAGTTTTAAACTTTTTTATTTAAAAAATTTTTACGCGCCGGTTTAGAACTTTTTTTACGCTCCGGTTTTAAACTTTTTTTACACGCCGGTTTTAAACTTTTTGTGCGTGTTTTAAACTTTAAAAAAAAAATTTACAAAAAAAAAAACAATTTTTTTACGGATTTAAACTTTTTTACAATTTTTTTTCAAAAACTTTTTTACAAATTTTTTTTACACCAAACATCTTTTTACGCCCCGACACCCCGATTTCGGTTTTACGAAATTTGAGGATCTTACCAAACGAACTCACCCTAAAAATCATGACTCAATAGATGTCTCATGTTGAATTTTAAATAGAAGAGAGATAAAAGATGTGACATGTTGAGTTTTAAATAGTAGAGAGAGAAAAGATGTGAAATGTGATGTAAAAGACTAAAATACCATTTTGATTTAATTTGATTATGGGTGATGTGTAAATATGTTATTGGATGATAGGAGTTCTCATGGTTCTCGCAACTGGGATTGGTTCTCTCTTGAATCGAATCCTATATAAAATATATATATATATATATATTATAGGGTAAGGTTCATGTGAGAACCACCTTTATTGTGAGAACCGCGAGAACCACCTTTATTGCAAAATAAAATCTAAAAAAATAAAAAAAAACACTCAATTTTTTTATTTTTTTAATAAAAATCGTTATATTTCGTTACCAAAAAAACTTTTTTTCGAGTAACAGTTATCCATGCACATGTGCATATGTATCATAACTTCGACAAATTCAGTAATACATTATCACTAGTAGACAATTGCACTTTAATTTACAATACCATCCATAATAGACTCAATTTTACATTAAATGCACATTGCATTATTATGTATAACAATTATATATCGTGTTTTGGTACAAAAAGTTTGTGATTTTGAATGATGAAGTAGGCTCATATATATGTTTTTTGGTTAGTTATATCTAGTGGTTGATGAGTTCATTATAATTGTCACTTTATGATGTAATATATTGATTGGATGGTATAAACGGTTGTGATATACATGTAATAAAGTGAAAATATTGGTATTGGTATTGTATTATAAATGGTAGGAGGTAATTGTATTGTATTATGGATGGTAGGAGGTAATGGAAGTGTATTATGGATGGTATGATAGATGAAAGAGAAAGTGTATTCAAAGTAGTGTACCAAAACACCTTATTTCATGTTGATACATATCGATGCACATGTGCATTTCTTATATTGGTAACATAAAAAGTAGTGTATTACACATGGTAGTGTAAATGAAAGTACAATTCTCTAATGTTTGTAATGTATTATGGAATTTGTTAAAGAAATGATGAAAATGCACATGTGCATGGTAGTGTATTATGGATGGTATGATAGATGAAAGAGAAAATGTATTCAAATTAGTGTATCAAAACACCTTATTTCATGTTGATATATATATAGATACACATGTGCATTGCTAATATTGGTAACGTAAAAAGTAGTGTGTTACACATGGTAGTGTAAATGAAAGTACAATTGTCTAATGTTTGTAATGTATTATGGAATTTGTCAAAAAAATGACGAAAATGCACATGTGCATGGATAGTTGGTAAATTTTTTTTTTTAGATTTTTTTTATTGTTGAGTAAATATAGCGACTTTTTCAAAAAAAATATTAAAAAAACAAAAAAAATTTGGTATTTTTTTGGATTTTTTAGTTATTACTATTTGTGTTCACACTGGTTCTTGCAATAAAGTGTGGTTCCTAACGGATCCTGGGCAGAGTTTAAGAGTTTAAATGAGAACGCTAAATATTGCGAGAACCGTAAGAACGAATGAAATAACCACTAGAACTTGGTCAAAAATAATTCAAATTCAAATTTTCTTTTTACACTTATCATTAGAATACAATATTATAAATTAATCTACACGTTTAAATTTACATGTATTCCTAAATAAAATATTACACATATGTAAGTTTGCCATTATAAATGTGTAAAAAACTTTTTAAGAGTGATTTTGAAAGATGAGACGAATTATTTAAAGAGGAAATTCTTTTTCTAATGTTGTATTTTAATTACAGTGAGGTTTGTATTAAAAAAAATTGATTTTGATTGGTTTTATCATTCTTTCTCACATTTATCACAATATTTAGTAAGGTTTATATATATATTATATATATATATATATATATAATATATATATATATTTAATACAAATCGCGTTACTTGAATGTAACTACATAAATATTTGTATAACAACATCATTTTTTTCTCGCTCCCAAAGCTTTATAATCTTTCATACATATAGTAGTCAAGGTATTGAAGTTTACACTACGATTCAACAAATCATTTTCGGCACCGTTAATTAAGTAAACTCTTGGTACAATGGAGTGAAAGACAAGGCCTAGGTTTAGTTATTTTGAGTTCAAATCTCACAAACAACAATTAAAGAAATTTGTCTTTAGACAAATAAACTTATATCAAATGTTGATATATAACTAAAAACGATAGTTTTGAGTCAATTAAATAATAATAATAATAATAATATATTTATTCATTGAAGCATCAGTCCAAACCTTATTTCATCATCATTTATAACAAGCTAAAGAAAATCCTAAAAAGCAGAATCATTCATCAACTTTTCCAATGATGAACTTCTTTGGTGTATTATCCTTGTGGCCTCTCTTTTTATTCTTCACCTCAAAGTAATTTTCTTTAGAGTCTTTGTACACTCAAAGTAATTTTCTTTAGCGTCTTTGTACATTTTGTCCTTTAGACAGTCACTGCAGTAGAACATAAAAACTGCCAACAACAGATCGATTAATTTTCTTTGCAAACGAAGCAACGCTTGCAGAATTCCCTAATCTTAAATGAAGTTCTCTCAGGCACAGAAGTGTTAACACTTTGTGTAGATGCAGGTGGATCAGAAGTGTTTCCGGGTAAAACTATATTGATCTTGGGTACAGGAGTTACATTCTCTTCGTCGAACGACATATCTCCTGAAACATAAAAGAGTTTTTTCAAGTTCGTGAGATGAATCCTATGGGTTCGATCTTTTCATCTATATCACACAAAGTGACACCAAAACCCTATCTGAAAGTGATGGTTTGAACTACCTGAATTAACAAATTAAACAAGATATCCATCAGGTGAAGAAATATCTAAAGAATTATGAAATTGTTGAATTTATACCTGAATGGGGAGAGAGAATTATATTGGATGGTATGTTGAAATTGAAGATGGTGTATGTATATATAGTGGGTAATAAGTATAGGGGTGTAAATGCGTCGAGTTTTCTGTGCGATACTGGGATTGACTTGCTAAAATCCGTTCGAGCTCCAACTTACATTGGAGTTCATTTATTATTTGAAAGACAAGTTTCTTTACTTCTGTTGTCTGTGAGACATGATCCCAAGGCCTCCCCTTCATAAGGTGTTTAAAGGTTTTGCCGTTGCCAATAGACCACCACCCCAAACAAGCGTGAGCCTGAGTTTCATTGAAGCATCAGTCCAAACATTATTTCATCATCATTTATAACAAGCTGAAGAAAATCATAAAAAGCAGAATCATTCATCAACTTTTCCAATGATGAACTTCTTTGGTGTATAATCCTTGCGGCCTCTCCTTTTATTCTTCACCTCAAAGTAATTTTCTTTAGTGTCTTTGTACATTTTGTCCTTTAGACAGTCACTGCAGTAGAACATGTAACTGCCAACAACAGATCAATTAGTTTCAGTGTTTTGAAAATCAGTGAGATTTTATGAGACATATTGAGTTATATAATTACTTGTATTCATAGATCTCGATTTCTCTGGGATACTTTTTGCAAACGAAGCAATGCTTGCAGAATTCCCTAATCTTAAATGAAGTTCTCTCAGGCACAGAAGTGTTATCACTTTGTGTGGATGGTCGATCAGAAGTGTTTCCAGGTAAAACTATATTGATCTTGGGTACAAGAGTTACATTCTCTTCGTCGGTTTACATATCTCCTGAAACATAAAAGAGATTTTTCAAGTTCGTGAGATGATGTGGAAGTGTAATGAATCCTATGGTTTGAACTACGTGAATTAACAAGTTAAGCAAGATATCCATCAGGTGAAGAAATTCCTAAAGAATTCAGAAATTGTTGAATTTATACCTGAATGGGTTGAGAGAATTGTATTGGATGGTACGTTGAAATGGAAGATGGTGTATGTATATATAGTGGGTAACAAGTATCGGGTTGTAAATGCGTCGATATTTTTTTGTGATATACTTGAAATTGACTTGCTAAAATCCGTTCGAGCTCGAACTTACATTGAAGCTCATTTAATAAACAAGCACGCGCCCGAGTTTCATAAGTCAGATTTGACTAGGATTGACAGCATAACTAACCTAATATTTATAAAATTTGTATTTAATTTAGTATGTGTGTGTATATATACTATACTTTTAAATAGATAACTACATATGTGTATTGCAAATAAATAATTTAATTAATTAACACAATAAACTAGTGAATTCGAATCCGAGCTTAATTTTAAAAAAAGCCAAGCTTGAGTTGTATTAAATTACGTGAGTTAAGATCGAGTTCCGCTCAACTAATTCACACCTAGGGATGCCAATCGGGTTATCATGTTTATCATGTTGAAATATGCAACCTGAACTCGACCTATATTATTATTCCTGTAAATAATTTAAACCTTAATATGCACCCATATAGGTATTTCTATATGGGCCAACCAGTTTAACCTATTTTTTTTTAAATGAGTCACACATGTTGACGTTTTATAAGAGGGTTATTGGGTTGTAAGCGAGTAATCTGTAACATGTTTAATAGGATAGAATGAATGTTACAAGTAGAAAATATGGTGTGACAATTACAAGTGTAGTTTTACAAAAATGGAAAACAAAAAAAAATCTTTATAAAAGTTTTTTTTAATACTTAAACAAGTAACCCTTTACGACAAGGAACTTAAATTTATTCAGTCCCAAGACACCCCTCCCCCGTGGTGGTTTTTTTAGTAAGACACTTATATAACAGTTAAAATACAAATTAAACACTCTTGATTTGATTTCTTTTCACTTAGGTCTTTATACTAATAGGTAAAATTCGAATTAAACTATCTTGTTTATTTTAAAGTAAACTTCACCCTAATTTATATAATCAATCTTAAGTTATGTAATTTTGTTATAATTATAATAGTTATTATTATTATTATTATTATTATTATTATTATTATTATTATTATTATTATTATTATTATTTGTTTGTTTATTATTTGATGTTATTTTAGGTTTTCTTTTTTAAATTAATGAAAAGAAGCCTTTGTAGCTTATCGATGAAATTAATTTCTTCCAAGAAGATGAGATGCAGTAAAAGTACAAAATCTTTATTTGAACTTATAAACAAATCAACTAAAATTGAACAACTAACAAATTACATGTGCATGTGGATGTGTAAAAACAGTATTAAACAACATAGCAGAAAACTATCACCTGCTAATTATCAATTTTCCTAACAAGTTGGGTTGTATGAAAAATTCAAATGTAAGAGTTTAAGGATTTGGGATTTCTAGAGCATGATTCGAACCTAATCCCCAGATCTATCCAAAATTAGGAAGAAATTAAGATCGGTAAATGCTAATTATCAATTTTCCTAAAAGGTTAGGTTATGATCATACCTTAAAACATCGATTAGCCAATGAGGACATCTTGCACCGAGCAAAATCTTGAATTGCATCACCTAGAATTCCAAGATTTTGCTGTCGAATTCATGCGTCAACTCTTAAATATGGGATTTTGAATCTAAAGCTTTAAAAAACGTCATTGAAGTTGAAACAAATGAAGGTGGTGAAGTATATAGAAATCAAATGCCATGGGTTGCAAGCTTTCTAGGTTATTTTGCTTTCCGCCGTTACCAAACCTTGAATCTGAACAGGGGGATTTGGTAGCTGGCTAAACCTTAGATGAGTATATGAACTTAACGAAACTTAGCGAGGCTTAAATAGAAGGGACCGTGACTCGTTTGAACCAGGTCACAAAGGTTCTCTATTTGTGAGTTTATTAAAAACAATAATAAGAAAATATTGACTTGAAAATTGTAAATACTTAAAATATTTAAAATATTAATGGCACAATTTTCATGTTGGAGACGAGATATGAGAATAGCTGTCATTTTACGGGTTTAGACACTCGTATGGTATTTAGGTGATACTTGTACGATTATCCAATACCGTTTGGGCCAAGTGTCTTTTCTTTTTTATTTTTAATAAACTTTTAATTTCACCCTTAAATTATAAATAATATACACATTTAACGAATTTGGTTATTATTTAATTTTATTTTTCTCTACTTACATTCCTTAACTTTAAAAAATAGATAAGCAGTTATGTTTAAAATTTATTCTCTATATTCCGATATAAATATTAATGAAAACTGTACCGAGTAAAGAAATCGATCCAACAAAATCGGTATTCGCTTTTATAGTTTATGATAGATGTATTACACGTCTTTTAGCCATTTAGCAACTTTAATTTTTGAATTTACCTTTCGGTTACATGGAGGTGTCATATTGTGTAAGTGAAAAGTATGCATTATTATTCTTAGTTATATATTTGAAGGTCCGTTGTACGGATCGTTCGGGTCCTAATTTGGCAAACCTAAGGTAAACGTACGGAATCCGTTTGCATAGGCGACATTGGATACTAGTTTTGTTACTGTTTAATCACTGTTTCATTGATTAGTAGACGTTACAGATCCTAGAAACACTTGGACCTTCACCGGACCGAAAAGATCCATATGAAGACATTCAAGCGGCAACTTTATGGAGTTAAGAATCTTCTTAGGATGTGACTTTTTGATCTGCTTCCATTTCTTACATTTAAGACAATGATCCGTCATGTGGAAGCTTCGAAGATTAACTCCTTCGACCAAGTCGTTGTGAACCAGAAAATTGATTTTCCTAACACAAGTCACATATTTATAGGAGAACAAGTTCGTCTGGAATGTGCCTTGGACAAGTTCGGGCGAACTTGTTCATGCACCATACAAGTTCGGGCGAACCTGTATCTCTTGATACATAAACTTAAGATTTCGCTCCTATACATAGACTTGACTTTATACGATGACGTAGGCAACAGACATATGCATCAACAATATTATATATCATATCATATTTTCATAAAAAAATATCAATGATTTAAACAATGTAATAAGTTTGTATACATTTAATTATTTAATCATAAATTCCATATAAAATGATTCAAAAAAATGTAATGAGATTGTATCAGATTCTTTCATTGTAATAATAACTAGGTTATTTAAACGGCGCGTTGCGCCTGGTTTACTCGGGTTTATAAGTGATGTTACTCTTAAACCACTTGCAATTGCTACTTTTTTTCATTAATTCAAATACTCTATACGTTATTCATTACACAACCTGTAACAACCGGTAATTTTCGGTTGTTGATATACGTTATAACGAACATTAAAAACACTTTTAAGTATTGTTTAAATCACTATATTACATATTTATGATCCTAAAATAACAATGACGACGTTCCGATTCAAAAACGGGCCTTAGCAACGAAATCGGGCCGCTCAAAACTCTAAAAACACAATAACGAGCTTTAGACCTAATCCACTTAAAAGCCCAACCCACCTAAAACCCTACCTTTTTAAACTCATTTTTTTTTCTTTTTCCCCTCATTCTCTCCTTTACTCTCTCTCTCTTCCTCACATTTCCTTTCAACCTCCTCTCTCTAGACGGCGACGGCCGGCCACCGTCCACGGTGGTCCGGCAAGGCTGGCGGCACCGACACCTGCAGCGGCGGTGGTGGTAGCTCCAGCGTTCTGGCTAAACACACTTTTCCACTAAACCGAACGTTCCCGACACGATGGTGATGTTCGTTTTCAAAGAATCGGAACCGTTTGGGCTCGGGAGCAACTACAGTGAAGCTCCGGCGAGTTTTCCGGTAAGTTAGTCTTGAAAGATTCTTTCCGTGCATGTATAGATCGGATAACTAGAAGCCTTCCTGCAAATTTTCATGAGTTTTTGTACTCCGGCGACATTCCGGTGAGCTTCCGACTTGGTTCTATGTTTCTATTCTTTTCTTTTTTTTGAGTGTTCGACTCTTTTAACAGTAAGTGGTTGTATTTTAGGCGATTTTGGTGGAGGTGGGAGTGATGGAATGGTCGGCAGTGGTTGTGGGAGGAGGGAGAGTGATGGTGGTGTTATGGAGGGGCGGAACAAGAGTCGCAGCCGGCGGCGCTGGGCCGGCCGGCGGTAGCGGCGGGTGGTGTAGTTTGGCTCGGGATTGAATCAGGTCATGTTCGGATCGGGTCAGATTCGAACGGTTCGGGTTTAGTTCATGTTTGGTATAGATTCATTCCGGTTCACTCGGTTCAACTAAGATTTGATTCGATTATGTTTCGGTTCAGTTTCGCGTCCGGGTCAACCATGGTCAAGGGCTGGTCAACTAAGTCAAACCTGCTCAACCGTCATCTACGGTCAAACTTGGGCAGTTAATCGACACGAGACGTGCTAAATCTTTATTGACTCGAAAAATAATATATTGATTAAATAAATATTGCATGAACGCGAAACCGAGCTCTAGAAAACGAACCGACAAATAACATATTACATAAAATTCTGAGTTAAATGCTTGGTTGGTCCCTGTTGTTTACGAAAATTGCAGACTTGGTCCTAATGGTTCACTAATTACAGAGTTGGTCCTAATAGTTGTAATTTTTGCACACGGGTGGTCCTTACCATGGATGACCATTAAAATATTCAGTTAAGTGTGAGTGAAATGTCCAAAATACCCTTGTCCATTTAATATACAATTAAAAAAACCTTAAACAAACATTAATTTATTTAAAATAAAACAAAATATCAATTTCTACCCACTCTTTAACTAAAGCTCCAACCCTATTTCCCTTTCAGCAACCTATTTCCCTTTCAGCAACCACAACCCAACCACCACATTACCCCCTTCTACCATTTCAACAACCACCCTTTAATAACCTTCATTCACCACAAAAACCATAGTCAACCACCACCTCCGGGAGACTAGGTAACCCACCCATCCCCACGGTACCGCTAAAACTAAAGAATCAAGAAACACAGCCATCGTCGACGGCAGCAGCGGTGGTGAGTGGAGTAGAATTTGACAGATCCCGCGACGGCAGCAGCGGTGGTAGGTGGTTTCTGGCGGCGGAAGGCGAGGGAGATGACGGTGCTGGATATGACGGTGCCGGAGACGGCAACCATTGAAGCAAAAATTGAAGATGACGGCAACCATTAAATAGTTTGTTCTACAAGATGAACGACAATCATGGTCAACAAGAACGAAGCAGTGTTGATTTCAGGTGGTGGTTTACAGTGGTGTTTGGGGGTGGAGGTTGTTGTGGGAGGTTGACAGTGGAGGTTGTTATGGTTGGTTGGCAGTGGTTTTGGTGGGTGTTCGGGGTGGTTGGTGTTCAGTGGTGGAGGAGGGGAGACGGTGGTTATGGTGCACGATGGTGGAAGTAGGAGACGGTGGTGGAGGTGGTTGTGGTGGGGGAGGCGGTGGTGGAGGTGGTTGTGGTGGGGGAGACGGTGGTGGAGGTGTGTTGACGGCTGTGGAGGAGGTGGGACGACGGTGGTGGGTGTTTTCTGGTGGTAATGGATGTTAGGTGATGGTGGGTGTTTTCTGGTGGTGATGGGTGTTTGGTGATGGTGGAGGGGAGACAGTGACAGGGAAGAAGATGATGGATGGGGTGGGCCTTTGTTTTATTTATTTCTTTTTACTTTTTTTTAAATTGTTTAATGTTTAATTCTAACCTTAAGGGTAATTTGGTCATTTACACAAGACTTAACTAAGAAATCTAAACGCATGTTAGGTCAATGACCACCGAGTGCCAAAAATGAACCACCGGGACAAGTGTTAATTATGAACCACTGAGACAAGTCTGCAATTTTCGCAAACCAGAGGACCAACAAAGCATTATATACTCAGATTAATTAACAGCACTGACACTTGTATAATTTATATATATATAGTTACGACCCACCGACAAATTGACGTTTTACACTTGACAAGAATTATATATTGTTATTACATTACTTGTTGTGTTTTGAACATTTATCGACAACTAGTTTTGTCGGGTTTTGTTACAAAAACAGAGGAAACTCTGCCTTTTTTTAAAGAAACAAATATATATTTATTTTTGACGTCTCTTTATAACTTGCGAAACATGGTTACAACATTTCAAAGAACACGGGGTACAAGTTAATTAACTCGGGAATTTTTATAAATATATATATATTTATATTTGTCCAAATGTCTAAAAATTCGACGTTTATATAAAATAAATGTATATCTTTTATAGTCGTAACACCAACAAAAACATATCAGTACCCAATTTTATAAAATAAATATAGACATATATTTAATTTGGACGGTTTACGTAACTTACAAAAACAAGTTTATGGCAGATCGACAAAAAGGTTTAACAAGTCAACGGAACTTGAAAACTTTTATAAAATAAATATAATTATTTATGTTTATATCAAACGCTTAAACTCGGGGAAACTTTTATAAATAAATATAATTATTAATATTTATTTCAAATGTCTAGAACAACGAAATCTTTTATAAAATAAATATAATTAAGCATATTTATTTCGAACGTTTAGAACTAGACAATTATTAAATGAATATAATCATTTATATTTATTTCAAACATCCACAACTCGAGAAGTTTATAAAAATAAATATAACTATTTATAGTTAAGTCGAACAACTATTATTCAACGATTATTTAAAATAAATATAATTAGTTATTTTATTTACAACTTCTATGACTCGGAAAACGTTTATAAATATAATGATCTATATTTATTCCAAACGTCTAAGAACTCGGAAATTTAAATAAATTAAATATAATTATGTATATTTATTATAAACTCCTAAACAGTATACGACACATTTTCGATATTATCTTCATATACATTATTATCCGATTTATTTTGATAGCAAACCAACGTAGTCGATTCATCACAAGCATGTAACAAGATAATTACTTTGATAATTATCCACGGGACACGAATCTACTATTTCGGCTACGCGACATCTATATACATATGTATTTACGATTACATATATTTGCTTATATATATATATATAAACATTTTATGAAACACTATGACGATTTTTCGGAAACTTGTTGATACATTATACGAATTATAACGACTTATTTTCATATACATATTCGTTAGATATATGTACAAACATGGAAACGACTAACACGATTCTATAAATATATTTATATTTTATATAAATATATATTGTTAAAATCACATGGAATCTAAGTCATTTCCACTACTTAGTGTTTCTCCTGATTGAATGGAAGCAAACAACCATAGATTGGTTATTTCAAACTAAGTTATCAACCCTTTCATAGAATCGTATGGTCAATGATTTAGTAGAGCTCGGTGACACGTAGATTAGATGCGTTTCTAGTAGAGGTTATAAGTTTATTCCTTGATAGGAATATTGTAGACGGCATGCTAGTGAGACACATTTTGGATAAACGACATTGTGGAATTCTTATTAAGCTAGCTTTGCATTGGATATCAAGGTGAGTTCATAACCCCCCCCCCCCCCCCACACACACACACACTTTTTACGGTTTACATTTTTAATAAATGTTTTCGGGGGTGGAAAGACATGCAAGTTCTGCAAAAGTACACAATAAACGAAAACAAAGATTCTGAATCATGTTTACAACGAATTTCCAACTATACGAATGGTTTACGATTGGTTTATACTAAACATAGCGGTTTACAAAAGACATGCAAGTTTTATAAACACACAAAATATTTCGAGAAACGAAAACAATAGATTTTGAACAATGTCACAAACGAATTACAACTACACGAATGGTTTACAAATGGGTTATGCTATACATACTGATTTATACGAAAACATACGCGTTCTTCGAAACAGGCATGAGTTTCATAACTAGTGATGGGATTTTGTTAATTATAACGAGATTGGGCTGTCCTATATACAAATAAGGGGACGGGTAGGTCCTGCTTTTAAACTCAAACAGGACTAGGTTGTCCTATATACAAACAAGGGGACGGGTAGGTCATGCTTTTAAACTTAAACGGGCTAGGCTCATTTTTACTTGTGTGAGGCACAAAGACTTTGAGAGTTCATGTTATCCCCTTTTATTAAATGTTTTTGTTGTTTTAAACGCTCGGGGATGTATACATGTTGTGAATTGTATAGCTGGAGAAAATGGAACGAACTAGATCACATGCGGATAGGTGTTTAAAATCAAAGGGGCCATTAATCAATAACAGTAGATGAGGAACAATTGGATAGATCTGTTGGGTGTGGACGAGCCCCACTCTGAATAAGACTTTGTCCGTTCAGAGTGCTTTTGTGTCTAAAACTAGTGTCTATGACACGGATAAATCGTCAAGGTTTGGTTGCCTCCTAGTTTGGCATACAGATTAGTGTCCTAGCTACACACTAATGATCACACGGATTTCATTTTTGAGCTATACAAACGAATTTATTATGTCTTTGTCATATGTGGACATTGAGGGTTAAATAAATGTTATAAAAGCGTACACGGTTTTCATTTGACATGTCGAAGAGAAAATGATTTCGATACGTTTCTCAACACCATTTAAACCGGTTATCAAAAGATTTATTTCAAATCTTTTTCAAACAAACAAACTATGAACTCGCCAAAATTATGTTGATTTTTCCGCATGTTCTTTCTCAGGTTATATTTTCAAACTAGGCACGGTTGGAATATGAGAACCCATTGGGATTCGAGTACTTAGCGGGCGTTCACTTTCTAGAAGTCTTAGCATTAAATACTTCCGCTGTGCAATGAAGATACCAGTAGATCACGCCCGACTCTGATGTAATCGATTTATCAGAGTGTGACACAACCTGTTTCAATACAACACCATAGTCATTTTCCTTTTTCCCTAAATATCTACCTTGTGGGTTTCAACAATTTGTTATATTGTGCTATAGTGTCACTCTAGTGTTGATATCCCTTGCACATGTTGCATTGGATTTAGCACAAACTCCTCATTAATTTTAATGGCCTAATTGCAGCCTTGTACAATCTCATCGCCACTAAAATAACTTCACACGATAACATTGCAGCAGCTCTTTCTCTTTGTATGGGTACGATTGGGCTTGTTTACAACAATAACCTTGGACAGGTTTTTCAATCACGTAGGTATGATTCTAAGTCCGAAGCAATTGTTACAATTTATTCGACATGGTTGTTTTTTGGTCGTCTTCTCGTGTCAACACCACTCAATTAGCACTCAAGACTTTTAAACTCATTTGTAAACTTGATTAATTCATCCATCATCATTGCTATAATCAAATTCAAGAAATCCTTAGGTTTCTTACATGAGAAAACACTTTAATAATAATACTTACATGAGAAAAACATGTAATCTCTCATTTTATATACCATAATAAAATCATTCCTGGGCTCAAATTCCCAAATCTCGCAAAGTTCTGCCCTGTAACATCCGTACAATGCACGCTCCTTTTAGCACTGTGTTATATGGGCTCGGGTTCAACCATATCACAGTTATTTTCTCCCAACTGAGACAGTGACAGTTGAGGCCCCTTTCTTCAAGCTACTTTTAAGTGAAACTGCATTTATACCATTAGTATCACCATCACCTTCCACTAAATTTGAGGCCTGAGAATTTTCTTCAGTTTTTTCTAAGATGAGAAGAACTTTTAACAAACGTTCATCATTCAAAGATAACGAACTGGACCTGGAATGGTGTCGTTGCTACACCTGATGCATTTAGATTTTTTAAGGGCGCGAAGTTGAAGTTCTGATGATCGATCTACTCACTGCCATCGGGCTAATGGCGGTATATAAACCATTTAAAAATGTATAATAAAAACTGCAAAATAAATAGGGCATAAAGAACTATAGCCAACTACAAAAAGTAGAAAATAAAACATTAAAAGAAATCTGCATTAGATAAATGTATATGGTTGTTGGTTCATACTAACTCGCTATCAGAACAACGTCCTTTCAGGTCAGACGTATTGGAAGAAAGTTTGTCAAATCTTTAGAAGTTTTATGTATTAAAGATACACTTTAGGTTTACTTTCAATCTGTTTGACCCGTTTCGTATTAAGCTATCCTTTTTACCGAGTTGAACCGTTAGAAATAACGCTAAACTCAAATCCACTCATTCCTACGGTTTACTTTCAGTATATGTATTTCGACTGTTGAGATTTACCATCAAAGAAAAAAAATCCACTAAGTATCATCATAACCCAGAATGTGGGCATCCTCAAAAGGGGTCTCCCGATTATTACAACATTTGTTGGGAATCAGTGTATCAAAATAGTAGCGGAAGCGGTTTATATAATTTACCAAAGGCCGATTATATATGTCTGATTTATTAATCCGATTAATAAATATTCCCAATCAGGATCAAGGTTATACGCATATAAACAAATAAAATAAACAACCATAGAGGGTTTTAGTAATCAACATTTGACGACTACACCAGGATCGTAACACGCGGGTTACAACGAATCCTCGCTAGTAGGAAGTTCACAACCGAGCACAAGATACCCAAAGGTAGAACCGGCCAGAAGAAGGCGGCGACGGCGGCTAAACTTGAGAGGGAATCTAGGGTTTTGTGTTTATAAAAGTGTGTCTAGGGTTTGCACCTTAAGCATCCTTTTATAGAACCCAATCTTCCATAAAAGCCCTTTAAGATTATATAATTATAATCCTCTTAATAATAATCTAACTAATATTAAGTCCCTCGGGTTTAAACTATTATTATTTCACAAATAATAATCCACCTACTCGTGAACATATACGATTCGTGTACCAACGTGTAACTCTTCGGATCGTACCGAGTTAGTTACATTGACTTTAATTACGGTCGGACATACTATCTCCAACAATCTCCCACTTGGACGATTTTAATTAAATGAGTCAACGTGTGCAGAGTTGGACGCCTAGCTGCATCGCACTGCTCCTAACATGGTATGACACTTTACAGTCGTCAACTAGTTCTTTGAGTTCAAGTAACACTTTACTTAACCAAATACTGTAGCCCTGATAATTCTATCAATAAGTCCCTTCTATATAGAACATTCATTGATCATAAGACATGGATCATTCATTCTTATATAGTGATCAACTATTCTTTGTTCTTGACTTTAATTCAAACTGGTCTAACGAACTACTTTTAGTCCGAGCGTGGCCACGTGTCTATTCCGGTTTAAGTTAACGAGGACGCCAGAATGTCTAAACTTCTAATTGCATAGAAGTACAGAATTCCATCAACATCATACAACTCCCACTTAACCTTGGATTTTTTCCCAACGCTACCCGGATTACTATCCATGTTTCAGGACAATGTTAGATAACATCAAAGATTGTCCTTGATCAATGTAGTTTAATATGTGCCTAAGGAAAAAGGACAGATTGAACATATCAATATCAAAACATCACATGACTTAGATCCACGGAGATCGTTTTGCAGCGAGTCACATCCAATATCATTCCCTAGTGATATCTGTGAATTTTGATTCTCAAACCCTTGAGTTATTCATCTCATGAATACAATCATCTCAATTCACAATAGTCTTACATTCAAATTCATTCCCATGTAATTTGATCGACTACGGATTTTTAGAATACGCTTATTCAAGGATATAAACATACAAATAACGAACACAGTTACAAAATAATTAGACTTGCATTTAACCAATAAATCAAATAACTATTCAATGTAATTGTTGTAGTTCAAAATTAAAACACCAATACTAACTACAGATCATGCCCACTATCTAGCAAATCTAAGCCCTATCTTTTCAGCATGCTCCTCATGTTTAGCTTGAGGTAAAGGCTTAGTAAAGGGGTCAGCCAGATTTAGATCCGTATGAACTTTGCTTATTACGATGTCTCCACGCTCTATTATGTCTCTAACATAGTGGAATTTTCTGAGTATATGCCTTGTGGTTTGATGTGACCTTGGTTCCTTTGCAAGAGCAATGGCACCAGTGTTGTCACACAAAATCTCGATCGGTTTCTCTATGCTAGGCACAACGTCGAGATCAGTAATGAACTTCTTCATCCAGGCAGCCTCCTTAGCAGCATCCGATGCAGCATTGTATTCTGATTCACAGGTGGATTGAGCAACCACACTTTGCTTCGAAGCTCTTCCAAGTAACAGCCCCACCATTCAGAATGAAAACATATCCGGTCTGTGATCTTGAATCATCACGATCAGTCTGGAAACTTGCATCAATATAACACTTAACTGACAGCTCCTCATCCAGTCCTTCATATATTAAGAACATGTCCTTAGTCCTTCTTAAGTACTTAAGAATGTTCTCACTACAGCCCAGTGACTCTCTCCTGGATTCTGTTGATATCTACTCGTCATGCTAAGAGCATACGAAACATCAGGTCTGGTACATAACATGGCGTACATGATAGAACCAATAGCAGAAGCATATGAACTCTTTCCATTTTCTTCTTTTCCTCTTCAGTCTTTGCACACTGCTCGCTATTAAGAATGGTTCCATGTGCCATGGGCAAGAGCCCCTTTTTGAGTCTTCATTGAGAAGCGTCGCATGACCTTATCAATATATGTACTTTGACTTAAACCTAATAACCGCTTTGATCTATCTCTATAAATCTTTATTCCTATAATATAAGCGGCTTCACCAAGATCTTTCACTGCGAAACATTTACCCAACCAAGCCTTAACATCTTTTAGCATAGGGACATTGTTTCCAATGATTAGTATGTCATCTACATACAGAATGAGAAAAGTGATATAGCTCCCACTAGATTTCTTGTAAACACACGGTTCATCTTCGTTTTTAATAAAACCAAACTCTTTGATTTTCTGATCAAAATGGAGATTCCAGTTGCCGGGATGCTTGCTTTAATCCATAGATGGATTTATTTAGCTTGCACACCTTATTAGGATTCTTTGGATCGACAAAACCTTCAGGTTGAACCATATAGACATCTTCAAGTAAGTGTCCATTAAGGAATGCAGTCTTGACATCCATTTGCCATATCTTATAGTCATAATACACAGCAATGGCAAGTAGAATTCTAATAGACTTAAGCATGGCTACTGGCGAGAAAGTTTCCTCATAATCAATTCCTTGAGTCTGAGGAACCCTTTCGCTACAAGCCTTGCTTTGTAGGTTTGCACATTTCCATCCATGTCGGTCTTCTTCTTGAGGATCCATTTGTTTCCTACAGTCCGACCTTCGGTAGGAAGATCAACCAAATCCCAAACTTGGTTATCATACCTGGATTGCATCTCTGCATTCATGGCTTCCTGCCATTTCTTGGATTCTGAATCCAACATTGCAGCTTTGTAATAGCAGGTTCAGCTTCATCAATCATGAAGATCTCGTCAAACCTTTCATGTGCACGACGATCCCTAATACTTCTTCGAACACTTGGTGTTTCTGTTGTTTCTTGAGTCCTCTCAGGCTCAACTTCAACAACTGGATCATTTACTTCTGGTTCTGACTGAACAACTGTTTCAGTCACTTGTGATTCTCGAATTTCTTCAAGATCCACATGGTTTTCTCCAATCCCTCGTGCTAGAAGCTCTTCCTCCAAGAAAGTGCCTCTGCGTTTAGTGAAAATCTTATTTTCAGTGGGGTGGTAGAAAAGGTAACCAATCCTTTTAGCGTATCCGATGAAAACCACTTTTTCGCCTCTGGGATCTAGTTTATCCGAAGATTCTAGAGTACATAAGCGTTACATCCCCAGACCTTAAGATATGATACTTTAGGTTTCTTTCCATGCCATATCTCATAAGGCGTTTTGTCAACCTTCTTCATTGGAGCTATATTCACAAGTCCTGCGGCAGTTTCCAGAGCATAACTCCAAAAGGAGCGTGGGAGGGTTGTTCGACACATCATTGATCGAACCATATCTAACAGAGTTCGATTTCTCCTCTCAGATACACCATTATGTTGTGGTGTTCTAGGTGGAGTGAGTTGTGAAACTATTCCACAATCCTTTAGATGGTCGATGAACTCCTGACTAAGATATTCACCGCCTCGATCTTATCTATGCATCTTGATAGTTCTATTTAGCTGATTCTCTACTTCATTTTGGTACTCCGTAAACTTTTCAAGTGTTTCATGTTTATGCTTCATAAGAAAAATATAACCATATCTACTGAAATCATCAGTAAATGTAACAAAGTATCTTTCTCCATGTCTTGACATTGTTCTAAATGGACCACACACATTTGTATGTACAAGTCCCAGCAGATCATTAGCTCTTTCTCCAACATTTGAAAAAGGTGCTTTTGTTAGCTTTCCACTTAAGCATGATTCGCATTTGCCAAACGTTTCTGAACCCTTGGAATCTAGGATTCCTGCGGTTTTGAGTTGTTTAACACGATTCTCGCTTATGTGGCCAAGTCTACAATGCCACATACGTATCATTAAAGTCTAACTTATTACGTTTATGGGAGATGTTGCATAATATGTTATTGTTTTGTATTTCTATCTCATAGATTCCATTGTTTGGTTTTGCATCAAAGTAAAATACATCATTAAAATAAGCAGAAATAAATTCACCATTAAAACGATAATTGAAACCTTGTCCATTGCAAAGCAGAAACCGAAACAATATTTCTAGTGACACTAGGAATAAAATAAACATTGTTCAAAACAAGTTCTAAACCAGAAGGAAGTAAAAGAACATATTCTCCAATCGCCTTCACAGCAACTCTTTGTCCATTGCCAACATGGACCTCCAAGTCACTCTGTTTCAGCTTCTTAATCTTTCTTAGTCCCTGCAAAGCATTACAAATGTGAAAACCACATCCTGTGTCAAACACCCATGTTTTGCCAGAAAAAGCAAAGATTTCAATAACATATATACCTGAGGACTCTCCTCCTGAAGCCTTGGCTTGCTTTAGTTCAGCTAAATACTTAGCACAGTTCCTCTTCCAGTGCCCAATTTCATTACAATGAAAACACTTGGCATCCTTCTGAGGCTTCTTGTTTGCAACAGATTTGCCTTTGCCCCGATTGCCCTTTTTCTTGGTGTTAGGTTTCTTAACATGACCCTCCTTGATCATCAGCACTGGTGCAGTCTTGTTGGGTATATTTACCTCAACAGTTTTGAGCATCTGATGCAGCTCTGCAAGTGTCTTCTCCATCCCATTCATATTGTAGTTCATAGTGAACTGATCATATGACTTGGGCAATGAGTTGAGGATGATATCTCCAGCTAACTCATCACTTAAGGGGGATTCCAGACGAGCCAAGTGATCAACATATGCCTTCATTTTTAGCACATGAGCACTAACTGATGTACCCCTATTGCATACGAGTGGTTATAGTGATCTCATCACATCAAACCTCTCATGACGAGCCTTCTGTTGGAACATTTCTACCATGTGCTCATTCATCTCGTATGCCATCATATCCTCCATAGTCCTTTTAAGTTCAGGGATCATGGATGCTAACATCAGACATGAGACTTTCAAAGCATCATCAAAGTGTTTTGCATAGTTTCTATATGCAATAGTTTGCTGATTGATGGGTTCATCAGGGACTGGCGTTTCAAGAACATACAGTTTGTTCTCCGCCTTGAGAACAATTTTCAAGTTGCGGTGCCAGTCCATGAAGTTGGAGTGGTTCAGTTTGTCCTTCTCTAAGATGGACTTGAGAGAGAATTGGGAGGAATTGTTTTCATTTGAAATCTACAAAATTCAAAATTAATTTATTAGTAATTATGTTTTAAATATCCTAATTTTATTTTATGACCCAAAAAACAAAATTATAATTAAGATGAGACCCGATTCATCAATTACAGTGAATTGGCTTGAGCACTATCCACTATTATGATTATGTAGGTAAACAACGATTGTTAATTGTGTCTACTACACAACTCTCCATTTGGGGTTATCACTTAAACGATGTATGTTTAACCCCAACTATGCCCACTTGATGAACAAGCGATCTTTTTCCTTTACTGTTAACTGTTACACCGGCCTAGTTACATAGGAAACGCGATGATTACCTTCTTTCATGATACATGCCCAGATGCAGGGTATAACACTAACATTTGGGTTCTATTTAGAATGAAGTGTTAACTCGTTAAGGGTGGCATAAAACAAGAATTTAAAATTTGGGATTTATTAAAATATTTACCAAAAATATTTTGAATAACTCTTAGCATGAGGCGAGTTACACAACAGATTATAAAATCCAATTTTATATAATTTGTGATAATAGAAACTCCTTTCCACACTCGACCCGGTATAGTTTTAAATACCCTATTAAACTATGTTGGTCGTTTTATCGCGAATAAACTTGTTTTGAATTTTAATAAAACTCTTTTATTAAATATATTTCAGTTTTATAAAACTTGTTTTAATAAAACCGTTGTCTTGATTGTGAAAAATTTTATTTATTTTGGGTTATCTAGATTATTTACAATAAATAAAACACAACCACAAAACACAATAATAAAATAATCGAATCGAGCCCCTAATAGGTTGTCCGTTTCGTTTTAGCCAGAAACGAAACGAACTAGTCTAAAGGGTTTCAAAAGCTAATTTTTGAAAGCTCCCACTTGACCCGTGATCTCTATCTTCATGGTACATGTTCGCCATTTATCTTTATCTGATCTTGATCTTGTACTTGAAGGATAATAATAAATTTGAAAATACAATAAAACCAAATCTATTCTAACCCTATCTATTACATCGGATCCAATATCCGCAAAAATACAAATAAAAAAAACTATTACATCGGATCCAATATCCGAAAAAAATACAAATCAAAATAAAATCATAACCATAACAAACACAACCATGACAAGGGTCATAACCTAGGGCTCGATTCACATCACAATCCATAGACAACCAAAAGCTTTTGATCTTTTGTCAAAATAAATAGTTTTTGACAAATAAAACATAGATAAAAAATTATAACTTTACCATCTATACGCGTGTAACCGTGGCTCTGATACCACTGTTGGGAATCAGTGTATCAAAATAGTAGCAGAAGCGGTTTATATAATTTACCAAAAGCCGATTATATATGTTTGATTTATTAATCCGATTAATAAATATTCCCAATCAGGATCAAGGTTATACGCGTATAAACAAATAATATAATAAACAACCATAGAGAATTTTAGTAATCAACCTTTGACGACTACACCGGGATCGTAACACGCGGGTTACAACGAATCATCACTAGTAGGAAGTTCACAACCGAGCACAAGATACCCAAAGGTAAAACCGGCCAAGAAGAAGGCGGCGACGGCGGCTAAACTTGAGAGGGAAGCTAGGGTTTTGTGTTTTATAAAAGTGTGTCTAGGGTTTGCACCTTAAACATCCTTTTATAGAACTCAATCTTCCATAAAAGCCCTTTAAGATTATACAATTATAATCCTCTTAATAATAATCTAATTAATATTAAGTCTCTCGGGTTTAAACTATTATTATTTCACAAATAGTAATCCACCTACTCATGAACATATACGATTCGTGTACCAACGTGTAACTCTTCGGATCGTACCGAGTTAGTTACGTTGACTTTAATTACGGTCGGACATACATATCTCCAACACATTTATCATCATTAAAATCCATAAATCAATAAATAGAATTTGGTCGAAAACACACATTTATCACCACATGCCTTCGACATACTCTTCAACACCGTGGCCTTTCATTAGGAGGTGGGCACAAAGAGCCAAGCCAATGTGAGATCTGGCCTGAAACTTTAAAAACATAGGGTGCTGACCCTCGGTTTGTTGAACCATCAACAATCGTTCCAAATGACGTTATAGAGAATATGGAGTTGTAGCAACGCACATTAGCTATGTATGATCTATCGCTGAAAAGGATTTTCATAGAGTCAGGAGGTTCGGTAGGAAATGTAAGTCTCATGCGTCCATACCTGCAACATAGGTTATACATTGGGCGTCTACTTACTTGAAAAGACCAGAAGGCAGCACCGCAAAATTTACAAAGCTGATTGCAGTCCCTCAAAACAAATAACAAAATAAAAAACGATGAAGAAACATGGACCTTAATAGCGTTATTAATCGCATGAGTCGAGCAAGCCATTGATCGTTTGCTTTGAAAATCGCATTATAGTATCCTTCAATGCTCGGATAATGACTTCGACTCGCTTCTAGTTGACAAACATTCTTCAATGACTCCATTAACAGCCTCCACTAACAGATCCAATACACCAGAAGCGGTTTTGATAGCCTCTGTTTTTTGATTTCTCTATTAAATTGTTAGGTTAAACAGTTAATAATCAAATTCAACAAAATTACACAGTTTGACCCTAATTCAACAAACAATAAAACCAATTCAGTTTTAAATTTTACTGGCTAATTAACTTATTTAAATCATTTTAAAATTACAGATCAACAAACCTAGATCTATGAAGTGAGATTAACTGCACAACACATCAAGAGGTTTTTAAATGATAAAGCTAGGGAACAAAACAATTGAGCATAGCCAATGAACCTTGGTCCAAGTGGTTGGTAGGCTGGTTTTCTTGTGAGAGAGACCAGTTCGATCCTCACTAGACACACAAGGTGAGGTCAGGGGGTTTTAACTACACAGTGTTGCGTGGTTTCCTCCTGAAGCGGGCCGAATGAGAATTAAATGCCTATGATATCCATTCTTAGTGGTGTTCTATCCACGGGTGGATTGAGGGCCAGGATGTACCTAGCCCAAATGGAGGGTCTCCTGGTTCCGAACCCGGGTCTCTCGTGGTACCACTGAAAATTGATGCGAAACCCAACCAGTTGGTCGACTAGCCATTCAAAAAAAATAATACACGTATTGGTTAACCCTAGGGTTCTGTTAACCAACACAATAAACGTAGCCAACACTTAGTTACCTGGTGGTGATATAGCAAAATGGTCGTCAAAGCTAGAACTTTCTCGCCATTAGAACTCCATTGAAATCCTAACTAATAGATTACAAAAGATCAAGTCAATCCTTAATTATCAACTGCAAAAACTAAAAAAAAAAAAGACGAGTGGGGTGGGGCTCGAACTAGGGCCATTTACATATATGATATATAAACCACATACAAACAACCTTACAAAACACACAATCTCATCTAATTATGGAAACACAAGGTATATATGCAATAACATCACCGGATAATTAGAAAAAGAAGCAAATCAGGTACTGACACGAGAAAGAAGCAAATCAGGTAGTAACAGACACTATTCACAAAGTTCAAAATTTAAATTTAATTTAATAGAAGTATATATAGTATAACACAAAGTTCAAAATTTAATAGAAGTATAGTATAATGGCTAAGATGACACGCTTGAAATTTCATTACGGAAATTTAGTTATGGTTGGGAGTGAGAAAAATGAGGAGACTATCATTATTAAATGTAGTTTCAACTATTTTTATGAAAAGCAATTAATATATATGGCTTGAACAATTAATTAATGAAGTATCAGATAAATTTATATAAATTTGAAGGTTTGAAAAAGTTCATAAAGACTTTCGCAATCAATTAGTGCAGTACCATATAAATTTAGATAAATTTGAAGGTTTAAAAAAGTTCATAAAATAAACGAATATGAAATTATATAAATAAAAACGGCTTTGAGATTTTAGTTAACATAATTAGATTTTTAATGGAATTTTGTTATCAATTGTAGTGTGTATGTAAAGTATAACAAAAATAGTTAAATTCATAAGTATTACCAATTTTGCCCTATTAAACTCTTAAAAACTAATGTAAAAAAGACAATCTTGTTATCATCAAATGTGTTATATAATTCGGTCAATATATATATAGTAAGTTGATTTTACCTAATTAGCCTAAGAAGGATTGTGATGATGACATGTGATACTTCTTGTAAGTAGAAAGGAATGACATTTTGGTCCTTATAAGTAGAAGTGTAAAAATAACATGTGACACCCCTTTTGTTTTCTAAAAAATACAACAAAAAAATCTAGTAAAAAAATATAGCACAAAAAATATAGTATAAAAAAATATAGCACAAAAAAGTTCCGCATAAAAAATCTAGTACAAAAAATCCAAGACAAAAAATTCAGAAAAAAAATATTTAACAAAAATTTTCAACGCAAAAAATGTAGTAAAAAAATCCAGCACAACATATTTTATATAACAATATGTTACTCATATTAAAGATAAAAGACGCTTGATTTTATGGTTAAATTTTTATAAAAAAATAATGTCGTATAAAAAAGTTATGAACGTTTAAAAAATAGGGTGGAAAATGCATGTGCCATGCATGTGAAGAGAGAAAGTCAATAAATAGAATTTTCCCAAGATACCCTTACACCCCTCTTTTTTCCTACAGTTTCATCTTAACCATTGATTTGAAAAATGAATGGCTAAGATTCCTTCTCATCCTATTTAGGCAAAATCAACTTTTTATTTGATCTTACCCCTATATATATATATATAGAGAGAGAGAGAGAGCTGTAAACAAACTGAACGTTCAGCAAACAGTTCGTGAACGTTCGTGGGAGTTATATATATATATATATAGGGCTGTAAACAAACTGAACGTTCAGCAAACAGTTCGTGAACCGTTCGGTGGGAAGTTCGTTTATGTTCGTTCGATTAGCTTAACGAACGAACACGAACAAAAAATTTTGTTCGGTTAGGTTAGCGAACGAACACGAACATAGGTCTCGTTCGTTCGATGGCGTTCGTGAACGTTCGGTAATATGTTTGGTTTGTTCGTTCATTAACGTTCGTTTGATTTTATTAAAAATAATAAATAATGAACATTTTATCTAAACATGTTGAAAGCTTGAAACCCTATAATTTCTAAGGTAGCTAAAATTTGGACATTCTAAGACATTATTAAACATTCTAAGACATTTTCTTGGGATAATTATGTCTAAGTTAGTTAACTTGATTTATTGTTTGGTGGGGTCGTATTCTTGTGTTTTGATTTTTCATTTGATGGTTATATTTAACTACTAATATCGAATGTTTGGGGATAACAATGTTTTTATTTTTTATTTTCAAGTTAAATGTTCGTTTGCGGTTGTTTTTATTTGCTTGCGTTCGTTTGTGTACGAGACTAGTTTTCACGAACTGTTCGTGAACAAATGAATTTCCTTAACGAACGAACACGAACATTAACTTATATTTTGTATGCGTTCGTGAACAGTTCGCGAACATGTTAATTTCCTTAACGAACGAACACGAACATGGCCTTGTTCGTGTTCGTTCGATTCATTTACAACCCTATATATATATATATATATATATATTAGTAGGATCAGGCTTAGATAAGAACTCCTTTAAGTTGCGAGAACCACGAGAAGGCCGATGGAAATCCTACTTCCTGTGCGAGTTTTTCCACCAAAATATGCACAAACGTAGATAAACATCTAACTAAGACATCCAAAAAAATGTCGAGCCACACTTATTCGTCATATAATCGACTCCCCCTATTCATCCAACCAATATATTGTTTATCTGAGATGAGATTTCTGATTTTTGTGTAATATGCTGCTGACTAAAGGAACGGTGTGATTCTTCGAAACGAGATCTCACATTACAGGTCAAAAATTACGAATATGACGAATCGATCGAATGGGGGGCATTACGAACGAAGCAAGCTGGAGAACACCGTACAAACGCACAAATAACACTGCGTTCATCCGATTTACAGTAAAAATTGACAATTGAATATAAGAATGTTGTTAACCATGTAAGTTAGAATAATCCTGCAAGTGTTGGATATAATTATAGAACACACACTCTAAGGATGGATGATGGATGAATGTGGTGGATGATGGTGGTATTGTGGTGGTGGAGTGGTGGCAAGGGTGAGAGAAGTAGTTTGCCAAGGGATGAGTTGGAATGAAACCTAGCACCCCTATTTATAGCTGGAAACAGTGGCTTCATTTAATGAGTTTGTCAGATTAGATGCTACAGGGCCCGTGTATCAAAGGCACGGCCCCGTGGCCATTGCACTTGTTGTACTATCCAAGATTTGCATATCTGGAAGTTGAGCATAGTCCGTGTCCAAGGGACACGGCCCCGTGTCTCTTGTCTGCTTCTGTTTGTCTTTTCTCTTCTAGAATCTTTGAAGGGGCGCGCCCCTTGCTTAACTTCTGATTCGTTGTTTATGGTCTTGCGATGAAGCTTATAGTGTATCATCTTTCCTTCTTTTGTACTTATGCTGGTTTTTATCGTTAATTTGTTTCTTTTGTACATTTAAGCTCTTTTAATTCTGAAAATCAAAAGTATACAACGAAACGCACTTTTTCCAACATTAGTACTAAAAAGGGTTGATTTTATATCGTATTTGATATAATTTATATGTTGCATTTTTACGCATATCAATCATCAATTTCATGCAATGCGTATTAAAGTATAGTTCAACACAAAAGTATTGGCAAGCATACAAGTTTGTTTACTAGCATGAGTATAAACATTTTAAACGAATACACATTGCATAATTGTTAACTTAAAACTAACATACATTACTAGCATGCAACTATAAATGTCAACCCAAAGATTCCCGCTAGCGTAATCTAATCATATCAATGAATATACCGTTTTGTTTACTTAACATGACATCAAGAATACGACCGGTGATACATGTTAAGGGAGGCTCGTAAGAATACAAGTATAAAGCATAAGAATTCTAGCATATAAAAGTTTAAGTATAACGTATTAAGCATGTACGTTGGATTGTTTGTTTGTGATTTAAGCATAAAGTATGTGACGGTGTGAGTTTAATAGCATATACGTATTGCACCTAAAAGTGTTGAAAGTAAAAAGGGAGTCATGTATACTCACGTTTTTGCAAAGCGTTCCTAGCAACCGAGAGTTTGACGAGCGTTTGAGTTTGGAACACCGAAGTTACCATACATAGGGAAATGAAGGTGTGTGAGTATTCGGAGTTTGTGGAGAGTTCGGATTCGAAATCTATGTATATAAAAGTATGTATACGAAAAATAATTATCATTCATGACGTGTAACCATAATCCGGTTAACATCAAGAATTCGGTTATGTATATATATTTATATATTATATAGTATATCTCATAATAAGTCCATCATGAATGTCATAGAAGTCAAGCATGGAGGTAGGATGATAAACATCCATTGAACCTCATTGTATGATTCACCAAAGCACAAAGCTTACCAACTTAGTTGGTAAACCCGGTTGGTCATGAATGAAAGTAAAATACAACTAATCTACTAACATACTAAGTAGCCAAATAAGAACAACCTGTGCGTATCATACCCAACATGGGAAATGTTGGAGGCGAGGCAGGGTTAACTTACTTTAGGACTAGGAAACTACTTAGTGAATATGAATAAAATCATCAAATGAAGTGGTGGAACAAGTTTAGGATAGCCAAGGCTTCCAAGGTTCACACCTTTACCAAAGCACAAGTCTTGCCATATGAACTGTGGTAAACTTGGATGGTTTCATTACTTGTGGGCTATGCAGTTATAGCGGCCCAAATCGAATAGCGGTCAAGGTCCGCTATGTGATATATAGGTTATAGCGTTAGTATACCGGTAATTTTTATACCATGCATAATTTATGTATTAATAGTAATATCAAAATTCATAGTAATATCATTCCTTATCAAAAACATGTTGCAAATCTAATATAATAGTAACTTTGAATTATTTAATTTAAGAATTAACACAATCAAACACCTACCTGTGTTACTGTGTTGCCTCATTCTACTACGTTACTGTTATAGCCGCTATATAGGTTTCAAAATAGCGACCAAATAGCGGTATTTAGCGCCGTAATAGTGGAACCACTATAGGCCACCGCTATTTGGACCGCTACACACCCTCAGGTCCGCTAACCGCTATAGCACTACTATTGACCGTATAGCTTGTGGGTTGTCTAAACCCTATCAAAACAGAAAGTTTAGAGGGTGTTTTCGCCTCTAAACTCATAAGAATTAACCATAAACAAGTCCCTAACTGTCACACCCCGACCCGCAGCGGAATAAGAGTCGGGGCGTAATTGGGTTATCACCAAAGCTCATGATGTTTACTAATATGTTTCATATTTATTAAATTCAAAATTACAACTTCAATATTCCAAACAAGTTCATACAATTACAAGGAAAAAGTAACTAAATAAACAATCCAAAGCCTAAACCGATTTATTCTTCTAAGCCGTCCTATATGTTTCTTGCTGCAACTGGATCACCTGTATCATGTGTAAAATATGGGTTTTCGGGTCAACAAAAGTTGGCGAGTGAACCTTGTTAGAAAACATTTATTATTGATTTCTTGTTATATTTAATATGGAAAAATTGTGCAATAATCATATGTGAGCAAACGTAAATAAACATACAATAACAAATAACAAACCACCTTGCATGAGCAAATGACATGAATAATAATGTATATGTTGGCAACGTCACGTTCCGCTCATAGGTAATGGGGAACGGAAGGCCTATGATGATGTATGTGCGATCAAGGCTCAATCAAACGGAGCCGATCGTATGTTGGCAACGCCTCGTTCACGCTCATAGGTAATGGGGAACGGTTCCGCTCATAGGTAATGGGGAACAGACGGCCTATGATGATGTATGTACTGAAAATGATAAATTTAATCTAAACATTAACCACACAAACAGTTGATACATATTGAATACACATTTGATCATGGATATGATGGATGCACAAGTGTTTAAATGAAATAAATAATAAGACACATGATACACCCCAAAAAGTGATTAAAACGGGGAATTTGTAGAGATTCACTCACATCGGGTGCGTTCGTTTGATGATGTTGAATGCGCACGAGTTTAGAGGGTTGATCGACGAGGAATAACTAACCTAAATAATAACGAAAATGTACGGTAAATAAGTGGATTTTATTAACAATTTTAATAGGATTTTTAAATATATTTTTGTGAGTTTACGGTCATTTTCTATCTTTAAAAATATTATTTTTAAGTATTTTTAATTGATTTTTAAATTAAATAAATAAATAAAAATATAAAAAAATTGTTGTCTTTTTGGGTTGACCGTTGACCGTTGACCATTGACTTTGACTGTTGACCGGTTCGGACTTGTGTATGTATGCGCTGGGTGAGGCTCGAACTCATGACCTCCCGTACGCGTGCACGCAGCTCTACCAACTGGGCTACGTGTCTAACCCGAAATATTTCTGTTTTTAATTATATTTATATACTATTTAATTCATTCAGAATTCATTTATTTTAAAAAGGATTTTAATTATGTCGAACCGGTGTGCATGATAAGTTTCGACCCGTGACCTGTGGTTTAACTTTGCACACAGTCCACCGCTGGACTGTGTGTCTAACCTGGTTAAAATACTTGTTTTTATTTCTCTTATATACTAACTGAAAGGTTCCGTATTTGGGTTTTATAAAAAGGTTTGAATATTGTGACGAATCGGAACAAGGACTGACTCGAACTCGGTATCTCTATGTTTCAAATGCACACAGTCCACCGCTGGACTATGTGTCTAACCCGAGATATAACCCGATTCATATTAAATATATACACAACCTAAACTTCATCTTCTTCGTTAAAACAACCCAGACAATTGATATTCGACTGTTCTTGTTTAATTCAATTAACGAAACTTATAAATGATTGAAATGTAACGGATAGAGAAGGTTTTGGAAATGAATGTACCGGAAAGATGATTTTTCTCAGAACTCCGGCAAAGGTCGTCGGCTCTGTTTACGAATTCCGTCTGAGTGGACCAATTAACAGTTTTGATTAACTAATTGTGAAATTAAATGACTAAACAAGAGTTATCAGAGAGTTTAGATGTTCATACCGATTCACAGCGTGATTTCGGAATTTTCAGAAATTTTCCGGCGAGTGCTGAATATCCGACAACGTCGTCTGGGACCGATTCTGATTGAAGGATTTGAGTTAGTAAAAGTCTAACAATGGATAGAAGATGAAAGAATTGAGAAATTTACCGATTCGATGAATGTCACGGTTTTCCGGCGAAAGTCCGGCGATTTCAGAAAGCGTTTCCGACGAACAGAAAATAGAGCGAAAGTGAAATTGGAGGTTCTGCGAGTGTTTCTGAGTTGTGAGATAATGATATTACCGGTGTAAACTGGAGGTAAATGATTTCGGTTATTAAACCCGAAAATCATATGAACCGAGTTCAATAAAGACTGAATTTGATTAAGAACGTGGGTCGTAATGGTTTCATCGGTTATAATCAGTAATAGCGAACACTCAAATGTCTGGAAAGTTGAAAGCCGATTATCGGTTTCAGTTTTGGCGCAAACAGATAATTTCTCGGGTAGAAGTTAAGTTTTATTTGTTTCCTTGATTACACAAAAACAGCAAGTGGCGGAGTGGTTAAATGTTTGATGGTTGTGTCTTCCGGCTGACCCGGGTTCGAAACCTGGCAGCCCCTTTTCTTTTTTATTCAATTTATTTTTACTTTTTAATGATTATAATTTTTAAATTCTAAAATGTTTATTAATTATGTATTGTTTAAAATTAAAATTAACCATAAATACGCAACAAAATTTTATAACTTGATATTCGATTAACAAACGAAGCGGGTTTGGAAACCCGTTTTTCGACGGATGTTACACTAACCATAGATGGGTTTAGGAACATGTAGGCACAAGATTCATGTAAGAAAACATAAGTTTCATAAAAAGTTTATAACATAATATTCCAAAAGAAAAAGTTTGGACCTCAAAATGGTGATGTATCACCTTAGTTTACCATGGTAAATTTGTGGAAACACTCCTAGAGGTGTTCTAAGCTTTCAAGAGGAAGAAGAGATGGAGAGAAGATGAAGAAAAGTGAGTTTGAACTCACTTTAGAACTTAGATAATTCTGCCCAAAAATCAAAATTTATGGATGATTTTGGAGTGTTTTGAGAGTGATTAAGTGTTTGGAAAGTGAAAAAAAGGTGTAGGAGGCTCCTATTTATAATGGGTTGATTAGGGTTTGTGTTAAATGAGTTAGGAGGTGAAATGTGACCAAAATGGACCAACCCGCGAGCTCGCATTGTTCTGCTGCGGATACGACTCCCTCGCGCCACGCTACGGGAACATGTGTGCCTGGCACATGGCATGAGGGAGTGGGTTTCCAAAAATTGTTTATTTTGTCCACTTTTGGCCTCTGCACTTGGTTTTTAGGTTATTTTATGTCATAAATTTGTATTTTAGCCTGATTTTAGGTATTCCAAGTGTAATAAAGTATAATCTGAGTGTATACATGTAAAATTAATACATCCAAGTATTTTGAGTCTCGATCTTTGCGTATAAATATGTATTTGATGTGTGATTGCGGATAACACAAGTGTGTAACGAGTGTATGTGTAAAAATGAATTTCCTTATGATCAAATCCTCATATTACAAGTTTTAAAAATGAATTATGGATACGATACGTTACAAGTTTCCAAAATAGAAATACGATTGCAACTTTCTAAATAAGGAAAGTACAAAAAGGCGGAGCGTTACAGTGAAGATATAACATGCGTGATTAGGTGTTTTTTACCCCGTGCCTGATTTCTGATTTTGTACATGTGTGATTATGTTCATGCTGATTATGGTTTTCAACATGCGTGATTATGGTTTTCAACATGCGTGCTTAGGGTTTTTGAGTTTTATAACGTGCGTAATTTCATCTCGTACACATCGTACGTTAAAGAATATTGTACGTTAACCAACCCCTATATATATACATTATATAGGGAAATGATATATAGAAATTTATTTGTGTACGTTAACCAACCCCTCATATATATAAAAGAGGGTGGAGTTCTAGAGTGAACACTAATGTATTTGTGAACCGGGTGAACAAATCATGGCCATTGCTTTACATCATAAATCGTTGAATACACTAGTGTATTTTCATCATCAAATCCTGCCATTTATTTGCACTTGTGTATTGATAATCAATGTATATGATTAGTTCGCTAGTGTTCACAATCAACAGGGTTGTTCACTAATGAACCTAACCATATATATATATATATATGTATGTATATATGTATTATTATATGTATTATTCATACTAATTGTCTAAATGAATGAAACTTGTAAAATGTGAATAAATGCTATAAATTAATATTTTATAAGCTTAAAACCCATAGATATTAATAAAATAATTGTTTATAAATAAATAACTTTACCGTATCATCATCCATCTAATTTACTTTCGGTATGAAAAAATATAATTGAAAACTCACTTGAGTGAAGAAAACTTGTGGATATCATATTAAACAATCAATTTTGAGTTCATTTCACAAATAGTCTTTGTGGTTTACTAAAAATTAACTCTTTTAGGTACTAAGATTTTTGAGTAACAGTTTCAGATTTTATGGTTTCAAATTTGTATTACCTTTACGTATTAATATCAACTTTCACTAATTGTAACCACATAACCTAGAATCTGAACCTTCTACTCAAAAACCCTTATACCTAAAAGTGTTATTTTTAGTAAATGATAAGTACAATATATAATGAAGGGTGTGCATTGTGGTGTATAAAATATTAGTACATCATGGGGCAGTAGTTTCAAAGTCGACAAGTAATGAAATTATTTTGATAAATATTGTATTTTATGTTATAGGATAACAAGAATAAAGTAATATAGAGATATTATGAATAGTGGTCTAGATTGGAACCAAAATAAATATTACATACAATTTAATTGTGTGATGATTGATAAAACTATTGGATGATAAGAAAAGTTAGTTATTGCATCTTCTGCGACACGTAAACATCAATTTCATGTGCATATCAAGAGTAATTAAGGATTGATATTGTAAATGTTTGATTGTTATTTAGGAAAACGCGAAGGAATATAGATTCTACTATCAATTGAAGACTAGAGAAACACAACTGATACAAGATTCAATCACTACTAAACTTTGATCGACAACTACTAATTACAGACTTGAATTTAATGAAATCGAACATCAAACGGAATATAAGTAATCCTAACAAACTAATCATCCATCTATATACTAATCCACCTGCTAACGTTCATTAACAAACCATCTATAAAATTAACACAACTATTCCCTATGGTTTGAGACCTTTTCTAAAACTCACCAAAAGTTTATATAGGTGCGGGCGCTTAGGGGGCAAAAGTGAAAGTGCACTAATTTTAAC
This sequence comes from Scalesia atractyloides, assembly GCA_947069175.1. Classification (NCBI taxonomy): domain Eukaryota; kingdom Viridiplantae; phylum Streptophyta; class Magnoliopsida; order Asterales; family Asteraceae; genus Scalesia; species Scalesia atractyloides. Next base: position 12,222,958 of record CAMTDV010000017.1, read on the forward strand.
GTTATTTTACTAATTTCGTGAAAATAACGGTAAAAGAGTGAATGGTTAATCATGTATCATGTGGTGGCGTTGATAGCCGAAAAACAGGGGAGTACATGCATTAATCAGCTTTTGTCTTAATTGCTGAGTGTTATGTGCCTTATGTCTAAGGCTTGATGCAAAACTACTATCGAGCCGGGGGTCTCATTGGAAGCAGCCTCTCTATTCCGACGGGGTAAAGGTAAGGTTGTCTACATCTTACCCTCCTCAGACCCTACCTTAACTGTGCTATTGCTGGGATTTACTATGATATATGATGATATGATGATGATGATGATTTGACTTTAATAGTAACAATTCTCCACCTTAATGCCATACTCAAATCTTCAACCAATTCCCACAAACTTTAAGTAAAACTCAAACTTTGTATCGGTTAACGACTTTGAAAATATATCTACATATTAAACTTGTGTCAATGTCTAACACCGTTACCTATTTTAAAATGCAACTTCACACTAATGTGCTTAGGGTGATGGGTGTGGGCGGCAAACCTGATCGGTAAAAGGGTTTGTCGCGCAGTAACACCGTCGCCGACACCCTTTGCCAATCGGTAAACTTAGTCACTCGGTAAACGTTTGCCGATCGATAAGGATGATGCTTTTTGACCGTTACAAGCCCAACGGCTATAGTGCCGTTTCAATTTAAAAAAAAAAGTTTAAAATAATTCCCACCTATTTAAACAAACATTTACTATTTTTTTACACACTTCTTCATATTAACTCAAATCTTTTCAAACCATTTTATATTTTACAATGCAAGGCTCAAACAAAGGTGATAGCAAGAAAAAATATTTAGGGTCCGGTTCGAAAGAGAGGGCGCAAAAAAACATGGCAGTGCGAGTGGTTCAAGTACACCGTTTCCACAACTCGGCTTTGCTACTCAAACCCAACCTTCATTTTTTTAACCAAACCATGCAACCGAATTTCGGTTACAATACCCAACCGCATACAAATTATCCGCCACAAAACTTTTATCCACACGGTCCGACGTTGGTTGCACCCGGTATTTATGATTATCCCCTCGACGCCCAAAACTCTTTTGACCCGTTTGGTCTTCCAAGCCCACCCACACAATCACCTAGAGATTTAGTAGATGACTCCGAAGAAGAGGTCGTGCCCGACACTCAAGAGCAACACAATGATGATGATGATGAAGAGGTTGTCGTACAAGTTAATGAACCGGCGAACGACCCGAAAGGGAAGAAGACTAAAGCAAAACCTGAAAATTGGACGCCTAAACAAGAAGAAGCGTTGGCAAAGGCTTGAGAGTTGAGACTCTTGAACAAGGCTTAACTCCCATGCATGATCTCCCTTTTACCTGAGTCCCAACCCATACAAACGAACCATAAAATATGGTGGACCAATGCAATTTTGAAAGCACCTCATATCCGGTCCATGGGCCACCTTCTTCACCAACCCAAATAATCATTAGAGGTGGTTAGATAGTTGAATGAGGCTAGAAGCATGAACGCTATTCCTACTTTACATTCGGTAGAGACAATAAGACAAGAACCATTGAGACACCAACAACTATGTGACTCTGTCTGAAAAGTTTTCTCAGGCGTTAAGACCCAACCAGGGCCACTAGCAATGAAGGTCACATGCTTGAGCTTGGTAATCTTCAGTTTTTTGACATAGAAACGATGAGACTTCTTGTCCAACACCAACAATCACATATATAACTATCACCTGCATGAGTTTTGTTATTAACTTGGGTAAAGGGCGAACCAATATGGACTTGGCACTACCTCACACGCATAATGCACTCAAATTTGAGAAGGATCCCCTTACCAACTATAGACTCTCATTTCTTTGATAATATATAATATAAATATTTTACCTCGGGTAAGTATTATGTATATTGTTTGTGTTGGCATTGAATGTGTTACAATCACCATGAGAAAGGAGAAACTCCCATGTGTGTGTTAAGCTCATTATGAAATGGAGGACAGGCCAAGGGGGAGAGAACTCATGATTAGTTTATCGACACCATCTAAATCCTCTTTCTCGGTGTTATAATTCATACGGATCTCTTAGGTCAAGACTCTAAATCTCTTGAAGCTTATATGGATGATTAACTCCTTAAACACATCATCATTCATGTTTGTATGGTTAGAACTCTCTATTCTTTGATACCCAACTAATTTGAGGATTTATGTTTTGAGTGTTCTTGGACAATGCTGTATAGATTGGCCTTATATATGTTTTTAGGCAATATAGTACTTTAATTAACATCACTTGATGAAAACGTAGTAAAAATACTATAGAAAAGTTGATTTTAAGTGAGGTTTAAAGAATTCAAACGATGATTTTAAAGGTACTATCAAACGATGATTTTAAAGGTACAAATAGTTAATATTAGAAGATTAGGTGTATGTGTTCGAAGTATCAAAGGTACAAATAGTTATAATCATAGATAAATATACAAGTCTTAGTTTTGACGGTTTAAACAAGTTGACATAGACAAATATGGATTTATATCCCATGTTAATTGCTCAAAGATAATAAAACAACTTCCCAATTTCTCAAGTTACTCTTGGTGTTGCATTACCCCAAACAAAATCACCCACCCTTCTCACTAGGGGCGGACCCAAAGCCAATGGTAGGGGTGTGGGCGCTCCCCTTGAAAAAAAAATATTTAGTGTTATACAGACGTTAAAATCCCGAGCGCCCCTCATAAAAATTTGACACCGCCCCCTATGAAATCTTAAAACTTGACAAAGTGTGAAAGAAACTAAAGGAGAAAAACTGAAATTGGAGTTCTCTGGAATTCCGGCCAGACAGTGGCGAAGGAAGTGATGGACAACTGGGAAGAAGGTAAGTTTGTGTGTTTAAAGAAAAAAAAGAAAAAGAGAAAGAATTATGTAGGAATGTCCACGATTAGCACGGGAACCTAAATTTGTTATCTATTATCCGATTAGGCGGAAACTAATGACATTTAATCAAATAACAAGAATTACTCATTTAAAGGTTGTTTTCATTGATCTAAAGTTCTATACATTCGAGAACCGGATCCGCCAGAGCTTCACCGTCTCTGTGCCAAAATCTCTGAAGTTACAAATGAAATCACCCAGGCACCTATTTATAGACTTGCAAGTTCACTGGTGGGAGAGTGAAGTTCGCCCGAACTTGACCTAGTCAAGTTCGCCCGAACTTGACTAGTCAAGTTCGGCCGAACTTGACATCATCGCAACCATATCAGCGAACTTGGCCTCTAAACACTTAAATACACTTTGTTTCTAACAGATTAAGCCATATTCGCTCAGACACGATACATAATGACGTTAATGACGAAGGCAACAGACATATGCACCAACAAACTCCCCCTTGGATGTTGCCGTAGTCATCTTGATGTAAACATCCTTTTGATATATGCACCAACACACTTTCCCAGACATCCTCTCTTTGGATATTGCCGTAGTCATCCTTGACATTTAAAATCTTCTGAGTCTTCCGATCTTTTTAGTTCTTGAATAAACTTTAACGTATTGATCTTCAATCTCCATCTTTTTCTTCAAATTTATCTTGATAAAACTTTTAAGTTCCAAGCTCCTCCTTTGCTATGAGCTATGCTCCCCCTTGCTTTAAGCTTTACTTTCGTCACGTTTCATCCTGCTCCCCCTAAAACTTTACTTCCTGTTTCAAAGTTCTTGAGCATACTAGAACACGTTTTAGATTTAAAACTTTGAAAATTTTATAACATTTAACAATTCAAATTTTAATCTCCATTTTAAAACCTTTTTAGTTATTCAAGTTTAACTTAATGACCTTGAAAACTCCTTACATTTAAAACCTTGACCATTCTCATGATTTTCAATCATTGAAATCCACTTAGTTGACCAAGTCCAAGTTAATGACATTCATTAACCAATATTGTCTAACCGAGTCCAAATTAATGACCTCAGGTTGACCTGATATGAAAACATTGTTTTGTTCAATTTTAAAAGTTTCAAATTAATGAACTTTCTTTTGAACTTTTCCAAACTTACCAGACTTCGAAGATCCGTTCTCCAACATTGGCTCATTGAAAATAATGAAGAAACAAAATCTTTTTGAATTTTTGTAAGTTTATTCTAAAAAATTTTTTTGGTTTTATCAACTGTAAAGTAGATAAACTATGTACAGAACAATATAAACTATGTACAAACATATTTACAGACATATTTTTGTGAATTTGCGTCTAAGAATCATATCATTTTGTTTGAGACATATCACCAGTACCGTTGACCTTTTTGAGACTTTAAGTTTTAAACTTGTTTACCTTAGATTGTCGATATGTTTGTCCACTTAAACTTCATCACGTTTCTCAATTGTTCCAAGATATGTTAGGTAAGAATTATGAAACTTGACTTAACTATGGTTCCCACCTCTTGAATATACTCCCGAATCCAGATTCCCTAGATTTCATCTTACAAGTGAGTATAGCGTAATTGATATCTGTATTTGGGTTGTGCGAGACCTTGAGAGCTCAGGTTAGTACTACCGTACCGACAAAGAGATGAAGGCTCGTCTTTAAGGTGTGTTCCACTTAAGGAATCTTTTAAGTATTGCAAATGATTAGATCTTTCGATTCCTTTCAAGATTGCATGCAACTTTTAGGGGTTTATAGCAAAAGCATTATAGAAGTTCTAGGCTATTGCTTCCGCAAAATCAGAAGAACTTGTAAAATACCCCAGATATCAATCATCTATAAAGACCTCGTATCTCAAAATCAGGCAACCCTTCAATCGAAATTCGGAGTACTAACTCCATATATCCAAGATGTGTTAAACCACGAGATTAAGCAGTTGTAAAATTTAGTTTATATCCCGGAAACAATCTACTGAACGTGTAAAGCAAATCGACATATCCACAGTAAGACTTGTTTATCACTTTTAAACTTTACAAATCTTTAGCATACTGTGATAGTCCACTGATGTACTATCATTTCCTTTTTGACAACAAATTCTTTTTGTCTTTTTTATGTTTTTGTACTTTTTGAAGTTTTCAATGTTTTTGAATTTTCAACTTTTTCAAATGTTTTTTTATTTTTCAACAATTTTTAAAATTTTCTTACTCCCCCTAAAATCAAAAACATATTTTTGGAATTTAGATTTAAAGAAATTCTTCTACAAATGTAACAAACCAATGCGGATCCCGTGACCTCATCGTCCAATCCTTTTTTTCAATCCTGTATCTGTTTAATAAACAATCATTAGACTCATTTACCACTTCTAAAAGCAGTTTGAACATGTAAGAACTTTGAAATCAGTTTTTCTGTTCAACGGTGTGGATTTTCATAATTTTGACTTTTCAAAATTTTCTTCTTAACTACTCCTCCTCAAAATGACAAAGATTTTAACATTCTAGATAAGTTAAAACAAACTGAAGCTTCCTTAATCCTGAATCATCTCTGATAAAGTGGATCTAGGAACTCCTGTACACGAAAGTAACTACTTGAAAAAAGAAACCCAAACCTTTTTGGTTTTGGGTTTGACATGAAAAGCATCATAAACACTTTCAAAGTCATCATCATATTCAAAATTATCATCAAACATATCGTCTGATGTCGATTCTGAAAACGTTTTGACTTTTTCTTTCTTTGTCTGTTTGATTACTGATTCAGTTGATTTGACATTTTTAGTTTTATCAGCAACAGACTTTCCTTTCTCAGGAGACTTCTTTTTCTCAACCCAAGATTGTGACATGTATCTTGCTTTCTTGAAATAAAACCGTGAATTATCGTTTTTGTTTAACTTTGAAGTTTCTCCTTTTTCAAAAACAGAATTTTCAAACTTTGATTTATTTTTGGGTTTTATTTCAGAAATAGATTCATTTTTTGGGTTCACAATCTCTGGTTGCTTTTGTTTTTCATCTTTTGAAACATTTTTTCTTCGTGAAAACAAAGGCTTTAGATTTAGACACTTTCGAGCAATATGACCAATGGTATTGCATTTAAAGCATGTCCGTGTATCAGAATCATGTCCATTAGTGGGTTTTACTCCACTTGTAGACTTGGTCTTAGCCTTGTCCCGAAGTTCTTTCTCCTTTTTGAATTCATCATTTGATTGCTTACCGATCATATCTTCTTCTTGAACCGTATTCGTTCCATACACAAACTTCATGTTTTTACCTTTGCATTCCTGGAACGTTGTCTTTGGTTTCTTCGTCGATTCATCTTCTTCATCCTCCAAACCCAAACCTGCTCTCTTGTTCTAAGGAAAATCACCACCATTCCTACAGTAGTTGTTAAAATTCCTTTTGGGTTTAGAATAAAATTTCTTTTGATTTTTCTCGAGATCATCTGCAAAACTTCCACAAGTTTGAACAATTTGTCAATTTGATCTTCTTTCACATTCCGAATCAGAAAGCTATCATCGAAATATAATCTATCAGAATCCTTAACTTTGTACATGACAACGTTAGGATCATCACTTAGATCACTTTCTGATGCTATATCGTCACTTTCGGACTGTGAATCAGAATTTTTATCGTCAGAATCATTTCCCAGCACATTTTTAACCACATTTTTTACCACCGCTTTAATGTCATCGTTTAATTTTGTAAAGTCTACATCAATGTTCTCAGGCAATTGATCTTTCATTTCTGATAAGAGAAGTAAATCAAATGCCTTTTCCACTTCATCATCTTTCTTGCAGGAATAATTTTCAAGAAATGGTGGAGGAACATTTCCGTATTCTTTACGCTTTGATTTATCAACATTTTCCTTCGACTTGATCGTAGGTAAAATGCGATCAATGACATAAGCGTTAGTAGTGTAACTTTTCAGTAATTGTCTTACTCTTTTTGTTTCTATCTTAATGTCATGAAGCTCACGTTTTGTTTCGGCAATGGTATTAATGTACATGTTAATTGCCTCTTGTTTATCAATCATTGTTGCTTTTAACATTTTTCATTAGCAGCAAGTTCAAGATTAGCTTTTTCGACATTTTTATATTTGCCTTGTATCTTGTCATAAGCTTCTTTCATGTTTCTGTAATCATAACGAAAAGTTTCATTATGTTCAGTTAATTCTCTTATGACTTTGACCTTATCAAGGCATGGTTCACAAGGACTTGTGCACTTTATGCAAGGTTTTTCAACCTCCACAACTTCCTTTTCAGACATTCTTACCTCAGCTTTTAATTTTTTGGCCTCTGCTTTCAAAGCTTCTTGTTTTTGCATCTTAGCATAAGCTATCTCTTCTTCTTCTTCAGTTCTCCGCATGTATGCTTCCAGAAACGCATTCTCCAAAGCAGCATCAACATACGATGTCTCTGGTTCATTTACAACCTCTGCCATCATAGCCACACTAGTTTTCTTTCCGATATATATGTTCCAGTCAAAGCCATATTCTTCATGATTAGCACCAAGAGCTTGTTCGGATTTCTTTGCAGATTTATCTTCTACTTCAATTTGAGTTTTCTTTGGATATGGCTTATATTGAAGAGCTTTCTTGTAGTACTCATTGTTGCTTCCGAAAGGATTTTGGTTTCCACTTGCTTCTTGATTATTGCATTCGCGTTTGAAGTGTCCTTTTTGTCGACACCTGAAGCATGTGACTTTTGATTTGTCGAATCCAAGCTTGTTGCTTGAATTTCCTATGTCTCTTCCAGTGAGTGCCACAATTTAGTAACTCTTCTGATGATGGACGCAAGGCTCCATTTAATATCCATCAGCTCCAATTCTTCTTCGTCTACCTGATCGTAATCTTCTGCTGTCATTTCTGGATTTCCGATCTTTCCAGCAACAAGACATTCATACGATTCAAGGACGGTAGCGAGAAGTGCTATGTGTTGTTTAGCCACTTTTTCTGGAAATACATTCTTCAAATCGACTCCTATGTTGCACTGGAAAACATTTGAATCAGAACTAGCTTGACTTGTCTGATTTTGGAATGAAGAGCTTGTACTAGCACTAGAATAGCCAGAATATGGAGAGCTTTGATTCGGAGAAGAATTTGCATTTGCACTAAAAGCCGTTTGAATTTTCGGGCTTTGAATCGGAGTATCTTGTATACCTCCTTTGTAATAGACATCGACATCTTGAACAACATTTGCATTCTTTGATTTAGCAATCTTCATCAATTCCATTTCATGACCTTCTAATTTGTCGATGAAAGATGATAACTTGAAATGTCTCTAAGATGGACTATTTTTCAGAATTGTCAGATATGTCGTCCATTCTCCTTCTGGAAGCGCATCGGCCAACTTCTCGATTTGTTCTTCGTTAGATCTTTTGATATCATGTCTTCGCATCTGGACCATAAGGTGACAGTATCTATCAATCATTTGCTTCATAGTTTCACCTTTGATCATCGTGAAGATTTCAAAGTCTTTCTTAATTAAAGCCTTCTTGCTCTTGATCATTTCATCACTTCCTTTGAATTTATCACAAAGAGATTGCCATAATTCTTGTGAAGTTTCAAACTCTGGCAACAGTATTAGAATATCTTTCTTTACTGATTGTTGAATCAAGCTAATCATTTTCTTTTCGGCGACATAATTTGCTTTATCACCCGGTGAGAACTTGTTCAACGGAAGATCTTGATCACGCTCATTCTTTGGCCATTTGTAACCATCCTCAACTGCAACCCAGCTGTCGAATTGGTTTGCTTGTATCCAATTCACAAACTTTTCCTTCCATCCTTCAAACTCATCTATACTCATTAGCTTCGGTGGTTTCTGAGTAGTACCCATTTCATTGTCGATATTCATCTGATTTGCCGCAAGAGTATTAGCATTTGATGAAGAAGCCATTTGAGAAACGAACACATTGTGAAAATCTTCCATCTTGACAACCTCAAGACTTATCTGAAAATATGATAAAAAACACTTGGAAATTGATTAGCAACAGACAAATTTAGCACGATCGGTACGTTAAAACGTTTAAAATTTTCCAAAAACAATTTTTACCCGATTATATCTTTAAAATCGTCTCGTCGATACGATTCTAACGATATATAATGTTCGTGACGTTTTTCGGGATTTTCATGCCTTTTTTTATTAGGAACCTTAGACAAGTTCGGGCGAACTTGTCAAAGACTTATCAAGTTCGGTCGAACTTGATGTGGAATTTGAGAAAAATTACACTTCGAGCGAACTTGTGTAAGCTTTCAAAACAAACACTTAAGTTCGGTCGAACTTAGGTAATATTTCAATGAGTTTGTCAAGTTCGGGCGAACTTGTGAATAAAGTTCAATGAGATTCGATCAAGTTCGGTCGAACTTAACCAAAACTATTGAGCGAACTTCTCACAAAACCTTGAACAACCTATCAAGTTCGAGCGAACTTCTCACAAAAACCTTGAACAACCTATCAAGTTCGAGCGAACTTCTCACAAAAACCTTGAACAACCTATCAAGTTCGGTCGAACTTGATGTTAAGTTTGACAATAGCTTGTTCCAAAAACATGGTTTTTCCAACTTTTTGACAACCGGGAAGAAGGTAAGTTCGTGTGTTTAAATAAAAAAAAAGAAAAAGAGAAAGAATTATGTAGGAATGTCCACGATTAGCACGGGAGCCTAAATTTGTTATCTATTGTCCGATTAGGCGGAAACTAATGACAAGTTAATCAAATAATAAGAATTATTCATTTAAAGGTTGTTTTCATTGATCTAAAGTTCAATACATTCGAGAACCGGATCCGACAGAGCTTCGCCGTCTCTGTGCCAAAATCTCTGAAGTTACAAATGAAATCACCAAGGCACCTATTTATAGACTTGCAAGTTCACTAGTGGGAGAGTGAAGTTCGCCCGAACTTGACCTAGTCAAGTTAGGCCGAACTTGACATCATCACAACAATTTCCAACGAACTTGGCCTCTAAACACTTAAATACGCTTTGTTTCTAACAGATTAAGCCCTATTCGCTCAGACACGATACATAATGACGTTAATGACGAAGGCAACAGACATATGCACCAACAAATTAATTCTTTTAAAAATGTATATCTATTATTTTATAGTTTTCTTCTACTTTTTCAAACTCTTTTTTCAAGTAGGCTGACAAGAAATGAAAGGAGGTGTCATCAGTTATATTCTAGTGCAAGATACAAGAATAAGCAAATATTTAATAAAAATCACGAAAGTAGCCTTGACCACGCCGTTTTTTTCCAATTTAGCCAATTGACCTGTCTCGCACGAGCCGGTACCACGGTCTGAACCGGCAGAAGCACTTCATTCAACGGTGACCAGTAAGAAGCTGACACGTGGCGACAAAACCTGAAATGGCACCGAGCCATTTCAGAACCCAGCCGAGCCGGTTCCACAGCAGCCGAGCCGGTTCCCGTTGCACGTGAACACCAAGCCGGCTTGGACCCCTTAGCCGAGTACTTAGCTAAGCCATCCTCACCCGGCTTGGGAAGTGGGGGACCCACACTTGCAGCCGAGCCGGTACGGGGAACTGTTCAAGCCGATATAAATATGAACCCGAGCCGTGTCAGGTTACGAGCCGGTACAGCGTTACATCGAGCCGGTTCAACTGATAAGAGCCGGTTCACAAGGTTTTTCGAGCCGATTCACAAGGTATATGTGTTAAAATTGTTCGTAATTATACAAGGGATCCTTTTATACAATACAACACTACAACATTTTCTTTGTGCATCCATACAAGATTTTGCAGTAGATTATGAAGATTTGTTTAGTTGTATACAGTGGGGGTAAGTGGCAGTTGGTAAACGGAAACTTGGAGTATGTTGCGGATGCTGATGCAAGTAGGCGCGGTATACAAATTGAACCCAATCTTTCATACACCGGTCTTTTTAGTAAACTTTCTAATATGTGTGGTAGTACAAAAATTACAATTTTGCTATAGAAAACATTTTTGAAATATACAAATTATACATTGTTCGAGAGTTAAATGTTTGTGCTGGGTCATCTAGTTTATCATCTCTAGATAAATTTAAAGTTCCTGATTTAAATGTTTGTCTTGACCAACCAAACGATGATTTTTTAAACGAGTACCAACCAAATCAAGATAATTCGTTTAAAAGTCAATGTCATCCTCATCAATTACTTTTGAGCCAGGGTATGTATTTAATAACAAAGAAGAAATGAAACTTGAGTTGGGAAAAAAATGTTTGTTAGAACGATTTGAGTTTAAGGTTGACAGATCATCTAAAACGCGGTATGAAGTCTCATGTTTGGCTGACGGGTGCCAATGGCGATTTCGAGCATACAGTATTGACAATAGTGATTTGTTTTATGTTAAGAAATTAACAATAAACACACGTGCTCGATGACACTGACATATCCACATCTTCGTCAGGCTAACCTAAAGGTCTTGGCTCACTTTTTAAAAGAACCTTTAAAAGACAACGGTAGAACATATCGTTCTAAGGAAATCGTGAGAGATTTTAGACAAAGATTCCAGGTTGAGATAACCAGTAGTCAAGCTTGGCGTGGAAAAAGTCTGGCACTAGAGCTTCTACAAGGAACAAGCAGAGATTCCTTTTGCAGAACTACCGTTTTACTGTTACAACTTAGAGCGTGCTAACCCAGGTTTTGTAACATGTATCAAGACCGATGAATAGGATCGGTTTGAAATGGTCTTTGTTGATATCGGGTCTGCGGTAAGTTATATGTTTATTTTAATTTTTTTCCTCTCATGTGGGTTCTGTCACATGTATAAAGAACGACAGATTACCTATTTTTTTATATATTCCTTTTCAATTCGTACCTTTTTGCGTAATCTAAGACCGGTGGTGATAATTGATGCTGCACATTTAAAGGGTGAATTCAAAGGAACGTTACTTTTAGCCGTTGGTATGGATGGAAACAACCAAATTTTACCAATTTCATATGGAATTGGAAAATCAGAGGATGGTGATTCTTGGACCTGGTTTCTCTCAAGGCTTAGAGAATGTTTCGGTGAAATACCTGACATGGCGATAATATCAGATAGAGCGAATTCTATACATCTAGCTGTTAGTAACGTCTTTCCACGTGCTTATCACGGGTATGCTGTCGTCATTTAATGATGAACTTACATTTACCGTCTGATAAAAAAAGGAAAATGAGAAGCTGTGGTGAAGACATGCAAATCTTACAGGATGTCTGATTTTAATGAGGCATTACTAAAGTACGTCACACTCTAACAACCATTGGGTTCGGTAGAATGGCAAGGGCACATTGTCCGGAAATCGGTATCATTACATGACCTCTAATAGCGCGGAGTCCATCAACGCTTTATGCAGGCACGCACTAAAATGCCGATAATGCAACTTATAGAGTTCTTCCATGAATCTATATCGAAATGGTTTTATGAACGTCGGTTGCAAGGTATTAAGGAAAAACACTTACTTACACAATGGGCCCAGAAGAAAATTTTCAAAAAAAATTGAAGGGTCCAGGACGTGGAAAGTTTGTGGGATTGGGTTAAATGCTATTGTGTTGAAGATGGTAGAAAGGGGGTTTCGTCGATTTATGTAATCGAACTTGTAGTTGCCGAGTTTGGCAGGTTTCTGGTTTATCGTGTGGTCATGTTATTGTTGTCTCAAAATTTTTAGGTGAACCTGATTGCAGTCACTATTCCTTGCCTTGTTACTCAAACGAGTTGTACAAAAAAACTTTTGAAGAGGTAATTAATCCTCTTCCTGATAAGTCTGAATGGGAGACTTCAGAAGACTTTATAACTCTTAAACCACCGCATATTACAAAGCGACAGGCCGGTCGTCCTCGAGAAAACCAACGGATCTTATCCCGCAGGGAAGAACCTACTCCACTGTATTGTTCTCGGTGTAGTTCATACGGTCATCATCGGGATGTGTGTCGGCAACCCATGCCGTCCCAAATTCGTACTCATAAAGGCCTAGATATAGGGAAAGGGAAAGAAACGTGTGATCTTGATCCTCTTACACAAAGTCCGTCTAATTACATGTTTCCGTCGTATAACTTGGGAGACTTTTAATAGTATTATATGTTTTAGATGTACGAAATTTCGAAAGTTGTAGATAATAAATAGTGAAAATTTAATCATTAAATTTTGTTATCTTTAAATATTACATGAATGCTACTAACAATCAAATATTTACAGGTGTGAAGCGCCCGGCGCAGAGTTCATCTGCCATGTACCGTCTGTATCTAAAACAAGCATCCTAAAGGTTTCCCTCGTTCCATGTTAACGAACGAGGCGAACAAGGTTTTCCATTAGCATACATATGATGACTCCTGAATTTCTACCAATACGATCTATGTGATCAGGCCACACGACTTCCCCTACTATTTTCATCGCACGTGTCACCTGTGTTTCAGAGCGTTGCCAATATGATATACGTCCAAGAAACCACATGAAAAGAGTCTCAAATTCCATCACAATTTGATGTATTCTTCTGTGCACACAAAAAGAATCTCCGCAATCAATCATGTCACAAGTATTGGCATAAAAAAATGGTTAATTCCAGTGTCTTTATATTTATTTGAAAAAGTAACCAATTTTGTTCTTTATCTGGCATTAGAATGTAAACCTGCATAAAAACCGAGAAAAATTATATTCTTAGGTCGTAACTCAATGTTCTAAAATATTTCAAAACCACCAAAAAAGTGTTCTTATAACATAAAACTAATTTGTTTAAAACTTATTTATTTTCTTATTACATAAATTGGGCCAACACATTTAAAAAACGTAACTAACCTACTTGTTATGGTCTTCCGCCTCTGAATCATACTCCAATCCTTCTTCCATTTTAGCACGATAAGCTTCAAAACGCAGTTCATCAAAATATCGTTCAAAATCCAATTCCTCCTGGCGTCTTGTTCGGCACTGATCGTCTCGTTGTCTAGTGGAATAACGGGGTGACAAGGACATTGTCATTCATGGGGATTAGGAAACGGCCCAACCGAGTGAAACCGACATGAACAGTTAACAGGTGTCTCGTGTGTTTGTTGCTGAACGTCGTTTGGTTGGTTGGGGTTTGGGAAATGTTAGGGTCGGGGATCTCAGAAGGTGCATTTGTGTGGTTAGGCGGTTGGGAAATGTTGAGGTTTATATGAAAATATAAGTGAATGTTGTGTTCTTGATTCTCCATGAGGAAAAAATAATGATACAAGTTGAGTATTGGACAAACAAATTTTATAGACGTGGATTACGGCTCGTCATTTAAAATTAAAAAAAATAAACAAAGGAATAACTATACCATATCAATTTCCCAGAAGGGAGGGTATGTTGTTTGAGAACCATCTGCGTATCTGTTTGTCGCATTATCTTGTTCGTTTAACATGTCCATAAAATCGGGCGGTAGAACTGTCCAACGATAACGGTTCGATGAAATTGCCGTTGCATTTAGTTCCACCTCTCGTTGATACATCAGTTTGTTACACCATGCTTTCACGTGCTAGTCCAACGATAACAGCAAAACGCGAATTAAAAAAACTGTTATTTATATTTATTTCAAGAAACTAAAAATTAATTAAGGTACCGTTTGTTGAATAAAACCAGCTCCATTAAATCCAAGTAACCCCCCCCCCCACCATTCTTTTCCGAGTGGTGTTATCCCCATGTATGAAGAATAACAATTAAGAGTATCGCCGTCGTAGTAGAACTCAAGAACATTTGGGGACCAATTGTCCACACGATCCAGCTGATGTAACACCTCGTAAAAACCCGTCCTATAAAGTTCCGACACGTGTCCTGCTGATCCTCGTATGCCACGTGCTAAAACGAGAGGGACCAAATGCGTCGTTATGTTATTTTATAACCTCTGAACGACAATTTAATAGTTAAGGGACAAAAAGTGTCAGCATGCTAAAACTAAGCCTCTGAGTGACCTTTTAACGAACCAAAAGTCCTATAACATTATTCATAATCTTATGTGTTCCTATTATATGCCAATGAAGGCTTTATGAACTAATTATAACGTTTCACGCAAGTTTGGGAGTCCAGGGACTATTCCTGACAAACTGCGGAAACTTGTCGATTCTCGTATTTTGATATACAGACCCAATATATGGATCCAAATATATTTCATACAATAAAATATTATTTTTATTGATAAGGATGCAAGGAAGTCCATCGTTGCGAAATTTCGATCGTTTTGTGTCCGTTTAAGCGTTTTACGCATTTTAGCGAAACGCGCAACCGTACAACCGAACGAAACAACATACGGAATATTTTCAGACATAATCCAAGTCACATATACCTTAACACCCTTATAGAGCTTTGAAATCAGGTTAAAAGGGGTTATGGGTGACAAAACGCGACGAAACAAGTCCAGGGGCCAAAACTGTCAAAATGTGAAACTTTGGGTTGCTGAGCTGGGTCCTTATGGACCGTATGGGAGGGCCCTTATGGTCCGTATGCAGGTCTGATGGCAGATTCATGCTTGTTCACCAAGCATAGCCTCACAACTCGCCACCTAGCTCGTTTTGCCACCAATTCACCTGGTCTTGACACCTCCTAAACACTTGTAATCATCTCCTAAGCCCTCTAAACACTTGGAATAATCTCCATGGTCATCTTCCACTATAAATAGGAGTTGAATTCTTGAGTTCAAACTTGCACCTTTCTCATAAATCTCTCTATAACTCTCCTCTGGAGGTTCCTAAGCAATTGGGAGCTTCCCTTGAGTTTTCTCCAGTCCATAGGACCACTTGTAAGTGTTCCTTCCATGGCTAGTTCTTTTGTTTAGGCTTTTAAAGCCAAAAGTCAAGCGTTTTCGATAAACGCTTTGACTTTCGGTCAAGACCATTATGGTCAAGCCAATGCTCGGTCTGAGCAGGGTTATGTGATCGTAATTAGGTAGGTGTTAATCCCTCAAAAGGGCACCTCCTAATTACCACATTTGCTTGGTCAATTGACGAGTCAACATATTAATCTTTTAAAAAGTCAACGGGCCAGATTTTGAAATATTCATTATCTGAGTTTATACATATTCTAAAATATATTTTAACACTTAAACAACTTGGTAATAATTATTAGAACATGTGTAAACATGTTTGGCTCGTCAATTTTAGTTTTAGGGTCGGTTCGCAACCGAAAGTCGCGAAGTTCGACTTCTGCGTTGACTTTCGATTATGAACCGAATTAGATTAGTATGCTACTGATTTAAGGTCCCGTTATGATCATAGTATGATGTAGCATAACCCTGAGGTTATATTACATGATCATAATAGTAATCCGAGTTTTATGCGAGTTTCCGTAAATATGCCATACTTTGACTATATTGCCCTTTTATTTAAAAATGAGGTTTTAAACACCAATGAACTTGAAAATGAATTAGTTACTAATATGATATCATTTTTAACATATTTTGGTGTTACAAATCTAACCATAAACTGAGTTTTCATATAATGTCGTAAAATATGCTTTAAAGTGACCGAAAGGCCCTTTTGGCGCATAGAACAGTTTTAAATGTAATTTATCATTCTAAACTCATTTCCTACTGATATAATATCATGATTAGGATATTTTGGGATATTATTTCAGTTTACAAACTGAGTTTAAACACAAGTTCTTGTTTACGCTCTTAAATGACGATAACGCCATCATGGCACATAAAATGGATTTAAATCATGATTTTCATACAAAACATTTTACATACTGATGTGTTATATCAAATAACATATTTTAGCTATTTAAACCTGTTCAAAACATCAGTTTTCATAAAACATCGCAAATATCGTCATTTAACGACTTTAACGTCTTTTCGGCGCGTAATATGGTTTTAAACCATGTTTTCCAACCAAGACTTGTTACCCACTGATATTATAACTCAATTAAAATATTTTTACAGTGGGTACATTTTATAAAGTCAGAATCCCAAATACGCTTTTGAAACTATGTGTGAAATTACCAAAATGCTCCTTCGGAGCATAGTTTGGTCTTAAACTATAAAACACACATATATTTGATATCCTATTAATATTATATCATAAATAAAGTATTTTAACAAAATATTTATGGTTGTAACATCAGATTATACGCAAGTTACTTTTATACGTCGCTAAATGACCAAAACGCCCTTATAGGGCATAGTTTGATTTTAAAACCATAACGGGCATACAAGTTGATATCCTACCGATATTATAACTTGTTTAAAGTATATTGGTATATGGAACTCGTTCATGACTCATCCGGTTACCCGGTATCGCTCATATGCGTACGGTTAAGCCTACGAGGCTAGTTTACGTAATTTAACCGAAACGGGTTTAACCTTATCATTTTTATTTCAAAATCCAGAATGTTTTATGTTTACCCATACTATACAAGTCATTGTACTTGTCGGGTTTAAACTACATTCTTTTCGGTCATCGCTTAATCAAGCGTGTCGTACCGTTTTTAATACTTTAAGCTAGCAGATCTAAGTTTATGACTTAAATAAGAAGTGCTAGCATTCTAATTGGTTATTTATACCATCATTCCAGACAGAGCCTTCCGGTAAATTGTACCTATGCTTACTTAAATTGGATACGGCTGTGCTTATTATATTTTCTTATTTTAAAAGGATTGCTAAGCTCAGGTAAATACTCTTAACCTATTTTCCCTATACGGGCTTGGGATATGGTAAATTATTACCACATGGTCGGGTATGGGATTCGAAGACCTATGTGTCGGGAAATTCAAATAACCCGTTTTAATTCGTATTGCTTAACTTAAACATTTGGGGTTAATACGACCGTGTCCTGGATATCTTTGACTCATTTAATTGTAAGTGGCCACGACCTAAGCAGGGGGTGTAGGCGTAGACCTAACAGATGCGATGCGATACGGTTCAAATAAATTTCCCTAGGTTATCACCCGAGATTGCTTTCCGGGTTTGAGAAATTTACTTATATTAAAACTATTTATGATTAACAACTTAATTAAAAATTTCCCTTAAAAGTATGACATATTACATGTCTTAGCTATTAAAGCGATATACACTTTTGTTAAGTTAAAACACTAGTTGTGAACATATAATAAAAGCTATAAACTTGTTAATTGATTGTGATTCGTGTTTATAAATTGTTTTATTAAAAAAATAATGTTTACTAAACCTAATCACAAGTTGTGAAGTTATAGCTAGACTTTTAAACTTCTTGACTAACAAAACAATACAATTCATTGTGAATAGATGAATTAAAACATCAAGCGAGATGTTTCGCAAGTGGAAGACATAACAAAATGACGCGATGACTAATTTGACCGCTAACTTTAAAAACGTATGGACCAGCCGTCAAACCCATAACACATTTTATTTATTTATTTTTAAAAGCTCTAAATTACATATCACCTCATTTGATGGTGTAAAAAAATACATACACTTCACTCAAATCTAAAAATACTTGTTTACGTCACAAATATACAACCAAGTGTCATGATAAAAACAAAATAACATGCTTATTAAAGATCATCATGTAGTCTTCCACTCCACTGTTGCCTCAGATTCTTTTTTCATATGCTATCCACTCATATACATAATCTTTACTTCACCTTCTTGCATATTGTATCATGTTTTTAGTGAAAGATCCTACCAGCAGAAATAACTGACCCAAAACCATTATCAAGTGATTCATCTTTATTCATAACTATAACAATCTTGATTCCTAGAGCATGATTTCTTAACCCCTTGTCAACATCCAAATCCATGGGTTGCAACCAATCTCTAGCTAAGTCATACCATTTGAAAAGGCAGGGTCGCGTTATATGTTGTAGTTTTGTTGACAACAAAAGTTCAGCTGCCGTTTAATCTTGATGCGACCATACTTATTAAAAACACATAACTGTGAATATGGATGGCTTGATATAAAAATGGGAATTTTTTAGTAAACATAGAAAACAATGAAAGAACTGTACATAGATTGAAAAGGGGAAGAAGAAAGAACATGCCTGATTATCATGATTGTCTTCAAATAGCATGGAAGGATTGCTGACAGCGTTAGGGATTTGAAAGAGAGAAGATGACCCGGGCGGGTATGGTGGATTCCGAAGAAGAAGAAGATGCGGCTAGTGTTTGGGTGATATGTTTTGACAAAACGTTGTCGACAATGATGGAAAGATGATCCTGGGAACCAAACGGGTCTTATCCGAAACTAAAAGCACGTAAAAAAGGAAAATCAGATTTCAATTGCCTAAATCATCGGCATTTGTCCCACACTTTTTTTCATTTATTATATAGAATAATAATAATGTACATGAAGTAAAAAAATATAACTAAATACACATGATATGAAAAAAAAAACTTTAAAGGTTCTTACTTGTTACACGGCTGTCCAAATCTATCCCAATGTTCAAAGTCTTGTACAGTATTAGGCATCCAGGGTAGCCAAATGAAGCATCACTACCATCACTGTTGGAAAAAAAAAAAACTTTAGGATTAAAAGCCCATTGTTCCTCAGATGACATTAGATTTTTAATATACAAATTACATTTAACTTTTTAATAGACAAATGACAATGACCTATGTAACCATCTGATAAACAAAAATCTCATATAGGAATATAAAAGCCCATTAAATAAAGATAGCATATGATACATGGGAGAGAGAAAGTAACCTCACTGTTTCCTATTTCTCCTATTAACTTCCTCTGATCCTGAACACTTTCATGTTCCCTTCCTTCTGTGCTAAAGTGGCCTCTAAATATACAATCTGAGAAAGCAAACTGTGAAGACATCAAATCTCAAAACAAATCTAATCCATCTCTAGAAACAAAAAAGATTGATTATATTATTAAAGAGACTGAACATATCTTTAATGTAAACACTCCTTTTCAGGCATAGTTGTTAACTAAAATTTTAATGACTAACTGAGAAATGAATTTAAGCTATAACAAAACCAAGAATGAGTGATGAATTACCTGAGTTTCAGCAATACTCCTTAAGCTTAGATTGTAGCGCTTTTTAATCTAAGTCTTGCCATTTAAAAAGCGCTACATACACATACATAACCACCATTACTCGAGCATCAATGTCCCTTTACAAACTAATTCTTGAGTTTTTAAAATTGAAATGTTAATTACAACATTATTCTATATAGTTGGGGTGCAAATTTAGAAAAGAAATGTGATTCTACACTTGAAAAAGTGCCATAAATATTACATTTTTAAGCCAAAAAGTAATATAAATAGCAAAAAGCGACCAGCTGAAAACTGGCCTACAAAGATAGAAATTACAAGCAAAATGCCCCGGCATCCAAACACCAAATAATCTAAAACACTTCTACTCCAAATAGCTTAATTTGACAGACTTTCATATTAACAAAACCGAAATGTTGATGGATAAAAATTTTAAGACTTTCCATGAATGTGTCCTAAGATTATAGAGGAGATGCTTCAAAACCAAAATATATGTCACTGTTCTCCACATATTTATTATTTGATGCTTGAAAACCAAGGTTGTGAACTAAAATTCTTATTGTGAATGATGTTCATAGCTTTACCCAATATGTCTTTACCATATGATTACTTCGCCAAGGTTCAAATTATGAGACATCAACAAAGGAATGTAGCCCGTTGATTAAGTCAGCGGTCAGCCACCAGAAAACAATTTGCTTGCCTTGAAGATGTGTGAGAAATCAAACTCTTAACACCATGGGATTCGACTAAGAACACACTAAAAAGATGACTGTGGGTTGCGATGCATATCCACCAATTGAATCCTACATGTTTTTGCAAGCTTAATGTAACAAATTTTAAAACTACTAATTTCCAACTTTCAAAGGTTTATACGAAGTTCATTAGCCCAAAAAATAGTTTCACCATCACTACAAAAGCGCAAGAGGATAAATTTACATCAGTAAATGTTTATATTCAGAAAGGACATTTAATGATAAAATAATGGAGCATACATGTTATTCGAGATAGAATTAATATGATAGTCATGGGCATGAGCATAAGTTCTTCGACATATAGCTAAAAGGCTGGTTCATAATTGGTTACCTTAACATGACCGTTGGAATTTGAGAGCAATTGCTACCCTTTTCGACTTGCCATTAGTTATTAGAGACAAAAAGTTGATTTGAGCAAGAGAGCATCAGTTTCTTCAAAAGTTTATATCTAAAGCTCAAAAGAAAAATGTTGAAGCAAAGTTAACCCATAACAACTTTCATTAGCATGACTTCCACAAAACATAGTAAACCCATAACAAAAGTCCAATCGTTTACCTGCCATTTGCCGAGGGCGATTTGTAAATCCCTTCGAAGTTCTTCTGTCTTCCAAACAGAAGGTTCATTCAATGCATGTATCAATATTCAATATTCTGTAATGTAGATTCCATACTTGAATACAAACCAATTAAACAATTTCAATTACCCTTCCTATTTCTCCATTATACTGTAGCTCTGATCCTTGAAAAAAACTTCTTTCTCCCACCGTTTGATCAAGGGCCTCTCAAATACCAACTGAGAATTTGAGAAAACTTTATAAATATATATACAATTCAACTTACCCGATAACAAAAACTTGAAAAATAAATAGTTTACCAATACCAAATAAAAATAAAATCTGAATAAGAATTTTAAAAATAAAATCAAAAGATACCAATTTATGTGCTAGGGGAACCCTAGCCGCCGTCCTTTCGTCGTTGCGTTAAAACCGATAAACCGTCATAAGACCACCACTGGGAAACCCTAAATCAACCCATTTCGTTCTCATCGTTCTCTTTAGGCCACCACCATCACCATCTTCCTCATACGATGAAAATCAAAATTTTAGAAAAAACTAAGGTGATGAAAGGAATAAAAAGTATAAAATCAAATCGACTACAGAATCGATATACCTATCGATTTGATTTTGGAATCACTCATCAGCCGATTCAAGCACAAGTGACACCTAAGTACAGAGAAAATGAGATGCAGGTGGAAGAAGCGTATGAATGTTAGGGTTTCAGAAATTAGGATATGATGCTTTTAAAGGATCCGAATATAACATAGGGTTTGACCCATTTTAATTTAAGACCGGTATAAAAGAACACGCTCGTACTTTCCCGCCAAAACCATAACCTAGATGCCCTAAAAACATGCCACGTGGCTCTAAAAACTTTTATTTATTATAGATAATAGATGTTACAAACTCAGGCTAGTCATGTATTACGTTTTCATTTGCAGTCTCGGGTATCAAAGAGTCGTAAAAAGTAAAGTCATATGACGCCTCATTTGTAACGCAGTGGCTTCAGTATCTTCGGCAACGTTCAAGGTTTTTCGTTTATCAACCGGTCTAGATATATGCAAACCCAAACTTCACAACCTCCCAAAAGCTCCGGACTGCTGAGGAGTCATCGGTTGCGTAAATAATTTGGAAGGGATAAGTTAACGGTAACTGTGTCTGAGAATTATAATCATGAATCCGTAGCCAATGGTCAAAAACAAAATTTATATGAGACACCACTTCCGCTCTTCCCTTTTCCAAATTTTGGAAGCCTAAAAGGCTAAAACACAAACAAATAAAAAAAAATATCAAAATGTGTTTTTTGGTGTACCACAAGATTAAAGTGGGATAATACGTGTCATATATCGTAAGCGTGTAATCCTGGAGGTTGAAAACGCCTAAAAACCAGTGGACTCTTTCTATATATAAAGGTACGTACACCTATATAATGTGTTGTGCCACAAATTATTAGACTTTCAACATGTAAGTTAGTAAAATATATTTTTAGATTTTGTGTTTACGTAACTTTTTTTATTAATGAATCAAAAATAAACTCCAAAAATAATTAAAAAACAAAAATAAAAAAAACAATTAAAATTCTCCACATTACCTCATCCACGGTACTTATTGGTGGGAAAGGTTCAACCGTCCCGGTGAAATAACCCTTGAACGTCTGGTCAACCACCCTTATGAAAATAGGACTGAAAATAAGGGGGTAAAATACTCCAGCGGGCAGTTGCATCTCTGGAATGATACATGTGAATCAACCACCCGAATATATGTTGTAAAAAATGCAGACGTTACTTCGGTTTCAATATTTTGAAAAATATAATTTATTTTGTTGATGTTGTTTATATATACACATCGCTTACATTAGTTCCTAACCAGCCAGTGCCTTCACAGCCTAGCAATGATCCCCAAAAATCCGGACCAATGCTTCCACCCGCTGTAAGGGAAAGATATCTGTTACAACTACTTGGATACCACTGCTCGATTATAACAATTTGCCTATCAACATTTTTTGACTTCTTCGTATGTTTTTCTTTCAAATTTTTAAAAGCCACATATGGGATAGCAAAGCTGCAGCGGGCCTTACAAGTCTTTCGGATTGTCTCAAACTAATCATTTCAGGATCCTCATTCTACAACAATAATTATATATAATATAAAAGAATTTAAAAGTGTTGATTAATAAGTCAAAAGAGTTGGATAAAAAAGTGTAACAAACTTACAAATTCATCATGTATGATTGGGCTCATGGAAACGCGGTGTACATTGCCGTAGTTGACAAATGAATCTGCAACAACCTACAAGAATCCACTCCACGAGGGTTTAATCATTAATATTCTTAAATATTTATTTATATAAAAAAAATAATATACGAATTTCGTTACATTATCAAACTCCCCTTGTTATTGTTCTTTTGGTGTTCGGACCTTCACTGGTGTCCGGACCGGGTGATCTTTCTGGGATGAACACTTTTTACAGCATACTTCAGCCTTTAACATATCAGTTAATTCCCGGTTGTTCGCCGCCAACACTGACTTAAACTTTAAGAGCAAGTCATTCTCGTAATCGGGTCCACTCGTGGACGCGCCAAAACCTTTGTGTCCGTCATCATCTCCAAACAACTCCTCCAATACATTATTAACCTGTTCTTGGTACCCAGCCTGTTTAGACTGCGTTGCCGGAGGTATTGGACCAGTGAATTCACTGGGCATCGGAAACTGGCTGCTGCCGGGCATTGCGTTCACATACATTTGACGTCCCGCGTCTAAATATTCTGAACTTAATGTATAAAATTGGCTCATCATCTCGTTTTCAGTGGGCAATAAAAACGGAAGCGGCTTATATTCACGTTTCTGCAATGTTAAGACGAACAAAATATTAGTGTAATTAAAACACTACACCAAATAATATAATGAATTTGTTTTTTAAGATGACGTTTTTTACCTTCACCGCCTTCCGAAGCATGTTGTCGACCGTTGACCTCATGAATTTCGTACCTGTTTTCCATCCCAAAAAGCGG
Source organism: Scalesia atractyloides (assembly GCA_947069175.1). Lineage (NCBI taxonomy): Eukaryota > Viridiplantae > Streptophyta > Magnoliopsida > Asterales > Asteraceae > Scalesia > Scalesia atractyloides. The sequence continues at coordinate 12,247,059 of CAMTDV010000017.1, forward strand.
GTATCGTCTCACTCTCAAACCAATCATTTGAACGCTTAAATTCTGGAAAGAGCTCCAAAAGCCACATCTACAAAAGCCGATTTTTTAATAAAATTTTATGTAAATTTCTAAATATCTGTACAAATTCACGTGCACAGGTACCATGAAGGGCCAGACAAAGCCGGGTAAAGAAAATCCCGCAGCAGATTCCTTTTGCCGAAGGTGCAAATTGTAGATGGCTTTATACGTACTTTCCCAAAAATAATTACCCCATGATATTGTCTAAATTGTTCAAGGTCATCCACAAGTTGTAACAATGTGTTGTCAACGACATTGGTATTTTGGTAACCAATAAAACCTTGACCAATAAGCATTATGAGACATATTCTCGTCCCGTCTGCTTGGTTATATTGCCTCAAGTCATTGAACATATTCATAATTCTACCAAAATTAACAATTGGTCGGTCTGGGAAAAATCTATTTTTAAACGAGTTCGGGTGCTCTATAGGTGACCAATTGGTGTGGCCAAACCTAAACCCAGTTATTAAACAAAATTGTTTGGGGGCGAATGTTATCAGTTCTCCTCCTAATCGATAGGAAATACCAAAGCGGGGATAAGGTGTGGGCACTTGTAGTTGTGCAACGCCTATTAAAAGTAGGTTAATGCATCTGTTATGTAGATATGGTTCGAAAGACGTTTGCATAATTGCGTTTTGAATCTCTAGAGCCATCATACGTCTCAAAGAATCTAAGACGCACCACTTTTGTATAACTTTAATTTCAGTACTCTATGTAAGAATAAATTAAAAAAATAATGAGTTACGCATTGGAAAATCCCAAATAATATCTTTTATAGAACTTTTTTACCGGGCAGGGAGGGGGTCGGTGGAAGCATCTTCCATCACGTGGTACCAACAAAATTCTGCATGTTCACGTGTGGGTTGAAGTTTCCAAAAGGATCCATGCTCACTTTAGCTTTTCGAGTAGTGGTCCACTGCACTCGTTCAAAGGATGGTGATTCGTGGTCCTAGACGGGTCTCAATTCGTCGGATCTTCTTCGGGTCTTCAACTCTTTTGCTCATGTCGGGTCCCCAATGTTTTGCAAATGTGTTGATACCTGAACAAGAACATTTGTATGAAACGGCACATGCATTTACGTCAACCGGCACACGTTCGTTTCCCCAAGTCTGCTCCGACTTGACGTGACACGGCACACAAGGTTCTAAAACGGCGTGACCAGTACCTGACCCGGCATTGACGTGACAACTCAACACGGGAAACGACGTTTGAAATGAAACGGCTCGTCTTATACGTTGAACCGACTCGGATCTAGGGAAAACGGCTCGAAATTTGCTTTATAGGAAAACGTAACCTGACCCGTCTTGAACCGGCTCGAATAGCATAGGGTAACGGCTCTTGAGGTTGCTTTATCGAAACATGTGTCTTGAACCGGCTTGAGATTAATTTTAAATTTACGTTGAATATTTTATTTAAATTTTATTATTTCAAGTAATCTTTATTTGGCACCTTAAATAAGATGCGGAATTTAATTTGTACATTTACCTTTCATTTGAGAATTCTTGAGATAAAAATGTCTGAGAAAAGAAAAAGTGATGTATACTCCTCGCAACCAGTTAACAGATCATCAACGTGGATTCTAAATAAATGGAGGGCACCTAAACACACCGGTGAGAGATCGTTTTCAAAATCACATGAGTCAGAGGATAACAGCTTTGTAAATAATCGGCAAAGTTTACACCAAAACAGAGCCGGTAGATGGGCAATTCCGGACGACGAATCTGAGAATTGGTCAAAAGATGTAGCCACGTTTTACAGTAACGGGGACGCGCATTTTGTTATTCAGCTGTTTTCACTCGTTCAATAGAGTTAGATAGCAAATTTTGGGGCACTCTATTAGGAGTTCGTACAAACAGTTGTCGAACAGCAACGGTAATTTGGCTTTTTATTAAGAATGAAATTAAGTTTTTTTTTTAAATTAATTTGTATTAACGTAAGTTTTAACAAACAGCATATCGAGGGATGGGTTGGAAGACTGATGGCGTGGAGAGGTAGAAAGCTACAAAGGGATGTCACGTTAAATCTGCGTTGGACAATTCTTCCACCACAGTTCTACGAAATGTTAATACAGTCTGTTCCTAAAACCGTGGTTGGTTACCTAAATGGTAAAGTATACCCATTTCCGTCAGTTTTTGACGTGGACGTCGTGTTTTTTCCCAGTACCGATTCAAAATAAAGAATGGTTATTGGTGCGATTGGAGTTGTCGACCCAGGATTTAGTTTTTTAACCGTGTAGCAAACAAATATAGAACAATTATTATACCACTATTGAATAAGATCAAGGTGTATTTAGGAGGTTTGCTGGTGCATCTTCGGTATTGGATAAAGACAGGCAAACCAGAATGTTGCATGGCTCGTGAGCTAAATGATAGCTACGTGATTTCTAACAGGTCCATCGCAGGCAACGAAGCTGTGTATTTGTGTATGTTTATGGAACATCTCGTTACGGACAAACCAATTAACATTAGCGGAGACGTGAAACAAGTTTGTATATCATATAGGCGATTCATGGCCGATAAAATGTATTTTTTTCGGTGTTTGCCACGCCATATTGCTATTAAATAAAATTTGTTTTAAATGTTAGAATGTTTTGCATGGTGATCAACACTATAAATATATAGCAACTCTTGTACCTATTTAACCACACAAATTTGTTTTTCAAGTTGATAGTTGAAAAAAGAAATTATGGATTCTTGGACAGACGAGGAGGACATTGCAGTTTCTGTCTCATACGCCACCGGTCGAGAGCGAGGAACTTACTCTCAAAGCGATCCTTCGTTCTGGGGGGAGGTTTTCAATTTATTTTCCATTCACTTACAACAAACAACCCGTACATCGGATGAAGTTAGGAACCGTTGTGGTTTTCTACGTTTCAAATGCTCACGTTTTTATGGAAGGTGCAAACAAGTTAAGAAAAATAACAACAACCTCGATGAAGACGAGGTCGTTCAGGATGCATTGTTCGAATACGCAATGCTTTACGATGAAGACTTTGAACACATTTCGGTGTATGAAATTTTGAAAATTTTTGTTTAATCACGCTTTTAGATTGTAGAATTTATGTTAACTCTGTAATGTAGCGGTTCATCATTTTATTTTTATATGTAATATTATGTTAAGAATGCTTATTATTATTTTATAATGGATCAAACTTCTTTAAATGTAACGGCCAATAGTAACGATCCAACAGTAATGGACCACTGATAACCGCCCGTTATTAATTTTTGCCCCATTATTACTTTTCGGCCAACATTACATTTTCCGCACAAAAGTCACGGCCCATTATTACCTAGCAGTTTACAAAACAGCGCGTTTTTTACTTTTAACCAGCAATGTTCTTTTTTAACCCAACAATGTTTTTTAAACCAACATTTTTTGTGTTTCACCCAACACCGAGTTTTTTTATTTTTAACCAGCCCGTTTTTTAAACCTTTTTTAAGCCTACCATCCATTCTATTGAAACCTAAAAATTATATACTACAAAATAAAACACTAAAGATTATATTATAAATACATAAAAATATTATACATTAGAAAAAAAACAACAAACAACGTAAATAAAAAAAAAAACTAAAACCTACAACCACACCCGGAGAAATTCCCACTCCGACACGTGTTTAAAATCACGTCCAACATCGTGCCGGTAGTTGATGAGGGCGATTGCCTTGGTGTCCTCCTCACCCAGGCCCTGCGCCTCATTCTCCGCAGCCTTGTAGAATTGCTCAAAGTGCTTATAGTCCTTGCGGATCACGCGAAACCTAGAAGACAAGGCATCGACGGTGCGGTTGTGGTCCTCCCCCCGTAGTTGTGATAAATACCTTTGCACACGAACCCACAACCCCCCTGCCCGCGGCGAGCGTCCTCCGTGTACGCCTCCTCCCATGCCTCACACAAGGCAATGTCTTCAACATCGGACCAGGGGGACGAAGAGGATGAAGAAGCCATTTTCGGTTTGATGGACGGGATGTTTGCTTAACAGTTTGTGGGTATGAAGTTGTTATGTGAACGGCGTGTGTGTGGAAGTGTGGAAGGGATGAGGGTTTATATAGTAGGTTAAATTACATTATAATTTCAATAAAGGTTATTTATTATTAGGTTAAAAAATGTATTGTTTAAATAATAGCTACGTCTAAACCAATTTTAAAGGTGGATGGTTACACATGAGACGGTTTCTTTGTTACTAAATTGCAAAAATAACTTATTCTATTAAAATCAGTAAACTTTAACATTTAATAAATACAAAGATACATCAAGTCACAAACAGAAACAACTAATTTTATCAAATACAAACTGCTAAATACAAATAGAAACAACAACGTAAAACCGCTACTTCTGACTGGATGCTAAATACAAAAGGGGGAATCAACTATTTCTACTGTCCCAAATTTGCAGAAGATATTTACAATGCATACGAGAATACAAGAGTGAGTGATTAGATGGAACAAAACAGAAGATATTTACAATGCATACGAGAAACGATATCATAAGGAACCTTGTAACTTAAAGCTCAGAAAAACATCGTTTAGAATCATTAATACGTTGCTCTTCATAAATTTTTCTTGCTCAGATACATAAAAACATCAACGGGTACGAGAAAATGCAGAGTGGATAACATTTTGCTCTGATATTAAAGTGTGTTTGAGGGATAAGTTGCAGAAACTTGAAAAAAAACTAGGTCAATATATAACCGCATTGAACTGTACTTCACCCGGCTCAGATACTTGTGAACCGGCTCTTATCAGTTGAACCGGCTCGAAGAAACGTTGTACCGGCTCGAAACCTGACATGGCTCGGGTTCATATCAGACGGCTCGGGTTCACTTTTATACCGGCTTGAACAGTTTCCTGTACCGGCTCGGCTGCAGGAGTGGGTCCCGGGTGAAGTGGGGGACCCACACCTACGGCCAAGCCATCTTCACCCGGCTTGAAAAACCTTGTGAACCGGCTCTTATCAGTTGAACCGACTCGAAGTAACGCTGTACCGGCTCGAAACCTGACACGGCTTATACCGGCTTGAACAGTTCCTCGTACCGGCTCGGCTGTAGGTGTGGGTCCCCCACTTCCCAAGCCGGGTGAAGATGGCTTGGCTAAGTACTCGGCTAAGGGGTCCAAGCCGGCTTGGTGTTCACGTGCAACGGAACCGGCTCGGCTGCTGTGGAACCGACTTGGCTGGGTTCTGAAACGGCTCGGTATCGTTTCAGGTTTTGTCGCCACGTGTCAGCTTCTTACTGGTCACCGTTGAATGAAGTGCTTGTGCCGGTTCAGACCGTGGTACCGGCTCGTGCGAGACGGGTCAATTGGCTAAATTGAAAAAAACGATGTGTTCAAGGCTACTTTTGTGATTTTCCCTATTTAATAACATCTTTCAATTACGTTAGTTGTTTTCAAAAGTAAATTAAAATTTAAATAGTACTTGTATTAAAATTCTAAATTGTGAGATGAAGTTATTTTTCTATTTTTATTTTTAAATCACGTTAAAAGCCTATTTAAGTTTAAATTTATTATTGTATCGAATTTGAAGTAAGTTTATGACAATTTAAAAGAGACCTGGAAACTTACAACTACTCGTTGATGGTCATTTTCAAAAGTTACAACTACATTAAAGGAAACAAATTATCGACACACACTTTCGAATGTTGAAGTAATTTTTAATGTTTTTTTTGTTGTTCTAGACATCTAGTTAATGATTTTGTTGTTTTATTTAAAGCTTTGTTTATTTAAATGATTACGTACAAGTAATCAACATTTAAAACTAAGGCTTCAATGTTTGAAAAATTATGGACTATAGTTGGTGAGTGTTTATATGTTTAAGTGTTTAGTGTTGTTTTTATGGACTTAGAAAGGTCTCTCTAGATAATGTTTTGGATAAATTTCAATAAATGATAACTCGTAGGGCCCAATTTTAAATATGTTTGTAATGATGTTTGACACTTCGACGTGCTTTTGATGAATATTTAAATTTTAGTTTGATGTTTTTTTGTTTTACAGGACCCGACCTGACCCATTATGAACCGAATTTTTTTATATAGCTAGGGGGCTAAAATCTTTAAAATTATTTTACACCCACGGAAAAAATTCTGGGTCCGCCACTGCTTCTCACACGTACTTTTGAACTCCAAGCAACTTGGAAGAACAATTTGATATCACTCTATACAACCTACGGAAGCATAATAAGGAACCTATTGATCGGTGTATTTTACATACGTTCTATATGGAATACTTATTAATTATATAGTAGAATGCATTGACTTTGTATAATATATGTTGCCGACTTTCTTTTATATTTTGTAGGTTTTAAGATGACAAAGTGTTAACATGTGATTGCGTTTGTAGTAAAAAGAAAGTCTCAAAGTTAAACTATGTTAAATCTAATTAGATTTAGCTTAATATAATTGAGGCTTAACTAAAAAAGTATATTAATTAAAAGAAAACAAGCATATGTGATTTTACAAATTACAATCTGAAGAATTATTTGGAGTGAGTTAAATTGGAGGCCCACTACAACAAAGGTAAATTATAAGTTGATCTTTGGGCTGATGAATATGCAGCCCACTAGAAAGAAAAAAAACTCGCTGGAAAATTAAAAATAAAAACTCAGCAGCAATTATGGGGGGTTCCAATCTCACGACAGTTTTGACTAGGATGCGTATTTGGTATTTAGACCATGTGTAGTGAAAGGTAGAGATGGGCATATTCGGTTCTTTTTTATATCTGGAACTGGTTCCTAACCGTACCCGGTTCTTGTATGAGTGTGACTGGAACCGGTTCTCGGTGTAACCGGTTCTAGTTCTTACCCGGGTTTTCACCATTTAAACTAGAACCGGGTGTAACCGACTTCGGGTAGGGTGGGAACCGGTTCCTCTGAAGAACCGGTTCCGTCCGGTAATTCAAAGAAAAGCTACAAATATACTGTAGACGGATACAATGCCGTTGGAAACCGATTAATGCTTATTAAAACCGGTTTCGAGTAAAAATATCCATCTTCTCCTTTCATTTTCAAGCATCCACTTCAAACATACAATACTTATACCTTTAAATCCTTCCTTAAAATCCCTATTTTCAAAGATCCACTGGCGTGCAACGACAAGGTTGTTATGGTTTTGGAAACTAAACGAAACTCCGCAATTTGGAAGCACTTTGACTTGTGCTTGATGACTGATAGCCACGATATGGCAAGGTGCAAAGCTTGTGGGAAGTTCATGAAGGCTACGGCCAACTCCATGCTAAAGAAACACACCGATCATCATTGTGCTTGATGACCGATAACCATATTGCGATTATGTGATAGTGTCCCAACAATATATGGAGCGGATTGAGGACCATTGTTGACGGATTGAGAATTTGTGGTTTTGGAATTCTTAGATGCCATAGTAGAGCAGAGCTTATTGAATATTGAGTAGAAAAAGAATCAAGAAGAAGATGAAGATTGTGTGATGATCAAATTAGTATAGTTAACTATTTATATTGTTAAGAATCGGTTCCAACGGTCAGGAATCGATTCCAACGATAATAAACTCATCAAATGCATGGTTGGCAGTGGTCATGAATCGATTCCAACGGTAACATAATCAGGAATTTAATGCACCAGGTCTGATTTGGGTACGGAGGAACCGGGTACGAACCGATTTTATTTATAAAATGTGGAACCGGGTCAGAACCGACGGGTTTTTTGAACCCGGAACCGGTTCTTCTATAAGACGGGTGGGAACTGGTTCCAGGTCGGTTCTACCGGGTCGGGTTTGGAACCGGTTATTATGCTCATCTCTAGTGGGAGGGTAAAACAATGCCCCCACCCTTGGGCGTTTTGGTTCATGTGGCGGTCCAGTCAGCAAAAAGGCTTATGGGGCATTATCTTAAAATGGGTGTAGTCGTAAACGGGGTGTAAGGTAAGTATATATATATATATATATATAAGTAAAATAAAAAATAAATAATCTATCCAAGCATTTTTAGGGTTGCTGATGTTGACAACAGTCTATTGGTCAAAGAGATCAAGGGGGCGTGAAAAAAAGGACGCTCCATCGATTTTTTTGGAAAAAACGCCCAGGGGGCGGTATGGATGCGTGTTTGGGCTTTTTTCGGGAAAAACGCCAAAAAAAAACCCACTACGGGTGGTCTTCGTACCTAGTATGGGTATCGAATTTTCCATACCGAATTATTTTTATACCCACTTTTTGTCGTTTTCGGTACCAGTACTTTCGGTATGATACCAATGAAATGTTGATTTTTACCTTCAAATACCTGTATCGGTACCAAGTTTTGGCGATTTTCAGTACCACTATTTTCGATACCGATACCATGCTCATCCCTAGTTTTGTCTGAATAGAGGTGCACAACCAAAGCGCTTTGAGAACTGAAATTGGGACCCGTACCGAAACCGAAACGTAAATGAAACCGGTACAACTCCTAAGTTTCTAACTGGTTTATATTCCTCTCCTTTGAAACTTGATAAACCCAAAACCTAAACAGAATTGAAACCGACACAACTTATAGGTTTCTAACTGTTTATGATCCTCTCCTTTGAAACTTGATAAACCCAACCCTAAACCCGGTTAAAAAAAAGTCAACAAACTGACAAAACCGGAATCATAAACTGTTGTTGACTTTTTGTTGACCAACCCAAACCAGTTCAGGACTTGAACATGATCTGTGCACTTTAGTTTTGAGGTTTGGGCACGGCTACTGAGGGCTCGCAACTCTTTGGCTAATGCATGGGTGCCGTTGACAGAACGAAGGCTAGCATAAGATTTGTTTAATTTAATTGTTCTGTCAATTAGTAGTATAGAATTTTTTTAGGTATATACGTATGTACGTTTCGTATAGAATTTTTTAGGTATATACGTTTTCGACCTCCGGTTTTATAGAATTTTTCGCTCAATTAGTGTTACGTTTTCGAACCCATGAACTTTTTGCTTAGTAGTGTTACGTATTACGTTTCGTATAGAATTTTTTAGGTATATACGTTTTCGACCCCCGGTTTTATAGAATTTTTTAGGTCCGATGACTTTCGACCCCCGGGTGAAAATTTTCAAGCTTCGCCACTGGTGTGTTCAAAAGCATGCTAACTATGATTACTCATGATATTTACTTTATAACTTTTATAAGACTAATCAATAACAATCACACAGTTTATAATCTATATAAAAAGATTTTTAAAAAATAGACACCTACCATAATAACATAAAAATCATCTTTATACACGTCCTTTGATCCATCATTCAAACTAAACTTGTATATTGCACAACAAAAGAGTAATTGTTATTGCATTAAAATACATTACCTCAAACAACATTCTATGCCGTTTGCGCCAAATATGATAATCCCTAAACCTGCGAATCATTCCAAACTAGGAGCTTCTTCGGTAGGATTGGACTCGAAAACATCAGGACTCGACGCCTCAGGTTCTTCTAACAAGTCCCGTGACTGAACCGATTCTTTGTATGCTGGCGTTTCTTTAAAATCCGTCGCACCCTCATTATACGTTGCCACAGCAATTCCACTAGAAATTAACTGCAATTTCAACACAGTTTATATAAAAAAATTGTAAATTGATCTTACAATGATTTATAAAACACCTTCAGTTTGAAACTATTAACCCTTTTCCTACTTTCTTCAATCTTTTTCTATCCTTAAATTAGGCATGAGAATTTTAATACAGTATACCGACACTGTACCATACTTGTATCAACCAGACATACGCAGTATAGCATTCGGTTTTGAATTTAGCTCTATTTCAGTACCGCCGTACCGGTACTTTTAACGGCACTGTACCACACCAGTACTGACAAAACATATACGGCACGATATTTGGTTTTGAATTTAGCTCAAATTTGGTATCGGTACTATGTGGTACATAACTGGTTCGGAACTTCTAATGGTACCGTACCATACCTGTACCGACATAACATATACGGCACGGTATTCGGTTTTGAATTTAGCTCAAATTTGGTGTCGGTACTATGCGGTACAAAACCGGTTCAGTCATATTAGTACTGACAGAACATATAAGGTACGGCATTCGATTTTGAATTTAGCTCAAATTCAGTTTCGATACTATACACTACGGACTTTTAATTGTACCATACAATACCAGTACCGACCCTGCATATACGATACGAAATTCGGTTTTTGTTTTAGTTAAATTTCAGAATACCTTAACATAATATGCTACCACTAAAACAACATTGAAGCACACCAGGTGTTTGTGTAAATGTCTCAATGAACTAAACAACCAAAAAACATAAACCAATTACCGCAAATACGATGCCAAAAGCCCACAAATACTCGATAAAGAATCCAAAACCATCCCACTGAGGGCCTTCCCAAAAATCCGGTTCAAGCCCAGGAAGATCCGGCAACACATACCCATCAAAATTCTGCACCTCCGGGGTCGAATCAACGGTCCCGATTGCACCTTCACTTGACGATTCATCTTCTTCGGATGAGGGTGACCCCCTTTTGTTCTTGCTGTCGAATTTGCCGGTTCTAGAGGAGAGTTTCTTGGCAGCTGAAACGATGTGGAGATTTGTGCGGAGGGATGAAGGGGGTAGGAGGGATGGACGGTGGAGAGGGAAGCGGGTGCATGGTGTTATGGTGGAGGTGTCGCAGAGAATCCGGAGAGACATTGCAGGTTTTGGTGGGAGGGAGAGAATCTGTTGTGGGATTGGGGGGAGGATAAGAGAGGGGATGGGTGATATCTGAACCCGGATTTGACCCGGTATATGATTCAAGTGATATGTTATCTTATTAAAGCTAACCCATTCGATTTTGTGTTATCTTGTTGTCTATTTACAATGCTCAAATTTTGAATGTCTCTTAGTATTCAAAATAACATATTTTTTAACGAGAGGCCAGTTAACATGCAAAGCTTACAAAAGATTGTGGGTTGCGATTAAATCAAATCAACGGTTAATCCAAAAGTGGTGGCAAAAGTGTAAATATTAGCAAAAATAAACGTTTGTTTTATTGAAAAGGGCATTATTGTCATTTCTCAAATGCAAACCTAATCCTCTTCCAAATTGAATTCAAGATACAACACCCTAATTTTACCAATTTTTCTCAAAACCTTCGAAAAATAAGCACCTTATCAGTGTTGATACGATTGTTGATGATGGCTAAAACATGTTATTCGGGTATTTTTCATTCTGAACACTAAAGTAAAATTTTAATTGATTATTATTTAACAAGGGTTGTAAAGCAACAAAAAGAGCATATGAAGGAACAACGAAGCAAACTCAACCATGAAAGATTATCAAGGAAAATGAATGCAAGTCATTTTATTTCCTTATTTAGTTTCTTTGTTTCTCGTGTAATTTCTTTGTAACTTGATTAATTTTATAGTGATTTTTTACCTAATTTATAATTTCTGAACTTGCGTAATTGTTGTTTGATCAAATTTTCAACTAGCGTAATTGTTCATGCTATCATAAAGTTTGATGGTATTTGATCTTGCGTAACTGTTGTTTGATCATCTCTCAACTAGCGTAATTATTACTGTTGTCATGAAGTTTGTTTGTTTTTTGAACTTGCGTAATTGTAGTTTGTTCATCCTTCAAATAGCGTAATTGTTAAATGTGTTGGGAACACATGTTAGTATGATGTGTGCTATAGGTAGTTATTACGTATGTCATACCATGGGAAAGTTTTTTACTATGCATGTCTTGACCATATTATTACACACATAATATCATATAGATCGTACTTTTTTTAATAATTGCAGCGAGATGATCACTACACCAGCAAAGCAAATATGATGACAACACAAGATTAAAAGTCTTTGTAAATAACCTTGACCTAATGTCAGATCAATTGATATCATACACATCTTAATTTTGCCATTGTTAATATCTAACTATTGCTATAGTTTGTTTCCAACTCAAATTTGGAACAATTAAATTGATCGACAACATGAAATATACGAAGGGTTACCATAATTTATGCTAAAATCTAATAAAATTAATATTTTAGATAAACAAATTAGTTTTTCACTTTTGAAGTGAAAAACATTATTTCATTGCCTAAAAAGCATACAAATGTCAGTTGACATTTTCATTTCACCCGATTATTTATGTTTTTGTATTTTAGTAGATATGTTTTTATATTTTAGTAGCCACTAACCCTTTAAAGACTTGATGCAATCTCATTCTTAAGATTTCCTCCAACCTTGCTTTGCTAGGTTTTTAAGCATTATATACATGTAAATTGGCTCTCCTACAGCATCGTGCGGACGCCTCGCTAATTTTTATAATCCGCTGAACGATTGATTGTAGGTCAAGCAACTATACATAGATGTCATGCAACTTTTGCTTCCAAAACAAACCACCTGGCCACCATAAACGACGCTACTTGAAGTCACCACCCCAAAAACTTCGTTGTAGCCACCGTTTTGCACATGATGGATCCTGCTGCAACGCGCATGTGGGAAACTAACTAGTTGTTTTAATTTGAGGAAAAAAATACTTTGGTTAAATAGTTCAAGTCATCGAATAGAAGCTAATTATAAAAAATAGAAAAACTGAATTGCTCGAGCCTTGAACAAGGGATTATTTCATGGCCATTGTTCTTTAAATAAAGAAATGGCTATTGATTTTTTTAGAAATAATGGATTTTAATAATCCAAACTTTTAGTCATTGGCCGGAAATGGTCCCAACTTAAAAAATAACCGATGGTGGTCCCAACTATTCGTATATTGTAAACCAATGGACTTTTACTAAAAAAAACCTTAATTTATTTTTATCTCCTTATCCTTTTCGGCAACTTTTTCGTATAATGTAAACCAATGGACCTTTATGTCACCCTGAACCGATGGCGGAAACATCAGAGTGAGACGAAAACGAGATTGCAAAAGACTTTATAACGCTATTTGTGACAATATATAATTAATTCCAATTTCATTTCATAAGTAAATGTCATACAATACAAGAAATTCAAATAACAACAATAATAGGACAAAATTGATACAACATTTAACGTCTATATGTGTATCTAGTCGTCAACGCTACTTCGATTTCATAGCATCATCTTCATCAACCTGTAACATGTTTTAATATAACAATTCAATGCAAAAGCAAAGGCGAGTACACAAGTTTAATCATAGCATACGTATACGAATAAAGTTTAAACAAATCCTCATGGCAACTATAATCATACAAGAGCAATATCAAGGCAGGCAATGCTACTAGTCAAACCCTTAACACAAACACGATATTTTAACATGGCCTCAAGACTATACGAGGGAGGGGGATGCGTTACTTCCTATAGCGCTATACACGTCAAGCGAAGGCTAAAATAGTTAATGAGTAAAGCATAGCATAAAGAATGTCCAAGATATAAACAACAAGCGTACGATTCAAGTATTCATGGATATAGGATTGTTTGTGCATTTCATAAAGTTTTAGTGTTGTGGTTTTGTATATGGAAAACATGTTACACCCAAAAGTGTTATAAACGAAAATGGGTCGAGTGTACTCACGGTTTTGCTAATTCTTCAAACTTGACATGTAACATCCCGGCCTCTCGTATCACCAATATTGTTTGCTTAGCCCCCGATGGGTTGCCCATCCAAGAACTCACGGCTTGGTTGCCCCAATGTAGACTTCCCAGGAGGTCACCCACCCTAGTACTACTCCCACATGAGCACGCTTAACTGTGGAGTTCTTCTCTCATCCACTAGCATTAAGCCCAAAACGCGTTAATGATTTTAAGAGGCATGACATTCCTTATGAACCAAGATCTCTCCTGGCCACGGCCGATGTAGGAGTTGCCTAGGGTGTCACAATGGTCCATGTTAATATTCGGTAGTCGGTATCAGTATCGTTACAATCACCCCCTAGGGACTCATCGTCCTCGATGAGGTTTGCCTCACCATCCCGAATGGCTCAGGAGTGGCTCTTATACCATTTGTAACATCCTGGCCTCTCGTATCACCAATATTGTCCGCTTTGCCCCCGAGGGGTTGCCCATCCAGGAACTCACGGCTTTGTTTTTTGTTGCCCCGGTGGAGACTTCCCAGGAGGTCACCCATCCTAGTACTACTTCCACCTGAGCACGCTTAACTGTGGATTTCTCCTCTCATCCACTAGCATTAAGCCCAAAACGCGTTGGTGATTTTAAGAGGCAAGACATTCCTTATGAACCAAGATTTCTCCTGGCCACGGCCGATGTGGGATTTGCCTAGGGTGTCACAATGGGATTTGCCTATGGTGATTGAAACAATACCGATACCGACTACCGAATGATTAACGTGGACCATTGTGACACCATAGGCAAATCCCACATCGGCCGTGGCCAGGAATGTCCTGCCCTCTTACATCACCAACGCGTTTTGGGCTTAATGCTAGCGGATGAGAGGAGAACTCCACAGTTAAGCGTGCTCAGGTGGGAGTAGTACTAGGATGGGTGACCTCCTGGGAAGTCTCCACCGGGACAACAAAAAACAAAGCTGTAAGTTCCTGGATGGACAACCCATCGGGGGCTAAGCGGTATCAGAGCTCAGGCTCTTTCCTGACGAAATTATTTTCAAAACTAGAACCTGTGGGTACTGGGTAGATGACATATTAGAATGATTGTACAAACCTCTATCGATAGTGTTTAATTTTGTACCGGCCTAAAATGACTTATGTTTGATTATCGTTAGTTGTCAAGTTTGGCAGTATCGTTTACTAAGTAAGTTCGAGGATGAACTTTATTTTTTTAAGAGAGGTAGTATTGTAACACCTTGATTTTTGAGACCTTAAATAATAACAATAATAATAATAATAATAACTGAATTATAAAATGAGAGTTTACTATAATAATATATGGAATTATTTAAATAAGTTATTTAAGTAAATATCTTACTGTTTGATTATGAAGTATATTTAGCGTATTACATGATGATTTGGAAGGATTCGAATGATGCCAACAATAGTTTCCAAAATTCATTTGTGTTAATTTATTATTCAAGAACTTACTAAGTTATTGGTTTTTTAAAAAATGGTAATGTAAATCGACTATATAAAAATATAATTATTTGTATTGGTATTGGGAATATTTTATTATTGGTTAAAGATTTGTATTAGAATTTAAAGGTTTATATTATGAGTTTGTTTTGAAATCAAATCTTCACCAAGAAGAGTTGTTTTATTTATTTTTTTTAAATAAGTTGTTTTTTGAGAAATGTTATCTATATATTGTTTAAATGGTTTGTTTTCACATAAATATAAATATAATATCGTATTGAGATGTAGGCTTTTAAGATATAGATATACTATGAATCAATTTTGAAAAGTAAATCCTCAAATAGTTGATTTTGATATCCTAGTCAAAAGAGGTCACCAACGTTGGTTACAATTTTGTTTATTTAAATGGACATTGCAACCATAAGGCATAACTAGAGAATTTTCAAGGATCCTAGCCTCTTCATACGGACCTTCAAACTTAGGAAAAAGAGACTACTCGTTTCTTTGTTTGTTCTTTGGTTACTTGAAGAAGGAAGACCTTATAGAGATTTTTTTTTCAAGTTTGAATCTACGCGTTTAAGGTTTGGACTCGTTAACAACTTAATATGTACAGATTTAGATCTTCTTTACTTCGTAGTAGAATATCTAAATTTGTTAACACGTGATGGTTATTATTATATTGTACCGAATTGTTTTTCTGGATCTGAATATCTGAAATCTGAATGTGAAATCTGAAAATCTGAATGTGAAGTCTGAAGGTGAAATCTGAACGTGCTGCTCTGAAACCGATATGATTTAGATGTTTTATCATATGTTTAGTGTACATGATATATGTCAAAGTTGTTGTCCCACTGGGTAAATTTTACTCAGGCGTGCATATGTCTTTTATGTACGTTAGGTTACAGGTTTATCAGAGAAGAGTGGGGAAGAGAGCTCGGGGGACTAAAGACTGACAAAATTTTGATAAAATTAATGATGTTTTTGTAATTATTGTAAACTGTTGTAAAGTTTTAAATTATTTAATGGAATTATGTTTGATTCTGATTACCGTTATAGCGACACGTCAGCCCTAGTCAGGGCGGGGTGTTACAATTATGGTATCACAGCCACTCCTGAGCCGTTCGGGATGGTGGGGCAAACCTCATCGAGGACGATGAGTCCCTAAGGGGGTGATTGTAACAATACCGATACCGACTACCGAATGATTAACATGGAGCATTGTGACACCCTAGGCAAATCCCACATCGGCCGTGGCCAGGATAGATCTTGGTTCATAAGGAATGTCCTACCCTCTTACATCACCAACACGTTTTGGGCTTAATGCTACTGGATGAGAGGAGAACTCCACAGTTAAGCGTGCTCAGGTGGGAGTAGTACTAGGATGGGTGACCTCCTAGGAAGTCTCCACCGGGGCAACCAAAAACAAAGTTGTGAGTTCCTGGATGGGCAACTCATCGAGGGCAAAGCGGACAATATTGGTGGTGAAAGGGGCCGGATGTTACATGACAAGTCGGTGAAGGTAGTTGGTTCGTGGGATGAACGCCGAGTTATCCTACAAGAGAAAACGAGGGCGTATGAGTGACGAGTTTAATGGAAGATTTGGATTATTCAAGCGAGATTAAAATAAAGTATGATAAAGTAATAGAATATAAAAATATTCACTAAGATGTAACACTTTTTCTTGACACTATGGTAACTCTTAAGAATTGGATGTGATTTCATAGGTTCAGGATCTATTAGAATCGTGACAAGGAATTACATACTTTAGTGATAAACTTAGTAACTTGATAGGTGATTATATGGTCATTATCAAGGTTTTGGTTTTAGAATTATAATATAGTCTATAGATACATTTATAGTTATATAGTCATGTAGGAGGTGGGAGGATGAATCGTTCACTTTGGAACCTCTTGGTATCATGCAAGTCAATTAGGAGGTGGGAGGATTAACCATCCACTTTGGAAGCTCATAGGATGTTCACCACTACACAAGTCACCATAGGTGACAAGGAGGGTTCTAGAACAATAATATGAACAAGAATGTAAAGTGGTGTCACCATAAACATCAAGTAGCCAAGTGAGCTACAACCCGGTGAGCACACTTTGACACACGTCAAAGGCTAAACGGGGTTGTGACACTTTCAATCTAGCAAGCTAACTTATATAATGGTGAAAAACATCAAGTGATGTGTGGTCTCAAAGTTTAGGATAGCCCAAGTTATCCATGGTGGACACACATGAACAATTCTATGAACTTGCATCACTTGTGAGTTTAATGTTATTCAAAAACATAAAGTTTAGGGTGTTAAAACAGCCCTTAGTTTATGTTAACAAGCTTGGTTAGGCTTTACTAATCATAAGCTTGATTGTAAGCACAAGAACACAAGTTTGTTGAAGGTAAATCATAAGTTTATGAAGATTTGAGCAAAACAGAAACTTTGGAGCCTTATAGGTGAATATCCAGGTCTGGATTCTCCATGGAGAATCCTTGGACTCAAACCTAAGGTCAACCCAAGCATGTAGGAAAAAGAAATGGGACAATTTCGTCAAGTATTGAGTGAATTATGCTTACTTTTGTAGAAGGTATACAATCTGCCCGAATTCTGAAGTTTCAAGTGTTCTTGAGATGATTTTGGAGAGACTATGGAGTTGTAAAAGTGGGAAAAGGCTTGGAAAACACTTGGGTTTTATAGGCAAAGGATTAGGGTTAGTTAGATGAAGTTTAGTGGGTAATTAATGGCTTAAAAGTGATTTAAACTAAAAAAATGTCAAAAACCCACCCAATAAAGGGTTGTTTGCCCGCTGGTCGCGATCAGTCTTCTACCGGAAACAAAGCTTATAAGCTTTTTGTTTCCGAGTTCTTCAGATATGGGGCATATGGCGGAGTGGTTGAGTGGTTGGCTGTTGAACCGGAGTTCCCGGGTTCGAATCCTGCGGATCCTGATTTTGTATATTATTTTTTTATTAATTAAAACCTTTAAATTAGTTTACAAAAAAGGCAAGAATAGTCCCTGAAGTTAAAGAATTTAAAATTTAGATCCTTGGACTTTATTAAAGAAAGATGTATATTAACATTTAAATTCTAAATGTTAATATATATTTATAAAAATTTTGTAATAATTTTTTTTTTGTAAAAAGAAATTAATTAATCTAAATTAATTAACTTAACAAATGAATAGGTAATTATATTTTTGTAACGAATTTAGTTTAACGATTACGAGTTTCACGGATCACAAGCGTTTCCAATCACGTACAATATTACAATGAATGAATATAAAAATCTTGATTTCATTATGATCATAGTCTCGGTTTTACAACGATGCGGTTAAAGACGTTTACGAGAATTACAAGCTTCCAAAAAAAGAATACAATACGAGCTAGCTATAAATAGAAAGTATGGAAACGCGAAGCTTTACACTTTACTAAATTGAAAAGGATAAAGAGACAAAAAGAAATTAAGGTTTTTTTTAGTAAAAGTTCATTTGTTTACAATATGTGAAAAGTTGGGATCACCACCAGTTATTTTTGAAGTTAGGACCGTTGCCGGCCAACACTAAAAGTTTGGATTATTAAAATCCATTATTCCTTTTTTTATTATATATCTGGAACCAGGTTACGTATATGTGTATTACACAGGTTGAATAATTTCAATTAACATATGCACTAAATATATATCATCATCCAACAAGTGAAAAAGTATTGTACAAATTTTCAATTATAATATAATAGTAACCCAACCATAATTTGACTACAAACCTCCCCAGTCGGACCAAACATTTACTATTTTTTACACACTTTAAAATTACGTTTTTTTCACGTTTAAAATTATGTTTTCCCCTTGCTCAAAATAAAATCATGTTTTTTGTCCCCAGCTTAAAAATACGATTTTGCCCTTAATGCAAAATTACGATTTTGCCATCAACTCAAAATTACCAATTCGCCACAGTTCAAAAGAAAAATATGTCCTGGCACTCCCCATTGGACCAAACATCTATTATTTTTTAGACACTTTAAAATTATGTTTTTCCCTCCCTGTTTAAAAGTATGTTTTCCCCTACTCAAAATAAAATTATGCTTTTGTCCCCAGCTCAAAAATACGATTTTGCCCCCAACTCAAAATTACCAATTCGCCACAGTTCAAAAGAAAAAATAAGTTTTCGCCCCCAACTAAAAATTACGATTTGCCCTCTCTTCAAAAATAGATTTTCCCGTTTAAAAAATTATGATTTCGCCCTACAGTTCAAAATTACGTTTTTTCTCCTGTTCAGAATAAAATTATGCTTTTGGCTACAACTCAAAATTACGATTTTGCCCTCAGTTCAAAATAAAAATATGGTTTTGCTTCCAGCCTAAAATTACGATTGTGCCTTTAGTTCAAATTTATATTACTGTGTTACCCCAAGTTCAAAATAACGAATTTGCCTCTACACAAATTACATTTTTGCCACTGGTTTCAATTTACAGTACTGCCATCGTGATTTTACCCCAGTCAAAAAATAAAACTTTTCCTTAGTTATAAATAACAGTATTGCCATTGTTTTAGTTTTTTAGCAAACCTATAAAAGTGTTTTGTTTTAATTGGTTGACTCGATTTAATTGTTTTCCGTGTCAAGGAGATGCCTAACACTCGCTCATTATTCGGCCATCGCCCCGCAACACGGGCGGGGCATCAACTAGTACTATACAAAAGGGAGATGGGGGAATAGTGCCAGGCAGCTGCCTGGCACTCTCCCATTCGAGCAAACAGTTTATATTTTTTTATACACCTCCAAATTACGTTATACCCCAGTTTAAAATTACGTTTTGTCCCCTACTCAAAATAAAATTACGCTTTTACCCCAGCTCAAATTACGATTTTGCCCTCGATTCAAAATTACGATTTGGCCCTCAGCTCAAAATTACGTTTTCGCCCAGTTCAAAAGAAAAATATGTTTTTGCCCCCAGCTTAAAATTACGATTTTGCCCTTAGTTCAAAATTACTTTTTGCCCTGTTCAAAATAAAATTATGTTTTTCGCTCCAACTCAAAATTACAATTTTGCCCTCGGTTCAAAATAAATTTATGGTTTTACCTCAGCCTGAAATTACGAATGTGCCTTTAGTTCAAATTTATATTACTTTGTTACCCCAAGTTCAAAATTACGAATTTGCTCCTGCGCAAATTTACAATTTTGCCATTGGTTCCAATTTACAACACTGCCATCACTTTAACTTTTGCCAAATTACGATTTTACCACAGCAAAAAAATAAAACTTTCCCTTGTTTGAAAATAACAGTATTGCCATTGTTTTAGTTTTTTTAGCAAAACTATAAAAGTGTTTTGGTTTTAATCGGTTGACTCGATTTAATTGTTTTCCGTGTCAATGAGCTACCTAACACTCGCTCATTATTCGACCATCACCCCGCAACGTGGGCGGGGCATCAACTAGTTAGACAATAAAACCAAAAAAAAAATGATGGCCTCATGTGTTGACACACGTTCCCGATAGTTTTATTCGATTATATAGTATAGATATAAATCATCATTATCATACTCAGTAAATCCCACCAATAGTAAAACTAAGGTAGAGTTTAAGGAGAGTTAGATGTAGATAGCCTTACTCTACCACATATAAATAGAGAGGCTGCTTCCAGTGAGACCCCCCGACTCCATAATAGTTTTGCATCAAACCTTGGACATAAGGCACACAACTCTCGACAAAAAGACCAATTAGTGCATGTACCCTCTTGCCTTTCGACTATCATGATGCATGATTATCCGGCCCCTGCTTTTAACGTTATCTTCACGAAATTAGTAAAATAACTTAAAATTATATAATATAGATCTACATATTATTAATTGGTTAATTATTATTATATTATTATTATTATTATTATTATTATTATTATTATTATTATTATTATATTATATTATATGATCCGAATTGATTTGGCTTGGACAGACACATAAACTTCATTTAATGATAAACAACTGACTTTAAAATTATGTGACCGTCATTGTCGATACCAAAAAGGATTTTATGTTAAAAACTTAATTTGTTTTTCAAATGCATATAGTGCTCGAAGACTATGTTGATTATTACCATTGCTTTCTAAAAATATGTTGTCAAATTAAACTAGAAGATATATTTTCTTTTTGAACGGCCAACAAAATATTTATTAATCAAAGGACTAACAATGCGTTAGCCCACGCCAAAGGATGCAACACAACCAAATAGACATACTAAACAATTTACTCGAGACATCAAAATTACACCACTCCTCCCAAGTTATTTCTTTCAAACCCGAGCGCCTTCCAATCCATAAAAAACCCATTTGCTTTATTTCTTTCAAACTAGAAGATATTAAACCGATGGTTGATATTATATGAGATCAAACGTAATGGTCTCATAGTCAGCCAAACCACGCATGACCACGAGCCATAAACCACCCCCTCCTCCTTATTAATGGTTTTTGAACTTGCTTCATGGTCTCAAGCACACGGTGAAGATTGACAATATCAAGGTAAGAAAAAAACAACCAATGGCTTGTGAATGTTTAGGGAGTTTTTTTTTTCAGTTTCAAACTATATATTTAACATATTAATTTCATATGTCTTACAATTACACTACTATGATGTGGATGGAACATGATAAAAAATAAAAAAAAAAACCAAACCAAATAGGTGATCACTATACACAGTCTCATTGCAATAAAATGATCTTGGGCCTTCTGGAACACTTACCTAGTATAAATATTTTATATTTAAAATGCTTATTTTTGTACCAAAATTAGATAAATATTTACTATTGTTGTGATTATTTTTGTATTAATAAACGAGTTGATGCTAACCCGCGCGTTGCAGCGGACGTTGATTATACACCATCAAATGCCATTTGATTGTTAATTTCGAGTATGATCACTATAGGACAAATTGGTAATTGATTTGGCTATGAAACAAATTACAAACAACTTTATATTTCTTGATGGACCAAAACTGTTTTGTACAAAATCTAATAATATTATTAGCGTTAATCAAAAACACCACTTGTTTTAATTTTTCATTACATGAACAAAAGAAAACGCATCCACATATATGGATCTACAATGATTAGTTAAAAAATGGAGATTAACATGGGCATGAAGTAAAGGTGTTTATAATACTTGGGGCTTGAATTAATAACCATAAACTGTTTGTAGAGAATGTAAAAATACAAATATAAATGAAAACTACCACATAAGTTGCATGCCCAGAACAATCAGACCATAAATTTAAAATGCTTGAACAGATTGTTCATAAAACCCATCGTAAGAAAACTTTATTTTGTTTAAATTTTTTGTTTGCTTACTAAATCAAATTTGAATCAACAAAAAAAAAAGAAATAATCCAAATATAATTCAATATATATAAAATTAGTACTAACATACCGTTTAACGATACTCATATCATATATCCGAGATACATTCGAGATAATCAATGATTTGGGTTGGATGCAATGAGGAGGGTTACTACAGTTGCATGACGGATTTTTGCGACGATTCATGGCTAATGACGGTTATCCGGTGAAGGTGATGCGTGAATTTAAAGAATCAAGAGCAACATATCCGAATTTCTAAATTAAAATAAAACCTTTTTTTTACACTCACGTATTCGATTCCTTTTTAGAAATAGAATTCAATTTGTTTGTAACGCTTCGAGTTTCTTGCTTATAGTTGTTTCGAACAGGATTTTATCAAATTGCAATGTTAAATAGAATTTGAAATATGGAAGAATAATATGACTGAATCTATTATTAATTTTAACAACAAACTATTTTTTTTTGCCTATCAGTTCTTTTTTATTACAAACAATACGTAGAATTTTACTTATATACCAAAGTAACAAATTACAAACAAGTGGCAGGTAAACGGGTAACAAGCTGTGTCGCAACCCCTTTTGAATTGCAAAACCAATCCTACTAAAGACGAAACGGCCCTTAAAGGTTGAAAGAATCATATGACTGAAGCAACTGAATGGAATTTGAAAGTTTACCATTGTCGTTGGTGGGTTGTTGTGTATTAATGAATGGAAATTGAGGGGATTAAGAAAGGGCTTTGGTGAGATTGAATCGTTGCATAAGATTTATTTGATGCCGTAATTACTACGTAAAAGAAGAGGAATGGAAAAAAGTCGAGATCTGAGAAGGAAACTACATTTAATGTGTGAAGGAATGATAAAAGGGGAAGAATTGAAAAAGATATAGTGTGACTTTTACTCGAACCGGCGTCGCTTTTAACAAATTAATGCTTTGCTACCACCCAAACACTTTGTATTTTATGTTCTCATTTATATAAATATAATTAAATACTTCAATAGTCGCGACTTTAGATCTAAGGGTACAAACCTCAAGTTGGTAATTGTATTAGAGTATAATTTGCCTTTGAAAAAACAAAACAAAATTTTTGACCAAATTTATATGTTTGAATAAATGATACTAAATTTTGCTAACAAAAGGGATAAATATTTACTAACTTTATATGTATGTATTTTTTTAGGAAACTAATAATTTTAATAATCTTGAATATATATAAAAAATATATATTTTATATCGAATAATAATAAGATTGTGAAGCAGAGAAGTTGGATGAATCATTAGTCTAGGGTTCGTTCGTTCATATACAAAGGCAAGCGTCCGCAGTCCGCACCGCCAAAACCTACTCGACACTCCTCCCCTTTTCAAGGTATCCATTTACATCTTGTAACTTATCAACTTTTGATTATTTCATTCATCGATGCTATTGAACTTCGTTACGATTCTTATTATTCATCTCGTTGTTACCGATTTTGATGTTAAGTTCTGTAAGATTTGCACAAATTTGATCATTCTTGTTGTCTAGGGTTTAGATTTGTTTGATACTTTCTGGAAATAGTATAAAAATTGAGGCAAATTAGGTTAAACAGTTTATGTATGTATCTTCTAAGAAATAGTGCTTCAGTGTTTGATTAGATTTAGAAAGGTGGATGGACATGAATGAGTTTCTGGTGCTCTTGTTGAGATGATTTTATATTGTGTGGGTAACTCAAACATTACTTGTATGCAGTTAATCTCGGTGATATATCGGTTATCTCAGTCCCCTAGTAAAATATCGGTAGTCAAATATCGGTACCGATATTATCGGCGATATTGACCGATATTTGACCGAGATAACCGATACATCACCGATATTTGGCCGATATAACCGATATATCACCGATATGGCCGATTATATTATAATTACCGATATCCCGCTGATATCTCACCAAGATAACCTATATCTCAAATATCGGTCCTTGACCGATATCCGATATTTTACCGCATTAACTGCATAATAATCAGGTTAATGTAACAAGTAGTTGAGCTTTAGAGTCTTACGTTACCGTTTTTTTTTACTGGTTTTTCGATCTGTTTTGAGATACGAAAGAAATTTTCTTTATGTTGTATTTTTTATGGCGGTTGGTTGTGTTTTTCTTGGGTTTAAAAGAGGAAGCTTTACAACCAAATAAAGTTTATGTAGTATGTATTATGTACAACCAAAAGCCGCATCTCTCACACCTCTTTTACATATTAGCCATTTAGTTATGTAAACCATTAATAATATCGGTCTCTTGATATCCTGTAGACCATATATATATAAAATTTGACCCATGTGTACATGAAGGACCGCCCTAAGGCCCTCCGGCGTTTTTCTTGTTGACTCGATTTAAAAAATAAGGCATTTTCAAATTTATCTGAATGGTTTTTTATTCTGTACTACACTTCCACTCATGGCTTCGATGTATTAGCTGAGATTTGCCATTACTAAATTATCCTGTGCTAAATTATTTTGATACTTTATAGTCTTTGTTACTGTTTTAGAAGATGTTGAGCACTTGAGCCTCTTATTGTTTTGGGTTGTGTTTGATAATTTGGCCTGCAAATAAACCTTAATCCATTCTCAGTTTTGCACCCTTCCTTGTGTCATCTAATATGTTCCAACACTTTGGCATTCAAATCACAATGAGTGACAATTGGTTCTTTTTATATACTAATTGTGTCAAAAATTGAAGATTTATTGAATGAGATTTGATAAGCTGTGAAGAAGTTGGTTATATCATTAGAAACTCTAATATACAATGTTTGTCTTTCTGTGTCATGCATAATCAGTTTCTTTTGTTTCAGGTTTTCGATCAGCCTTCTTGGATTCAAGTTTCCACCACTTTTCTGCCATGGGAGATGCAGAGAATGCACTTCCACCTTCCAAAAAACGGGCTGCAGGAAGGGAACTAAACAGAGACAACCCTGGTCTTGACGACGAAGAAGACATTAACGAACAAGAAGCAGGTACATTCAAGAAAGCTAGTGAAGAGGTTTTGGCCAATAGAAGAATCGTAAAAGTCCGTCGAAACCGAATCGCTTCCACCCCAGCCGCACCTCCATCCAACCCTTTCGCGTCAATTCAGTTAGTACCTCCAAACGCTTCTTCTGCGCCCACTGCACCGTCATCAAATCCGTTCGCATCAATTCAGTTAGTACCTCTGACAAATACCACTTCTACCCCTGTGGCAGCTACAAATGAAGCTCAAGATAATGATAAAAAGGA
Organism: Scalesia atractyloides; assembly: GCA_947069175.1. NCBI lineage: Eukaryota > Viridiplantae > Streptophyta > Magnoliopsida > Asterales > Asteraceae > Scalesia > Scalesia atractyloides. The sequence continues at coordinate 12,272,630 of CAMTDV010000017.1, forward strand.
AACTGTAAAGGAAGAAGATGGCGGTAGTCAAGAAGTCGAAAGCAAAGTTAACGAGGCAGAAAACAATGAAGTTGACAGCGAGGCGAAGAAAGCTGAATCAGCTGACGCTGAGTCAGCAAAAGAAGAGGCTGAAAGTGAAGCTAAAAAAACCGAGAGCAGCAATGTTAAGAATGATGAAGAAAAGAACACTGAAAAAGCTTCAGCGGGCAATGATGCTGATAATGATGAAGAAAAGAACACTGAAAAAGCTGCAACAGTTAACTCATTCCAACAGCTTTCAAGCAGCCAAAATGCTTTTACTGGAATTGTCGGGACTGGATTTTCAAGTTCGAGTTTTTCATTCGGGCCGATCACGAAAGGTGACCCGCCCAGTTTTCCGTCTTTCAGTTTTGGTACTAACGGGAACTCGTCTCTGTTCGGGCCCGTTGCTGATAACACTGAAGGAAGCAATGTACCATCTATAAGGAAAGTTGAAGTGGAGACAGGTGAAGAGAACGAAAAGGCGGTTTTCACAGCAGATTCTGTGTTATTCGAGTTTATTGACGGCGGGTGGAAAGAGCGCGGTAAAGGAGAGTTAAAAGTCAATGTTTCAACAAGCGGAAATGAAAAGGGTAGGCTTGTGATGAGAGCTAAAGGCAATTACAGATTGATATTAAACGCTAGTCTTTTCCCCGACATGAAACTGACTAATATGGAGAAAAAAGGGATTACGTTTGCTTGTTTGAATAGCGCTAATGAAGGAAAAGAGGGTCTTTCAACGTTTGCTTTGAAGTTTAAAGATCCTGCTATCGTTGAAGAGTTTCGTGCGGTTGTTACACAACACAAAGGCGCTAACACAAATGCGAATGCTGCTGCTCCAACTTTGAAGACCCCAGAAAATTCTCCTAAAGCATCAGATGAATAGGGTTAAATCGGGCAGTCGATTGTATGCAAGAGGTATTCACCGTCTCTACCTTTGAAGGCATATAGAACGTCAAATAGATGAAATGGATCTTTCTGGTGAACGGGTCATCTCTCATTATGTAGCTGAGTTTGTCTTTCTTTTATCTATCATTTCTTTCTTAACGTAAACGGTAAACCTTATATCTTATTGAGTCTGTTGTCATTGGGCTTTTGTGGAGAATAGTATTGTTTTGGGTCAAAATTGCAGACAAAGCTCAAAATACGGAGTTGATTAAATGATAATCATGTTTGTGATGGATAATCATTTCGGGTTGATGATTTGTTTGCCTGGGATCTTTAGGGATAATAGCGTTGCTAATCTTTTGCTAATCTTTCTTACTCTTTTTATTCAAAAAAAAATAATATTTTCTGCAAATTATTGGTGTGTTAAATATTGTTACAAAAGGTTATTATTTTACTAATATACTTTTTTTTTCTAATATAATTGTTTAGGAGGTTTTATGCGTTATAATTTATAAATACATGCTGCTGTATTTCGACCAGCGAGGAATTTCTTTTAAATCTGATATATATTTACATATTTGACCGCTAAATCAACCATCCATTACGATCCATTCTTCCAAGGATGGTTGCATATCTGCATCTGCTGGGACGCTAATCACCGTTCATGCAAACTGGAGCGTTTTCTGTTCCTAAATCTTTCCAGCACGGTTCGCTTATGTAGTTATGTGCTACAGGTAAAAAAATGCTTGTACATGCTGTTGTACTAGTAAATTTCAGTTATTAAGAGTCATATTGTCATTACTTGTTTTTTAATGGTATCACCGAGTCTTTACAACTGGGGCTGAACTGAAACAACGGAGGCTCGAACACGATTCAAAGTCAGTCCTATTCGGGTTGTGCACCAGTTCAACACTAGATTGGACCTACTCGGTGATGGGAAATGGAAGTAGTCGCGGTTGGTGTCGGTTTTGGGTCCGCCAGTTTATGATGCAAGTTGTGTTTGTTATCCTGTATTTCTTAATAAAACAAGGTTTTGGCACTTTCGCCTTTAATACAACTCCTAATGAGGTTTGATCTCACAGCCTCTGTTGATCAACACTAGGCAAAGAGATGCTTCACTTACTAATTCAATTTTCTACTACAAGTCTATTTAAGTTCATTATACCTTTTTACCTTAGGTTATTTTTAACTTAATGCCTCTAATTAAATTGTACAAAAAACTACCATAATAACAACACCACACTTTAATTCTTAGGCATGCTTAAGATATTTTAATTTGAAAATGATTTTTTTCCCCAATTTGATGGGTTTTAGTTAAAGTAATAATAAATGTGTTGAAAGTGCACCTCTAGTTCTAATAGATATTTCCAAGCTATTTGTGCTCTTAGGTTAAGCTATTTTACAAAGACTTCTAATTGTAAAAAGTGTAAGAAGCCATCAGAGAATGACAAATGTCCTAGAAGGATTCAAGTGGGAAAGGTAATTTTGTCTACAAGAGGAGAGAGAATATGCACATGCAAGTGACATGCTAATTCCTCTCCAATTTTTAAACGTCCGTAACTTTTTTATAAATCATTTGTTTTAAAAAAAATTATACCATAAAATCAAGCGTTTTTTTTATCTTTAATATAAGTACCATATTGTTATATTTAAAGAAAAATTCAAAAACCCAGTTGTGTATGACACAATGGACATGATGTAAAACAGAATGTAAAGTAGAGTAAAAACACAATCAATGACAACAGATAAAGACACAATGGACAACAGATTAAAACACAATGACCATGACGTATAAAATAATGACCAAAATGTATAACACAATAAGTATCAAATTAAATAAAATCACAATTGATGACAACAGATAAAAGACACAATTGATAAAAGATAAAAGACACAATGGAGAGCATATGAAGACACAATGGAAAACAAACTAAAAACACAATACACAACAAACTAAAACACAATTAACAAGAAACTAAAACACAATGGATAACAAATTAAACACAATGACCTGAACAAATAACGCAATTTATAGAAAACCCAGATATAACATCATCTTCATTGTGTCATATATTGTGTTATAGGTTCTTATAAAACATATACATGCAAAAACCCGAAAACCTAAACCTCCCACTCCCACCCCAACCCAAAAACTTAAACACCCCCCCCCAAAAAAAAAAAAAAAAAAAAAAAAACCTAACACCCCCCACCCCACCCCACCCCAAGACCCAGTTAAAAGACACAATGACGTGAACCTTTAACACAATGCAAAAAAAACCCAGTAAAAGTGAAAAATTTTATTTTATTTTATATGACAATATGGTGCTCATATTAAAGATAAAAAACGCTCGTTATTATGGTGAATTTTTTTCTTTTAAAAAATGTCGTATGAAAAAGTTATGGACGTTTTAAATCGATGGGGGAATTGGCATGTGCCTTGCATGTGGATAGAGAAAGTCAATAAATATGAGATTTCTTTTATACCCTTTCATTGTTTTCTTTTCCCTGACATTAACCCCAACCCTCCAAATCTAAGATCAATGGACCAGAATACTTGTTACCTTTCTTACAATAAGAGTCATTTGTATTTGATCATTTCACTTGTGCTCTTATAATAAAACTAGTGGATGTAAATGTGCAGAGTCGCAGTCGCTTGTGCACCACGTGATATCAGTTTGTTACAAGCTCGATGCAAATTGAACTTTTAAACTATTTTTTGACTTTAAATTGAAGTTCAATTAAGAAACGAGTGTGAACTTCATATACTGAGCATGACTCAACTCCTAAGCCTAAACTAGCATGTATACATAGAGAATGAGAAACGGGGAACCACTAATTTTGCAAAGAAAAAAAATCATTTGTACCATTAATAAATATAACTATGATAATATGACTAAACGATATATGTTATATATAATTATACATGTATAGTAATAAGTATATATGCTTAAAAGAGCCGACTCTAAGCAAAACTTGAGTTTTAAAAATAACCCACGATCCGAGCTCTGTTAAGTCAAATGAGTTGAGCTTAGCCAACTCGTTTACACTCTAATTTAAGAGCTCTTCTCGAGACAAGCTTGAACTATAGCAACAGAGCCTACATCAAGAAGACCCATTAACTATGCGGTTGAATTGGAACTTGGCTAGGGCCATCCCTTGAAATTTTGAAGGCCATGTACGAATAACAAAACTAGGCCCTCAAAGCGAGATAATAATCCGACGCCTTTTCCAAGTTCTATTCTTATAAACCCTTCTTTATTTGAGTTTTTTGACTTGTTATTCAATCCATTAATGTTGTTAACTAGGAGTAAAATAGGTGGATAAAGATGGGTCATGTAAAAAAATGAGGCTTGTAAATGAATATAGACACATGAATAAAAGATTTAAAAACGAGGCCTACAAAGGAGGAGGAGGGAGAAAAAAAAATGGTGCCATCACGAGTTGCACTCACGACTTCATCTATGATATGGTATAGAGAAGTTCTTACCAGCTCTTCTATCACTACTTTTGTGTTAAATTTTGGATATAATAAGTTAAAAAATAATAAAAAAGTATATATGTAAAACAAGAAAAAATAATATTTGGGCCCTCCAAAAAAATGGACCCTGTACAGTCGCATCACTTGCACCGTTAAAACCGGCTTTCTACTTGGCCCAACACAGTTGAGTCAATTGGCTCCACTTTGAATGGCAACCTTAACCCGAAGAATAACAAAACAAAGCGAAAAGGAAAGAGACGACAAAGACAAAGGGGACTTATAACTCATATCAAATTAGGTTGTTAGTTGAGTTTATGGTTAAAAAATACAAAGCTGGTTTCCTACATAATCCAATCCGTGTGTTAAGTGGATTTCTCACATGCTGTCATTTTGTGTCATTCACGAGCAGTAGTCAGGCAAGTTCACGGGTCAAGTAACGACAATATATACACACTAAATTCATTATAAGTTTATATTGGTTTTTTTTTGTTTTTCACAATTTATAGTTTAATCAAAAGGTCGAATAATGTCAGAAAAAATAACGTCGTCATAAGGGTGCAAATAGCAAGAAAACAAGATCAAACTAATCATATTAGATAGGTTAATCTAACAAAGTTTCATTTCAGTTGAGTCTTCAAATTCAAAACAATACAATACAACAATAATGACTTTTACAATGATTTGGATGTGTTTTCATGGACGATCAACACAAATAAGAACAAAACAATGCAACTATGAGACGTGAAATCGACGACTTAAATGAGTGGTGTGTCGAGTTAAGGTGATATGGACGAGTAGCTCGTAGTGCACTTGTTTGAACATGACCCAACACAGCTCTCTACATTCTTTCCATCTGTAGATAAAAGTGTCACAACAAACCAAATATTCATAAGCTTAGCGCGTGCATCCGAACATTTTCAAACTTTCATATGTATGTATGCATGTATGGGTGTTAGGTAAATCGTGTTTGTGGATTAACAGGTGAACCCGACATGAACCAAAAATTTGATACAAACCCAAATCCGGCCAGAAAATCTTGTCACACACATGAACATATTTAGAATTTGTGTTGTTCGCGTCGTCAGAGACCTGTTAAACTCGTTAAGACACGATTTACCAGCCCTATAAACATGACACGAGTTTTCGTGGATTTTTGCATATTAATGTGTGTACTAGCTACCTCTAAACTATAAAACTTGATACTTATTTCCCTTTTATTTTCTATATTTTGGTTTAAAATACCTAATAAGTTTAATTTATGACATAAAACATGTTTTCTTTGAAATCAGAAAAACACAGGTGCCAACTTGCAAAGTTGGCAGGTCGACCAACGACTTAGGTTAGCCCTATGACACGATTTGCCAACCTATGAACATGACACGAGTTTTCGTGGATTTTGGCATATTAATGTGTGTGTACTAGTTACGTCTAAACTATAAAACTTGATTCTTATTTCTCTTTTATTTTCTATATTTTGGTATAAGATACCTAATAAGTTTTAATTTATGACATAAAACATATTTTCTTTGAAATCAGAAAAACAAATGTGCCAATCTGCAAAGTTGGCAGGTCGACCAACAACTTAGGTTAGTGTTGTGTCAAAAATTTATACAAAATATGTATGAATGTGTATGTATATATGTATATGTGTGTGTGTATATATGTGCATACCAGGATTGTGGGCTTTGCTGATGTTAGAACATAGGGAAGTGGCACAACCAAGCTTGCAATAGCCAAGATTCTGGGTATGTGGATCAAGAGCCATGGTTGTGTGAACAGATGGAAAGATGCATTCTTTGAGGCATTGGGTGGTGCAAGTGCATAGACTTTTGTTGGGTTCAATCATGCAGAAAATGAAGCATTTAGCATAGCAATCCCTAAATGAATTCACATCACCCCTACACCCACTTACCATCACACACATCACCACCACAAGCTTCAAAATCCCCTTCATCTCTATTCCTTTTTTTTTCAAACACAAAGGTATGGTTTTGTGCTCTTGAACTCACATGTATTTATATATGTACATGGTTATGTTTATCCCCTTATTCTAAAAATAATACTTTTTATTTGATGTATTTTTTAATAAAATAATTGGAGTAAAAAATAAAAAAACATTAAAGTCTTATATGTAATAATCATTTATCCTGACAAGTTGATCTAGTGGTTAGTCACTTGATTTCTCTCTTTGTGGTCCCAAGTTCAACTCCAACTAGCATCCATTTGAAAGACATTGGTGGTGACAATAAAGTTTAGAACTAGGCCTCTTTGGAGGTCGCTAGTTCGAAACTGAGCCGAACTCGGTTTTACCGCAGTGAGCCTTCGGGCGGGTGGGTTTTCCCTGGAACTGGTGGCTTGGTGGCTCAGGTATGCATCCAACTTTGACCGTTACAGAGGGGGATGTATTTGCTCTATTGAGAGCATACAGGATGCTTATCCGGTGATTTAGTTGATCGCTAAAAAAAGTAATCATTTCATAACTGATTGAGCGGGCCACCTTACTAGTTCACTACTAGACCGTTTAAAATACGGATGATGTCATAAATACATTAAAATAATATAAAAATATAATTTATCAAAAATAAAAGATGGAAGTACTTTATCTATTGATTGGATTGGATTTGTAACGCTAACAAAATATAAAGTCTAAAATAAACAAGATATGCAGCCTAATGTACTGAATGAATCAATAAATAAGAATTTAAAAAGAATAAAAATATTTTTAATTTTGTTCAACAAGTTTGCCTGTTCAACCAATATGGCACATGATAGACCAGCCAAATAAATATGGTTTAAAAGTACTTAACCGGATCGGTTATATAGATGATTTCCGAGCTAACCGACCAATTTGTACCGGTCATGAGAATATTAGTAATGATATTAACCTTGAAAATTTAAATGAAATTAAGAAAAATGATTTTATGTTTTTTTTTATTATTGTCAAATAAAAAGATATTATGTTTATCTAAATAACTAAAAAAATTAACAAGAATAATCAAATGAAACTAACATGGTGGAAAGTTTTTACGAAAGGTCACGGGTGAACTAAGCGACGATAAGTTTATCAGACTTTTAGTTTGCTATTAAATATAATCGTTTGTTTCAACTTTCAATTGTCTAAATTATTCATATTTTGTCTTATTTTGAGACTTCTTCTTGTTAAGTTTAATTAAAAAGTATAAACTCCTTTGCATTTGATAAATTGGTCACACTGAATTTTGGCCTTGCTGAAACTAATTGAGAAATCTCTAGCGTTTTTATAATCGGATCAGTCATCATACTGGTTGTTTTACTAGCTCAGACTATTTTAAAGATTATTTCTTGCTGAAACTAATTGAGAAATCTCTAGTGTTTTTATAATCAGATCAGTCATCACACTGGTTGTTTTACTAGTTCAGACCATTTTAAAGATTATTTAAAATGGTTTGAAAGCAATTAAAAATTTTTGTAGATTAATTAGAGTAATATCTTTTGTCAAAAATATTGCATTTAAAACGTAGATGGAATATAAACAATAGTGAAGAAAGTGCATCTATAAGAGGTATGATTAAATACAAAGTTTCTTAAAAATAAGGAGTCGTAAGAAGGATATCAAACATACTCCGACTGATCTCATTTACGTGGTATTGAAACCATCTCATCGAACTCTACGATGTGAGATCTTAGGTTTTTGTTTTTAGATGTTTAGCTTGTAGATTTTAGACTTTTTGTTTACATCATTGTGTCTTTTTATTTATTAATGTGTATTTTCTATATTTGCGTCATTATGTCTTTTTTGTGACTCGTTGTGTCTTTTTTCTTCAACATTGTGTTATATTTTTCCGGCATTGTGTTAGATTTTGCTCGACTTTGTGTTATATTTTGCGATCCATTGTGTCTTTGACCTTTCTATATTGCATACTTGTTTGTTGAAAATAGAGTAAGGTTGTTACTTGTTAATAACATATATCCATCTGCTGATAAATATAGGGTGTTGAAAATTTGTAAAATCAAGTCCCACCACCAGAACTCTCTGAGATTTTGACGGTAAATTGGTCTCTTATCATCAACAAATTAAATAAGTGTGGAATATACCTAGGTTTCGTAGATGAACTTTTCACTCTTGTCCATACCAAGTTTAGGTTGTACTATTTTATAAAATACTAAAAAGGCATGTATGTTCAAACATAGGGCCGGTCCTACGTTTTTTAGGTATCAAAGTATTAATTAGGGATTTAAGGAGAACAATGATTGAATGAATTGGAATATATAGAGATTACTATGAAAAAATAGTCGTTAACCAACCCGCATTATGCTTGCAACAACACTAATTTCTCCAAATTCCGCCTCTAATTTCTCCTCAATCGGCAACACCCTTGAGTGGAATGAGTACGTGTGACATTATGGTTAGCGAGATTGACGATGTCGGCCTAAATTAAATACGAATTGCATATTGCTTGGAGTTTGAATTAAGCTTCTTTTAATTTAGAATCGGTTCTTCAGTTGGGCCTTGTAATAAATATAGTTTTAGTTTTGCTCATTTGAGCCTAATATTGTAATACACATATGTTATATAAAGTTTTTTTTTTTAAATTGAGGCCCATATTTCTTGGAGGCTCTAGGCCATTGCCTAGATTTAAACCCTCTAGGTCCGACCCTGTCCAAACAGAAAATGGTGAGAGGTTTACCTCAAAAGCAACTATTGGAAGAAAATCCCTTAATTAAAGTTACATGTCATGTTTTGTTACAAGTTATTGAAAGTATAAATGTGAGCGTAGCTTACTTGGTAGAAGCATCTACCTCTTAGTGCAAGGTTTTGGATTCTAACTTATAGATGTGAGATGTATATATTAGATAGTGTTCGTTTTACATAATGGAATGGAATCTTGATGGAATTGGAATGTTGATTCATTCTTATCTTGTTGGTTTCAATAAGAAAATGAATTGGAATTGAACAACATAAGGAAGAGATTCTACATTCCAATTTCATCCAAATTTCATTCGATTTTGCAAAACAAACACACCTAAATTACAAATCAAATTTTATTTATGCGCCAATTCCCATTCCAATTCCATTACAATCCATGAAACAAACACTACCTAAGAGTTTGAGGGATTTGGCTTAAGGGATTCTTGGATATATAGAGATTACCTAGTCATGCCAATGATTGAATATTGAAAACAATGATTCAAAGTATCAACCCACATTATGCTTGCAACAACACTAATTTCTCCTAATTTCGCCTCTAATTTCTCCTCAATCGGCAACGCCATTGAGTGAAATGAGTACATACGACATTATAGTTAGCGAGAATGACGATGTCGGCCAAATTAAATATGAATTGCATATTGCTAGGAGTTTGAATTATGTCTCTTTTATTTTAAAATTGGTTCTTCAGTTGGGCCTTGTAATAAATATAGTTTTAGTTTTGCTCATTTGAGCCTAATATTGTAATACACATATGTTATATAAAGTTTTTTTTTTAAAAATTGAGGCCCCTGTTTCTTGGAGGCTGTAGGCAAGTACCTAGATTTTAAACCCTCTAGGTCCGACCCTGTCCAAACAAAAAATAGTGAGAGCTTTACCTCAAAAGCAACTAGGAAGAAAATCCCTTAATTAAAGTTACATGTCATGTTTTGTTACAAGTTATTGAAAGTATAAATGTGAGCGTAGCTTACTTGGTAGAAGCATTTACCTGTTAGTGCAAGGTTTTAGATTATAACTTATCGATGTGAGATGTATATATAAGAGTTTGGGGGATTTTAAGGGATTCTTGAATGTTATCCAGGTGTCTCCGATGTTGTTAAAAAGTTGTACCTCTAACTTTGCATCACTATCTTGTCCCAGTCTTATCAACCAACATGATATGATCCACAAGGATAAGATTTAAAAGAAATCATAATACATAGTTATCTTGCTAACATCTTTTGAGAAGTTGATGATCCCCACTCATCCAACTGTCTAAGGTCTAGTTTTTTAATATTTAGCTAGATCATATTAAAGTGAAAATACAACGTTTAGAAGTCTTAATAATGAAAATTAATCCTCTACTATGTCATAAGTATAAGTGGTTCCTTATTAGGCATGACTAGGTTTAAGTCCACATCGTTGCGGTGGGGCTTGCGATCATACATGTTAATTTATTGACACATATTAAAAAAGTAAAAATATTACAAATTTACAACCAATGTAAAAACTATTAAAACAACTAAACATATTAGTTCTTATTAAAAAATTTAGGCAGAACATGATGCGCACAAAAAATGCTTCGACGGCGACTTGAAGTTCAACATGTTTTTCGCTTATCTTCCGAACAAGCTCGTTTAGTTCGCTTAACTTCTCGGTAATCCGGTGATCAGACTCAATCACATCTTCAAGTAAACGTGTAAGGCGCTCAAGAACGTCTATCTCGTTGGTGGAGTTTGACATTTTTTAACCTATGAATCCAGAAACAAATTAGCCTATAATTTAAAAAAAAATACAAAGGCTTAAAAAGTAAGTAATTATCTTTTTTTTAGTTTAAAGTCTCGTGTACATCATTTTAGCGTAACGCCTTTTTGATGTAAATATGTAATTCGTTATCGCCAACATTTTGATTAACCTGATAAACAAAAACAAAAACCATGAATCAAATTCAAAAGAAATAAAGTAGTTGAGATGAAAATGTTTGTGACACATGTTAAAAATGTTTCTTTAATAGGCTCACAAAGTTGATTATGATTATAACCGGTTGCTTTTGTAAAGTCTCACAGTTTTATAAGACCATACTTTTAACATCATAGTCAATCAACACGTCACGCCACAGTCACCAAGTCGTTAAATATGGGTATTTATATATTATCAATTTGCAACAATCAATGCTCGGTAACAAAACACGGATGCAAGAAATGTCGCCTCGCCAAATGTCTAGCACCATCATAATTATTATAACAATATATTATATAAGAGTGGGGTTTGGCTACAAAGTCCATTTTTCCTACAAAGTGTACAAAGTCATAAAACACCACAATTTCAGTCATAAAACATACTTAACACCCACAAATAACAGAGTGAAGATCACTAAAACACAATATCCAAACCCTAATAGTCCACAAAAATTTCAAACACACCATCATAGAACTGTGAATATAAAACACAACATGATAATCAATGTAAAACATACTAATGTTATTCATTCGATAATCAAAACCTTAACATCCAAAACACAACACAAAACACACAAATATAGCGTGTTAATAATCATCCAACAACAACAAAATAGGACCAGATCATAGTATGCAAATAACATTACATACCTAAAATTACCAAGCTCATAAGCTATAGTCGACTGCAATCAACAATTACCAAGCCAAGTCCAAAGCAACATCATAGCTATTGATCTCTAATGAGCCTTAAGTCATCCTTATCGAACCAATAAACAACCATAACAAAACCTACCAAAAGATGTAAAACCATAAAGATCTTGGATGAACATTACTGCTACATCTTCACCGATCATTACAACAAAGACTTAAACAAGTCGAAAAGGTGAAACCAAACAAAATTGGTAACAAAAATTCTGAAAAGGTTTTGTACAAACATCCAAAACCAAATGTAAACCAAAATCCCAACTAACCAACAACATCGATGGTCGTTAATGAGACCCCATTAACATCAAAAAACAACATGCATGAAGAGATCTTATACATGAATACAAAACCTGACAGAAAACACAAGACGGAAACACCGTCGGGTAAGCCGTTCTCTTTAAGTACGGTAAAACCCCAAAAACAATATGTTTTGAAGGTAACAACAGCAAAAAAAAAAAGAGTTAATTACTGTTTTCGTACTTGTGGTTAGTCAAAAATCACTATTTCAGTCCATTAGTTTAAAAATTACGATTTCAGTTCATGTGGTTTCACTTTCGTAACCATTTCAGTCCATGTGGTCTCACTTTCGTAACCACTTCAATCCATTTATTCTGTAAGTACAGGGACTGAAATGGTTGCGAGGTGTACTGAAATGGTTACGAAAGTGAAACTATCAAGGACTAAATCGTAATTTTTAAACTAATTGACTGAAATAGTAATTTTTGACAAACTACATGGACGAAAACAATAATTAACTAAAAAAGAACCTCGAAAAAACCAAAATGGAAATGACCGGGGCAAATAAGACCGCCAGATACGCCAAAAGAAAAGAGAGAAGCTGAAAGCTCCAAAATGTAGTCAAACCCCCAACAAAGCAAACACACATAAAACAAATAACAAAGTCAGAGGTACAAAGATAATATGCATAAGAAAACAATAAAATATGAGGTACAAGGCATTGCAAATTGATAATATACAAATTATTTTGTCTGAAGTGTTACATATGCTACACTAACTTAGCCCACACCATTGTTATAAATAAAATACTTACAAAATGATTGGTTTTACTGGTTGGGTTGTTTTGGTCGGATACATGTTTTGTCCAAATAAGATATTAGATCCCTTTCACCAAATTATGTGAGTGTGTTCTTTATATTATAAAAAGTGATTATGAGTGTAGGAGAGAGAAAATGTTATTGTTCATTTGTATATTTGAAGGGACATTGTTTGCCATCTATGATTTTTAAATATATTTTAAAAGTAGTTGTAAGTGCAGAAAAGAAAATGTAATAATAAAGATATAAAAAAGGATTATTTAATTGAAATAAGAGAAAAAAAATTTAATGTAATTATAGGGTAGAAATGATAGTAGGAAATGTGAATGCTCTTACCTTTTGTAAATAGTTAGTACATCAAACATGAATTTTGAAGCCCCCAAAAGGCGAAATGAGTGAAGGAAAAGAGAACACGTTATGCATGGAACTCATTTGAAAGAGATAACAAAATCAACGACTTGGAGCAAATTGGGTTGATTGGTTCCGATAAAGAGCCGTTTTATTTTATGCATTTTCTGTACTATTTTGATTCCGATTTTTTTCTATTGTTTTGTATTATATGACCAGTTTATTTTTCATACCCTAGTTTAATTACGTTATTTCATTTTATATGTCATCACGTCCACTCAGTTTTCCACAAGGCATATCATTGTTGTAACTAGAAGTGGGAAATTAACGAGTTAAAAAAACTCAAGTAAAGTGAGGTTAATAGTTTGACTATAATAACAACAATAATAATAGTTTACGACTTTGAATAAAATAACTTAATAGGTTATATAGATTTAAAAAAAACCTTACGCGTATCTGTGTTACTTGTTTATTTTAACTAAAGACAATTAACTAAATACTTACATTTAATATGTGTTGCTTGTTTGATTTAATCCAACAAAGAAGAAATTCGTAGATCACCCCTTAAACTTCACCTTACTCCCACAAACCCTTAAAAACACAAAGTTTGTGTCAATTCGTCTTCAGTTTAGCCCCCATCACCCTACAAAAGTCTATGGGGGCTTTAATTGTAGATGTCTCATAATTAATTCTTTTTATTTATAGCTAGCATGATTTCTTGTGCATTGTTGCAGATCAACAAATTGAGACTTACAATTGGTATTAGAGCTACGGTGCTCGAATACGAGAGTTTAACAAATCTTCAAATTCATTATGTGTGACACCTCGAAAATTTCGTCCAATAAAATTCCGACACATGTCCCGAAAATTCTTGGCTGCACGTGTAGCCGAGAGAGACCAACGACGCCGTCATGTTATATTGATAACCTCTGAACGAGCATCGAGAAAGTCGGAAAATCAAAAGTGAAAAAAATGCAAAGTTTTACCTTCTGAGAGGTCCTTACGGACCGTAACCATTGCTGGTTACGGACCGTAAGGAAGCAAAAAATTTGGTTTCAGTAAGGCGGTTACGGAGCGCAAGCCTCAATGGTTACGGTCCGTAACCATTCAAAATATGTGGCGCCAGAGGTCCTTACGGACCGCAAGGCATGACCCTTACAGTCCGTAAGTGGTCGCCAGTGACAGAATGCTTGGCAGCTTGCTGCCCTTGCCACCTATCTCGCGAATGCCACTCTCTTGGCTGGTTGTGACACGTCCAAAACCACCTGGAGACCTCTTGTAACACTCCTGGACAGTTGTCATGACCTCATGCCTTTCCCATTACTATAAATAGCAACCTTGGGTGAGCTCCCAACTTGCTCATCATTCCCTTCTTCTCTCTATTGCTCACTTGGAGGTTCTGAGCTCTTTGGGGACTTCCTCTGAGTCTCTTAGTCATCTTTGGTTTACTAGTAAGTGTTCCACCCTCTCCTTTCAGTTTTATTAAGTTTTAAGCCAATGTCAAAGCGTTGACGTAAAACCACTTTGACTTTGAGCTAAGGCCATTATGGTCCAGCCAATGCTCGTAACGAACATGGCTACGTGATCGTAATAAGGGTAGTGTTAATCCCTCAAGAGGACACCTCCTGATTACCACGTTTGCTTTGGTCAATTGACGGGTCAAAGTTATGTTAATAAAAAGTCAAACGGGCAGTTTTGAAATAAAATCATAACTAACAATGTAGGTGGTAATAATCATAAGAACATGTAGGAACATGTTCGGCTCGTCAATCCCAGGTCTAAGGTCGGTTCGCAACCGAAAGTCGCAAAAGTTGACTTCTGCTTTGACTTTCAGTTCTGTCCCGACTTAGCAACATTAGCTTCTGTCCCTAAGTTGCATTATGACCGTGTTATAATATACTATAACCCTCTGGAGTTATAGGACATGGTCATGTAGTAATCCGAGTCGTTATGCAAGTATCCGTTAAATATGGGCCTAAAACGCCCTTTTCACGTATAAAATGGTCTAAACATAAACTTGACTTCAAAACTAGCTACCTACTGATGTAATATCATTATTAGGATTATTTGGATATTTATTCAGGTTGCAAACTGAGTTTAAGCTGTAGTTTGCATATCATGGCTTTAGATGACGATATTACCCTTTTCGGCACTTTAAATGAATTTTAATTATTTTAATGAACCAAAACCTTATACTTACTGACGTAAAATATATATTAACATATTTTGGTCATACAAACCTGATCACAACAATAGTTTTACTAAAATACCACTTAAATCGTCATTTAACGGCTAATCGCCATTTCGGCGCACAATATGGTTTAAAACCATATTAGAGCATCAAGGCTTGATACCTACTGATTTTAAAACATATTTTCAACTTATTAACAGTAGTACATGTCCCAAACTCAGACTCCCAAATAAGTTATCAAATTATATGTGAACTGACCAAAATGCCCTTTCAGGACATAGTTTGGTCTTAAACTATAAACCACACATATAATTGATATCCTACTGATATAACATCATAAAATAGGTACCTTTACAATGATTATATTAATAACATCAGTTTACGTATAAACTCGTTTAGTACATTTTAAAATGTCGAAATTGCCCTTTTAAGGCATAGTTTGCTTTTAAAACCATAACAGGTTACCATATCAGTAACCTATTGTTATAATAACATATTTTAACTTAATGGCAAATGTAACTTGTATAAGACTCACCCGGTTACCTAGTTTCGCTTATATGCGTTCGGTTAAGCCTACGTGACTAGTTTACGCAATTTAACCGAAACGGGTTTAACCATATCAAAATATTCTGAAATTCCATAATGTAGAATGGTAACCCATATTATACAAGTCCTAGTACTTGTCGGGTCCAAAATGCATTCTTTTCCGGTCATCGCTTAATCTAGCGTTTTCATACCGTTATCTTTATTTAAGTTAGCCGGTCTAAGTCAATGACTAAATAAAGACCCCTAACTAACTAATCGGTTAATAATACCATCCATTCCAGACTAGAGACTTCCGATAGATTGTCGCCAAGCTAATTTATTTTGATTACGGCTGTGCTTTGCTTATTTTCTTATTATTTAGAAGATTTTGCAAACTAGGTAAATACTTTAACTTATTTTCCCTTATACGGGCTTGGGATACGTATACTAATACCGCATGGTTGGATATGGGATCGAAGACCAATGAGTCGGGAATTCAAATAATTCATTTTAATTCGTATTGCTTAATATTAAAATTTGGGGTTAAAACGACTGTGTCCTTGATATCCATGGCTCATTTAATTGCAAATGGCCACGACCTAAGCACGGGGTGTAGGCATACACCCTCAGATGCTAAATAAATTGTGACCCATTAGGGGTGCACCTATTAAAGGTGTTAAAGTGTGTGTCGATTAATTCATGATCCCGGCATAGTTTTTGGGCTCTAAATGTATTATTAGCATGTAAAACTGATAACATGAAAATTATTTATCCCAAGTTATTTATAAAAAAAGTACCATTGTGTACTCAAAATGTTTTCATAATGTTTTTTTTTAAAATGAGTCGGTTAAATGTATTTATAGTGAAAACTGACGTATTTTCAAAAGACTAAGCGCATGTGACAAGTATACGTAATTAGGCTGGAAGTGCTCGGCGAAGCTTAAGAGGAATTGCAACCCTTTGCTTAGAAGGCCTTAGTCTGTCAAGTTTCCTTTTTGTTTCACATTTCAATCCGCCTGTGGATCTAGTTACAAGCGTTGTATTTATTATTTTGAACTTTGAACTAACATTTAAATGTTTGTAATAGTAATTATCCAGACTTCTGCTGTGGATTATTGTATTGCTTGGTAATGATGATATCAACTTACGTCACGATATTCCCCAACCGGGCCCACCGGGTTACACGTGGAAATTAGGGTGTGACAGGTTGTATCAGGCAAACTCTCGAGTGAATTAAACACTAGCCTTTGTGTTTAATCTCGGGAATACATAATAACACACATCTCTCAGACTTTCGAGTCTAGACTTTGACCAAGGCTTAATCATTTCCATCTTATTATTCTAGCTTGTATTTTGTTTAACTTGTTTTTGAAACAGGAACAATGCCGCCTAAGTTTAGACGTGGAGGAAAGGGTAAAGGACCCATGAGGGGTGGACCCTCAATGACTGGACCATCCTTCATGGCCACCATACAGACCCTCTTTAGCTGGAGCAGCCAACTTACCTGAATACAACCCTTATGAAGGATCCGGAGATTCTACATCCCCCTTTGAACCTTACCGACTTTTCGATCTCACATGAATACTCCCCGCCTCAATGCATTCCTACCATTCTCACCACTCCCACCAATCGCACCATTCACACTCCCATTCACACCAAGAATACTTCAACTTTAATTTTGATAACCCTATTAACCAACCCTCACCCAAAACCCCTCCAGTTGACTCACCGACACACATGGAGGAAGATTCCAACCCAGAGGAATTCCCGCAAACCGGATCGTATGGTCATCCTATTGAGCTGTCTAGCGGCTCGAACTCCATGGCGGGATCTCCATTTAGAGTCCCGATGAATTTGACCAAAGATGGGCATAATATGTGTTCGTCAACACACCCTCATACCATAGCACTCCCCAGCATCCAAACCCATCACCCCATCCTCACCAAGAGGATGTTGATATGCAACAGGTGGATCAACCCCAACCACCACCCGAATCATCATCACAATCACGCCGGAGGCATGGAGCACGTATGTAAGTACGTGCTGGTGAAAGGTCGGGTTCGCTACCACCTTTACCACCTTCATACCCAGCTATCCCCGAGGACCCGAAAATGGGTGGGCCCTCAAACACCTCGCTAGTGGTGGAACCCCCACCGCAACCAGCAGTTGAGCCTCAACCTCAACCATCACTACCACCACAGGATTTTTCTAATCCAATACCCACTTATACGGGGCCATATGGGTTTAACACTATCGACCCTCTATGTCTACATCCACCATGGAATGGAACAGGACCCTTATTATGATGCAGTTATTCATAATAACCTCTACCATTCTTCTTACCCTAGTTACTACCTCCTTATGCTACTACCGGATATCCGCCTTACAGGTATCCGTATCCAGTTGCGCCTCAGCCGCAACCACCTCCACCTCAGCCTCAACCACAAGCACCACTTGAGGCTATTAACGAAGCCTTGGATCAGGTCTGAGAAATGCGACAACTAGGGGTGTTCATCGGGTTTTTTCTTAGGGTTTCGGGCTTTTCGGGTCGGGTTGTTCAGGTTTTTGTCTAGGAAAAATTAACCCGATAACCGACCATTTAAAGTTCGGGTTAGTCGGGTTTGGGTTATTCGGGTTCGGGTTAGTTCGGGTCGGGTTGTTCGGTTTTCAGGTTTAGATGTAAAATGAAAAATAAATGTTTTTTTTACAAAATATAATTAAAATTCATAATGCTACTTTAAAAAAATCCTCAAAGTTCAAACATTATTTGACAAAATACTATTATAATACTTAAAAGTCCCAAAACTTAATGTTTCATATATTAAAGACTCCAAATCAAAACACTTTTATAAGAAAAAAACAATAAATGTTCGGGTTTTTATTCGGGTTTCGTGTTTCAGGTTTTTCGGTCGGGTTGTTCGGGTTTTTGGTGGGAAAAAGTGACCAGATAACCGAACCATTTAAAGTTCGGGTTGGTCGGTCGGTTCTTGGTTTGATTTTTTCGGATATTCGCTAATTCGGGTTACGGGTGGCTTTGAATTCGGGTCGGGTTTCGGGTTTTGGATAAAAATGAACAGCCCTAGCGACAACAAGTCAAGAAGTCGGAGAAGAAAACGACTAAATTTATCAAGAAACTTTACAAAGCTGTGAAGGGAAGGAAGGATGACTAGTATTGTATTTTCATATATGTAATTTAAATTCCAAAAGTCCTTGCGTGGACATTGTTGTTTTCTTTTAAAGTCCCTGCGTGGACATTATTGTTTCTGTTAAGTTCCTGCGCGAACTACCTTTTTTATTTCCAAGTCCTATATATTAGGCAATTTTGTAACGTTCAATCTAGTAAAATTTCTTTATTTTTGAATTTTATTTAATCAGTCATCCCAATTCTATTCAAGTTTTATTGATCCGCTATATATCCCACGATCTATTAGCCAATGACTATGATCAATTAGAAATTGGCAAATGAAAATTTCGGAAGAAACCTTCTGTCTAGCAAAGGTGAACAATGATCGACTTCCAAATTTATCATCTCTCTATAATTAACTCTCAATGTGGAGTTACCCTTAATAACATGTGGCAAATATTGTCACACTAATCAATTGGGTAATGACAATGTTCACACCCTATCGCTTAATGGTCAAGCTAGATCCTGGCTAAATCATTCAAACACTCAATAGTAGCGTAAAGCCAATGTGAAAAATACAGTAGTGTCACTTGATGTACTAACTGATAAATTCTGGACTATGTCCAATTTATAAATGCCTATGATGGTCTTTCAAGACCTAGGTTATGCCTGAATATACTACATTTAATATTTAAATCCTATATGGTCATAGAACCATGTCTTGAATAAGGGTACACCATAGCAACTAACTGAATCCATCTCGATACACTGAAGTAAGCTACATCAATGGCTGATTCTAATGAAGTAAACAGCAAACGCAACGATAATGATGCCAATGAGAAGATTCTTATTAGTAAGAATGACTTGAGAGAACTTATTGCCGCGGAAATTGGCAAAGCTTTTAAGGATAAGTCCGAACGACAATCGGAGTCGAGTGCTTCTCGCCCCAAGCCTGTTTCTAAATCCAAATCTCAGCCCAGCCACTCAAAGTCAAAGAAGAGTGAGGCCCACTCTTCAAATGTGAAGAGCGATCCGCAACCTAAGAAACCGAGTGTTGATGGCGATGGATGCTCCTACAAATACTTTGTATCTTATAGACCCCGAGACTTTAGTGGGGAAAAAGGAGCAATGGAATGTTTGAGATGGTTGGACGAGATGGAAACGGTGGTGGATATCAGCGGATGCGCTGATAAGAATGTTGGTAAATATGTATCTCAATCATTCAAGGGCGATGCCCTGATCTGGTGGAAAGCCTTAGTCCAGTCTACGGGCAAGGTTCATCTCTACAACTTGAGTTGGTCCAAGTTTGTAGACCTTGTAAAGGATACCTACTGCCCACCTCATGAGGTGGAGAAAATTGAGTCAGATTTCCTAAATCTGACAATGAAGAACATGGACTGTCGGAAGTTCGTCACCGACTACAACTCTCTCTCCAGGCTAGTGCCCTATTTAGTTACTCCGGAGCCCAAACGTATCGCACGTTTTATCAACGGGCTAGCTCCTGAAATCAGGAGTATGGTTAAAGCGGTGCAACCTGGCACCTATAAATCTGTGGTAGAGCTATCTCTCTCCCCCATACAGGACTATGTGAGGCAAGTGTCAGTTAAGACTGACAATGATGGAAAAAGGAAACGGGAGGACGGAAACTCCCAGAAACTTAACAAGAAAGGTAAGTATGAGTTTAGCAAAGGTAATCAGAAGTCGGGCGACAAACCCACGTGCAAAACGTGTGGGAAGCAACACTATGGATAGTGTCGCTTAGAACAAAAACCAAAGCAGTGCAATATCTACAAGAAGACTGGGCATCGGTCACATGAGTGCCGAAAAATAAAAGATGCTACTTGCTTTGGATGTGGTGAGAAGGGCCATATCAAAACAAGTTGCCCAAAGGCAAATACCGAGGGTAAACCCAAAACCTCAGAGGCAAAGAAAGCCACTGCCAGAGCCTTTCAAATGAATGCTAAGGAAGCAGTGAAGGATAACAATGTCATAACGGGTACGTTCCTTATCAACGACGCTTTTGCTAGAGTTCTTTTCGATTCGGGCGCTGATAAATTGTTTGTAGATCATAAATTTAGTGAACTATTAAACTTGCACGTAATAACTCTAGACATAACCTATGAAGTAGAGCTCGCTGATGGAACTACAGAAACCGCTTCTTCCATTCTTGACGGATGCTCCATATCCATCAAGAATCATTCTATCCCTGTCTCTCTTTTACCCATGAAACTCGCGGGATTCAATGTAGTCTTAGGCATGGATTGGTTATCGTTGTCACACCCCGACCCGCAGCGGAAAAGGTGATCGAGGCATGATTGGGTTATCATCAAAGCTCATGACATTTATTATAACGTTTCATATTCATTATTACAAATTAAAGGGAAACATACAATCATAATTACATCATGTCCTAAACATCATTCTAAACTTCATTGTTTTCTTCTAAGGCATTTCCTATGTTTTCCTTGCTTCATCCTGTTCACCTGTATCATGTGTAAAAATGGTTTTTGGATCAACAAAAAGTTGGCGAGTGAATCCTATGAAAAACATTTGAACAAGTTCATTTAATTGATTATAAAATAAAGTGCACAACCACATATGAGTAAATATAGATGTAAACTTATTCACAAAACACTAAATCATTAGATAATGCACATACATACAATAATAGATTGTTTTGAGGCACGCGTTGCTCAACTCGTCTCCCACGAGGAACTGATGGGCCTAATGAATGACTTGCATATACTTGGCAATATGAAATACATAACCACAAACAATATATATACATTCTAAGTTTAGATCACAATATGGTATGGCACAAGTTTAAATAAACAAGTTAATTTTAGTGACACATGACACACCCCAAAACGTGTAATTAAAAAGGGGAGTTGTAAGATTCACTCACAGTGGGTGCGTTCGGTTGATGATGTTGAATATGCACGAAGTTGGATTTAACCACGAGTGAAACTAACCTAGATAATAACATAATGGTTTGGTAAATAAGGGGATTTTATTAATCAATTTTAGTAGGATGATTGGATATATTTTTATGAGTTTAAGGCTATTTTCTAACCTTAAAAATGTTATTTTTAAGTATTTTTAATTGATTTTTAAATAAAATAAATAAATAAAAATAATAAAAAAAGTTGACTTTTTGCGACAGTTGACCGTTGACCGTTGACTTGTTGACCGGTCAGGCTGTGTAAATTCATGCGCTGGGTGAGGCTCGAACCCGAGACCTCCCGTACGCGTGCACGCAGCTCTACCAACTGAGCTACGTGTCTAACCCGAAATATTTATGTTTTTAATTATATTTATATACTAATTGATTTAAACCGAAAATCATTTATTTTTAAAAACGATTTAATGCGTTGAACCGGTGCTCTCCACAGGTCTCGAACCCGGGACCTGTGGTTTAGGTTAACACAGAGTCCACCGCTGGACTGTGTGTCTAACTTGTTAAATAAACTGATTTTTATTATACTTATATACAAACTACCTTATTTCGTTTCTGCCTTATATAAAAAGTTTGATAATTGTCCGGACCGGTGCGGTAGTCCGGACTCGAACTCGTGACCTGTGATTAAACGTTCACACAGTCCACCACTGGACTGTGTATCTATCTTGGTTATTATTCCGGTTTTTATTATACTTAACATCTATATGAAATGAATCCGGTTCAGTAATTAAAAAAGGAACATTTTTATTAAGGCGAGTATGCGTGGGACAAGAGTCGAACTCGGAACGTGAGCGTGTTTATTTGCACACAGTCCACCGCTGGACTGTGTGTCTAACCCGAGTTATATCTTGATTTAAATTAAACTTATATACTACTGAAACTTCGTCTTCTTCGTTAATCTTAACCAGAAACGAAGTCCGACTGATTCGATGATTTTATCGAGTTTCTTTAGGGTGTTATGATTAATTACATGTGAGATAAATAAAAAGAATGAGAGATTAAGTGTAAAGTATACCGAACTGGACTCCTCTGTTTCTCCGGCGGAACTCCGATGACAGCAGATGATTCCGGCGACGTGTGTCTTGCGGCAGAGGGTCTTCAACGAGCTTGAGATGAATGTGGGTGGCTTCGGTATGAGCTTTGGGGGTTCAGTAAGGCACAGAGGTGAAAGGTTCGGTTTTCCGGCGAGTTGCAGAAGTTTTCCGGCGAGTGGAATTACGTCGGGAAAGAGGGTGATTGTGAGAGAAAAAGTTAACAGAGGTTAGAAGGGTTATTTATAGGGCAGAACATTGACGTATTTAGTCTGATTTCTGTCTTGATTCGTCGGTTAATGATTTTCCGGCGGTTATAACTTGTGTCGCGGGTTCAGGCGTCGGTTATAACCGATGTTGAGGTTAATGTTTACGTTAAAACTGAAGAAACCGTCTAAACTTGGCGAGATAGTCGGGATTTCCGACGACTGCAATTAGGCGCGTCGGTTTTTGAATTCGAGACTTATGATATGAATTAATTGTCTCTAATAATAAACAAGAAACACAAGTGGCGCAGTGGTTGGATGGTTGAGTGTTAAGGCGTTGTTGATTCTGGCTGACCCGGGTTCGAAACCCGGCAGCAACCTTTTATTTTTATTTCATTAATTTTAATACATTTTCAAAAATAAATTATATATTCCAATATACTTATTAATTATGTATCGTTTAAAATTAATTTGGGCATTAAATACGCAACGAAATTTTTAACTGATTGTTCGGTTAATAAACGGAGCGGGTTTGGTAAATCCGTTTTTTTTACGGATGTTACAGTATCCCCTGCTTTTTAGAAATTTCGTCCCGAAATTTAAGTAGTGATATATTTGACTAAAATGGTGGTGTTTAGTTTGACAGTTACATACTTAGAAAAAGTAATGGTTTAAGTTTTTGTTTGAGGCGGTAACGTTCCTTGTAAGGGTTAAGTACCCTGCTACAGGAATCGCTTTTTGTTGCCTACGGTAAAAATATTGATAAGCATAGTTGATTCACTAAGTATGATTTCATGCGTAAGAGTTTTGATATGTTTGGAAAGATAGGGTTATATCATAAAACAACATTTCGAATACTACAACCTACATGGAACTTCTCATAACCGTCTAACAATGCCTCTGATCCTTTGACAAGAATACTTATATATAGGAAGTACCAGCAGCGTATCCACCATATTCTTGTCAAATTTTCATTGGTTTTATCAGTAAATTATGATTGGTTCTATGATGTGACTCTAAACGCCACAACCAATGTACAAAGAAATTACTAAATCCTACATAGAACTTCTCATAACCGTCTAACAATGCCTCTGATCCTTTGACAATAATACTTATATATAGGAAGTACCAGCGGCGTATCCACCATATTCTTGTCAAATTTTCATTGGTTTTATCAGTAAGTTATGATTGGTTCTATGATATAACTCTAGAACATAAATAAACACAACAACCAATATCTGAGTCCAAATTCTGATAGCATACATGTTTGAATGGTGACAGTTCCTCTCTCGTTTGTTATGATGGAGAGGTTAGTTTATGTAGAAATAGAACACAATCCAATTTCTTTAAATGGCGAGATGATATGAATGTTAAATCAGTGAATGTAACACAAATTTCAACCAAAACAATACTAAATCCTACATGGAACTTCTCATAACCGCCTGATAATGCCTCTGATCCTTTGGCAAGAATACTTATATATAGGAAGTACCAGCGGCGTATCCACCATATTCTTGTCAAATTTTCATTGGTTTTATCCGCAAGTTATGATTAGTTATATGTGACTCTACAACAACACAACAACCAAAACTTGACTCTTAATTCTGATAGTATCCATGTTTGAATGATGACAATACCTCTCTCGTTTGTTGTGATGGAAAGGTTAGTCATTGTGGAAGTGAGACATAGCTCAACTTCTTTAAATGATGAAATTGAAATACACTGAAATGTATGATGAACAAACTTTAACCAAAACATACTAAATCCTACATGGAACCTCTCATAACCGCCTGATAATGCCTCTGATCCTTTGACAAGAATACTTATATATAGGAAGTACCAGCGGCGTATCCACCATATTCTTGTCAAATTTTCATTGACTTTATCCACAAGTTATGATTAGTTCTATATGACTCTACAACAAACACAACAACCAAAAGATCGTATTGCATGTACTGAAAATGAAAAATGTCTGTGCGATCAAGGCTCAATCAAACGGAGCCGATCGTATTGCATGTACTGAAAATAATAAATTTAATCTAAACAATAATCACACAAACAGTTTATACATGGAACCTCTCATAACCGCCTGATAATGCCTCTGATCCTTTGACAAGAATACTTATATATAGGAAGTACCAGCGGCGTATCCACCATATTCTTGTCAAATTTTCATTGACTTTATCCACAAGTTGTGATTAGTTCTATGTGACTCTACAACAAACACAACAACCAAAAGATCGTATTGCATGTACTGAAAATGAAAAATGTCTGTGCGATCAAGGCTCAATCAAACGGAGCCGATCGTATTGCATGTACTGAAAATGAAAAATGTCTGTGCGATCAAGGCTCAATCAAACGGAGCCGATCGTATTGCATGTACCGAAAATAATAAATTTAATCTAAACAATAATCACACAAATAGTTTATACATGGAACCTCTCATAACCGCCTGATAATGCCTCCGATCCTTTGACAAGAATACTTATATATAGGAAGTACCAGCGGCGTATCCACCATATTCTTGTCAAATTCTCATTGGCTTTATCCTTAAGTTATGATTGGTTCTATGTGATTCTAAAACATAAAGAAAAACATAAAACTAAACGATTGGAGTTGAATCTTGATTTTCGGTGAAGAGGACTAGTTGGGTGGTTTCGTTTGGGCCGTCATGATCTTCGACAGGATTGGCGTTGATGTTGAAAACTCTTCCTCTTGCTGGTGGACTAGTGATTGGGTTTTCCTGATTTACTTGGTTAACTGGTTTTGATTGGGCTTGAGCGTTTATGATGTTAACCAGTCGAGGGCATGTGTTTCTAAAGTGGGTAGGGTCGCCACAATTGAAACAAGCTCGAACATATGGGAACATGGGGTATTGGGGTTGTTGATAGGTTTGGATCATGTTTTGAGGAAGGGGTGAGATTTGATTTTGAGAGGTGCGGCAAACCTTGCTCAAATGACCATAGCGTCCACAATTCGCACATAGTCGACAAGGTAAGGTAGATGGATGGTGATAAAAACAGGTGTTACATCGAGGGTGAGGTCCAAGGTATGGTTTCTTAATTGGGTAAATTGAGTCGGGTGCTACTTGAGTGATTGGGATAGCTTGGATGGGTATGGCTTGTGAAATTGGTTGATTACGTTGGGTGACAGCGAGAAGTTGCCCATCTCGTTTTCTCTTAAAAGTGGGTTGAGAAGGGGATTCGGTTCGGTTGGAGTTTGAAGTTTCAGTCGATGCCTTATCCTTCTTCTTCTCCTCCTTGAAGTCTTTGTTCCGGATTCGGTTTTTGGTGAGCTTTGTAGCTAACTCCATTGCTGCTTCCAAAGTTACAGGCGTGGTACTTATTACAGAGTCTTGAATCTTTGACGGAAGACCTCGAATGTAGTGCTCGATCAAACGGTAGAGGGGAGTGAACAAGTTGGGAACCATTTGATTTAACTCGAGGAACCTTTTGTTGTATGTGGTGTGGTCGCCTTCCTTTTGCTTCAACGAATAGAACTCGTCTTCTAATTTCTTGATTTCGCTCCTCGGGCAAAACCGTCTTGTCATGATTTCCTTCAACTCTTCCCAAGTCAAAGTCATAGCGTCTTCAACGCCTCGTTTAGCCTTCTCTATATTCCACCAAGTAAGTGCTATTCCATATAAACGACCGGTAGCATATCGCACTTTGCGAGCATCGGGGCAATCGCAATTTAGAAAGTGTTCTCCATTTCTTCAAACCAATGGAGGAGAGCGGTGACACCTTCAGTCCCTTCGTATTTTGGAGGGTCGCAGGATTTGAAATGCTTGTAGGTGCATTTGGTGGTAATTGGGGGAGGGTTGATAACATTTTGATCTTCTTGGTTGACAGGATTAGCGGTAAGTGCTTGTTGGACTTGAATTACAATGTTGGGTATTACGGCAGCCATTTGTTGAGCGATTAGGGCAGCCATGCGCTCGCGGGCTTTTCCTGCTCTCGTCTTCCTACGGGCGAGATTAGAAGACATCTATAAGGAATACATGTCAAGAGTATGAGTTGGATGTTTTTGGGATCATGGGTTGTATTTAGGAATGAACATTCATAAAATAAATATAGAAAAATAAATCTACTACATCCATAGGATGTCTTGGGCTTTGCTCGTAATTGGGCATTGCATGCCGCCATACTTCACCTTCGTAATCATGTGGGCCCCCATGAATACCGGGTTTTTCATATGGTTCGCATGTGTTAGCCTGGTTACGTACACTAAAACCCGGAGAAAATCGAGAAATATATAACGTATGATATTCGGAATGTGTCCAGGTATAGACACGGTGACACCTCAAAGTGGGGTTAGTTCGAACGACGTTTGGTGTGGCATGCTTTGGCCTAATAGGTCCTTCGTACTCTCATCGTTAGTCCCCAGGTAGGCAAACTGGTCCGTTATATTGGATTTATACGAATGCCAACCTAGACAGGACGTTCCGACTACCGGTACTTGTACCCTTCCAGTTACTACATGCCCGTCGTAGAACTTACTTTGATGAGATTTGAAAATTGCGACAAAATCTTTGAATAATGAAAGTATGAAGATGATTTGAATATATATGAACATTGAAATATGTATGATGAATGTGCATGTAAGTATGTATGTTTGACTGTAAGTATAAACAAATATGAAACAAATAAACATCATAAGTTTGCATGTAACCGCATAAACAATTAAGATCTAGTCAACTATAGTATAGGCTCTAAGGGTCTAATAACCTATCCTATATCCATATAGTCATGGCTCTGATACCAATCTGTCACACCCCGACCCGCAGGGGAAAAGGTGATCAAGGCATGATTGGGTTATCATCAAAGCTCATGACATTTATTATAACGTTTCATATTCATTATTACAAATTAAAGGGAAACATACAATCATAATTACATCATGTCCTAAACATCATTCTAAACTTCATTGTTTTCTTCTAAGGCATTTCCTATGTTTTCCTTGCTTCATCCTGTTCACCTGTATCATGTGTAAAAATGGTTTTTGGATCAACAAAAAGTTGGCGAGTGAATCCTATGAAAAACATTTGAACAAGTTCATTTAATTGATTATAAAATAAAGTGCACAACCACATATGAGTAAATATAGATGTAAACTTATTCACAAAACACTAAATCATTAGATAATGCACATACATACAATAATGGATTGTTTTGAGGCACGCGTTGCTCAACTCGTCTCCCACGAGGAACTGATGGGCCTAATGAATGACTTGCATATACTTGGCAATATGAAATACATAACCACAAACAATATATATACATTCTAAGTTTAGATCACAATATGGTATGGCACAAGTTTAAATAAACAAGTTAATTTTAGTGACACATGACACACCCCAAAACGTGTAATTAAAAAGGGGAGTTGTAAGATTCACTCACAGTGGGTGCGTTCGGTTGATGATGTTGAATACGCACGAAGTTGGATTTAACCACGAGTGAAACTAACCTAGATAATAACATAATGGTTTGGTAAATAAGGAGATTTTATTAATCAATTTTAGTAGGATGATTGGATATATTTTTGTGAGTTTAAGGTTATTTTCTAACCTTAAAAATGTTTTTTTTAAGTATTTTTAATTGATTTTTAAATAAAATAAATAAATAAAAATAATAAAAAAAGTTGACTTTTTGCGACAGTTGACCGTTGACTTGTTGACTTGTTGACCGGTCAGGCTGTGTAAATTCATGCGCTGGGTGAGGCTCGAACCCGAGACCTCCCGTACGCGTGCACGCAGCTCTACCAACTGAGCTACGTGTCTAACCTGAAATATTTATGTTTTTAATTATATTTATATACTAATTGATTTAAACCGAAAATCATTTATTTTTAAAAACGATTTAATGCGTCGAACCGGTGCTCTCCACAGGTCTCGAACCCGGGACCTGTGGTTTAGGTTAACACACAGTCCACCGCTGGACTGTGTGTCTAACTTGTTAAATAAACTGATTTTTATTATACTTATATACAAACTACCTTATTTCATTTCTGCCTTATATAAAAAGTTTGATAATTGTCCGGACCGGTGCGGTAGTCCGGACTCGAACTCGTGACCTGTGATTAAACGTTCACACAGTCCACCACTGGACTGTGTGTCTATCTTGGTTATTATTCCGGTTTTTATTATACTTAAAATCTATATGAAATGAATCCGGTTCAGTAAGAAAAAAAGGAACATTTTTATTAAGGCGAGTATGCGTGGGACAAGAGTCGAACTCGGAACGTGAGCGTGTTTATTTGCACACAGTCCACCGCTTGACTGTGTGTCTAACCCGAGTTATATCTTGATTTAAATTAAACTTATATACTACTAAAACTTCGTCTTCTTCGTTAATCTTAACCAGAAACGGAGTCCGACTGATTCGATGATTTTATCAAGTTTCTTTAGGGTGTTATGATTAATTACATGTGAGATAAATAAAAAGAATGAGAGATTAAGTGTAAAGTATACCGAACTGGACTCCTCTGTTTCTCCGGCGGAACTCCGATGACAGCAGATGATTCCGGCGACGTGTGTCTTGCGGCAAAGGGTCTTCAACGAGCTTGAGATGAATGTGGGTGGCTTCGGTATGAGCTCTGGGGGTTCAGTAAGGCACAGAGGTGAAAGGTTCGGTTTTCCGGCGAGTTGCAGAAGTTTTCCGGCGAGTGGAATTACGTCGGGAAAGAGGGTGATTGTGAGAGAAAAAGTTAACAGAGGTTAGAAAGGGTATTTATAGGGCAGAACATCGACGTATTTAGTCTGATTTCTGTCTTGATTCGTCGGTTAATGATTTTCTGGCGGTTATAACTTGTGTCGCGGGTTCAGGCGTCGGTTATAACCGATGTTGAGGTTAATGTTTACGTTAAAACTGAAGAAACCGTCTAAACTTGGCGAGATAGTCGGGATTTCCGACGACTGCAATTAGGCGCGTCGGTTTTTGAATTCGAGACTTATGATATGAATTAATTGTCTCTAATAATAAACAAGAAACACAAGTGGCGCAGTGGTTGGATGGTTGAGTGTTAAGGCGTTGTTGATTCTGGCTGACCCGGGTTCGAAACCCGGCAGCAACCTTTTATTTTTATTTCATTAGTTTTAATACATTTTCAAAAATAAATTATATATTTCAATATACTTATTAATTATGTATTGTTTAAAATTAATTTGGGCATTAAATACGCAACGAAATTTTTAACTGATTGTTCGGTTAATAAACGGAGCGGGTTTGGTAAATCCGCTTTTTTACGGATGTTACAATCGCATAACCAAGCACGCATTGCCTGCGATAAGAAACTCATCGAGATCAAATCCCCGTCTGGTAAAATCCTCACCATTCATGGAGATAAACACTTTGGATTTCCGGATAAAGTAGTTTTGCTTAAAGCATCTAGATGTATGACGAAAGGATGTGTCATCTATATGGCACAAGTCACCGTTGATGAACCCGAACCAAAGATTGAAGATATCCCTATCATTTCTGAATACCCTGACGTGTTCCAAGAAGAATTACCTGGCCTACCTCCTGATAGGCAGGTAGAGTTTAGAATTGATATCATACCTGGAGCAGCTCCCATAACTAAAGCTCCGTACCGTTTAGCGCCAACTGAGATGAAGGAATTGAGAACCCATTTGGACGAACTTTTAGAGAAAGGTTTTATTCAACCTAGCTCTTCGCCTTGGGGAGCTCCTATCCTTTTCGTCAAAAAGAAAGACGGATCAATGCGAATGTGCATTGATTACCGTGAGCTCAATAAGATAACAATCAAGAATCGTTATGCTTTGCCCAGGATCGACGACTTGTTTGATCAATTACAAGGTGAAAGCTACTTCTCGAAAATAGATTTGAGATCGGGATATCATCAACTAAAAGTTAGAAATGAAGATGTTCCGAAAACTGCTTTCAGAACAAGATATGGACATTTCGAATTCCTAGTGACGCCTTTTGGGCTCACTAATGCACCAGCAGCATTCATGGATCTCATGAATAGAGTCTGCAAACCATACTTAGAAAAGTTTGTCATTGTCTTCATAGACGACATACTTATTTACTCTCGTAAACAATCTGATCACGAGAAACATTTGAGGTGCATTCTTGAAATTCTGCGTCAAGAGAAGCTATACGCAAAATTTTCTAAATGCTAATTCTGGTTACGTGAGGTTCAGTTCCTTGGTCACATAGTAACTGAACATGGTATCCAAGTAGATCCAACGAAGATAGAACCAATAATGAATTGGGAAGCCCCAAAGACGCCTTCCGAGATACGTAGTTTCTTAGGACTGGCTGGTTATTATCGAAGGTTCATTGAGAACTTCTCACGAATAGCCGCTCCTTTGACAATCCTAACTCGTAAGGATGCTAAATTCAACTGGGGTCCAAAACAACAAGAATCCTTTGAGACGCTAAAGCATAAGTTGAGCAATGCCCCGGTGTTAACCCTGCCAGAAGGTGTGGAGGAGTTCGTAGTTTATTGTGATGCATCGCACACATGCATGGGATGTGTGCTTATGCAGAAAGGCAAAGTGATTGCTTATGCATCACGACAACTAAAAGTGCACGAGAGAAACTACACCACCCATGATTTAGAATTGGGTGCGGTAGTATTCGCACTTAAACTTTGGAGGCACTATTTATATGGAACAAAGTGTATCATCTACACTGACCATAAAAGTCTGCAACGCTTGTTCAATCAAAAGTATTTGAACATGAGGCAACGACATTGGATGGAAACACTCAACGACTATGATTGTGAGATTCAATATCATCCATGAAAGGCGAATGTAGTCGCTGATGCGCTTAGTCCCAAGGAAAGAATCAAACCTTTAAGGATCAATGCCAAGAGCATTGAACTGAAGAACAACTTGAATGAAAAGCTGCTAAATGCACAAAGGCAGGCTATGTCTGAGGACAACATTGCCAAGGAAGGATTAGGTGCAACTATCGATCAGTTAGCACCTAGAAAGGACGGAATGTTAAGGCTTAACAATCAGATCTGGGTTCCGACGTTTGGAGGACTTAGAGATGTAATCCTCCAAGAAGCACATAGTTCTAAATATTCGGTTCACCCAGGAAGTGACAAGATGTATCAAGATCTTAAACCCAGTTATTGGTGGATGGGTATGAAGAAAGATATAGCCAATCATGTAGCAAAGTGCTTGACGTGTTCTCAAATTAAGGCAGAACACCAGAAACGGTCAGGACTTTTACAACAACTTGAGATCCCAGTGTGGAAATGGGAAATGATAACAATTGACTTCATCACTAAGTTGCCCAAGACCAAGCGTGGCAATGACACGATTTGGGTTATCGTAGATAGATTAACCAAATCCGCTCACTTCTTGCCAATTAAAGAAACATACGACTTTGACAAGCTGGCTAGGCTTTATGTTGATGAGATTGTGTCCTTGCACGGTGTGCCGGTATCCATTGTATCTGATAGAGATACAAGATACACATCCCACTTTTGGAAAAGCTTCCAACAATCTCTAGGCACGAGATTAAACTTCAGTACGGCTTACCATCCTTAGACGGACGGACAAAGTGAGCGTACCATTCAAACCTTGGAGGATATGCTTCGAGCTTGTGTGATTGATTTAGGCGGAAGTTGGGATGATCACTTACCCCTAATCGAGTTCTCTTATAACAACAGTTACCACACAAGTATTAAGGCCGCTCCTTTTGAAGCCCTATATGGAAGAAAATGTAGGACGCCTGTGTGTTGGGCAGAAGTTGGAGAAGCCCAACTATCTGGACCCGAAATTGTTCTTGAGACCACGGAAAAGATTGTACAAACCCGTGATCGACTTAAAGCAGCTCGAGATAGACAAAAGAGTTATGCCGACAAAAGGTGTAAACCTTTACAGTTCCAAGTTAGGGACAAGGTTATGCTAAAGGTGTCACCTTGGAAAGGTGTAATGCGTTTTGGGAAAAAGGGAAATTTAAGCCCGAGGTACATTGGACCATTCGAAATAATCGAATGTGTCGGACCCGTAGCTTATCGGCTTAAGCTACCGGAAAAGCTCAGTGGAATCCATGATGTTTTCCACATCAGCAATTTAAAGAAATGCCTCGTGGACGAGTCGTTAGCAATGTCTCATGAAGATATACAGATCGATGAAAACTTGCGTTTCATAGAAAAACCAATTGCGATCGAGGATCGGCAAGTTAAGAAGCTTCGTAGAAAGCACGTACCTATTGTAAAAGTCAAATGGGATGCCCGTCGAGGTCACGAATATACTTGGGAGGTCGAGTCCAATATGCGACAAAAGTACCCTTATTTATTTAAATAAATCTCGAGGTCGAGATTTTTAATAAGGGGTGAAGATATGACACCTCAAAAATTTCATCCAATAAAATTCCGACACATGTCCCGAAAATTCTTGGTTGCCACGTGTAGCCGAAAGAGACCAACGACGTCGTCATGTTATATTGATATCCTCTGAACGAGCATCGAGAAAGTCGAAAAATCAAAAGTGGAAAAAAATGCCAAAGTTTTACCTTCTGAGAGGTCCTTACGGACCGTAACCATTGCTGGTTACAGACCGTAAGGAAGCCAAAAATTTGGTTTCAGTAAGGCGGTTACGGACCGCAAGTCTCAATGGTTACGATCCGTAACCATTCAAAATCTGTGGGCGCCAGAGGTCCTTATGGACCGCAAGGCATGACCCTTACGGTCCGTAAGTGGTCGCTAGTGACAGAATGCTTGGCAGCTTGCTGCCCTGCCACCTATCTCGCGAATGCCACTCTCTTGGCTGGTTGTGACACGTCCAAAACCACCTGGAGACCTCTTGTAACACTCCTGGACAGTTGTCATGACCTCATGCCTTTCCCATTACTATAAATAACAACCTTGGGTGAGCTCTCAACTTGCTCATCCTTCCTTTCTTCTTTCTATTGCTCACTTTGAGGTTCCTGAGCTCTTTGGGGACTTCCTTGGAGTCTCTTAGTCATCTTTGGTTCACTAGTAAGTGTTCCAACCCTCTCCTTTCAGTTTTATTAAGTTTTAAGCCAATGTCAAAGCGTTGACGTAAAAACGCTTTGACTTTGAGCTAAGACCATTATGGTATAGCTAATGCTCGTAACGAACATGGCTACGTGATCGTAATAAGGTAGATGTTAATCCCTCAAGAGGACACCTCCTGATTACCATGGTTGCTTGTTCAATTGACGGGTCAAAGTTATGTTAATAAAACGTCAAACGGGTCAGTTTTGAAATAAAATCATAACTAACAATGTAGGTGTTATAAAACCTATTTTGACACACTAACAACTTTTTAATAATCATAAGAACATGTAGGAACATGTTCGGCTCGTCAATCCCAGGTCTAAGGTCGGTTCGCAACCGAAAGTCGCAAAAGTTGACTTCTGCTTTGACTTTTAGTTCTGTCCCGACTTAGCAACATTAGCTTCTGTCCCTAAGTTGCATTATAACCATGTTACAATATACTATAACCCTCTGGAGTTATAGGACATGGTCATGTAGTAATCCGAGTCGTTATGCAAGTATCCGTTAAATATGCCTAAAAAGCCCTTTTACGTATAAAATGGTCTAAACATAAACTTGACTTCAAAACTAGCTACCTACTGATGTAATATAATTATTAGGATTATTTGGGATATTTATTCAGGTTGCAAACTGAGTTTAAGCTCTAGTTTGCATATCATGGCTTTAGATGACGATATTACCCTTTTCGGCACTTTAAATGAATTTTAATTATTTTAATGAACCAAAACCTTATACTTACTGACGTAAAATATATATTAACATATTTTGGTCATACAAACCTGATCACAACAATAGTTTTACTCAAATACCACTTAAATCGTCATTTAACGGCTAATTGTCATTTCGGCGCACAATATGGTTTAAAACCATATTAGAGCATCAAGGCTTGATACCTACTGATTTTAAAACATATTTTCAACTTATTAACAGTAGGTACATGTCCCAAACTCAGACTCCCAAATAAGTTATCTAATTATATGTGAAATTACCAAAATGCCCTTTCGGGACATAGTTCGGTCTTAAACTATAAACCACACATATAATTGATATCCTACTGATATAACATCATAAAATAGGTACATTACAGAATGATTATATTAATAGCATCAGTTTACGTATAAACTCGTTTATTACATTTTAAAATGTCAAAATTGCCCTTTTAAGGCATAGTTTGCTTTTAAAACCATAACAGGTTAACATATCAGTAACCTATTGTTATAATAACATATTTTAAACTTAATGGCAAATGTAACTTGTATAAGACTCACCCGGTTACCTAGTTTCGCTTATATGCGTTCGGTTAAGCCTACGTGACTAGTTTACGCAATTTAACCGAAACGGGTTTAACCATATCAAAATATTCTGAAATTCCAGAATGTAGAATGGTAACCCATATTATACAAGTCCTAGTACTTGTCGGGTCCAAAATGCATTCTTTTCCGGTCATCGCTTAATCTAGCGTTTTCATACCGTTATCTTTATTTAAGTTAGCCGGTCTAAGTCAATGACTAAATAAAGACCCGCTAACTAACTAATCGGTTAATAATACCATCCATTCCAGACTAGAGACTTCCGATAGATTGTCGCCAAGCTAATTTATTTTGATTACGGCTGTGCTTTGCTTATTTTCTTATTATTTAGAAGATTTTGCAAACTAGGTAAATACTTTAACTTATTTTCCCTTATACGGGCTTGGGATACGGTATACTAATACCGCATGGTTGGATATGGGATCAAAGACCAATGAGTCGGGAATTCAAATAATTCATTTTAATTCGTATTGCTTAATATTAAATATTTGGGGGTTAAAACGACCGTGTACTGGATATCCACGGCTCATTTAATTGCAAATGGCCACGACCTAAGCACGGGGTGTAGGCATACACCCGTCAGATGCTAAATTAAATTATGACCCCTTAGGGGTACCTATTAAAGGTGTTAAAGTGGTGTGTCGATTAATCATGATCCCGGCATAGTTTTCGGGCTTTAAATGTATTATTAGCATGTAAAACTGATAACATGAAAATTATTTATCCCAAGTTATTTATAAAACAAAGTACCACTGTGTACTCAAAATATTTTCATAATGTTTTTTTTTTTAAATGAGTCGGTTAAATGTATTTACCAGTGAAAACTGACGTATTTTCAAAAGACTAAGCGCAGGTGACAAGTATACGTAATTAGGCTGGAAGTGCTCGGTGAAACTTAAGAGGAATTGCAGCCCTTTGCTTAGAAGGCCTTAGTCTGTCAAGTTTCCTTTTGTATTCACATTTCGATCCGCCTGTGGATCTAGTTACAAGCGTTGTATTTATTATTTTGAACTTTGAACATTCAAACGTTTGTAATAGTAATTATCCAGACTTCCGCTGTGTATTATTGTATTGCTTGGTAATGATGATATCAACTTACGTCACGATATTCCCTAACCGGGCCCACCGGGTTACACGTGGAAATTAGGGGTGTGACATTGTGTGTATCTGTTCAATTTTAGTGAATATTATTAAATTTTGTTTTCGAATTTCATCAAAAGTGTGCAATTGCCAATAAAAATTCAAAGCAGATGGTAATCAAACTGGAAATTCGAAGTCGATGAACAGAGTTTATTCAAGAAATCTAATTCAAAATTGTATACTTTGTTCATTGTTCAATTTTTCAAATTCAGTAATTAATTTCTAAAAAATTATTGTCTTCCCATGGAGTTCAAATCTGGAGGGAATTAATCTCAGGGGAAATTAAAGTGAACACAATACAATTTCAGCATTTAATTCAAGGTCGGTGAATCTCAGTTGGCAACGAAATCAGTTAGTGAAACCAAAATCAAATTTCGTTGCTTTCAAAGTCAAAATCGCCATTGATGCAAATATAATTCAAGTTTCTACATCATATTCAAGATCACAAACAAAGAACATATCATGATTCAGTTGGTTACAAACTTCAAACTCGTAAACAAAATCAAATCTTAATATTCTTCTTCGCTAAAAACACACCTAGTTGTATGTGTGAGATAACTTGTTTTAGAGAATGAAAGCAACGTGTATTGAAAGATGAAGTTAATGAGAGAATCAGTTTTTTTCTTGCCAAAGTTAGACCGAAGGTACTAAGACGAGAAACAAATTCAAAACCACCACCACAACCTTTGATCGCCAACTGAATTTGCTACCACCACACTCCACCGTCATCTTGTTGATGCCGAAATACCATCAATCATCGGAAAACGTGAAACCCTATTCTCCTTTTATGTCATCGATGTAAGTGTAACACCATCATCTCCGAAGCAACACCAACCACTTATGTAGTTGCAAGAAATCAACACACATGCGTGATATTTAGCTTGAATGGTAATATTGTTATGGGTGAATATTTCGACCAATATTTCGGACAAAGGCTGGTCATTCGGGTATTTGATAGGTTTGATATCCTGAACCTATTTTCTATATTTAACTAACTTATATTTGCATGTGTTGTTAAACTTATGCACGAATGAACTTATACGACCAAGTAAAGCCCATGACTCACACTTTTTGCTGAAAATATGAGTGTTGGCTTTATGGAATGGGTCTACAACATTCACAGGGGGAATATTTGAAGTATCCAAGGATATCGGATAGTTAGTTCTTATCTTATCACTATATATAAGAGGCAAGCTGGTCGATATAGGGGTTACACACTCTACTTACACTTTACACTCGCATACTCACTTGTTATCTTTTGCAGCCAACTCACTCACGATTACACTAACACTTGCACTATAAATCATTGTACAATCGATCAACATTATTCTCGAGTTGTCCTCTTTTTATTGTTTTGATAATATTGATTGTGGTATATGTAACATCCGCCAAAAACGGATTTACCAAACCCGCTCCGTTTATCAACCGAACAGTCAGTTAAAATTTTCGTTGCGAATTAAATGCCCAAAATAATTTTAAACGATACGTAATCAATTATTATGCGGGGATATGTATTTAGTTTTTGAAAATCTGTCAAAAATAACAAAATAAAAATGTTTTACTCATGCCGGGTTTCGAACTCGGGTCTGTACCGGTTCAAACCAACAACTTATCACCTAGCCAAACAACCGCTCCGCCACTTTGATTTTCTGTTAACACAAGGAAACATTTAATTCAAATATTCAAGTTCCGAAGTTGAATTCAATCAATTTTTCCGCCCAATTAGCAGTCGTCGGAAATCCCGACGACTTCGCCGTTTAATTACGTTTTCGCTCAATTTAACCGATGACTTAACTCCTACGACGGTTATAACCGACGTCTGAACCCGCGACATCAGCCATAACCGCCGGAGAACGGCTGACTTCGAATTAAGACCGAATTCAGACCCCATTCATCTCAATACTACCCTATAAATACACCCACAACTCGCCAGAAACCTTTCACACTCAAATCGCACCTTTTCTCGGCGAAAAATCACTCGCCGGAAATATTTGATACATCGCCGGAAAACCGTATTATTAGTCTCCGAGCTTTACTGAACCCCCTAAACTTTTACCGAAATCACCCACACCCTTTGCAAGCCTTCCGAAGACTCTCTGCTGCAAGAGACTCGTCGCTGGAAGAACTTGCTGCCACCGGAGTTCAGCCGGAAAACAGGGGAGAGAAACAGCCGGTACTTTACACGCCTAAATTCCTTTCTTTTTACTTTTATCTCGTCTGTAATTGATCATTTAACGCTAAAAGAAACTTGAATCAACATTCGAACCAGTCAGTCGTCACTTCCGGTTAAAACCAGTGAAGAAGACGACATTTCAGTAATGATTAAGTATAATTAAAATCCAGTTATTTACCGGGTTAGACACACAGTCCAGCGGTGGACTGTGTGCACTTTTAACGCTAAGGTCACGAGTTCGAGTATTGTCCCTCACACGCTGCCTTGAGAGAAATTCCTTTTTTTTCAGCAAACTGAACCGGGTTGATTTAAGAATATGTTAAGTATATTGATAACCGAGTTTATAACCAAGTGAGACACACAGTCCAGCGGTGGAGTGTGTGTCCGCTAACCCACAGGTCCCGGGTTCGAGACCTGTGGAGCGCACCGGTTTTGTGATTTAATCCGTTTTTAAAATAAAAGGATTTCTGTTTAACTCTAATTAATATATATATATAATTAAAATCGGATATATGACGGGTTAGACACGTAGCTCAGTTGGTAGAGCTGCGTGCACGCGTACGGGAGGTCTCGGGTTCGAGCCTCACCCAGCGCACAATAATATGCCTTCCGAACCGGTCAACGTCAGTCAAAGTCAAACGGTCAAAGTCAACTGTAGCAAAAATAAAATATTTTTTTATTATTTTTATTTAATTATTTTAATTAAAAATCAATTATAAATACTTAAAAATAACATTTTTAAGGTTAGAAAATAGCCTCAAACTCACAAAAATACACCCAACAATCCTACTAAAATAGATTAATAAAATCCGTTTACTTACCAAACCATAATGCGATTTATCTAGGTTAATTTCACTCGTGGTTAACACCATTTCGCGTGCATTCAACTTCATCAACCGAACGCACCCAATGTGAGTGAATTCTTACAAACTCCCATTTTTATTCATGTTTTGGGGTGTATCATGTGTCGCTTAAACTAATTCTCTTATGCAAATTCGTGCTATACCATTTTATGAACTAAACTAGAATGT
Source organism: Scalesia atractyloides (assembly GCA_947069175.1). Lineage (NCBI taxonomy): Eukaryota > Viridiplantae > Streptophyta > Magnoliopsida > Asterales > Asteraceae > Scalesia > Scalesia atractyloides. Next base: position 12,312,437 of record CAMTDV010000017.1, read on the forward strand.
AACTATTATTGGTTGAGATGTATACATATTGTCAAAGTTGTATGCAAATTATTTAGGCCCATCAGTTCTTCGTGGGAGACGAGAACAACGCGTGCCTTAAAACTCAATTATTAGGCCCATTAGTTCCTCGTGGGAGACGAGAACAACGCGTGCCTCAAAACTCAATTATTAGGCCCATCAGTTCCTCGTGGGAGACGAGAACAACGCGTGCCTCAAAACTCATTTATTAGGCCCATCAGTTCCTCGTGGGAGACGAGAACAACGCGTGCCTCAAAACTCATACATTAGGCCCATCAGTTCGTAAGAACAACGCGTGCCTCAAAACTCATTCATTAGGCCCATCAGTTCCTCGTGGGAGACGAGTCGAACAACGCGTGCCTCAAAACAATCATTGGTGTTTGTATGTTCAATATTCAATATTATGTGTTGTGTGAATAAATTTACATCTACATTTACTCATATGTGGTATGCACATTATTTATAATCAATTGGATAAACTTGTTCAAATGTTTTTCCGTAGGATTCACTCGCCAACATTATGTTGATCCAAAAACCTTTTTACACATGATACAGGTGGACAGGTTGAAGCAAGGAAAACATAGGATATGCCTTAGAAGAGAACCAAGAAGCTTAGACTGATAGTTAGAACATATTGTATCATTTATTGTAAATTTCCATTAAATTGTATTAATGAATATGAAACATATAATAAATGTCATGAGCTTTGATGATAACCCAATTATGCCCCGATCACCTTTTCCGCTGCGGGTCGGGGTGTGACAGTATACGACTTTTATAGTTATCTCTCGAGGTTTTGTGCCAGCAATCAAGGGCTTTCCTCGTAAGATCGCATGTTCTTTGTCTATCACACCCCAACCGTTGGCAGAATCATCAGGGCGTGGCACTAGGCGAATCAGATTGTTCAAGAGAATCCATAACAACTATTATAATGGCAATATTTATAAGTTCAACTTCCCATACAATTAAACAAATATTCCACAATAGTTAAAACAGATTACATGTCCCTCAAACAACATAAGATCCGACAACCTAGCTTTCTTTTAGCGTGTTTATAGAAATGCTATCCATTTGCAGCATATAGAATCATCAACCTGTCACATACGTTAAAATAAAGTCAATACAATAATGTAAAGGTGAGTATACAGGCCTTGCATAATAATAGTAAATAAGCGTTTTAACGAAACCAACATGCGCTAACGTAGTCATGTGAACATATATGTTACCTATACCGAAATAGACTAACCAACACAACCGCGAGTGAGACAAGTAAAGTAAAGTAAAGAGAGAGCGAGCCTTAACAACCCCCGAACTAATGGGTGGCTGGTCAACCTATAACAACTATCATCTTAAGGGTGGTCAACAAATCTCAAGGCATACAATTAACACATAGCTGTTCAGCGTTCACGTATAGTCATGCGATAGTGGGTTTGCGTTTTGAAAGCGTTTTAGAGTTGTGTTTTGTGATCGTTTGATAGAGAACGTATGTAACACCCAAAAGTGCGTTAAAGCAAAAAGGGGTCAAGTATACTCAGAGTGCGTGCTTAGACAGTAAACACGACCTGGAACGGATTGTAGGGAGCGCCGAATTAGCCTGCAAGCGAAAACAGAAGTGCATCAGTCTTCCAAAGTGCTGAAACGGTCGAAACGAGATTCGGTGGGAGAACAAGTTAATTTGTACGAATTGAGTTTTCGTACGAAAAGTATGAATCAGCCTGTTTCGTGTCCAAATCGAGTGTTTTTCGCGTCTTTCTTCGGGAAATCGAGTGTCCATCCTTCCAACCTTAAGCTACTGAGCAAACCAAAAGCTGGGGAGGTCTTTTAGAGCGAGTTAGTCGTTTGTGGAAACTCGGACTGGGCCATACGAACATGAAGTGGTTTGTTCGAGCCAGTCCAGTTCGTACAAGTGACTGTTCTTGCGTCTTCATGCTATCAGAACTAAGTTTTTTTTGCCTGAAAAGGATGTGATTTCGAGTCCATTTCAAACGTGTTTTAACACCGTTTCGTCCCATTATTTAGTGAACGAAGCATGTGACAGTTTTAGTCCGTTTTTGTGAGAAAATCAAGTCTTAAAACAGTTTTCTTCGATTTGCCACTTGGTGAGCTTGAAACATTAAGGTTTCTAACTTGAAAATGCCAAAGCTAACTCAAAATGCTTGTGTAAGTATGAACCCAAGTTAAAATCAGAAGGTTTTGTAGAAAAAGATGAAGATTTTCATAAACAGAGAAGTTTAGATGAAATCCGAGATAAACTCGTTTGAAAATTGTTGTGGAAATCGTTGTGGCTTGCGTGAAATTAGTTGTTCTTACTTGGAATATCAAAGAAAAGTGGGTAGGAGAGATTTCGTGCGAAAAGACAGCCAAAAGTAAGGAAGTGCACCAGTGCGGTATTTATATGAGAGGAGTATGGAGGGGTCTGGATGACATTTCGTACGAAATGGTCATTTCGTACGAAATGGTCATTTCGCACGAATTGATCAGTTCGTACGAAATGGTCATTTCGTACGAATTGGTCAATTTTGTGCGAATTGTTCCCAGTTTGCGTGTTGGCTGCTCGTTTGGTGTTTCCGTTTGTACCAGTTAGTTATGTTAAGTGTTTTGGCGAGGTGTTAAGTGTTACGTTAACAATATAATGCGATTGAGCGTGTTGCATGAGCGAGCGAGCGTTTAAGCGAGAGTTTAACTTTATAAATCATAAACATATATAACACACGACATTACATAACCCACATAAGTAACTGCGTTTGCGATTTAGTATGATGGCGAGTATGAAGGCGATAGTGGTTACCGAACAAACAAACACACTCGACATATAAATTAAAATAGTTCTCTGCGATTCGTTTTGAGCGTTAGCGAGTACTAAGCGCATAAATGTGTAGTAGTTATGCTTTGTGATAAAAATGTATTTAGTATAAATTAATCCATTATTTATATCGAATCTCATATTACAAAGTGGTTACAAATCGAAATGACGATAAGCAGATAACAACCAAAAAGTCGGGTTGTTACATTGTCATTTTCTGTTGCTTTTAAGTTTAATCTCAATATCCCGAGCCATATCCTGATATTCTGAACAATATCTCTAGCAATACAAACTATTTATCAATACAAACATTTAGCATTTATATTTATCAGATTGAGAATCACATTCATAACAATTTTGCTTAAAATTCAAAGACTAGCACAAAACCTCACTTAACAATTTGATCACTAAATTTCTTAGATAATTTTTGACAAAAACAAATATATAACAGGAAAAGTAACCACATGGACCATAAAATTGACTTGTATCCCGAAAGCTGCCATCAAAACCCTAGTGTATGGCCGGAGTATGGAAGGTTCTATTAAACCCCTTTTCACCCATGATTGCTGCCATCATTCATTTTTAGCACGTCATCATCATTGTTTTGATAAAAAAATCACTATAAGGATAATGTAATCAAATTTGTTTGTGAGGTAGAGTGCTTGTTTGAATGAAATGATAATAGAACTCAAAATGTAAACGATACACGATGATTTATACGAGGAAAAGTCCTTGGTCACTAATAGATCGCCAAAAAAAAACCAAGTATATTAGCTAGTGAAATCCAATACAACTTCGTAAGTTGATCAAGTGTTATACAATGAACGTAAGTTTGCAGTGAATGTTAAGTGTAAGCTCTATTCGTCTAGTGTGTGCGTGTATGCGAATGAATTGAATTAACTACTTGATCAACCCCTTTGAATATAACAATAACAACTAAATGCAATATTGTCGCTAGACCCACGTCTTCATCAATAATCGTTTGAAAAATGGGCACGTGCTAGCTTCTAACAACTTATCACCATTATTCCATCTTGGGGCTTGGTCCACCACGTTGCTTCCCTGCACATAAACACAAGAAAACATGGAGAACAATCATTAGAAACCATAATAAACATTAAGGATCCTTGATCCTCCGAGGTCCCGTAGTACTAATTAAGGATAATTTATCCAGAAGGCGCCTCAGAATATGAGATCCATAATAGTTGAGACTTAGGCCCTAACAATCATCGTCATCGAGATTAGAACTACCTAAACATCACCTTAAAACTGTTGTTGCGACTTGCGATCAAAAACTTCAACATAGGGAGAAGAAGTCGCTACCACCGTCATTACGAGAGATGAATGTGGTGAGCGAGTTGTAGTTTTGTCTGGAAATACAACCGAAGAGGTATTGCTGGTGTGAGAAATCCGATCCCTTCTTTCTCTACTGGTCAAATTCTATACTTTCTCTCTCCCTTTCTTAATTTGAATGATCTATTAAGAGTACATGCGCAAAGAGACTATGTATAATTGACTTGTACATAAGCATTGTTTACTTGCACAGTAAGCTACATTGAAATTCACTCACATACAAAAGTTGCAATATAATATAATATTAATATAACGTAACGAGTTGCAATATAACATAATATAATGTAATGTAGCGTAACGTATTAACATTGACTATTGTTGAAGGTCTAATGTGCTAGTTATACAAAAGTACAAGGGTTATTTTAGAGGTTTGGTACCTCTTGTATGTATCTACTACCGCCCCTTATCTTCTCCCCTCAATTTTCCATCCAAATAGGTGCCCTAGAAATACATACAGATATTCCACCTTACAACTACACACCCTAATGTTACTTTCGATCTCTCCTTTCTCCAAACCCTAACAAAAAAATCAAATCTTGCTCTCCAAGTTTCCCCATTCCGGTTGTTGTTCACCGTCACGATAAACTTTCAATCGTTTTGATCTGGTCTATTGATCAGAATTAGGGTTTTTGTTCGAGCGGTTTTTGACAGTTCACATGGCGGATGCAGCGGATGAAGATGACTACGAGAGTGATCCGGAGCAGGCCAAGCTTTCGTTGAAGATGCGGCGGAGGACGGTGGCCAGTGACGATGAGGAGGAAGACGACGGTGGTGGTGGTGGTGGTGGTGGTGATAACGCTAGGGTTAGGGTTGGTGAATCTAGGGTTTCGGATTATGAGTCTGATGGTCAGGGTGCGGCAGCGGAGTATGAGGATGAAGATGATGATGAAGAATATGATTTAGTGGAGGAAGTTGAAGTTGAGGATGAAGTTGTTGAGGGAGTTCTGGTGGAGTGAAATTGGAGAAAGAGTATGTGGATGAGAGTGTTGATCAGGTTGATGATAATGGGAATGGAGTGGGGGAGGGGGAAGGGGAGGGAGGGGAGAAGAAAGAGAACGAGCCGTTTGCGGTGCCGACAGCGGGTGCGTTTTACATGCATGATGATCGGTTTAGAGACAGTGCTGGTGGTAGACACAGGTGATTGGTTATGTACTTCAATTTGGCTAATTGGTGTTGATATTTGTTGCTTTATGTGGTTAGGTGTATTGCTGTAGTTAATTGGAATGATTCCTTAGATTGTTTTACCTTAGTTTAGTTAGTTATGTTGTTCAAGGGGGCTCTTATACTGTTTGGGGTGTGATGCCTTAAGGGTTGATTGGATTTGAATTAATAGGTTTCAAATGGCACAAACTTTGAATAAGTATCTATCATTAGTTGGTTAGTTAGTTACTGGCTGTGGTGAAAAGTTCTGAACTTTGACTTAAATTGTTACCACCTTTGATTAAATAGTAACTGTAGGAGTTAATGCATCATAGTTTGTCTTCATCTACAGGTTTTTTTTTCTGGGCGTCAACATTTGCAAGTCAATTGTGAAAATAACATGTTAAGGATATAAATATGAATACTGAATAGTATGTAGGAATGAGATGTTCACAACACAGGAAGGTGTTTTGATGAAAGGATGGTTTCTTTTTTTTTTTTTTGAAAGGGGGGATAACTAGTGCCGATACTTGTCTAGATATGCCAGATTTTTTTTGTAACATTATTCCAGATTTTTTGTGTTTGGTACATACCTTTTGCTGAACCAGAACCCTAACCATCCATGTATTGGAACCAATAATGTTCTCTATTTGGTATTTTTTTATGCTGTTTTTTGTCATTGGTCTTTTGTTTGTTGTAAATGTCATCCATAAATTACTCTTATCTCGTTTATTCATATATGTTCTCAAAAAGGAGCAAACATCTGACTGTCTAGTGATGGATGGGTTATGGTTACCATTAAGATTGATTAATATTGTCGTGTTTCAAGCAAATGAATTCATTATAACTCTAAATTCTTAACACGCCACAAAATTAGATCATTCGTTTTTTACTGGAGTTTTATTAGCAAGGTTGTTCCTGTCAGCTTTTGAGTTCGTGACTGGAGTTGTATCAGTAAAGTTGTACGTGTCAGTTTTTGAGTTAAACAAACTAGTAGGTTAACTTTCCATATCGGGAAGTAGACCCATTTTTAGAGGATGGATGAAGTTTGAAAATTTGAAATCCATTGACAACACATTTTAATGAAATTCAAAAAGACGATGCTACATATTATTGTTATCAGTTTGTGATTTAGATACAAGTGTTACTTTAATTTTTTTTAATCAAACAAAACTACAAGTCAACAATTGTTCTTCTTGAACTTTTTTTCTTTGTAATATATATAGGTAAAGATTCTTTATAGACCGAAACAACCAAATGTGCAAAGCATTCGGCCATCCACACAAGAATGTTGTGTTGTAATAATTTTTATACAACTCTGTCAAATGTTAAAAAACACCAAACACTCAGAAATACACAAGATAATAAACTTTTGGTCTGTTTTACAGAATGTTATGTTACAGCTTACCTTTGTCGTCTAATCTGTTTTACAGTAATATTTCTTATCTTCATTATCTGAAAATTTCTACTTTTATTTGCTACAGTTGGTGAAATTGGAGATCATTCATTGGATATTATATTTTAATGAATAAAGTGATGCTTTAATTTTGTTGTGGTTATGTCATTTAATCATTTTATTTTAGGATGTAGAAGTTTATTTTTCTGTATCTAGTTTCTCTCTTCAGTTACATTCTATATATGAGTTGTGATTTTTTTATTTACAAGCTCTTCTTTAGCTGACGATTTTTCAAATCATAAAGTTTTTGTTAATATGATGTTTTCAGGCGAACTCTTGGCGGGAGGAAATTGTGGGAGTTAAGAGACGAAAGCAAATGGGGCCATGACAAGTTTGAAGAAATGACTATGCATGAAAGGCCTTACAATGAGGTAAACTATCACGTGTGTATGTGCGTTTGTATGATTCTTGTGTTCTAACATCTTCTGCATTATCAGGGTAGAAGGGTTCCAAGGGGTCGTAATCGAGCCCGTGGTAGAAACCGAGGTGAAGATCATGGATTCGTGCGCGGAAATCGGCCTAAAACTTACAACAATAACAATCAAATGAGTGGGCCCAAGTCTGTCAGAGGTCGAGGCCCTAGAAGATATCAGCCTTCTACACAAAACAGTTTCGAAGCTTCTGCACAAAACAAACAGTGAGTGGATAGAAATATTATGATTCTTATTTTTTAACTATAATCTCTTTTATCTGTACAGTATCTAATTACCGAGTGTTTTAGGTCTGCTAAACCAGTTGAGAAAACCTCGCATGCAAGTTCAGGACGAGCATCTGCTGCCACGTCAGCATCAGAATCTGCGCAAGTTTCCATTAGGAAAAATGTTGCATCGAATTTGAATTATGCTTCTCCACCGTTTTATCCGTCTGGCTCTTCGAACAAAGAAACGAACGTGACTCAGAAAAAAGATGCTCAAACTGGATCACTTAACAGGGGCCCACCCGCTCCTGTTATGTCAGAGAATTATCCGGTTTCTCAGTCAAATATTCCTCGTGGAAAAAACGTTTCCGTTTCTTTAGGTATGGACAAGCTTTATATAGATGAATCAGTCTCTAAGCCCTTAAACAAAGGCCAAATTTCATTTGGGCAAGTGGCATATCAACCCGTAAATAGGCCCAATGTTCAACCTTCTGGTCAACAGTTTGGCGCTCGATCTGCTAGTGGATCCCGTGCATCTTCCCCACCCAAAACATCTGGTCCCGCACATGGGCTTGAACCTACTGATGTGGAATCTTCTACGGAATCTAATGATTCTAAGACTGCATTGGTTGGAAAAGGAAAAGGTAGTGTTCCGAGCAGTGGAATGAGCTCGTTTTCTTATGGTGATCAGAACTTTCCTGGTGCTCCAACATTCTTGCCAGGTAAATGAATTGTTGATAACATTTATTCATAGGCATGTAAACGAACCGAACGTTCATGGACTTGTTCGGCGGGAAGTTCATTTTTTTAAATGAACGAACATGAACATATTTTTTGGTTCATTTAAATAAACGAACAAACATGAACACACGCTTTGTTCGTTCATTTATGTTCGTTTATTTACATTTGTTTATTGCCGTTCATTATGTTTGTTCGTTAAAATTTAAATACATAAGTAGTAATATTTGTTTAAATATTAAAATATAAAAGGAACTTTCTACTACTTACATAAATGTTGGTAATGAAGTAATCAATAATTTATATAAAATTTACTAATTTATATAAAAAAATACTTAATGTTCGTTTATGTTTAGTCAATTATGCTCATTTGTGTTGTTTATTGTTTGTTATGTCAGTTTAAGTTTGTTTGTTTATGTCCGTTTAGGTTTTAAATGAATGAACATGAACATGACCATTTTTTTCCTAAACGAACCTGTACAAAAAAATGTGTTGATTATATGTTCGTGTTTGGTTAAAGTTAAATGAACAAACACGAACATCCCTCTGTTCGTGTTCGTTCGGTTCATATACAGGCCTGTTTATTCATGAATCATAAGTTTATTACTTTGAACTATTTTTTTTAATTCCATAAATTTTTAAAGACATGAAATGATGATATATGGATAATCTGCTATATTTTTGGATTGTGGTGTAGTTATGCAATTTGCGGGGCAGCACCCTGGGGGTCTCGGAGTTCCTGCTGTCGGCATGGCGTTCCCTGGATACGTTGCTCAGCCGAACGGGATGGGAAATTCTGAGATGACATGGTAACAATTTTTTTGTTTTGTTTTGCGGCTTACGTAAGTCGAGTACTAAGATCTTATATGATGTACTAGGCTGCCTGTTTTGGCTGGTGCTGCTGGAGCTTTAGGTGCTGCTGGACTAGGGGCACCCTATCCGTACATCACAATGGACGGTGCGTATCATGCGCGCGCGTCTGGTCAGCCGGCGGCATTAGCTCCTCCTATAAGGTACACCGTAGTTTTGCTGAAAGTTATGTTCGCACATATTTGACTGTGGTATATTTAGCTTTTTTTTCTGTTTTTTTTTCCAGCAAAGAGGGTAATATGAATAAATCTGGCAGTGGAATGATGCCTTCTGAGAAACCTGGTAAGACCGTAAGACATCACAAAATGTTGTTATCTTAAACTTACAACCAAACCGGTTCGGGAGCCCTTTAGGGCGCGGGTTCGAACTCTGGGTCACCCAGGCTCTTTGCTTTAATCGAGTCGGCTGGGTATTCACCGCCAGGCAGTGTTGCCGGGTCACTAGCTTGGGAAGGGTTAACCCTTCCGCGGTCAGGGGTACCGTGCATCTACCCTTTTTAAACTTACAACAAAAGTAATTAATTGAGTTTGTTTTTGCAGAGCTTGCAAATGATGAATTGAGGCAACGCCAAAATAAAGCTCGTAGATACACTGAAATGAAGTTTGATAAGTGAAGTATTTTATACATGAAAAAGCTATTGAAATTAGCTGATAAAAAGATCACTTTCCAACTGAGTTTCTTGTTCTGAAATTTCGAGTGGTACTTATGGTGCTGCAGGCGTTAGGCCTTCTGTGATTTCCAGTTTACTCCTGGACCACTTTGGGCGACCGCATTATTCCCCAATTATTTATGGTAATCACCTTTATCAGTTATTTTTATCTTGTTACATTAAAACGTCAGTAACCCGTTTGAGAAGTGAATTGTTTCTTTCATATTTGTTTATTTAAACGCCGACTATTGCGCTTTGTTAATGTCTCTGTGTACACATCAGGTATGTGTTTGAAACGCCTGCTCATGCTGCGTCCTCGTAGTTAAAGAATGCAGTCTGACAGGTGGCAGGACTTTTTCTGGATGCAAGGTATAAAAAGACCTTACATGTTGATTTATATGTAATGTTTCTGCATAACTGTTGGTGATTTTGGCATGCTTATTTTCTTTTTCAGGTTTATTGTGGCTTTGTTTCTTTTTCTTTTTTCTTTTTCTTTTTGAATTGTGAAAGTTTTTGGTTGGTAGGGCTCTCTTTGAAAATATATTTGGGAGAATAGTAAAAGAACAATAGCAGTGGCTTTGTGTCAAGTTTTGTGAACCTCCTGTGTTTGTTTTTGTTCTTCCTTTTTTGAGGATTGAGTTGTGTTTGGGGGTTGAATTGCCATCTGTTTTGCGTTGCAGCATGTTTGGACTTTGGAGACTTGTTTCTATCTTTTGTATGACTTGGTAATTGTGTTTCTTGATAACTCTGTTTTGTTATTCCTGTGTTTTCATAACTAGCTGCTTTATCGGTCCACGGTCAGAACGGTTTCACAAAATGGATAACGTCATAAATAATTTAAGAAACTATCTACAGTTACATTACTGGTTCGGTTGAGCATTCTTGAACCGCTTACATTAGGGTGAATCAAGTTGGCCACTTCGGTCCGAATTTGAGAACACTTATACAGTGTTTTTAGGGCTTGAGTTGATACTGTTTTGCAGCATGTTTAACACTTGCTTTTATTCTTTTGAAAAAAGGTAATATTAACATTTTCTTCGTTCCTTGCTAGAAAACAAAATATTCCATTAATTTTTAGCTCTTTTTAGACATTAGTCTTAAGTCTTATTTATATTAGTTTGTTAATTTAAAGTGGTACGAAGTTACTAGTGACTATTTTCTTTAGATATTATTATGTAATTACCTTTTGATCTCATGATGCTGCACACTATGTTCTATAAACCACAACCAAAAAATACTTCTTTTCTTAATTATTTGTTAAGTTTTACACAAATTAGAATTTAACTATGTATATATTTTTATATATAAACAATATAAAACGCACAATATGTTTTACAAAGAATTGTGTTTCCGAGTTTTATTTAAGGAGATAATATAAAGGGTTAGGAAGAAACTAACAGAAAATTGTTGTTTGAGTTTTTTATGGATAAAAAGGCAGAGAAGAGAAAGGAAGGGGTTTTTAGGTTAAAATTCGTACTTTTAAATTAGGTTTTTTTTAGAGAGAAAAAGGGAGAAAAGAGAAGAGAAAGAGAGGAGTTTTTAGGTTAAAAGTTCACATTTCCAATTTGAAAAAAAATGAAAAGAAAAGAAAGAGAAAAGAGTAGAAAATTCATGTCACTTGATAAACTAGCAATAATTTCATCATTTATGCAAGAGTTAAATGCCTTTTTAGTCCTTTTGGTTTAGGTCATTTTGTCAGTTTAGTCTAAAGGTTTTAAATGTTGCTATTTTAGTCCCAAATAGTTTTAAACGTGGCCATTTTAGTCCACTGGGTTAACTTCATTCATTTTTTATGTTAAGGAGAAGGGTAATTGGATCATTTTATATGGCTAAATGACCCTTCTGGTTAACAAAATTACATAAAATGATCGAATTGCCCTTCTAGCTAACAGAAAAAATGGATGAAGTTAACCCAGTGGACTAAAATGGAACGTTTAAAACTATTTGGACTAAAATAGCAACATTTAAAACCTTTGGACTAAACTAGCAAAGTATCCAAACTACAAGGACTAAAATGGCATTTAACTCTTTATACAATTACATTAATGATTTTCTAAATTCATAATTTCTTGCATTTTTTTCATATTATTATATTATAGTTTTCATAACAAATTACATTTTCATATAGTTACAGAATTTATTTCCTTAGTTGTTTGGAAGGTGAAGCTGTGCGACCATAAAAATAAACGAATTGCCATATTGAGAGAGAATTACTTATCCCATTATAGTTTACTATTATCAATTAATATACGTTGATAGTGTCCGTTTGAACACAATGCAATGAAATTTGGATGGAATTGGTATGTGAATGTGTTTTCTTATACTATTTTATTGAAGACTAACTTTTGATGATTTAAACTTGTTTGAAACCCAACAATGATAATCGACAAGAAATGTAAAGACAAGTCCGATTTATAGAGATTCAAGTGGATATTAACTAAGTTATTGTACGTCTTCTCCCTTATTCTCCAAGAAAGAGTTGCTCTACTAAATGTCTCTCTTAAATGGAATAGATCATTTGTACAATCATCTCACTAAGTAAGACAATGATCACCTAACAATGTTTTCACTAATCCAAGGTAGTGATTACCTTCTTTAACACACTAAACATAACGTGTCTTTACACTTTTACAAACATTCATTATGTGAAGATAGTGAATCTTGTCACAACACTATGTCAAGATAGTGTTTTCAACAAGTACCAACAAAGGTGAGAGCCCTCACAAATATATCACTCATACAAGTTAGTGATAACCTCACAGATACAAGAATACGAATGTTTAAGTTGAAGCTCAGTTTTTTTTTTTTTTTTTTTGTGTTGTCTTAATCTTTGATCTTTAGTATCTCCTTGATTATGTGTAAATATCAAGGGAAATATAGAAAAATTAATTATATGTGTATTTAAAAGTGTTATGAGCAAACTAGGCAAATGAAAAAAAGAATAGATGAGGCTTGTATTTATTCGCAAGACACAATGAACAGAAAAACAATTTCTAACCAATCATGATCGATCAACTCTGGATCACCCGGATTTGTCTTTTAGCTTGTTTTGAATTCTTGAACGTTTTGCAACTACTAAATTCATCTCCCAACACCCTTATCACACCTATACATCTGATTTTTTAGTTCTTAAAACAACCAACTGACCTCCATCAAGAATAGTGTTTATTTTTCAAAGTATGACGATGATTTGGTAAAGTGTGGTTGATTTTGGTTTATGATAAGATTTTGTCTCCCAGACTCCCACTATGATTACATCCCACAAATATAAAGATCTTAACTTGACTCTTTCAACTTTGAATTTCAGAGTCCATCCAATTAGTTTCCAACAGATTCAGTTTCTTTGGGACTTCAGTTGTGATTAGAAAAAGTTTATTAATTATAATGTTATTAATCATTGTTTAATCATTCTCTCTGGTCCCTAATCAATTTACTCGATGAATATTGCTTTGATCATTCTATAGTGTGGTTGATCTCTCATTATTGATCTTTGTTGACTTTAAATCTTCATGTTATGCTTCACATTTTGCTTTGATTTTTAACCTTTGGATATAATAGGTTTTAATGATCTGTTGCACTTGTGATTTTTTGCGTTTGAAGATTCTTTGTATATGTAATTTTTTTTATTGTATTTGGTATTCTATGCTTAAACATTGTAGACTTTAATCTTCACATGTATACTTTAATTCTTGCACTTACTAATTCTAGTATGTTTTGATCTTTATGCTTTGTGAACCATTAATTGTGACATATATGTGCTATATGCACGTGGTTATTAACAACCATTAACACAAGTAATAGATTCAGAGATGTTAAAGTAAATAAATTGAACAAACAAGTTGCAAATGGACAACCACAAGAATAAATTAAAGTTTAACTTATAAAAATTGTTTGAATCAAGCTTGTTTCACACCCCGATTTCCACGTATAACCCGGTGGACCCGGTGGGAGTATCGTGACGTAGTTGATATCATCATAGTCAATTATACACAGTTATAGCACATCGGAAGGCTTTGAATGAAATTACTATTACAACCCGAAAGTTTAAAGTACGAATAAAATAATATACAGACGGTTGTAAAAAGGATCCACAGCGGATCTATAAATGAATACATAAAACTGAGTTCCACAGACTTAAGGCATCTAAGGATTTGCAAAGTCCTCTTATTATGCTAAGTAGCTCCAGCCTATTTCGTGAGGTACCTGTCACTTAGTCTTTGGAAACTACGTCAGTTTTCACTGGTAAATACAAATAACTGACTCATTTTGTTAAACATCTGGAAATGTTAATTTAGATGCACAAGGCGCAAAAATCTTTTATAACTTGGGACAATTACATTTATAATCTTGTATACAATTTTACATGTTTGTCATACTATTAGGGTCGGTTTGAAAACCGAACATGATTAACTAACTCACCACATATAAAACCCACAAAGGATTTATCCCCAACTTGTGGGTAGTTATATTTTAGCATTCGCATCTGTCAGGTGTATGCCTACACCCTTGCTTAGGTCGTGGCCATCAATAACTTAGATGAGCCGAGGATATCCAGGACATGGTTGTTAACCCCCATAGTTTATGTTATCAAACAAAACAGATTAAAACGGGTTATGCGGATTTATTAATCACAATCCGACTAAATGATCCCATACCCGACCAAGCGGCAATAATTAACCGTATCCCAAGCCCGTATAATGGAAAATAAGTTAAATGTATTTACATGAGTTTATGTGTAAACACTACTCAGCCGTATGATACTTAAGACCGTATGAAGGTATCTTCTACCGGGCTACTTAATCTGTATAGAAGGTTTTATCAACCTATTAGGATACTACCGGTCTTTATTTAAGTCAAGGACTTCGACCGGTTAGTTTAAAAGATGGTTTACGGTACAAAGCGCTAGATTAAGCGGTGACCGGAAAGGAACGTAATTTAGACCCAACAAGTATGAAGACTTGTATAATATGGGTAAACTAAACACATTTTGGATTTTGAAGTAAAGATGCCAAGGTTAGACCCGTTTCGGTTCGTTCGTGAAAACTAGTCACATAAGCCGAACCGAACGCGTATAAGCGTGTACGGATAACCGATAAGACATATACATGTTTCCTAAGTTATTATGCTCAAGATATGTTATAACATCAGTGGGATGTCCACAAGTCTGCCCCTAAAGGTCTTGAAACCGAATTAGGCCCTAAAAGGGTATTTTGGTCATTTTAAGGTTTATAAAATGGGTTTACATGTAAACTGAAGTTTTGGTCATAAACATTCTGTAAAAATAATTAATTTATGATATTAATTCAGTAGGATATCATACCTATATGTGATTTATAGTTTATGGCCAAACTATGCCCCGTAAGGGCATTTTGGTCATTTCACATATGGTTTTAGGGACTCATTTGGGATTGAGTTCATGTCTTATCCCTACTATAAAAATACTTAAAATCATTTATAAATTCAGTAGGTAACTAGTCTTGGTCGCTAAATATATTTTAAAGTCAAACTATGTGCTTCTTTAGCGTAAAAGTCTGTAAATGACGATAATTCCGAAGTTTAAGTGATTCTGAGATTATGACAGCTTTGAGGCTTCGAAATAATTTATTTATCATTACATATCAGTAGCAAAAAGTTTTATATGTTAATTATATGTAGAACTCATTTTATTTGCTAAAAGGTTATTATCGTCATTTATAAGCTTTATGTAAGAACTCAAGGCTAAGGTCATAAATAAATCTGACCCGTCATCCCAATAATTCCTAAATATGATATCATAACAGTAGGTAAGGAGCTTTGTGTCAAAATTATGTTTTAAATATGACGCTCGTGATAAAGGGCATTCTAGTCCTTATAAAGGCATGACTTTCGCTTTTCTATATACTTCAGTTTATGACCAGGTTTGGAGCATCAAAATACTCTAAATATGTTTACCAATCAGTACCTAATTCGTTTGCATGTCCTACTACTTTAAAAGTCTCATTTTTGACAAAAGGGCATATTAGTCAATCTTTAAGCATAATAACGGAAACAAGCATATGATCTTAGATTACTAAGTGAACAAGTAGTATACTCAGAGGGTTATTCTATAACATAATATGGTCACAAAAGAACCCTAAGGCATTAAGGAAATAAGCTATTTTGGGTCAGAACTGAAAGTCAAAGTAAAAGTCAAGCTTTTGCGACTTTCGGTTGCGAACCGAGCCTAAACTTAGAATTGTCGAGTCAAACATGTTTAGACATGTTCTAATAATGTTTACCAAGTTATTAAAGTGATAAAATGTGTTTTATAACCTCTACATTATCAGATTTGATTTTATTTAAAATCTGACTAGTTTGACTTTTATCATTAATTTCTTTGACCCGACAAATAACTAAGTAAACGTGGTAATTAGGAGGTGCCCTTTTGAGGGATTAACACCCACCTAATTACGATCACGTAGCCACATTCTCCTCGAACAATGGCTGGACCGTTTAGGTCTAAGCCAAAGGTCAAAGCCGTTTTGCGGCAACTTTGACTTTCGACCTTTAAACGCATAAAAACCCAACTAGAGTGGCTAAGAACACTTACCACTGGTTCTAGCACGAAAATGGACTTAGAGGGGCTTCCTTTTGATCAGGAATCCCAGAGAATGCCAAGCAAGAGAGTAAGAAATGATTTTAGAAGGTGCAAGGATGAATGGCAACTTGAAGCACCTATTAATAATGCACGGAACCATGCTAGGATCACTCCAGGTGTATTTAGGTGTTTTATGATGCCTCCAAGTGTCCTAGAACGAGTAAGGAGCAAGAATATAGCCCCTAGTTTCGAAATGAGGCGGTTTGGAAGCATATGTGTGGAGGTCACACCAAAATCTGCCCAGATACAGGCCTTACGGACCGTAAGCATGGGACCCTTACGGTCCGTAAGCTGTCCATCAGCGTACCAAAATTTAAATTTTGACACGTTTGGCCCCTCAACTTGAATATACGCATCTTGGGACTCATATATATTATATGCCATCAAAAATGATATTTGGCATATTTGGTAGTATAAAATAATTATTCTAAATCTCCCGGTTTGTCGGTAGACCACCCAAAGCATTAGTTTCGCTTGTTCACACTTTTACCCCTTTAAAGTCATCCTTTCAAATGAATAGGGTTTAGGACACGTGTCTTCACCTTATTGGACACGTTTTTGCGAGGTGTTACAGCTTGTGCCATGGAAATAATCAAGGAACTGTCGACGATGACATAAGATGCGACAACGTGTGGATGTGAGCCACGAATAGAATGAATAATATCGCATATTGATGGACAACAAAAACAGAGGAACAAATCAATGTATAGGAACTGATATCGCAAGTCTAACTAATGAAGATGATTGGTGTAAAATAACAAAATAATGAAATGAGAAAGAAAACGAATAAAAAAATATATTTATCTATTTAATAAATCTTCAAAATATTTATGCATTATGTAATTGGAAGTTTGGTACAGTGTTGTTCAAGTTCGGATATCTGAAAATTTCGGGTAGTTCGTTTCACTATCCGAAAATCTGATTAAAATATTTATTTTTATGAGTTTTTTTTGAGAACTAATCATTTTTAAATAAATTTTCAATTTGAATAACCGAATACCAAAATATCCTACTTTTTTAAATAATTTGAAATATACGAAATATCCAAAATTTATAGTTAATATCTTTATTTGATAGTTAAACAATATTCCAGATAATTCAGATATCAGAAATATCCGAAGTTTTTTTTTTAAATTACTATCCGAATTCAAAATTTCAAATATCTGAAATTTTGGATATTTCGAATTCAAAATTTCATATCATTCAAGTTCAATATGGAATTCGATTTGTTTTCAAGTATAAATGAAACAAAATGATGAAAATATTCCAATTTTAATTAAACAAAGACTTTTAATGAAACTACGGTCGTAATTATCCACTCGTTGCGCCGGGGCCCGTTTAGAATTTCCTACGTATCGCACACAATTACAACCAATGAATAAATTTATAAAATTAAACAAAAAATGTTATTTTATTCTTGGAAATTTTATGAAAAACATAAGTTTGAAAACACCCCCTCAACTTTCTTCCAATCTTTGTTTGGTCCCTCACATCCATATTTTATTTTGGTTCGTAGGGTTGCAGAAGATAAACGCCACCAGTCACCCCTCTCATCCCCTTCTCTTTTACATCACACCCGCCTTATAAACCCTCAAAAATCACACACTCTCTCTCTACTTTCTCTCTCTAGAAATCAATCGTGTACCTTGCAACACAAACAATGGGCGCTTCGCTTCCTGCTAAAGAGGCCAATCTCTTCAAGCTCATCGTCGTAAGTTTCTCAATCTCATTCACTTTGACTAGTTGTTCGTAATTATTAAACCCTAGTTGATCTTGTATTGTACGATTTTGGATCGTTAATTGTTGTTATCAATCACAAGTTTTGATTTTTATACATTTTAGTTGCTAATTAGTAATGCATTAAAGTTTATTACATTGATAATGAGAGTATTAGGTTTATGTTAGCATATGCATTAGCTTTTTATAATATTATATAATTTTATATAATTTTTGTAATTTTACTGGAAACTGTGTAATTGTGTATACTGCAAGTTACTGTTAGTATATGGTTAAGGCTGTTATTGATTGAATTCATAGTTAATAACAACAAATAGCGGTAAATAGCGACAAGCTACACGTATGCTGCTATTTCATGTTTAGCGATAAAGTAGTTGAAAATTTAAGAAATATTTTACATGTATATTTTATCAACAATAGCTAAAGTATGCTATCACTAATCATCTAATACGTTTCTTTTTTCAATCGTGAAACAAAAAAACTCTAATGGGCATCGCTTTTTGTATTTATTAGACAAAATAAAAAAAAAATTATTACAGAAACGTCGCTATTTGCCCTATAGCGCCATATGGGCACATCGCTATGTAGCACGCTATAGCTGGCTATTGACAACTATGAGTTGAATTGTTGTTGTAGCTGATAATTGGACTGAGGTTACAAGTTGGTTAAGTATTAGTTTTTGCAACAGTAGTTTAAATCTTGGAATCTTAATGGGTCAAGGTCTATAGGAAAAAAAAATAACGATTTTTCTAAAAACCAAATAGAATTTCATACACCTTAATCTCAGACCTTAAAATGTGCTCAATAACCGTCTCCTGCATTTCTAGTTAGTGCAAATAATTTTTCTGTATATTTTTTCTGGATAATCTTTGACCCAATTACAAGGGATAACAGTTAATTGCAGATTTTCATATATTGTATTGCATTGTTTTGAAGCTGTTGCTATCCTCTTGAAACCAGAACTATTTTTTTGTGTTGATTATTGAGTTGTTTACTGAGATATTGAAACATGCTCACTTGATTGTATTTTTGGCAGAAATCTTATGAAACAAAACAGTATAAAAAGGGGCTTAAGGCTGCAGATGCTATATTGAAGAAGTTCCCGAATCATGGAGGTTCGTGAAGAGTTTATTTTCTAATGCAACGTTCCTATAAGTTATAACATTGATGTGTACAAAACTATGGTCTAGTAGAAGTTTTATCTGGCCGTTGTGACAGATTGCTGCAATAATTATATAATTTTTTCTTATCTGTTTAACTATTCTTGTTACTAGAAACTCTCTCGATGAAGGGATTAACATTGAACTGCATGGACCGTAAGCAAGAAGCATACGAGCTTGTACGGCTAGGATTGAAGGTTTGTTTACTTTCAAACCATGCGTTAAAGTATACTTATTTGATATTACTTTTTGTATTATCGGTACGTTGTCACATATTAAAACTACTTATTTAATTGTAGAATGACCTGAAAAGCCATGTTTGCTGGCACGTGTACGGTCTTCTCTACCGATCCGATAGAGAATACAGGGAGGCAATAAAATGTTACAGGAATGCTCTGAGGATAGATCCCGACAACATTGAAATACTTAGGGACCTATCTCTCTTACAGGTATATATCCTTTATTCTTAAAATGTGATCAATTATATATTGTGCGCGTGTTAAACTTAAATAGATGCGGATATTTGATCTTACACATTAACGAAAGAGAGCCTTAAAGTTGCCAAAGATGATTTAATAGTTGCAGCTTAGAAAGAATTGACCTATTACATATATAAATTATTTTTCGTTTGTTCTATTTTTGTGAGTAAAATGCCATTTTCGTCCCTGAGGTTTGACCAGTTTTGCGACTTTCGTCCAAAGGTTTGGTTTTTCTCATTTGGATCCAAAAGGTTTGAAATCTTTGCCATTTTCATCCAGTTCGTTAACTCCATCCACTTTTCCCCATTAAGTCAGGGGCATTTTTTGTCTTTTCTGTTAACATAAAGGGCAATTTGGTCCTTTTCACTTTATGTACATTATGCTAAATGCTTGTACATAAAGTCAAAAAGACCGAATTGCCCTTTAGGTTAACAAGAAAGACAGAAGTACCCCTGTCTTAACGGAGAAAAATGGATGGAGTTAAAGAGCCGGATGAAAAAGGCAAGATTTCAAACCTTTTGGATCCAGATGCGAAAAAACAAACCTTTAGACGAAAGCCACAAAACTGGCCAAACCTCAGGGACGAATATGACATTTTACTCTATTTTGGTTTTGGGTAAGCTAACAGTGGCTTTTTCTGTACAATTATAGGCGCAAATGCGTGACTTGTCGGGTTTTGTTGAAACTAGACAACGGTTGCTGACTTTGAAGCCTAATCATCGGATGAACTGGATTGGTTTTGCGGTTTCACATCATCTAAATTCAAAGTGAGTTGCTGTCTATTGTCATTTTTAATTTCAGTTAATCAAAATGTTATTTGCCATCGGTAACTTATTTATAAATATTGTTTTACAAGTGCATCAAAAGCAATTGATATCCTGGAAGCATATGAAGGGACTCTTGAAGATGATTATCCTCCAGAAAATGAACGTTGTGAGCATGGTGAAATGCTGTTATACAAGGTAATAGTTGTGCTAGGTAATAATTTTATAAAAAATGAAATCTTTTTGTTTTTTCTGAAACTTTTTTAGGAACTTATTTATAAAATCTTCCGTTCAGATATCTTTATTGGAGGAATGTGGCTTTCTTGAGAAAGCGCTTGAAGAGTTGCGCAAAAAAGAGTTCAAGATTGTAAGTTTACTTTATAATTCTTTTGTTTACGATGACGTAACGAATTGGCTATATTTCATAACCCGTTTTGATTATCGGATTAGGTTGATAAGTTATCATACAAGGAAGAGGAGGCTTCGCTTCTTGTGAAGCTCAATCGTCTTGAGGAAGGTGAAAAGTTGTATAGGGTACTCCTTACTATGAATCCCGACAACTACAGGTACACAAAAACTCAGTGTTGATAATGCTGTTAACATAGTTATCGATATCGCGTGGTTCATAGCGTATCACCCATTTCTCGCAATCTGTTATCTAGCGACTCCATAGCGTGATTATAGCGGGATTCCGAGGACGAATTCCGGCTCTAGTGCTGCAATTTCTGCCTGAAATGAGGAAGAAGAAGAGCGGCTGTGTTTCTTGCGTTATAGCCTTTTAGGGTTAAATAACTTCATGGATTAAACATTTAACCCCTCTATCTTTCACTAGTTACATTTAGTCCCTAAACTTGTAAAAGATTACATAAAAAGTGTAAAATTAGTTTGTGTATTTTAACATTTAACCCCCTCTATTTTCACTAGTTTACATTTGGTCCTTAAACTTAAAAAATTTTGGTTCTTAAACTTAAAAATTATAAATAAAAAATATAAAATTAACATTATATATACTCACATATACATAGTTACATACATACATATATAGGATAAAGTTCAAGAGTGAGCACAAGTGTATTTGCGAACTGAGCGAACTAATCCTGACCATACACGTGTGTACATCAATGGCCAGGATTTGACCATCAAATCATAAAGTACACGTGTACTTCATCATCAAATCCTGGCCATTGATGTACACGCGTGTATGGTCAGGATTTGTTCACTCAGTTCGCAAATACACTGGTGTTCACTATTGAACCTCACCCTACATATATATACACACACACACATGGGGAAGGTTAATTTACAATAGCCGGTTAAGGTACAATAGCCCCTTAATGTGCAGTGGTACGCGACTTCATTTTATAATACGCATGTTATAAGACATAATTATGCACATTATAATACATAATTACCCACGTTATTTGCCTAATTACGCATGGGTTGGGTTAAACCCTAATTACGCATGGGTTGGGTTAACCCTAGTTACGTACGTTTATTTGCATAATTATGCACCTTATATTGGTGGTCTCGTAGCGTCGCACGTTAAGAGCCTTTTGTATTTAAACCTTTCACTATATATATATTATATATATATATACATTATAAAATATAAATATATATTTTTTATTTCTTAAAATTTTAACTACCTTGTTGCTAAGCACGAAATAGCAGGCATTTTGTCATTGCCGTCGCTACGTAACATATAGGGATCGCTACGTAACAATAGTACCTGTCGCTGTTCGCTATCGATAACTATGGCTGTAAAACATTTCTGAAACCATTACTGTAAAATTACAAAAAATATTTGATATATGAACTCTTCTGTCTAGATACTATGAAGAATTACAGAAGTGCGTTGGACTGTATTTAAAGACTGGTCAATATTCCTCCGATGAAATCGACAAGTTGGATGCTCTGTACCGATCTCTTGGGGAGCAGTACACGTGGTCTTCTGCTGTTAAGGTGATCATATTTCATGTCACTTTTAGAATTACTAACTCAATCTTAAATGGAATATTAAAATTGCAACATTATCCTTCAGAGAATCCCGCTAGATTTTTTGGGTGACGAGAAGTTTCGGGATGCAGCGGATAGTTATATCAGGCCTCTTTTAACAAAGGTACTAATGTCACGCTGGGTATTTATTTCCTTATTGCAACGTTTTGGACGCAAACTTATGCTTTTTTCGATGCCAAATGTAGGGGGTCCCGTCACTGTTCTCTGATCTTTCGCCTCTGTATGATCATGCTGGCAAGGTTCGTGGAAGCACCTCATTGAAGGTTCCAGACTTTATCATTATTTTGACATATTTTGACTTTTATGACTTTTTTATAGGCTGATATTCTTGAAAAGTTGGTTCTTGGCTTGGAGGAATCGCTTAAAAAGACAGGCGGATACCCTGGAAGGTACAATTGGATCATGAGCATCACTCACCCATCGTCGTCGAAACTTGAAGTAACTCGAACTTGTACCGTCAAATATTTGACCCGACTCATTTTCGAACAAAACTTATGTCAAAACGTAGACTAAATAACAACACACATGAAAATAAGCTTGAAAACGTATTATATTTGACCCGACTCATTACCTTGAAAATTTACGTCGAAACGTAAAGCAACTTGGATTTATAACGAAACGTACTTAAAAATACGCACGTAAGAAAATAGTGTTTTTTACGTTAAAGAATGGTACCAAGCGTTGAGACGGAGTCGAAACGTAAAGTAACTCGAATTTATACCGCCTAGTGAAAACGTATAATATTTGACTTGACTCGTTTTGGAACAAAACGTAGACCAACAAAAAATGTACATAAAAATAAGCACGTAAAACTCAGGGACAAAATGACATTTTAAAAGTTTTTAGATCGCCGAGGGGTTTAAGCGGCAATGCTAAAAGTTGAATACACAAAAAGAAAAAAAACCTTGGGTTGGATGGCATTGTTGTAAATTTGACAGAAAAAAATAGAGGTTGTGTCTTAGGTTCTATCCCTAAGACTCTCCTTTCTTATATATATATATAGGGGTTAGTTAACATACAATGTTCCTTAACGTACGCTAGGAAATCAAGCATGTTATAAAACTCAAAAACCCTAATCACGCATGTTGAAAACCATAATCACGCATGTACAAAATCAGAAATCACGCATGGGGTACAAAACTTAATCACGCCTGTTATAAAAATAATCACGTATGTTATATATTCCCAGCGTACGTTAAGCCTAATTGTACAATACACTTTCACTATATATATTTATATTTATTTTGTTGCATCTTATGTACAGATCAGAAACGGAGCCACCTTCGACACTTCTATGGACCTTGTTCTATTTAGCTCAGGTTCGGTCTTGCTTTATAAGTTGTTTCGATTTAAATAAATTTGCTTAATACGTTCTTATGTTGTTGTGCTCATGCAGCATTATGACAGACGGGCTCAGTATGACGTGGCTCTTGCTAAAATCGAGGAAGCTATGCAGCATACTCCAACTGTTATCGATTTATACTCTGTCAAGGTCTGCATACTTTTATTTTTATTTTACATTTTTTTACCACAGATAATCTTATTAGTGAGATCTTGTATTTTTTTGTATGCAGAGCAAGATACTGAAACATGCTGGCGATTTTACAGCAGCCGCTGCATTAGCAGATGAAGCTCGGTGCATGGATCTTGCCGACCGTTACGTAAATAGTCAATGCGTTAAAAGAATGCTGCAGGCTGATCAGGTACAAATATTCAAATACGTTATGATATTCGTTTACTTTATTTTAAACATTCATACACTTCCTGACTTAAGCTTTTTACTCTCTAAAATGAATTTTGTTAGGTTACGCTTGCGGAAAAGACAGCAGTACTGTTCACAAAAGACGGTGAACAACATAATAACCTGCATGACATGCAGTGCATGTGGTTAGTGTTTGTTACAAACTTGTTACCTAGAATTTGTAACAAACCAAAGAGTATAATGGCATTTTCGTCCCTGAGGATTGGCCAGGTTTCAAATCATGCCCTTTTCCTCTGGCTCGTTAACTCCATCCATTTTCTCCGTTAATTCAGGGGTATTTTTGTCTTTTTGTTAACCTAAAGGGTAATTCGGTTTTTTTCACTTCATGTAAAAAGACCGAATATCCCTGAAAAAGACTGAATTGCCCTTTAAGTTATCAAAGATGGGAATACCTTGGAAATGGAGGAAAATGGATGGAGTTAATGAGCCGGATAAAAATGGCAAAATCTCAAACCTTTTCGATCCGATGCGGAAAAGTAAACCTTTGGATGAAAATGGCATTTTACTCGACAAAAAGGTATGAAAATTTTTACTGATTTTGTCTCCATTGAAGGTATGAACTTGCTTCTGGTGAAAGCTATTTCCGGCAGGGTGAACTTGGACGGGCTTTGAAAAAGTTTTTGCTGGTTGAGAAACATTATGCAGATATAACTGAAGACCAATTTGATTTCCATTCATATTGTTTAAGAAAAATGACGTTGCGTGCATATATCGAAATGTTGAGATTTCAAGACCGGCTTCATGCTCATGCTTACTTTCGCAAGGCAGCTGCTGGGGCTATAAGGTGAAGTTTCCTGTCGCCATGTTCGAAAAATAAGTCAACATAGTCAAAGTTACTGTGGTCGTTTTACATTATAGTTTTATGACAAACAGTATTTTTGTTTGATTGTTTTCGTGCTCCATTGGTTGATGCAGATGCTATATCAAGTATTATGATTCTCCACCAAAATCATCAACCGAAGAAGACGATGAATTAGCAAAATTGCCTGCTGCTCAGAAGAAGAAATTGAGGCAAAAACAGAGGAAGGCTGAAGCACGGGCGAAAAAAGTATATCTAATTTTTTTTTGTTTTTCTTAACAGATATAAGTTTTAAGTATGAGTAAAATGCCACTTTTGTCCCTGAGGTTTGACCAGTTTTGCGACTTTCGTCCAAAGGGTTGTTTTTCTGCATCTTGATCCAAAAGGTTTGAAATCTTGTCATATTCTTCCGGCTCGTTAACTCCATCCTTTTTTCTCTGTTAAGTCATGGGTATTTTCGTCTTTTTTGTTAACTTAAAGGGCAATTTGGTCTTTTCAGGGGTATTTGGTCTTTTTACATAAAGTGAAAAATACAAAATTGCCCTTTAAGTAAGCAAAAAAGATGGGAAATACCTCTTACTTAACAGAGAAAAGTGGATGGAGTTAACGGGCCGTATGAAAATGGCAAGATTTCAAACCTTTTGAATCTAGATGCGGAAAAACAAACCTTTGGACGAAAATCAACTGGCCAAACCTCAGGGCGCTCAGGGACGAAAACGGCATTTTACCCTTTAAGCTGAAAGTGGCAAAATGGGTGGGTTGGGCAAGTTGTGTAGTGACTCAAAAGTGGGTAGCTTTTTGTGAAGGGATGGATCGACCCAGAACAAAGTAGTTTCTCTTTATTTTGAATAAAACATACGCTTTGGAGCGACTTCCAACATGTTTTCTTTTAAGCTAATTCTTATTTTATTTTACCTGGTTAACGTGTTTAATATGTTAGGCATGTTTTTTTAATGTTCTCTTAGGAGGCAGAAGAAAAGAGCGAGGAAGCTAATGTGAGTGGCGTTTCTAAGCAAGGGAAACGAAACGTCAAGACAGTTGATCCGGATCCACATGGAGAGAAATTATTGCAGGTTTTCCCATCTATTCTAAGAAAAGCAAATTTTTTTTAAAAAAGTTGTGGATTTTGGTTTATTCACACACATTTGAAGATGATATTCTTTTGACCAATATGTAAAGTAACTATTCTCGTTTGACCTAGATTGAAGATCCTTTAGCGGAAGCTGGAAAGTACCTGAAAACTACTTCAGAAACATTCATCTGATCACTTGGAGACACATTTACTGTCGTTTGAAGTTAATATGAGAAAGGAAAAGATCTTGCTTGCTTTGCAGGTAATTTTATTTACTGCCTTTTGGTTTTTAGAAAATTTTAATCGTTGGGTTATGGTTATAAAACTGTGTGGTCAGTTCTGTTAATTCGAAAAACGTCAGCTATGGACGTGGGTAAATTCAAGCTAATCTCAATTAATGAATTCAATTATTTATCATGTTAAATACATATCAGCAATCTTTTTAATTTGTAAAGAAGGATAAGCGACAAGCCGACAAGTAATATATGTTAATGTATTATATTTATAACAAATATTTTCTGACATAATATGTATTATTTACAAAAAAATAAAAATATAAAAGTTTATTTTAATCTTGGTTCAGCTATTTCGGTTATTTATACACATATAACCATAACCGAATCATGAAAGTTGGTTATTTATAATAGAATTATTATTAATAATATGATATTCTGACTGCTTTTCTGTTTCATCAAGGCTTTGAAGCACCTGCTACAATTAGATGCCGAGAATCCCGACACTCATCGCTGCTTGGTATGTCCATAATTTTATTAACTTGCATCATAACCGTGTGATACCCACACGTGTATCCACATTCTTACTTTATATACTTGTATCGCAGATAAGATTCTTTCATAAAGTGGCATCAAGGTCAGCTCCTACAACCGATGCCGAGAAACTCGTTTCCGGAGTATTAGAAGCAGAACGACCAACTTTCAGGTTATCTATCATTCTATTGCGTTTCTAATGCAAAATCTTCTATTTCTCCACGTCTTTCTATTTGAGTTTTCATTTGCTTTTTTGTAGTCAGCTGCATGATAAATCTCTGATGGAGGCAAACACTGTTTTTCTCGAGCAACATAAAGGTCATCTTTTTTCCCTACTGATGATTACGTGTGTGTACGATGAACACCTTTAAGACGTCAGTCATGCTGTGATTTTGCAGATTCGTTGTTACACAGAGCAGCAGCAGCCGAGATGATCTATTGTTTAGAACCGAACAAGAAGGCAGAAGCATTAAAATTGATTGAAGAATCCCCCAAGAACTCTGTTTCAAGGTAAAATTTAGGGTTTGCTAGACATGAGTTGGTCGACGGTTCATATCCTACCCGTAGGGCTGCAAACGAACCAAACAAACACGAACAAGACCTTGTTCGTGTTTGTTTGTTAAGAAATATGTGTCACGAACTGTTCATGAATACTTACCGAACGAGATTTTATCTCCGTGTTCGTTTGTTAAGGAAATGAATTTGTTCATGTTTGGTTGTTAATATTTGGCAACGAACGAAAACGAACGTTGATGAACACAAATGAGCACAAACTAATGTTCATGAACACAAATGGAAACAAACGAATTACGAACACAAACAATCGTTCATGAACAAAATTATAATACACCGACACTTTTTAAATATTTACTTATCGGAATTTTGAAGTATTTAAATAAAATATGAAAACTAAAAACACTAATGAACTATGGAACATAATCAAACCCCGACGTACATGTTACTGAACGTTCACGAACATACATGAATGAATGCGGCCTCTGTTCATGTTCGTTCATCTGACTAAACGAACGGAATTTCTCGTTTGTAAAAATGAGACTTTTATGAGAATCCTAATAAAAAAGATTCAAATGAGAAGTTTTCGTTATACTTAAACGTCTGTTTTGTCACTGAATTAGTAGTGGCCCGCTTGGATCCGTGAAAGAATCGAAGTTGAAAGATTGTGTTGCAGTTCACAAAATTCTGGTTGCTATTTTGATGATCGAGATGCTGCGCTAAGTCAGTCTCACCTCACCCTTTTTGTTCTTCATAAAGCCGCTGCCAATTCTGTATCTGATTTTTTATTATTATATTTTATTTTGCAGGATGGAAAAACCTATGTGCACAAGAGTTTCCATACTCGACCTACTTTGAAGGCAGCCTCTGCTCATCAAACAAAGCTTCGAAACAGGCACACAAGACTACTGAAAACGGAGGTATTGAATTCGTTCCATCGAACGGTAAAGTAGAAAAGCTAGATGCCATGAAGAATCTAGCCATCTAACAAGAAAACCGAATTTTAACCAGATTTTATATGATTAAGCCATTCGCGGTTGTAGGATAAGGTTTTAGATCCTGGAAAAAAAAAACTAAAACTGGTTTGCATCCTCGAAGCGTTTTCTTTTGTTCATGTGATCACAATTCCTTAAAAATGTGTATAACCTACTCAAGTTTCTTGTGTCCACCCGAGTCATGGACCCGATGTTTTTAAGGTTAGAAAAATATCCTTGAACCGTGGCGCCCTTTTGAAGGCAGTCAAGAATCTTGAGAGTATGTTGTACTGCTATTTTTGGTTGGTCTTTTTTCTTCTTTTTTATTATTATTATTTATGTTGTATAATTGCTATTTTTATGTGACAAAATTTTGACTTATAAATTTTACGATAAGCGATCTTAGCCTTGGATATTATGATGATGGATTTACTTATGTGTAGTTTTTGGTTTGGTGTCGTGTGGTCGTGTTCGTACAATACTAGTTTTTTTTTCAGATTACGGTTTTTAATGGGTTGACCATAGGGGCGAGGGTTTGATCATGATTTGATCCGACGCTAAGGAAAGAAAAAAAATCAATAATGTGAATCATATGAACGCTTTAAAATCAAAATACTAACAACTAATCTAAGAAATGATAATATTGTGTTTCTTTAATCACTTTAGCGAAAAGACTGTTTGGTACGAGGTAATGGAAGTGCTAGATAATGAAATGGATGAACGATGGCATGGACAAGGGAAAGAAATCAGTTATTACTACCTTGTCCTGTTTGGTAGTGGGGAAAAAATCGATTGAAATACAATTCTTTAAAATGACAAAAATCAACTGCCTCAAAATAAAGAAAATTTACCAATTTTTCACAATGTTATTCTGTTAAAACTTTTTTTATTAAATTACCATAATATAAATTAGCAACACCAAGTTGCTTTATCTTCTTGTAAACTATGTATTGGGAGTATTATCATAATATAAATTAGCAACACAAAGTTGCTTTATCTTCTTGTAAACTATGTATTGGGAGTATTTCAAAAAATATTTGACTTTTACATTTTCAACACAAAGGTTTTTATCTTTTAAATTTAATCACTTTAATTTTATTGACTTTTACATTTTCAACACATTATCATAATATAAATTAGCAACACAAAGTTGCTTTATCTTCTTGTAAACTATGTATTGGGAGTATTTCAAAAAATATTTGACTTTTACATTTTCAACACAAAGGTTTTTATCTTTAAATTTAACCACTTTAATTTTGTTATTTTTTTCTGAACGGCCTATGGTTAGAATGTCGCTAATCAGGTTAGTAGTTAGTACATTAGTATCACCAAGTTAGTATTAAAATCGCCCATTGCCTGGATTTGAACCCAAGACCTCTAAGAGAAGCAAACTTTCCTCCAAGTTCGAGATGGTGTATGTTTCGAAGTAAATTTTTTTGGAAAACAAATCATGTCAAATATAATATGTTTTTTGTGTTTATTTTATGAATTTTCGTAAATTTGTTTCGAACCGAGTGCAGTCAAATTGTGGTTTTCTTTTTCCCCTTTTTTCAAAAGCTCTAATTAACCTCTTTTCATTATACGTGTACGGTATAAATTTGATTTATTTTATGTTTTGATCCAATCGCAATGCTTATATAGGTTACATTAAGTTCGATCGGATACGTCGAAACGTATGTTTTCATATGGTTAACTCATCAATAACGTTTGTACTAATCCATTCGATGTTTTAATGTTCCCGCGCCGCAACGGCGCGGGTCTTTTTGCTAGTTTATATTATTTATGAAAACTAATATATATTTAACAAGTAAAATATTAAATCATCCAAAAGTCTCCAACTAATTTTTTGACATCATCCAAAATTTGGTAACTAAAACAGAATAAAATTAAGGAAAAATTATAAGTTTTGTCTTTTATCTATATACCCCTTTTCAAGTGGTGTCATTTTCAACGAATTTTGACAAGTTTTGCCCTTTATAGGGAATTTTGTTGCACGTTACGTCCTTTGAGTCTAACCCAGTTAAGCTTTTTTGTTAAATCTTATTACACATGGGTAATTTAGTCTTTTTACACACTCATTTATTTAACAGGATAAAACTTGTAACTTCTTTTGTTATTTAGTCCGTGTTTACATGTGTTTTGAAATCACTACAAGCGTGTCGCGCACGGAACCGCTGACAAAAATAAAAAGAAAATATAGAAAAAAAAAACACTAAAAGATAACCGAAAGAAAATCAACCAAAAAAGTTGTATGTTAATGATGTTGCTCGTTTGAAACCCGTGGTCAGAGATGAGCAAATGGTTCTGGGTACCAGTACCGAGTTTCCTGAACCGAAATATCTTAAGTACCAATTCGGTACCGAGTTTTGGAGTTCCTAGTACTAGTTCGCTACCGGTTTTTACCTTTATATACAGATAGTAACCGGTATTTTTGGTTCCAGGACTGATTCGGTATCGGTTGGCACTGAACTCATCCCTACTTCTGAACTAAAAAAATCATTAAAAGTTGAAGAAAATCAACAAAAAAGTCGCACGATACCGTTGTTCGTACAATACTCGTGATCAACGATGAGCAAATGGTATCGGGAGTACCGAATTTTCCAAACTAAAAGATTTTCAAATCAATTCGGTACCGAGTTTTGGCGTTTTTTGTATCAGGCTGGTGCCGATTTTTACCTTCATGTACCGATAACAAACCGTACCATACTGACTTTTTCGATACCAATACCAGCTGACATCAAATTTATTCAACTTAAAAAGCAAAGAAAATAACTATTATTATAATACTAAATAATGAAAGTACTAACAAATATATATATTATTATAATATTAAAAACACTATTTATATACTTTCCTTTTTAATATATATATGAGTGAGGAAGTATAATCTATATAAAGGCTAGGAAGAAATTCTAGCCTACACGTGGCAAACTAAAAAATAAGAGACAAAGGGTATTTTGGTCAAGCATTAACAAATTATCATTACTGTCTTCTTCACCCCACCCAACCCTATCTTCACTCCCATCACCCACACGCCAACCATCACCATAACCACCGGCACCACCATCACCACCGCCTCTGCTACCCTAACTACCACCACAATCAGCACCGCCGCTGCCGCCCTAACTACCACCACAATCACCACACAACCCTTGATCAACGATGTACCGGTCGAGCTCGTTTAGCCGGAGATTCTCCGCTACAAAGCCTTCGAACAGACCTTCCTTCTCAGCGGCCACAAGTTCGCCGCCATCAACATGCGGATCCTCGTTAAACGCAGAGGTAACACCTCTCAGATCTGAGCATCTCCAAATTGATGAAGAACAAAAGAATCAGATTAAAATCGATTACGTTTTCTTTCAGAAAGTTTGAAGAAGTTACTGAAAGAAGAAAATTATTTGGTGGCTGCCATTAAGATTGAGGATAAAACAAAGAAAAACAAAAGGTGTAGTTTTTATTTATTGACGTAAAAGCATCCATATTATATAAGAGCATCAGAAGAATGAGTTTAAAATCCATTGCGTTTTACATTCCATTGTGTTTTAGCTTTTTATAAGTTTAGTGTTTGAGAGAAAAAAATAGATATATTAGTGAATAATAGTGCCTGCTACCTTGCTGTATCATTATCAACACCTTGAAACTCATTTTGTTTTTAGTGATTAGTTTCCTCAGTTTCTAACACAACTTTTTTTAAGCTTATCTGTTCTTCTTTGGTTTCTTGGCTGATTATATTTTTAACCATGAGGTGTATTTCCAAGCTAAGAAATACAATTAATTATTAGGAGATAATGATAAAAATTATGTTGCGTTTTACACCTCCTATAAATTATTTGTTTTTTTCATGGGAACCATTGTTTTATAACATCACTGAAAATAAGGTATATATTTTATTGCGTTTTTTAATTGTGTTTTAAGTCTATTACGTTTTATAACCTAATTAATAAACATATTTTGAGTGTGTTTTTATTCCATTGCGTTTACAAAATAATGAAAAAACACTGTTTTTTTTTGTTTTTTTGTCCATTGCGTTTTACAAAATAATGAAAAAACATAGTTTTTTTTTTTCCATTGCGTTTTACAAAATAATGAAAAAACAAGTTTTTTTCCATTCGTTTTACAAAATAATGAAAAAACACAGTTTTTTTTTGTGTGTTTTTGTCCATTGCGTTTAAAAACAACAAAAAAAAACACTTTTTTTTGGGTTGTTTTCTATCAATTGCTTTTTAGAAATAACACTTTCTTTTATGTTTTTGATTCATTGTTTTTTAGAAAGAACACTTTGTTTTATGTTTTTGATCCATTGCGTTTTAGAAAAAAAATCATTTTTTTTTTGTTCATTGCGTTTTACGCATCTGGTTATCGAAAACTTTTTTTCGAAAGTATAGCAATAGTGTGCTCGTTTAAATATAAAAAAACGCTCGTTTTTATGGTGCAATTTGTATAAAAAAATAATGTCGTATGCAAAAGTTATTAACGTTTAAAAAATGGGGGGAATTGGAGGAGAGAGAAACTATTACATTGGATTGACTAGAATGCCCCTAAACAAACCCTATCGCTCCTTTTTTTCTTCAATTTCACTCATTTAATCTTAACCCTTAATTAATAAATAGATGGTCAAGATTACTTTTTAGCCTTTCTACCCAAAGAAACTTCCTATTATATTCTAACCCTATATAGATAATTTTAAAAAAAATTAGAGTAAAATTTCGTTTTTCTCCCTGTGGTTTGGTCACTTTAACGTTTTGCCCAAACTTTAAAAATAACCATTTTCCTCCAATAGTTTGTATGGTTTTTCCATTTTGCTCCATGCGGAGAGCAAAATGGAAAAACAGATAATTTGGATGGAGTTAGAGGCGGGGAGCAAAATGAAAAAAACCATAGCAAACTATTAAAGGAAAATGATATTTTTAAAGGTTTGTGACAAAACGTTAAAGTGACCTAATCACAGGGAGCAAAACGGAAGCTTACTCAAAAAATTATATATATATGTAACAAAAATTACAGACATTTATCTCTCTCCCATCCCCCTTCTCTCTCTCTCTCCACCTATAACCACGTATTCCGCCACCACCACCGTTTTCCGCCACCACCATTTCCACCACCACCATTGCCACCACCAACCACCGTCTTCACCATATGTCGCCCACCCGCCACCACCACCGGTTACTCCCCTGCAACCACCGTCGTCTTCACCATCCAACCACCACGCCCGCTTCCCCTTGCAACCACCGCCTACTCCCTGCAACTCCATCGCCGCTTCCCCTTGCAACCACCATCGGAACCCTAACCCCAAATAGATCCGATGACAGAATCCTCTTCTCCGCCACTCCTTCACCGTCGTCGGAATAACACATCACTCTGTACAAAGTAAATGAATAAACAATTCACACACCCCTTCTTCAGCCTCCTAAATAAGGGCATATATCTTCTGGGCTTACAGTCTTCATGCATTGGTGTTTGCAAATTACAAGGTAAATGTTTGTATTTCATGTTATACTTACATTGATTCTCTAAATCTACATAGCCTTCATGTAAAATTCTTGTTCTTTTACCATTACCCATTATAATCTCACCCTAAATTCTATAAAAGATTTACATTTTCATCTTAGGTTTGTTCGATAATATGATTGAAGCGTACCCATTTGGATAATTTGATGAGATCACATGAAATGTATGAGATTGAAGAGGAAGAATTGGGGGTTTTTGTTTGATATTTTGTGTTGCCTGCCAACTGTTTGATGTTTTGTCCGAGAGAAATGGAGAATTGGGAAGAGGTGGTTAGATTGTTTGAGAACTAAAATGGATGCAAAGTATTTGCATTCACTGGCAGATGAAAATCCGGGTACGTGAATGTGACGAGGGTGGGTGGTCAACGGGTGGGCGAAGGTTGATGGTGGAGTGGTGGTCCGGTGGGAGTTTGCGGAGAGAGAGTATAATTCATTTTGGATTTTGATTATCAAGGGATTTTTACATATTTCACATTACTAAACAGCTTTATTACATATTTACCCAACTTCTAAAATCAATTACATATTACCTCTTTTCTTAAAAAGTTACCATTTTACCCTTTTGTAATTTCTTATTTCAAAATCAAAAACATTTGAGGAGGCTTCGTTCTCCACTGGTTCACATCGCTCCTTCTCCACTGTAATTCCTGATGAAAGGTAATCATTCTTTTTGTTGTGCGGGTTGGTTAAAATTTGAAACCACTGTATCCTAATTTGAGTCCTAACATTTACATTTTCAGATACAACTACATTCGTAAGGTATATTCAATTATGAAAAGCATCAAAATAAATAAAAAACGATAATAAAAGCTAAAGTATTTTACAATCACAAAAAAACATCACATAAAAAGAGAAAATAAAAGCTAAGGTATTTTACAAATATAAAAGACATCACAGTGAAATCACTGTCTTTTAATTTGAGTCCTAACATTTTACATTTAATTCCCAAGGTATTTTCAAAACAATATAATATAAAAACCACATACGTAAATTAAAAACTATAAAAGACGCTACATTAAAAAAAACGAAAATAAAACTTGATAATATCGATTATGAAATAGTCATACATTCATTTTTTGTTTAGTTATCAATGAACTATTTTTGAAATAGTAATTGATGATTTTATAATGGGGAAATATGTAATATTCATTTAATTGGTTCATTAAGGGTAAAATAGTAATTCCCTAAGGGTAATTTTAATGAAAAGAGGAAATATGTAATATATATGGGTTAAGAAGGGAGAAATATGTAATTAATTTTTTTGTTTAGGGAAATATGTAATAAGCTCTCTTAGAAGGAAAGAAATATGTAAAAAACCATATTATCAAAAGAAACAACATTTTGAGTTTGATTTAGGAATAGATTTGAAAAGTCAAACAATTATATTTCCAATTATTTATACACATGTGAGTATTACAAAAATTGTCCTTTATATGTATAAAGACTAAACTACCCTCACGTGACTTGCACGTGATCAGATTTAACAAGAAAATCTAACTAGATTAGGGCTAAAGGACGTAAGTGTAACAAAATTCTTTGTAAAGGGCAAAACCTGTCAACATCAGTTATTACTACCTTGTCCTATTTGGTAGGCGGGAAAAAACGAAGATTGAAATACAATTCATTAAAATGACAAAAATCGAACTGCCTCAAAATAAAGAAAATTTACTAATTTTTCACAATGTTATTCTGTTAATTTTTTTATTAAATTTATATTATTTATGAAAACTAATATATATTTAACAAGTAAAATATTAAATCATCCAAAAGTCTCCAACTAATTTTTTAACATCATCCAAAATTCGAAATTTGCCATATATTACATCTTGAGCTAACTTTTTTTTAATGGCAACGGGAACCTCTTTTAAAAACACAACCGAAAAAGGTAGCAAGAAGCTACAAGATATAAAACTGGGACAAATAAAAGAACAAAGAAGTAAACATACAAGTACGATAACAAAAACACTCTGAGCCGACAAACAAAAGGCTTCAGTCTATATCAACAAATTTCCTCCGGTTATCCCAGTCTATTATGAAATCTCTTGTCCGATTTTTGATCATTTCGAAAGCTTGTTCTTTTATTTCTTCACTACTTTGAATACACTTATTTCCTTTCCTTCAAATTTTTTTCGGTTCCTTTTGTTCCATATATGCCACATTGTCAATGAGAAGATCGCATGAATTATCATCTTCCTCTTGTTTGAAAATCCCAGATTGTTGATACTACTCAGTAACTCTTTTACTGTTTCCAGCCTCTGGTTCGTTGATATCCCGGTCCACCAAAGCACTTGTCTCCAAACTTCTTTAGCTACTTGACATCAACTAGCGCATGATCCATTGTCTCTTCCCAATCATTGCACATGATACAATTCGTTGCTTGAATATTCACGCCTCTTTTTCTTAAGCCCGCATCCTTTAGAATCCTACCCTCACTTGCACACCATATAAATATATTGATATTCCACCACATCTTGTGCTATCGGCAAGCATGATATTTACTCATCCAAGATTCTATTTTTCATCAGCCTTCTCATCTCCGTTCCATTAACTCGATTTTTTGCATATCTCTTAAAATATTTGCTGTGATTTTGATTTTTCAAATGTCAACATTTTAAATAACTATGTAGAAAAGGAAATTCAACTGACCTTAATGACTTGGCATAACAGTCACATATCTGTGAGGCATCATACAGATATGAATCTCACATTTTAGTAGCTTAATGGTTTTGTATCTAATATGATCCAAGTCTTGGCTTCAATATATGTATAATTGCAAGTCTTGGTCCATAATCTGCTTTGTGTAATTGTGTATGCAATTCGAATACATCAACATTGATGCCTCGATGAATGAATTCTGAGAAGCTCTTGAACAACCTTCGAGTGTCAATGCTAGAGGTGCACAAAAAACCCGAACCCGTAACTGGACCCCAAAAAAACCCGGAACTGGGTTTTTTTTATACCCTTCTAATACCAAAACCTGTACCCGAGCCGGACCCGATTTGTACCCGGTAATACTCTAAAACCGGA
Source organism: Scalesia atractyloides (assembly GCA_947069175.1). Classification (NCBI taxonomy): domain Eukaryota; kingdom Viridiplantae; phylum Streptophyta; class Magnoliopsida; order Asterales; family Asteraceae; genus Scalesia; species Scalesia atractyloides. The sequence goes on from CAMTDV010000017.1 coordinate 12,349,294, forward strand.
ACCGGGTTCTTCCAATGCCGAGGTTTTTCAAATACCCGACCTAAACCCAAAATTACCTGAAAAATAATTGAAAACTACCCAAAAAAATACCCCTAAAAAGTGCAACCCATTAAAAAATCTAATCTATACCCAAATATATATGGAAAAAAGCCTGAAAAAACCCAAAAATAGGGTTTTTTTCAATACCCGAAAATAGGGAATTCAAATACCCGGTTCTATATCTGACCCGATGCATAGGGTATGGTTTTTAGAGACAATACCCGGTCATACCCGAACCCGGTTCCATACCCAAAACCGGGTATTTGAAAAACCCGATTTGTGAACCTCTAGTCAATGCTTGATAATTCACACAATCCAACCTGCCAAAATTTACAACCCAAAACTAACCAACAAAACACTCCATTTTTCATTCTCGTAATGAACCATTCTATTCCGCCATTAATGTTTGTGTGTTATCATCATCATCATTATTATTATTATTATTATTATTATTATTATTATTATTATTATTATCCTGTGAAGTTAAATTTACATCGAGATAGATGGTAAACGGGTAACAAGCTGCGCTACTACCCCTTATGGTTTCTATTGCACTACGCTAAATGTTTGAACTTTATCTCTTCTTTAATTGGTTCTACAAGACAAAAGCAAACCCACCGTAAGATCTTAACCTTAACAAAATCCGGCATTGTGGCAAGAGGGGATGCGCCAAGGAAAAGTTGCAAGTCATTTGATAAATAAAAGATAATGTGTAGAATCCCGGAGTCTCAACCTATTTCGTGGTTAAAAAGCTATTCTAGTTCGGCATTGTAACTTTATACTAGCAACTAAGTTTCTTAAGTAGTAATTTAATGTTTACTTTGTTCTTCTAAAATTACTCAACTTGGTATTTCAATAAGACTTTAAATGTATGACTAGTGTTAATATTTGAGTAATAACCCTTTATTATATACAAGAAAATATATGGCTTTGTTTGATAATTTTTTGAATGAATTAAACGACCAAGTGGGTCAAACAGATATGTTACCTTCGATGTGACCAGTTAATAAATTTTGGTGTGAGGGAAAACAACATTGAATATAGTTGCAGAAGACAAACAGTAGATGTGGGCCGTGGGTGATGTTGGGTTTGAGATAGGGTTGGGCTTGGGTTGGGCCCTAGAGTTTGGTTCAGGGATGGTATGTCAATCATTTGCTGGAAACACCAAAATCTTAGCTGTGTTGGGTCGTGCTGTTGCTTCAAAGAAACACTTATGATCTCATATCTCAATTTTCATTCTCCTATTTCATAAATCAATCGTTTCATTTAACTTTTATGTACCAAAATAACAATAGGTATTTTTTTAAAATTTAGAGGCATCGGTAAATTTCTTAACTGATCTATTGAAAGGAAGACCTACCTTTAGGCCAGCTGACATTTTGGTCTTTGAATAGACAGGAGGAAAACACGTTTGTATGGATCTAACAGAGGTTTCCCCCCTTGTGGGCAGTGGGCATAGGGGTAGTGCTTTCACGGCGGGTCAGTCTGCTTTAAAAAGCTGCTTCGGGCAAAAGACGTGGTTTTGCTATTCAAAAAGAGGGTAGCGGCACAACTTGTTGCCCGTTTACCTTCTATTTCGATAACATCATTTTATAATACACTTTTTATAAGTTTTAAATTGAAAAAAAATAGTTTTAAGTGTTAAATAAAGAAATTTCACCTTTTATTACATAAGAATTATTTATTTCTTAAGGGAAAAAAGAATAAGAGTGTAACTTATTTTTGTTATCTCCATTGCGCACAATAGAGTTCATGAAGAATCAATTAACAGAGTTTAAGAGCATTCACATATCATTCCATATTTTTAATCATATAATTTAACTAAAAATCACATTTTTATAAATTTGTTTCTCATTTTTAAAAAGTCTACTAAATCTATTAGGGGTGTGCACGGTTCGGTTCGATTATTAGCATTATCCGTAACCATATCCGAAGTCATCGGTTTATCGGTCCGGTTAATTCGGTTAATTTGTCGGTTTTTGGTTCGGTTCGATTAATTTTCGATTAATAACCAATTCAAACAAGTGTTAATTTTTTTGCTTAGGTATAAATACTTGAAATAGATGTATAAATACATGAAATGGGTGTATAAATAAATAAAATAGATGTTTAAGTACATGAAATGAAAGTACAAATAAATGAAATGAAGGTATAAATAAATGAAATGGAGGTATTATCACATGAAATGAAAGTATAAAACATGAAATATATGAAATAGAGGTATAAAATCTAGAAATAAAAAAATAAAAATGGTTCGGTTCGGTTAATTTCGGTTAACCGATGGTAAAAAAAATTATCCGTTAACCGACTTTCGGTTAATTTCGGTTCGGTTTTTCAGTTTTCGGTTAACGGTTCAGTTGTTGCACACCCCTACAATCTATATCGCATATTTGTCTCTATTCAATTAAATAATACTTATTTATTCTTCATTTTATTATTTTTTCTCTTTCTTCCAATCATATCCATCAATATAAAATATATATATTATATAGTGAAAGTGTATTGTACAATTTTGGTTAACGTACGCTATGTACGCTGATAAAATTATAACATGCGTGATTATTTTTATAACATGCGTGATTAGGTTTTTTACCCCATGCATGATTTCTGTTTTTGTACATGCGTGATTATGGTTTTCAAGCATGTGTGATTAGTGTTTTTAAGTTTTATAACATGCGTAATTTCATCTCGTACACATCGTCCGTTAAGGAATATTGTACGTTAACCAACCCTTATATTATATATATAAATTAATATATATTTATATATATATATATATTGTTGATCAAGGACGATTAATAGTAACTTTATTTTTTATATAATATATATAGCTTTTATTATTTTTTATTTAATATATTATAATAGTTTATTCTTATATTTACTTTTAATAACATATTTTTAATTTTTCCCTTTTTTAAAACCTTTTATTTCCTTTACTATTTTTTTAATAATTCTTTTTAGAACATATGTTAATTTATCGATTAATTTGATATTTCTTTAATAATTTACGTTTATAACTTTTTTCTAAAAATTGAAGTAGTTTGATTTTTTTCCATAATATTCCGTTATAAGTTTTGTTAAAAATGAAGTTGTATTCAAATAAAATATTTATTTGGTATCATAAAACGTTACGACAATAAACTAAACCATTCTAATGGTTTGGCTTTCTAAACAACATGCTTTATTTTCAAATCACGTTTGTTTACATTATCGTTTGTTCACGTCCTAAAGAGAAAATAAATGAGAAATAAAAATGCGAGCGTTAACAACCCCGGGCCTCCGGGTGGCGGGTGAACCTCTAGCAAGCTATCATGTTAAGGGTGGCGTACTAGAAATCAAGTAACACATACAATTCAGCAGATTTCACGTATAGTCAAGCATGAGCGGGTAGCGAATAAGCGTTTTGAGTTGTGTGATGTGTTTTGATATACGAACATATGTGACATCCAAAAGTGCATTTAAGCGTAAAAGGGGTTCAAGTATACTCACAGTAGGTGCGTTTATAGAGAGAGGTGGGATCTGATGTAGAGGGGAAGAAGCGCCGGATCAGCCTGTAAGCGAACATAAGTGCATCAGTCTTCCGAATTGCTGAAACGGTCGAAACGTGAAGGAGCAGAGGACAAGTTCGGGCGAAGTTGTACCAAATCTCTTGGATTTGATACAAGTTCGGGCGAACTTATGTGAAAGTTTACTGGAATTATACAAGTTCGGGGGAAATTGCACCAAATCCAAGGATTTGTTGCAAGTTCGGGCGAACTTGACATATTGGCTTACAGAGAGTATAAGTTCGGGCGAACCTGAATGGTTTCTTTGGACACTGTGCAAGTTCGGGCGAACTTGACTGATTTTCTTGGGAAATTGATCAAGTTCGGCTGAAGTTGGTCACCAAATGGTGACAACTTCGAGCGAACTTGCTCTATTTGGAGCGAACTTGACTGTTTTTGTCACCAATTCATGCGTTTTCGCGTCGTTTGCTGAGGAAATCAAGTATCCATCCCTCCAACCTTAAGCTACCGAGCAAAACATAGGCTGGAGATGTCTTTTGGAGCAAGTTTTAGCCACTTAACAGGAACTCGGGCTAATCCGGGCGAACTTGATGGTTCGTACGGGTTAGTCCAGTGCAAGGTGACGACATCGTCCTTGTGCTTCCGGATCTGAGATCTTGCTTGACAACGCCTCATTCCACTTCATAGTGAACGAAACATACGTCATTAGTCCGTATTTAGTGTAAAAATCAATGTTTAAAAGATTTTACTTAGATCTAACACTTGGTGAGTCAAAATCATAAAGATTTCTAGCTTGGGAAGCCAAAGCTAAGCCCAAATACACTCGTTTGGTGTAGATCTAAGTGAAAAACAGAAGTTTTGTAAAAAAAAGATGAAGATTTTCATAAACATAAGAGATTTGATGAAAACGAAGGTAATCCTTGTGCAAAATCGTTGTAAAGCGTTGTTGTTTGCATGAAAACGGGTTGATTCTTACTTGGAATTCAAGGGTCTTCGGTTTCGGGAGGTTTCGGGAGAACTTGCATCAAGAGGTGCACGAATGGAGGTGTTGGGTATTTATAGGTGAAGAGGGTTTTAGCTGATTGGAATCAAGTTTGGCCGAACTTAGCACAAGTTCGGGCGAACTTCGCACAAGTTCGGGCGAAGTTGGCCAGTTTTCCTAAACCTTGTGCAAGTTCGAGCGAACTTGCTGAGTTTTGGAGGGTTTTGAGGCCTGTTCAAGTTCGGGCGAACTTGATGTGATCAAGTTCGGCCGAACTTGGCCTATTGGCTAAGTTTTGTTCGTTATTTTCACGTTAGGTGTTCGTTCAGTGATTCGGTTCGTATTAGATAGTTATATTAAGCGTTTTAAAAGATTAGATAATGCGATTAAGCGATTCGAATGAGCGATACCTAGTATAATCATAAACCATAAAGCACATATAACACAATAATAACATAACGTAACATAATTAACTGCGATTGCGATGCGATGAGGTAAGCGATGTCGAAGGCACAAGTGGTTATTATACAACAATACACTCGACTCTTTAGATAACATAATTTCTTACGATTGCGTTTGTCACACCCCGACCCGCAGCGGAAAAGGTGATCGGGGCATGATTGGGTTATCATCAAAGCTCATGACATTTATTATGCGTTTCATATTCTTTAATACAAATTAAATTGAAATTTACAATAAATGTTACAACTGTTCTAACTAACAATCTAAACTTCTTTGTTCTCTTCTAAGGCATATCCTATGTTTTCCTTGCTTCAACCTGTTCACCTGTATCATGTGTAAAAAGGTTTTGGATCAACATAATGTTGGCGAGGGAATCCTATGGAAAACATTTGAACAAATTTATTTAAATTGATTATGAAATATGTGCACAACCAAACATGAGTAAAAATAGATATAAACTTAATCAACAATCATAAGATATTAAGTGAAACACACATGAACAATAATGGAACATTTAGAGGCACGCGATGCTCAACTCGTCTCTCACGAGGAACTGAGGGGCCTAATGAATGAATTGCATGAACATGATAACATAAATGACACAACTACAAACAATACAAACTCAATGATGCACACATGAACAATAATGGAACATTTAGAGGCACGCGATGCTCAACTCGTCTTTCACGAGGAACTGAGGGGCCTAATGAATGAGTTTCATATATTTTGACAAAAAGAAATAAGTAATCACAACAATATAAACAATCTAAGTTTAGGTCATGATGTGGTATGGCACAATTTTAAATAAATAAGTTATTTATTTTCATAACACATGACACACCCCAAAACGTGTAAATTAAAAGGGGGAGTTGTAAGATTCACTCACAGTGGGTGCGTTCGGTTGATGATGTTGAATACACGCGAAGGGTTTTAACCACGAGTGAGATTTACCTAGATAAATCGCATTATGGTTTGGTAAGTAAACGGATTTTATTAATCTATTTTAATAGGATTGTTGGGTGTATTTTTGTGAGTTTGAGGCTATTTTCTAACCTTAAAAATGTTATTTTTAAGTATTTTTAATTGATTTTTAATAAAATAATTAAATAAAAATAATTAAAAAAATTTATTTTTCTGACCGTTGACCAGCCCGTTGACCGTTGACCGGTTCGATTCGGAATACAAGTGCCCTGAGTGAGGCTCAAACCCGAGATCTCCCGTACGCGTGCACGCAGCTCTACCAACTGAGCTACGTGTCTAACCCGTTATAAATCTGATTTTAATTATATATATATATATTAATTAGTTTAAACCGAAAATCATTTTATTTTAAAAACAGTTTTAAGCGAACCGGACGTGCACTCCACAGGTCTCGAACCCGGGACCTGTGGTTTAATCTAACACACAGTCCACCGCTGGACTGTGTGTTTAACATGTTATATAATTTGATTTTTATTATACTTAAATACAATTTAGTTATTTCCTTTTCTGCCTTATTAAAAAGAATAGATAATTGTTCGAGTCGGTGCAGTAGACCGGACTCGAACTCGTGACCTGTGATATAAATAAACACACAGTCCTCCGCTGGACTGTGTGTCTAACTTGGTTATTATTCCGATTATTAATATACTTAACATATAACTGTGGCGACTCCGGTTCAGTTTAACAAAAAAAATGATTTTTATTAAGGCAGCGTGTGTGAAACGGGATTCGAACTCGAGACCTTTGCGTTATGTGTGCACACAGTCCACCGCTGGACTGTGTGTCTAACCCGAGTAATATCCTGATTTATATTATACATATATGATCCGGATACATCGTCTTCTTCATCAAGTGTTAACCAGATATAAGGTCTGACTGGTTCGAGTTTTTATTCAAGTTTCATTAGTGTTTTACAGTCCATTAAGGTAAGATAAGGGTGAAAAGATAAAGAAAATAAGTGAAGAGGTATACCGACTGGACCCTCTGTTTTCCGGCAGAACTCCGGCGACAGCAATTCCTTCCGGCGACGAGTTCCTTGTAGCAGCGAGTCTCCAGGAAGCTTACAAAGGGTGTGGGTATCTCCGGTATAAGCTCAGAGGCTCTGTGAGGTTCAGAAATGAGGAAATCGGTTTTCCGGCGACGAACAGAAAAGTTCCGGCGAGGGAGTTTTCGCCGAGGAAGAGTGTGGCTTTGAGCGAAAAGGTTTTCAATGGGTTGAGGGTGAATTTATAGGGGAAAATCGAGATGCACCTGGTCTGATTTCCGACTGTATTCGTAAATCATAAAAACTCCGGCGGTTATGGTTTGGTCGCGGACTTCAAACATCGGTTATAACCGATGTCCTAATAATAATTTACGTTATAACTGAAAATGGTGTTAAAAACTCGCGAGATTTCCGGGATTCCGACGACTGAACTAATGGGCGCCGATTTTGAATTCGTAACGTCACTTTATGAATTAAATGATTTCATTATTTAACAAACAAAGCAAGTGGCGCAGTGGTTTGTGTGTGTGAGATAAGTCACTGAATCGACTCGGCGAGTGACCCGGGTTCGAAACCCGGCTGGATCATTTTATTTTTATTTTGCGATTTTCAACAGTTTTTCAAAAACTAAATATATATTCCCGTATAATAATTGATTACGTATCGTTTAAAAATATTTTGGGCATTTAATTCGCAACGAAATTTTTGACTGACTGTTCGGTTGATAAACGGAGCGGGTTTGGTAAATCCGTTTTTGACGGATGTTACAGCGTTGAGTTAGCGTTGTGTTTAATAGGCGTTTAGATGTATTATAGTTGTGGCAAAACATAGTTAGTTAACATAAACCATCCTTTTATTATCGAATATCGGATTACAACGATAGATAAAACGAAATAAGCAGAAACAAATAACAACGAAATTGCGAGTTGTTACAGTCTCCCCTACTTTAGGAAACTTCGTCCAGAAATTTAAGTAGTGGCCGTAACAAAGAGATGTGGATATTTAGCTTTCATATCACTTTCCAATTCCCAGGTGAACTCGGCACCGCGTTTGCCTTCCCATCGGACTTTCACAACAGGAATGCGAGAGCGTCGAAGTTTCTTGGTCTCCCGGTCCTGATTTCTACTGGCCTTTCCACGAAGTGAAGGGTCTCGTTTATTTGCAAATCTTCAAGTGGGACATGGAGATTTTCTTCGGCTAGGCATTTCTTGAGGTTTGAGACGTGGAAAGTCGGATGTACGTTGTTGAGTTCCGCTGGTAGTTCGAGACGATAGGCCACTTTGCCAATTCTTTCCAGAATCTTAAAGAGGCCAACGTATCGTGGCGCTAGCTTTCCTTTCTTTTCAAATCGGATCACTCCTTTCCAAGGTGCAACCTTTAAGAGAACCTGATCTCCAATTTCGAATTGCAGGGGCTTGCGGCGTTTATCAGCATAACTCTTTTGCAACTCCGAGCTTTCAAGAGATTGTCTCTGATTTCGAGGATCTTTTCTGTCGTTTCTTGTATTAACTCGGGACCGGTGATTTGTGTTTCTCCGATCTCGTGCCATGCAATAGGCGATCTACATTTTCTTCCATACGCTGCCTCAAAAGGAGCCATTTGAATACTAGTATGAGAACCATTATTGTACGAGAATTCTATGAAAGGTAAATGCGTATCCCAATTACCACCAAAATCTATGATGCACGCACGAAGCATGTCTTCGAGGGTGCGGATCGTGCGCGCAGTCTGACCGTCGGTTTGAGGGTGAAAAGCTGTACTGAGATTAAGCGTAGTACCGAGAGCGGATTGAAAAGTCTCCCAGAGACGTGAGGTAAAACGACCATCGCGGTCAGAGATGATGTCACGAGGCGTCCCGTGTCGACAAATGACTTCGTCGGTATAGATTCGTGCTAATCATTCAACCTTGCAGTCTTCTCGTATGGCAATAAAGTGAGTGGATTTAGTAAGACGATCAACGATAACCCAAATGCTATCGTGACCAGAATTGGTGCGAGGGAGTTTCGTAACGAAGTCCATAGCTATACTCTCCCATTTCCACATCGGGATTTCGGGTTGTTCGAGCAAACCAGAGGGCCTTTGGTGTTAGGCTTTAACTTTCGAGCAAGTTAAGCACTTTGAGACGTATAAAGCGATATCCTTTTTCATGCCCGACCACCAATACTTAGGACGAAGGTCCTGGTACATCTTTTCGGCTCCGGGATGAATGGAGTATCGAGATTAATGAGCTTCGGTCATTAGCAATTCTCGAAGATTATCATGGCTAGGAATCCAAATACGATGGAGATAATAATAAATGCCATTTGGTTTAACTACGAGTTGGGTTTCGGCACCACACTTCATTTCTTCTTGCAGGGTATTCTCGTTAAAACAAGCAAACTGGGCGGAGCGAATCAGAATTTCGAGATTATTCAAAGCTTGAGAGTCACGAACACTATACACATAGCTTCGTCGACTGAGGGCATCGGCGACGACGTTTGCTTTGCTAGGATGGTAGCGTATCTCACAATCGTAGTCGTTGAGAAGTTCAACCCATCTGCGTTGGCGCATGTTTAGTTCCTTTTGGTTAAACATATGTTGTAAGCTCTTATGGTCGGTGAAGACCATACACTTGGTACCATAAATGTAGTGTCGCCATATCTTTAATGCAAAAACAACTGCACCGAGTTCGAGATCGTGGGTTGTGTCGTTCTTCTCGTGGATCTTGAGTTGTCGAGACGCATATGCGATAACCTTGTCTCGTTGCATAAGAACACAACCAAGACAAAGATTAGAGGCATCGCAATAAACAACGAAATCGTCATTTCCGTCGGGTAGAGCGAGTACGGGGGCTTTGCATAGCATACGCTTGAGAGTTTGAAAGGCTTCCTCTTGTTTGGAATCCTAAACGAAAGGCTTGTCCTTATGAGTTAAAGAGGTAAGAGGAACGGCGATTTTAGAAAAGTCGGCGATGAATCGACGGTAGTAACCCGCCAATCCTAGAAAAGAACGGATTTCGGATGCATTCTTCGGCATAATCTAACTCTTTACAGCTTCTATCTTTGCGGGGTCGACGTAAATTCCTTGACTATTAACAATGTGGCCGAGAAATTGGACTTCTTCGAGCCAAAATTCACATTTAGAGAACTTAGCATAAAGGCGATTTCCTTGAAGAAGTTCGAGAACTAAACGGAGATGATGTGTGTGTTCGTCTCTTGTCTTCGAGTAGATAAGGATGTCATCGATAAACACAATGACGAAACGATCTAAGAAAGCTTTACACACACGGTTCATCAAATCTATGAAGACCGCGGGTGCATTTGTGAGACCGAAAGGCATGACCACGAACTCAAAATGGCCATAACAAGTACGAAAGGCGGTTTTCGGAATATCTTCTTCCAACACTCGTAACTGATGATAACCGAAACGTAGATCGATCTTAGAAAAACAAGTAGCACCTTGAAGCTGATCAAATAAATCGTCGATTCGAGCAAGAGGGTAGCAGTTCTTTATCGTGCGTTTGTTAAGTTCACGATAATTTATGCACATTCGGAACGTCCCATCTTTCTTTTTCACAAAAAGAACGGGTTCGCCCCAGGCGAAGTGCTCGGGCGTATAGAGCCTTTATCAAGAAGCTCTTGAAGTTGGCTCGATAGTTCGCGCATTTCGGATGGTGCAAGGCGATAGGGAGCTTTAGCAACGGGAGTAGCACCGGGAATTAAATCAATACGAAATTCAACATCACGAGTAGGGGGTAAACCAGGTAAATCGTCGGGAAAAACATTAGGAAATTCACAAACAACGGGTACGTCTTTCAAGGTTTTCTTTTCCTACTCCGGGTTCACGATATGGGTCAGGAAAACTACGCACTGCTTGCACAAACATTTGTTCGCTTGGGTACATGACAAAAGCATCAACTTCTTTGAGGGTGTTCTGCTCTAAACATGTAGCTGATGACCGTTTGGAAGGGGAAAACGAATCATTTTATCAAAACAAACGACTTCAGCATGATTCTCGCGAAGAAAATCCATGCCTACTATGATATTGAAGCTACCTAGTTGCATAGGTATAAGATTGATCGAGAAGACGTGGTTGTTGAGATCGAGAGAACAACCACGTAAGATGGAGTTAACAGTAACGGTTCTTCCAGTGGCGACTTCAACATCGAAAGTCTTTGGGAGTTTAGCGTGTTTACATTTTAAAAGCTTTTCGAATTCTAACGATACAAAACAGTTATCGGCACCAGTATCAAATAAACAGGAAGCATAAATACCATTAACAAGGAACGTATCGTTGACTACATTGTTGTTGTTCTGAGTCTGGCGGTGATTAAGATTGAAGGCTCTTCCACGCACAGCCTGTGGTTGCTGCTGCTGTTGAGGCTGCTGCTGTGGCTCTTGCTTCACGGCTTTGTTTGGGCAAACATTGTTAAAGTGGTTTGGATCACCACAGGTGTAGCAAGCACGTGCTTTTGGGACTGGTGCTTGCTGTTGAGGCTGCTGCTGGTTGATTTGAGGTGCACGAGGTGGAGCTGGTAGTGCTGCAGGATCTTGAGGAGCTGGCTGACGAGGACCAGAACGACAGCTGACAGTAAAGTGGCCGTAGATATTGCAGTTGGTACAGAAACGACAGTTGCCTCCAACTGGGTGATGGTAGGTACACTTTGAGCATAGCGGGTGATGACCAGTGTAAACACGCTTTGCAGGCGGTGCGTTTGGTGTAGCAGCTTGAAACGGCTGAGAGTTCAATGGTGCGACAGCTGCACAGTTCTTGCTTGGGTTCTCTCTCTTGCGACTGGACTTTGATTCTCGAGACGGATAGGTAGTAGCACTCGGCTCGGTGATAGCTTGATTCGCGACTTTGCTGTGGCTCTTGAAATAACCAGCCTGGACACGCTTGTCATTGATTTCGGCTACAAGCTGATAGGTCTCCTCGATAGTAGTAGGATGAGCTGCTTGGACAAAATCTGCAACGCAGTCAGGTAGAGCACGGAGGTACTTTTTGATTGCTTTCTCAGTGGTGTCCGCCTGACTGGGACAGATGATACTTAGCTGCTTGAAACGAGCAGTGAGACTTGCGTTGTCGGGTCTATCTTGCTTAATATCCCAAAATTCATTCTCCAGTTTCTGAACTTCGTGGGGAGGACAAAATTCTTTCACCATAACTGCCTTGAGTTCCTCCCATGTGAGCCCGTAAGCTTCATCATTTTCGCGCCTGTTGCGCTCTGCGGTCCACCAATCAAGTGCCCTTAATTGGAACACACCGGTAACGTTGATGGTGCAGAGAGATTCGGGGCATCCGCTTTTGTGGAAGGTAACCTCAATGGAATCGAACCAATGGAACATCGCACTTGGTCCGTCCGTGCCGGTGAAAGTAAGAGGACCACACGCCTTGAATTGTTTGAAGCTGAACGAGGACTTGGGAGCATCATTCTTAGAATCAACAGAGGAGTTGTTGCTGACAGCTTGGATTTCGCTAACGATCTGCGGTATGACCCTGCCCATCTGCTTAGCCACAGGCGAGGCGATACGCTTGTCAGCGTTTCCTCCTAGTGTGAGATCCCATGGAAGACATCTACATGAAGGATTAGATTAGACGAGATTCGATTATAATAGGTTTATGTTTAAAAGTTTAGCGTTTCATTATTATTATCATTATCATTATTATTATTATTATTTATTATTATTATTATTATTATTTTTTATTATTATTATTCACATAAAGCACATAATCACGTGCACATAAGCACGTAAGCACATAATCACGTAGGCACATAAGCATGTAGGCACATAAGAATTTAAGCACATAAGCACATATTTTGCAAGTATTCACTTCTAATTAAAATTATGCGTAGTGCGTATGAGGTGCGAGTAGTATAAACGAAATATAGGCGAAATAAGCGAGTAATACCATGTATGAGGACATTCGTGTAAGAGAGTTGAGCGTTTTAGTTTGAATTGGTGATTATTTAGCGTTTTAGATTACGAGAGCTGTGCGAGTTGTGCGTATATTCGATGGAGCGTAAAAGCGATAAATCGAGAAGTCGATAAAGCGAGGAATCGAATAAAGCGTAAAATCCACAAAATTTAAATACATAATTAATAAATAATCTCGATGATGCGTAAAATCGGCGATTGCAGGCTTAAATCAATTTGGCAGCGTCCTGGGTTTTGAGACAGCGACTACCCAAAGTGGTTCGAGAATTCTCCGAGTTCGGACACACGATTTGGCCTAATAGACAAATGCTCTCGCCGTACTACGGTTAACGACATTTATCCTTCCAGTTACGTCATGTTCCGAGTCATCGAAATAATCGAGATTTTGGTGAGATTGAAAATCGAGGAGTGGAATTAGTTATTAAGGTGCGGGTTTCACCCCTAACTTAACAACTTCGTTCCATGTTGTGGTTATGCTCACCGATCGAGTCGGGAGTTCCACTAGATAGAAAGGGAGATTTTCGTCGAGGTTTGGATATCACTCCTAACTCAACGAAGGTATCTCGTGCGATAGAGAATGCGTGGAGTGAATGACCTTATCGAGAGTTCTTGGTTTTCACACCTAATCTCGACTTGGTCACTCGTTTTGTGTGATAGGCGCGTTTTCAAGCGAGTACATTGTGTTAGCCTTAGGAAAGGCATGTAAACATTTATATGGCAAGTAGTTTAAGCATTTAAGTCAAGGATTGGTCAAATTGGGTACTTAGACTGTAGACTAGGTCGAACATGGAAATTCTACCAAATTCCCTACAGTTATAGCTCTAATACCAATCTATCACACCCCAACCGATGGCGGAAACATCAGGGCGCGACACTAGGCGAATCAGATTGCTCGAGAGGATACATAACAGCTATTTACGCGACAATATTTAAGCGTTCATTATCCCATACTAACAAACATATAATCCATGAATAATTATTACAAATATCCAAAAATCTCTCAAAACATGTCGAATTCGGTCTCCCCTAGGTTTTTATTACATGAGTTTCTAGAGATAAAATCCTAAGTCCATTTCAGCGAGAAGTCATCAACCTGCCACATATGTTAAAATAAAACGTCAATACAATTAAGTAAAGGTGAGCATACAGGTTTGCTTACATAATAGATATAAAAGCGTTTAGCATACACCGCATGACATACGTAAGAGATGTGAACTATGTATCTACTTAGATTCAAGCAAACCAACAAACCGCGAGTGCGAGACACGTGAGCAAGTGTCCACGTCCTAAAGAGAAAATAAATGAGAAATAAAAATGCGAGCCTTAACAACCCCGGGCCTCCGGGTGGCGGGTCAACCTCTAGCAAGCTATCATGTTAAGGGTGGCGTGCTAGAAATCAAGTAACACATACAATTCAGCAGATTTCACGTATAGTCAAGCATGAGCGGGAAGCTAATAAGCGTTTGAGTTGTGTGATGTGTTTTGATATACGAACATATGTGACACCCAAAAGTGCATTTAAGCGTAAAAGGGGTTCAAGTATACTCACAGTTGGTGCATTTAGAGAGAGAGAGGTGGGATCTGATGTAGAGGGGTAGAAGCGCCGGATCAGCCTGTAAGCGAACAGAAGTGCATCAGTCTTTCGAATTGCTGAAACGTGAAGGAGCAGAGGACAAGTTCGGGCGAAGTTGTACCAAATCTCTTGGATTTGGTACAAGTTCGGGCGAACTTATGTGAAAGTTTACTGGAATTATACAAGTTCGGGCGAACTTGACATATTGGCTTACAAAGAGTACAAGTTCGGGTGAACTTGAATGGTTTCTTTGGAAACTGTGAAAGTTCTGGCGAACTTGACTGATTTTCTTGGGAAATTGATCAAGTTCGGCTGAAGCTGGTCACCAACTGGTGACAACTTCGAGCGAACTTGCTCTATTTGGAGCGAACTTGACTGTTTTAGTCATCAATTCGTGCGTTTCGCGTCGTTTGCTGAGGAAATCAAGTGTCCATCCCTCCAACCTTAAGCTACCGAGCAAAACATAGGCGGGAGAGGTCTTTTGGAGCGAGTTTTAGCAACTTAATAGGAACTCGGGCTAATCCGGGCGAACTTGATGGTTCGTACGGGTTAGTCCAGTTTGTGCAAGGTGAAGACATCGTCCTTGTGCTTCGAGATCTGAGATCTTGCTGACAACGCCTCGTTCCACTTCATAGTGAACGAAACATACGTCATTCGTCCGTATTTAGTGTAAAAATCAATGTTTAAAAGATTTTACTAGATCTAACACTTGGTGAGTCAAAATCATAAAGATTTCTAGCTTGGGAAGCCAAAGCTAAGCCCAAATACACTCGTTTGGTGTAGATCTAAGTGAAAAACATAAGTTTTGTAGAAAAAGATGAAGATTTTCATAAATAGAAGAGATTTGATGAAAACGAAGGTAATCCTTGTGCAAAATCGTTGTAAAGCGTTGTTGTTTACATGAAACGGGTTGATTCTTACTTGGAATTGAAGGGTGTTCGGTTTCGGGAGGTTTCGGGCGAACTTGCAGCAAGAGGTGCACGAATGGAGGTGTTGGGTATTTATAGGTGAAGAGGGTTTGTGCTGATTGGAATCAAGTTCGGCCGAACTTAGCACAAGTTCGGCGAACTTGGCACAAGTTCGGGCGAACTTGGCCAATTTGCCTGAACCATGTGCAAGTTCGAGCAAACTTGCTGAGTTTTGGAGGGTTTTGAGGCCTGGTCAAGTTCGGGCGAACTTGATGTGATCAAGTTCGGCCGAACTTGGCCTATTGGCTAAGTTTTGTTCGTTATTTTCGCATTAGGTGTTCGTTCGGTGATTCAGTTCGTATTAGATAGTTATATTAAGCGTTTTAAAAGATGAGATAATGCGATTAAGCGATTCGAACGAGCGAGAGCGATGCGATAGCGAGTATAATCATAAACCATAAAGCACACATAACACAATAGTAACATAACGTAACATAATTAACTGCGATTACGATGCAATGAGGTAAGCGATGTCGAAGGCACAAGTGGTTATTATACAACAACACACTCGGCTCTTTAGATAACATAATTACTTACGATTGCGTTGAGTTAGCGTTGTGTTTAATAGTTGTTTAGATGTAATATAGTTATGGCAAAACATAGTTAGTTAACATAAACCATCCTTTATTAACGAAATAAGCAGAAACAAATAACAACGAAATTACGAGTTGTTACAGTCTCCCCTACTTTAGAAAATTTCATCCCGAAATTTAAATAGTGGCCGTAACAAAGAGATGTGGATATTTAGCTTTCATATCACTTTCCAATTCCCAAGTGAACTCGACACCGCGTTTGCCTTCCTATCGGACTTTCACAACAGGAATGCGAGAGCGTCGAAGTTTCTTGGTCTCCCGGTCCATGATTTCTACTGGCTTTTCCACGAAGTGAAGGGTTTCGTTTATTTGCAAATC
Organism: Scalesia atractyloides; assembly: GCA_947069175.1. Taxonomy (NCBI): domain Eukaryota; kingdom Viridiplantae; phylum Streptophyta; class Magnoliopsida; order Asterales; family Asteraceae; genus Scalesia; species Scalesia atractyloides. The sequence continues at coordinate 12,365,616 of CAMTDV010000017.1, forward strand.
TTCAAGTGGGACATGAAGGTTTTCTTCGGCTAGGCATTTCTTGAGGTTTGAGGCGTGGAAAGTCGGATGTACGTTGTTGAGTTCCGCTGGTAGTTCGAGACGATAGGCCACTTTGCCAATTCTTTCCAGATTCTTAAAGGGACCAACGTATCGTGGCGCTAGCTTTCCTTTCTTTCCAAATCGGATCACTCCTTTCCAAGGTGCAACCTTTAAGAGAACATGATCTCCAATTTCGAATTGCAGGGGCTTGCGGCGTTTATCAGCATAACTCTTTTGGCAACTCCGAACTTTCAAGAGATTGTCTCTGATTTGGAGGATCTTGTCTGTCGTTTCTTGTATTAACTCGGGATCGGTGATTTGTGCTTCTCCGATCTCGTGCCATGCAATAGGCGATCTACATTTTCTTCCATACAGTGCCTCAAAAGGAGCCATTTGAATACTAGTATGATAACTAATATTGTACGAGAATTCTATTAAAGGTAAATGCGTGTCCCAATTACCACCAAAATCTATGATGCACGCACGAAGCATGTCTTCGAGGGGCGGATCGTGCGCTCAGTCTGACCGTCGGTTTGAGGGTGAAAAGTTGTACTGAGATTAAGCGTAGTACCGAGAGCGGATTGAAAAGTCTCTCCGAGACGTGAGGTAAAACGACCATCGCGGTCAGAGATGATGTCACGAGGCGTCCTGTGTCGACAAATGACTTCGTCAGTATAGATTCGTGCTAATCGTTCAACCTTGCAGTCTTCTTGTATGGCAATAAAGTGAGCGGATTTAGTAAGACGATCAACTATAACCCAAATGCTATCGTGATCAGAAGAGGTGCGAGGGAGTTTCGTAACGAAGTCCATAGCTATACTCTCCCATTTCCACATCGGGATTTCGGGTTGTTCGAGCAAACCAGAGGGCCTTTAGTGTTCGGCTTTAACTTTCGAGCAAGTTAAGCACTTTAAGACGTATAAAGCGATATCCTTTTTCATGCCCGACCACCAATACTTAGGACGAAGGTCCTGGTACATCTTGTCGGCTCCGGGATGAATGGAGTATCGAGATTTATGAGCTTCGGTCATTAGCAATTCTCGAAGATTATCATGGCTAGGAATCCAAATACGATCGAGATAATAATAAATGCCATTTGGTTTAACTACGAGTTGGGTTTTGGCACCACACTTCATTTCTTCTTGCAGGGTATTCTCGTTCAAACAAGCAAACTGGGCGGAGCGAATCAGAATTTCGAAATTATTCAAAGCTTGAGAGTCACGAACACTATACATATAGCTTCGTCGACTGAGGGCATCGGCGACGAAGTTTGCTTTGCCAGGATGGTAGAGTATCTCACAATCGTAGTCGTTGAGAAGTTTAACCCATCTGCGTTGGCGCATGTTTAGTTCCTTTTGTTAAACATATGTTGTAAGCTCTTATGGTCGGTGAAGACCGTACACTTGGTACCATAAATGTAGTGTCGCCATATCTTTAATGCAAAAACAACTGCACCGAGTTCGAGATCGTGGGTTGTGTAGTTCTTCTCGTGGATCTTGAGTTGTCGAGACGCATATGCGATAACCTTGTCTCGTTGCATAAGAACACAACCAAGACCAAGATTAGAGGCATCGCAATAAACAACGAAATCGTCATTTCCGTCGGGTAGAGCGTGTACGGGGGCTTTGCATAGCATACGCTTGAGAGTATGAAAGGCTTCCTCTTGTTTGGAATCCCAAACGAAAGGCTTGTCCTTATGAGTTAAAGAGGTAAGAGGAACGGCGATTTTAGAAAAGTCGGCGATGAATCGACGGTAGTAACCCGCCAATCCTAGAAAAGAACGGATTTTGGATGCATTCTTCGGCGTAATCCAACTCTTTACAGCTTCTATCTTTGCGGGGTCGACGTGAATTCCTTGACTATTAACAATGTGGCCGAGAAATTGGACTTCTTCGAGCCAGAATTCACATTTAGAGAACTTAGCATAAAGGAGATTTCATTGAAGAAGTTCGAGAACTAAACAGAGATGATACGCGTGTTCGTCTCCGTCTTGGAGGGTTTTATGGCCTGGTCAAGTTCGGGAGAACTTGATGTGATCAAGTTCGGCTGAACTTGGCCTATTGACTAAATTTTGTTCGTTATTTTCACGTTAGGTGTTCGTTCGGTGATTCGGTTCGTATTAGATAGTTATATTAAGCATTTTAAAAGATGAGATAATGCGATTAAGCGATTCGAATGAGCGAGAGTGATCCGATAGGGAGTATAATCATAAACCATAAAGCACACATAACACAATAATAACATAACGTAACATAATTAACTGCGATTGCGATGCGATGAGGTAAGCGATGTCGAAGGCACAAGTGGTTATTATACAACAACACACTCGGCTCTTTAGATAACATAATTACTTACGATTGCGTTGAGTTAGCGTTGTGTTTAATAGGCGTTTAGATGTAATATAGTTGTGACAAAACATAGTTAGTTAACATAAACCATCTTTTTATTATCGAATCTCGGATTACAACGATAGATAAAACGAAATAAGCAGAAACAAATAACAACGAAATTGCGAGTTGTTACATTTTGTTAAATGAACAAACATGAACATAGGTCATGTTCGTTCGTTTATGTTCGTGAACGTGCGGTAACGTATTTGTTGTGTTCGATAGTTCATTAGTGTTTTTAGTTTTTATATTTATTTAAATCATTCAAAATTCCGACAATTTTTTTCTATAAGTAATCAAAATCGTTTACAGACTAATAGCAGGTAGACGGGCAACAAGCTGCGCCTCTACCCCCCTTCTGAATAGTAAACCCTACTCTGCTAAACACAAAATTCTGCCCCTTAACATGCGCAGTGTTACTACTTACCACCTGCTGAACTCGCTTGAGAAACCGCACCGCGTCAGAGGTGAGAGCGCCAAAGGTATCGAAAGCGAACAGGACAAACACGTGTTGATTCTCAATGCAAGCTTTTTCGTGCTTAGCTACTTTGCCCGCCTCCGCTTTAGTTATCGTCTGGCCCACCACAAACCGTAGTCCCTTAGCCCAACAAGGGGAGACACACCTGTCAAATCGATGCACGCGTGTTTCCCTCATTTCCATCAAAAACAAGAATGTCAGCGGGCCGTAGCGTAGATCTCCCTTATAATGGATCAGTCAAGAAGTTCACCGGGGCCGTAGCATAGATCTCCAACAAATTAAATATCTAATAAGTGTCAGTGTGTTATATATTCTGTTCATGAATGATTGTTTGTGTTTGTTTGTTTCCATTTGTGTTCATAAACATTAGTTTGTGCGCATTTGTGTTTGTCAACGTTCGTTTTTGTTCGTTGCTTAAAATTAACAACAAACACAAACGAACACGAACAAGTTCATTTCCTTAAAAACGAACACGAACATAAAATCTATTTCGATAAGTGTTCGTGAACAGTTTAGGAACACATATATTTCTTAACAAACGAAACGAACCTGTTATGCTATTCGATATAATTTGCCAACACTATTACAATGATTTGTTAATAACCTATTATGATAATTGATCTATAGTCACCAACATTATTATAATGAATTTCTATTGATAATCAGTTTTTGTAATCGACTTATGGTCGTGAATAATAACAGTAGGGTTTTTGATTGTGAAACAAGATTATTAAGTAATCTGATGACGTTGATGTAAATCAAATGTAATATATGCTATTATTTATTTGGGAGTAAACTACCCAAATGGTCTTTGAGATTTGATCAGTTTTGACACTTTAGTCTAAAATTCAAACCTTTTGAATCTGGGTCCATGTGTTTTAATTTTGTTATCATTTTCATTAAAAAAAAATATGGTTAGATTTTTTAGTTAACATCCAATTTTTTGACTTTTTCCTCTTTAATAAAGGGCAAAATGGTCAGATTTTTTTTAATTTGTTATAGTAAAACGTTAAAAGACCATTTTGCCCTTCATTAAAAGGAAGGAAAAGTACACAAAAGTTGGATGTTAACTGAAAAATCTGACCAGATTTTGATTTTGAATGAAAATGGCAACAAAATTGAAACCATAGAAACCCAGATTCAAAAGGTTTGAGTTTTTTACTAAAGTGACAAAAGTGACCAAACCTCAAAAACCATTTTGACAGTTTACTCTTTATTTGGGAAAGGCTTGGGAAGCTGGACATAGTTCAATACGACAATAAGGCTAGACACTAATAGTCATTGTTTTAACAAGAACTGAATTCAAAGATCAAAATTTATAAAAAGAAAGTTATAGTTTATCCCCTTAAATTCATTTTTTCTTTACAAATTTGAAGGTGAATTTATCCTACCAAAATCTCTTGCAAAGAGAAGCCTTCGTCAAGAAGCGATGATCCACTAGAAGTAGCTTCGACATTGTCAAAATACACTCGGTTTAGATTTTTAATAGAGATAGAAAGTTTAAGGAACGAGTTTATTTGTCTTAGTTATGCTATTTCATATTCACTATAATCGCAATTCCTGTCTCTAGCAATTTACTATATTTAAATCTTACGTGTAAATAACTATTTATTGTTTGTTTCACATAACTTCCATATAAAAAGAAGAAAAACAAATCAAGTACCTGGGTTACATGTAGGCACAGCCCAACCGATTCAGGGGCTCGAAGCGAATTAAAAGTCTAGGGTCCTTTTCCAAAAGGGGTCGGTTCAAAATGAGTCGAGTCAATGAAAAATATAAATAGTGGCAAATTTGGAACTTTTAGTGAGTGGGGTGAAAGAGGTCGATTTTATTTTTAAAACCATTAATAAAATGCATATAGAATTCTTAATGTGCAACTTCCTTACTTTCTAACTTTATCAGTATGTTTGCAAACCAGTTTTTTGATGAAACACCTAAATGAAAAAAATGGGTTCAGAATGTTGGATTTTTTGTTTGATATTGTAAATTCGGATTCAAGCTGTATCAAATTTCTCATTTTTCATCTTAAAATTGCAGTTTTAAATTATCACTATCAACATATGATTTGCAAGTTCTTTCATAGGGCCTTTTTTCATGTTATTCTCAGTTATGAATGTTTCAATCATAAAAGGGTTTCCTAGCCTTGCTTACATGCAACTTCTTGTATGATAAATAATCCGTGTAATAAGTTACACATGAAGAACAATAAAAAAAATTATATATTTAGTTTTATATACCATACTAGGTTAGTAATCCGTGTATTATACGAATTGAACAAAGGAAATATTAAATAGTTAGTAATCAATATTAAAAAAATATAAAACGATATTTTAAGGTAAGATATGATTGATTTTTTTTAATTAAATAATAATTACAATATATGAATGAGTGAGAAAAAACAATATTTTGTTCAACGAATTATGACAGGTGACACAATCAATTCCATATTTGTCGGTATAGATTTAGCGTTTGCTATACTATGTGGCTATATTTAGTAGAGTTCGTTACTACTCATTTAATTTATCAATAAATTATTTAAAAAAATCTAAATACACACATTTCTCATGCATTGTTAATATGGGAGAGCACCTCTAAGAAGGATTTGAACTTGGGATGAGAGGTTTAAAGAGCATATGCTGGCCCTTTAGAGTCAGCTAGATATCCAGTTGATATACCGTTAAAAAAATTACATGTCAACGAGTTATAATTAATAGTTTTAACTCCTAAAATAATTGTAATTAAAAAAAAAAGTTTTAGAAGACAACTTACATAAGTTTAATATGTGAGACAACAAATTACTTATTTATTAAATATAGATTGATTTATTATTATAAGCTACTAGTAAAATACCCCGCGCGTTGTTGCGGCGTTATGTTACGTTGTAAATTAAACTCGCGGAAAACCGTTAACATATAGATAAAAACACATGTGACGGTATATTGGCAAATCACGAAAAAGTTACGTCATAAATTAAACTCGAGTAAAACAATTGAGATGTAGATATAAACACATGCGACGGTATATTCTCAAATCACGAAAAAGTTATGTCATGAATTAATCTCGAGTAAAGTCGTAGCCTATCCAAGTTTATTACAGTTGATTTATAAATTAAATAAAAGAACTAGATAAAACTATAACTATTTTAAAACTAAAAGAAGTATAGAATAAATAAAATACAAATTATTTAACATATCTAACAAAAACATGGGGAAAAATATGAGTATAAAATTTATAATTATTTATATTACCTATTTGGCTTATAAAAATAAAATAAAAAATGTCTAGATTTCATGTGGCTAAATTGAGAAAAATCAAACTTGTGGTAACCAAAACAAAAGGCAAACAAATTGATTGTAGTTATCATGATGTAATTTAATACATTAAGTTTTAATTTTAAATTAGAAAAACATTGAAACTAAAAGAGAGATTATTATAAATATCGAAAACCCACAAAAAGTTGTGGTTGAAAACAAAAATATCAAAGTTTCTTTATAGCTAGCAAACGTATAGAAAGCTGTGGCCAAAAACAAAATTAACAAAACTTCTTTGTAGTTAAGCATGATGTGATTTAATATAATATAATATATATAATACTATGTGGCTATGTTTATAGAGTTTGTTACTATTCATTTATCTATAAGTTATTTGAAAAGCTACATACGACTCATTTCTTAATGAAATATGAATTGTTTAAAACATTTACATTTATGCGAGGCAAAAGTAATAGATTTTACTCCTAAAATAATTATGAATGTAAAAAAAGACTTTAGAAGCCAAATTTAAAATTCCAAAGGTAATTGTTTTGATATTGAATTAATATTTACCTCCAGCAACTTTGACAATATTATCTCGGGGAAGTTATCAATCGATTCCCCACTGTCACGCATCTGAACACTACTAATTAAGATCACACTCAAAAAATAAAATAGAAATAAAATACAATTTTCTAGGTTTCCCCCACATAAAATTGATGTTGTCGGTTGACTGATTGGAAGACGAAGGTCTTCAAACGCAACGTGAAAAGGGAATCCCACTATTATCTCAAATACATCATCAACACTTTAACATCATACTTGTCATGGAATTCAAATTTGGTGGGTGGATGTTGTTTAGAAGTAATCAATTCCGTAGATTGATATAGATATGGAATTCGTAAGTTTATATAAATTCGAAACTAAAGTGAAATTCGTAAGTTTGGATTTAGCTTAAACATGCTTGGTCAGTTTTTGAGCGAAATAAATACGTTTAGTTAAATAGGTCAGCCTTGGGTCAACTTATGAGGTACTAACTTGTCCTGTTTATATTTAGAATTTGTAAAAATTATTTTATTGTATAATTTAAATTAGGTATATTTTTACCAAATGACATTTGGTCTAGCGGTAGCCCCATTAGCTATACATTTGTAATTTTTTTTAATTTATAACCTTAAAGTAGTTATATGCAAAAATAAATATATATATCCGGTCTAAAGGAGTCTTTTTGTGTCAACTTCAGGTTAAACAATTCGTGTCTGGAATATTGCCATGTGAACATGATTTTAAACACCCACATATGAATATGTATATCACTTATGAAGCTACCTTGTAAATGATGGGTTACATAATTGTAAAATATTATAAAATTAGCATTTTTTTAATGACAAATGTTAATCTTAGTCTATTTTACACAAGTAATTCTAAAGAGTAAATTGTCATTTTTGTCCCTAAGGTTTGGGTATATTTGCCATTTTCATCCAATATGACACTTTGGTACCATTTTGCCCCCCACGTTTGTAACTTTTTGCCATTTTCATCCAAATGCCAAACCTAGTTACTTTATAACGTTAGATGGGTTATTTTTGAAAGAGTAAATTGTCATTTTCGTCCCTGAGGTTTGGGCACATTTGTCATTTTCATCCAAAATGACACTTGTAACTCCGGCACCGTCTCCGGCACAACCTGCAACTCCGGCACCGTCTCCGGCACAACCTGCTACTCCGGCACAACCTGCAACTCTGGCACAAACCTGCAAGTCCGGCACCGTCTCCGGCACAACCTGCAACTCCGGCACCACCTGCAACTCCGGCACAAACCTGCAACTGCCGGAGTTGCAGGTTGTGCCGGAGACGGTGCCGGAGTTGCAGGTTTGTGCCGGAGTTGCAAGTTGTGCCGGAGTTGTAGGTGGTGCCGGAGTTGCAGGTTGTGCCGGAGACGGTGCCGGAGTTACAAGTATCATTTTGGATGAAAATGGCAAATGTACCCAAACCTCAGGACGAAAATGGCAATTTACTCTTTCAAAAATAACCCATCTAACATTATAAAGTAACTAGGTTAGGCATTTGGACGAAAATAGCAAAAAGTTACAAACGTGAGGGGCAAAATGGTACCAAAGTGTCATTTTGGACGAAAATGGCAAATGTGCCCAAACCTCAGGGACGAAAACGACAATTTACTCAATTCTAAATAACCACATTTATCAGGTTTGAATTTGAGTCCTCCTCTCCTAGAAACATTTACTTCTACCAAGTGGGATAAACTAGTATTCTTGATGAAAAAAAAATCTATCAAGTGGGATAAACTAGTATTCTTGATGAAAAAATAATCTATTGTTCTTGATAATGCAAAAAATAATATATGTTCATATATGATGGTCAGGGATTAAGGAAAAATTTAGGGGAAACATTAGGGGTTTTGTTAAAAATAAGGCATCATTAATCACTTTTATTATAACACATAACACCACTGATCTGTTTTATGTTGTTTTAATTGCATGGTTGACTGGGCTGCTATTGTGAGAATTGGACTGCTGGAGTGATCTCGAACTGGGCCTGCTAAACAGGGCTTATGGTGCTGGGCTGTGAAGACTGGAGATGAAGGTTAATGGGCATCGTGGGTGCTGGATATATAAAGTGAACTCATCTCAACTGGTGAGTAAAGCAATCTTCATATTACATCAGTGTCTCTCTCTAGAAACTTCTGTCCAGAGATATCGTTCTCTCTCCTAGGGTTACGCTTCGTTGATCTTTCTTTGGTGATCTCGTGTTGAGATCTTGTATCAGAGTGTTAGATCATAGTCTACGAGTGTATGCAGATCATCACGCTTCGTTAATCCAACTCTTTACAGCTTCTATCTTTGCGGGGTCGACGTGAATTCCTTGACTATTAACAATGTGGCCGAGAAATTGGACTTCTTCGAGCCAGAATTCACATTTAGAGAACTTAGCATAAAGGAGATTTCATTGAAGAAGTTCGAGAACTAAACAGAGATGATACGCGTGTTCGTCTCCGTCTTGGAGGGTTTTATGGCCTGGTCAAGTTCGGGAGAACTTGATGTGATCAAGTTCGGCTGAACTTGGCCTATTGACTAAATTTTGTTCGTTATTTTCACGTTAGGTGTTCGTTCGGTGATTCGGTTCGTATTAGATAGTTATATTAAGCGTTTTAAAAGATGAGATAATGCGATTAAGCGATTCGAATGAGCGAGAGTGATCCGATAGGGAGTATAATCATAAACCATAAAGCACACATAACACAATGATAACATAACGTAACATAATTAACTGCGATTGCGATGCGATGAGGTAAGCGATGTCGAAGGCACAAGTGGTTATTATACAACAACACACTCGGCTCTTTAGATAACATAATTACTTACGATTGCGTTGAGTTAGCGTTGTGTTTAATAGGCGTTTAGATGTAATATAGTTGTGACAAAACATAGTTAGTTAACATAAACCATCTTTTTATTATCGAATCTCGGATTACAACGATAGATAAAACGAAATAAGCAGAAACAAATAACAACGAAATTGCGAGTTGTTACATTTTGTTAAATGAACAAACATGAACATAGGTCATGTTCGTTCGTTTATGTTCGTGAACGTGCGGTAACGTATTTGTTGTGTTCGATAGTTCATTAGTGTTTTTAGTTTTTATATTTATTTAAATCATTCAAAATTCCGACAATTTTTTTCTATAAGTAATCAAAATCGTTTACAGACTAATAGCAGGTAGACGGGCAACAAGCTGCGCCTCTACCCCCCTTCTGAATAGTAAACCCTACTCTGCTAAACACAAAATTCTGCCCCTTAACATGCGCAGTGTTACTACTTACCACCTGCTGAACTCGCTTGAGAAACCGCACCGCGTCAGAGGTGAGAGCGCCAAAGGTATCGAAAGCGAACAGGACAAACACGTGTTGATTCTCAATGCAAGCTTTTTCGTGCTTAGCTACTTTGCCCGCCTCCGCTTTAGTTATCGTCTGGCCCACCACAAACCGTAGTCCCTTAGCCCAACAAGGGGAGACACACCTGTCAAATCGATGCACGCGTGTTTCCCTCATTTCCATCAAAAACAAGAATGTCAGCGGGCCGTAGCGTAGATCTCCCTTATAATGGATCAGTCAAGAAGTTCACCGGGGCCGTAGCATAGATCTCCAACAAATTAAATATCTAATAAGTGTCAGTGTGTTATATATTCTGTTCATGAATGATTGTTTGTGTTTGTTTGTTTCCATTTGTGTTCATAAACATTAGTTTGTGCGCATTTGTGTTTGTCAACGTTCGTTTTTTGTTCGTTGCTTAAAATTAACAACAAACACAAACGAACACGAACAAGTTCATTTCCTTAAAAACGAACACGAACATAAAATCTATTTCGATAAGTGTTCGTGAACAGTTTAGGAACACATATATTTCTTAACAAACGAAACGAACCTGTTATGCTATTCGATATAATTTGCCAACACTATTACAATGATTTGTTAATAACCTATTATGATAATTGATCTATAGTCACCAACATTATTATAATGAATTTCTATTGATAATCAGTTTTTGTAATCGACTTATGGTCGTGAATAATAACAGTAGGGTTTTTGATTGTGAAACAAGATTATTAAGTAATCTGATGACGTTGATGTAAATCAAATGTAATATATGCTATTATTTATTTGGGAGTAAACTACCCAAATGGTCTTTGAGATTTGATCAGTTTTGACACTTTAGTCTAAAATTCAAACCTTTTGAATCTGGGTCCATGTGTTTTAATTTTGTTATCATTTTCATTAAAAAAAATCTGGTCAGATTTTTTAGTTAACATCCAATTTTTTGACTTTTTCCTCTTTAATGAAGGGCAAAATGGTCAGATTTTTTTTAATTTGTTATAGTAAAACGTTAAAAGACCATTTTGCCCTTCATTAAAAGGAAGGAAAAGTACACAAAAGTTGGATGTTAACTGAAAAATCTGACCAGATTTTGATTTTGAATGAAAATGGCAACAAAATTGAAACCATAGAAACCCAGATTCAAAAGGTTTGAGTTTTTTACTAAAGTGACAAAAGTGACCAAACCTCAAAAACCATTTTGACAGTTTACTCTTTATTTGGGAAAGGCTTGGGAAGCTGGACATAGTTCAATACGACAATAAGGCTAGACACTAATAATCATTGTTTTAACAAGAACTGAATTCAAAGATCAAAATTTATAAAAAGAAAGTTATAGTTTATCCCCTTAAATTCATTTTTTCTTTACAAATTTGAAGGTGAATTTATCCTACCAAAATCTCTTGCAAAGAGAAGCCTTCGTCAAGAAGCGATGATCCACTAGAAGTAGCTTCGACATTGTCAAAATACACTCGGTTTAGATTTTTAATAGAGATAGAAAGTTTAAGGAACGAGTTTATTTGTCTTAGTTATGCTATTTCATATTCACTATAATCGCAATTCCTGTCTCTAGCAATTTACTATATTTAAATCTTACGTGTAAATAACTATTTATTGTTTGTTTCCCCTTTAACTTCCATATAAAAAGAAGAAAAACAAATCAAGTACCTGGGTTACATGTAGGCACAGCCCAACCAATTCAGGGGCTCGAAGCGAATTAAAAGTCTAGGGTCCTTTTCCAAAAGAGGTCGGTTCAAAATGAGTCGAGTCAATGAAAAATATAAAATGGTGGCAAATTTGGAACTTTTAGTGAGTGGGGTGAAAGAGGTCGATTTTATTTTTAAAACCATTAATAAAATGCATATAGAATTCTTAATGTGCAACTTCCTTACTTTCAAAGCTTTATCAGTATGTTTGCAAACCAGTTTTTTGATGAAACACCTAAATGAAAAAAATGGGTTCAGAATGTTGGATTTTTTGTTTGATATTGTAAATTCGGATTCAAGTGTATCAAATTTCTCATTTTTCATCTTAAAATTGAAGTTTTAAATTATCACTATCAACATATGATTTGCAAGTTCTTTCATAGGGCCTTTTTTCATGTTATTCTCAGTTATGAATGTTTCAATCATAAAAGGGTTTCCTAGCCTTGCTTACATGCAACTTCTTGTATGATAAATAATCCGTGTAATAAGTTACACATGAAGAACAATAAAAAAAATTATATATTTAGTTTTATATACCATACTAGGTTAGTAATCCGTGTATTATACGAATTGAACAAAGGAAATATTAAATAGTTAGTAATCAATATTAAAAAAATATAAAACGATATTTTAAGGTAAGATATGATTGATTTTTTTTAATTAAATAATAATTACAATATATGAATGAGTGAGAAAAAACAATATTTTGTTCAACGAATTATGACAGGTGACACAATCAATTCCATATTTGTCGGTATAGATTTAGCGTTTGCTATACTATGTGGCTAAATTTAGTAGAGTTCGTTACTACTCATTTAATTTATCAATAAATTATTTAAAAAAATCTAAATACACACATTTCTCATGCATTGTTAATATGGGAGAGCACCTCTAAGAAGGATTTGAACTTGGGATGAGAGGTTTAAAGAGCATATGCTGGCCCTTTAGAGTCAGCTAGATATCCAGTTGATATACCGTTAAAAAAATTACATGTCAACGAGTTATAATTAATAGTTTTAACTCCTAAAATAATTGTAATTAAAAAAAAAGTTTTAGAAGACAACTTACATAAGTTTAATATGTGAGACAACAAATTACTTATTTATTAAATATAGATTGATTTATTATTATAAGCTACTAGTAAAATACCCCGCGCATTGTTGCGGCGTTATGTTACGTTGTAAATTAAACTCGCGGAAAACCGTTAACATATAGATAAAAACACATGTGACGGTATATTGGCAAATCACGAAAAAGTTACGTCATAAATTAAACTCGAGTAAAACAATTGAGATGTAGATATAAAACATGCGACGGTATATTCTCAAATCACGAAAAAGTTATGTCATGAATTAATCTCGAGTAAAGTCGTAGCCTATCCAAGTTTATTACAGTTGATTTATAAATTAAATAAAAGAACTAGATAAAACTATAACTATTTTAAAACTAAAAGAAGTATAGAATAAATAAAATACAAATTATTTAACATATCTAACAAAAACATGGGGAAAATATGAGTATAAAATTTATAATTATTTATATTACCTATTTGGCTTATAAAAATAAAATAAAAAATGTCTAGATTTCATGTGGCTAAATTGAGAAAAATCAAACTTGTGGTAACCAAAACAAAAGGCAAACAAATTGATTGTAGTTATCATGATGTAATTTAATACATTAAGTTTTAATTTTAAATTAGAAAAACATTGAAACTAAAAGAGAGATTATTATAAATATCGAAAACCCACAAAAAGTTGTGGTTGAAAACAAAAATATCAAAGTTTCTTTATAGCTAGCAAACGTATAGAAAGCTGTGGCCAAAACAAAATTAACAAAACTTCTTTGTAGTTAAGCATGATGTGTAATTTAATATAATATGTTTATAGAGTTTGTTACTATTCATTTATCTATAAGTTATTTGAAAATCTACATACGACTCATTTCTTAATGAAATATGAATTGTTTAAAACAACATTTATGCGAGGCAAAAGTAATAGATTTTACTCCTAAAATAATTATGAATGTAAAAAAAGACTTTAGAAGCCAAATTTAAAATTCCAAAGGTAATTGTTTTGATATTGAATTAATATTTACCTCCAGCAACTTTGACAATATTATCTCGGGGAAGTTATCAATCGATTCCCCACTGTCACGCATCTGAACACTACTAATTAAGATCACACTCAAAAAATAAAATAGAAATAAAATACAATTTTCTAGGTTTCCCCCACATAAAATTGATGGTGTCGGTTGACTGATTGGAAGACGAAGGTCTTCAAACGCAACGTGAAAAGGGAATCCCACTATTATCTCAAATACATCATCAACACTTTAACATCATACTTGTCATGGAATTCAAATTTGGTGGGTGGATGTTGTTTAGAAGTAATCAATTCCGTTGATTGATATAGATATGGAATTCGTAAGTTTATATAAATTCGAAACTAAAGTGAAATTCGTAAGTTTGGATTTAGCTTAAACATGCTTGGTCAGTTTTTGAGCGAAATAAATACGTTTAGTTAAATAGGTCAGCCTTGGGTCAACTTATGAGGTACTATCTTGTCCTGTTTATATTTATAATTTGTAAAAATTATTTTATTGTATAATTTAAATTAGGTATATTTTTACCAAATGACATTTGGTCTAGCGGTAGCCCCATTAGCTATACATTTGTATTTTTTTTTTAATTTATAACCTTAAAGTAGTTATATGCAAAAATAAATATATATATCCGGTCTAAAGGAGTCTTTTTGTGTCAACTTCAGGCTAAACAATTCGTGTCTGAAATATTGCCATGTGAACATGATTTTAAACACCCACATATGAATATGTATATCACTTATGAAGCTACCTTGTAAACTGATGGGTTACATAATTGTAAAATATTATATAATTAGCATTTTTTAATGACAAATGTTAATCTTAGTCTATTTTACATAAGTAATTCTAAAGAGTAAATTGTCATTTTTGTTCCTAAGGTTTGGGCACATTTGTATTTTCATCCAATATGACACTTTGGTACTATTTTGCCCCCCACGTTTGTAGCTTTTTGCCATTTTCATCCAAATGCCAAACCTAGTTACTTTATAACGTTAGATGGGTTATTTTTGAAAGAGTAAATTGTCATTTTCGTCCCTGAGGTTTGGGCACATTTGTCATTTTCATCCAAAATGACACTTGTAACTCCGGCACCGTCTCCGGCACAACCTGCAACTCGCAACCGTCTCCGGCACAACCTGCTACCCGGCACACCTACAACTCCGGCACAAACCTGCAAGTCCGACACCGTCTCCGGCACAACCTGCAACTCTGGCACAAACCTGCAAGTCCGGCACGAGTCTCCGCAAACTGCAACTCCGGCACACCTGCAACTCCGGCACAAACCTGCAACTGCCGAGTTGCAGGTTTGTGCCGGAGTTGCAAGTTGTGCCGGAGTTGTAGGTGGTGCCGGAGTTGCAGGTTGTGTCGGAGACGGTGCCGGAGTTGCAGGTTGTGCCGGAGACGGTGCGGAGTTACAAGTATCATTTTGGATGAAGATGGCAAATGTACCCAAACCTCAGGACGAAAATGGCAATTTACTCTTTCAAAAATAACCCATCTAACATTATAAAGTAACTAGGTTAGGCATTTGGACGAAAATAGCAAAAAGTTACAAACGTGGGGGCAAAATGGTACCAAAGTGTCATTTTGGACGAAAATGGCAAATGTGCCCAAACCTCAGGGACGAAAACGACAATTTACTCAATTCTAAATAACCACATTTATCAGGTTTGAATTTGAGTCCTCCTCTCCTAGAAACATTTACTTCTAGCAAGTGGGATAAACTAGTATTCTTGATGAAAAAAAAATCTATCAAGTGGGATAAACTAGTATTCTTGATGAAAAAATAATCTATTGTTCTTCATAATGCAAAAAATAATATATGTTCATATATGATGGTCAGGGATTAAGGAAAAATTTCGGGGAAACATTAGGGGTTTTGTTAAAAATAAGGCATCATTAATCACTTTTATTATAACACATAACACCACTGATCTGTTTTATGTTGTTTTAATTGCATGGTTGACTGGGCTGCTATTGTGAGAATTGAACTGCTGGAGTGATCTCAAACTGGGCCTGCTAAACTGGGCTTATGGTGCTGGGCTGTGAAGACTGGAGATGAAGGTTAATGGGCATCGTGGGTGCTGGATATATAAAGTGAACTCATCTCAACTGGTGAGTAAAGCAATCTTCATATTACATCAGTGTCTCTCTCTCTAGAAACTTCTGTCCAGAGATATCGTTCTCTCTCCTAGGGTTACGCTTCGTTGATCTTTTTTGGTGATCTCGTGTTGAGATCTTGTATCAGAGTGTTAGATCATAGTCTACGAGTGTATGCAGATCATCACGTTGATGATCTGTTGGTGAGGAGTGTGTCTGCTATTCTCTTTGTACGTATTTCCAGTCGTTGAGTTCTTTATTGTTTGAGAGTTTTGATCCATGTTTTGACATGGTATCAGAGCAAATTTGACGCTCTTGGGTTTAGTGCTTCCATTGATTTGTTCTGTTCGGTGTAGATCTTGAAACTAGGGTTTCATATTTTGGGGTTTTTGGTAGATCTGGTGCAGTGATAGTGAAGCAGTGAGCATTTATTTCTACCGTGTTCAAAGTATTGGTAGATCTGAAGAAATAAGGGCCGATCTGAACAGTTCGTTGCAAGAAGACGTGTGAAAAAAGAGAAGGTTCTGGATCTGAGTGCAACTCTCGAAGGTTGTAACACTCAGATATGGTGGTGGAAGCTGCAGTTCTTGTTTCTGGGTTCAATCTTTAAGGTTGTAAAATCTGGAACAAGAACCCGAGAAAACCCTGTGCTAGGGTTTTGCTGTTTCGGTGAGATCTTTCCTTTATAGTTCTGTATACTTTTTAATTCCTGCATTTCTTAGGCATTTGTTGTTGCCGGGGTGGTGTGGACCGGTTTGTTGTTTTGAGACACAGAGAGGGTACACCTCTGTTGCATTTATCTGTGATTTTTGTGTTTTGTGTTCTTTGGTTTGGTTTCTGTTGAACTTCGTTTATTGATTCTTTATTAGATAGAATACAACTTCTGTACTAAGGCCTGGGTAGGCACCTTTTGAGTGACGAACCTACTATCTGGTCCTTGGTACAGTTTTGCAGTGTAGGTGTCATTAATCTGGTTGTTTGTTGTTTAATCTTTAGTAGTTCTTATTTTGATTGTGTTATATAATGGCTGATCTTATGAATTTGTTTGGTGAAACCATGGTTAGTAAACTTGAACCTGATAATCTATTATATGTGCATGCTAGTGATTCCACAATTTTAACCGTGGTTAGTGTCAAGTTAAAAGGAACAGAAAATTATACTGTATGGGCGAATGCTATGATTCTTACGTTACGGGTTAAAAATAAAATGGGTTTTATTGATGGGTCTTTTATAAAACCAGTAGATAATCCTGTTCTTGAAACTCAGTGGGAAATGTATAACTTTATGTTTTAACTTGGATTTAAATTCTGTTTCTGAAGAACTTTATCTAGGCATGTTTATTCTAAATCCACTGCTGATGTGTGGAAAGATTTAAGAGATACCTATGATAAGGTTGATGGGTCGGTAGTGTTTGATATATATCAAAAAATTAATTCATTTACTCAAAGTGGTATGTCTATGGCAGAATATTATCAAAGATTGAACATTATGTGGAAACAATTAGGTTAAATTTTGCAAATACCTGTCTGTACGTGTGATGCTTCAACACAATTTAATAATTTCAATCATCTGATTAAGTTGATGCAATTTTTGATGGGTTTGGATAGTGGTTATCAATCTGTTAGAACAAATTTACTGATTAGAGAGCCGTTACCTAGTGTGAAAGAGGCGTTTTCAATTGTGTCCAGGGAAGAGTCTCATAGAAGTTCAAATGTAATAGGGTCTAAAGAACAAACAGTAGGTTTTTTTTCTAAAGTTAATACTGTTGTTGACAATAAAAAGAAGTTTTCAAAAAATACAAACCAGACTTTAAAATGTACACATTGTAATAAATCTGGTCATTCGGTTGAGAAATGTTTTGAACTTATTGGGTATCCTCCCTGGATGAAGTCAAAGTCTGGACAAGGATAAAAGATTGTTAGTAATAATGCTGTTAATGCTGGGTCTTCTGATGTAAATAAATTTGATACTGCTAGTCTAACTTCTGATCAGGTGTTGAAATTGTTAAGTTTGTTAAATTAAAAGAGTGATGAAGGAACTGTTAGTTGTAATGTGTCTGGTAAGAATTCAAGTTTGTTTAGTTCAACAAGTTTTAGTACTCATGCTTATAGTTTCACTAATCTAACTAATTCTTTGAATGGGTTGGGTTGGATTTGTGATTCTGGTGCGAATCAATACATGGTCATGACTGATAAGAATCTAATAAACCAAATGGATGTTTCTGAGTACAATATTAAAGTAAATCATCCTAATGGTACTAAGGCTTTGGTAACTAAAATTGCGGATATCAAGTTAAATGATATAGTAGTATTGTATGATGTGTTAGTCATTCCTGATTACTGTGTGAACTTGATATCTGTTCATAAATTAGCCAAAGATAGCAAGATAAATGTCTTATTTGATGAAAATTCATGTTATCTTCAGGATTCTTTAACAAAGAAAACCCTGGTGATTGGTAGGCAGTGTGATGGATTATATTTTTGTGGTGAGTCACATGTGATTGCTTGTCTTAGTTCAAGTATTATGGATATGAATAGTATATGGCACTCTAGGTTAGGTCATCCATCAGAAGTTGTTTTAAATGTGTTAAAGGGTGATCTGAATCTACCAAAGTTTGATAAGTCTATACCTTGTGAAATTTGTCATAAATCTAAACAACACATGGAACCTTTTCCTATAAGTGATCATAAAACAAAAAAAATTAGGTGAACTAGTTCATTTAGATGTTTTGGGTCCATATAGGGTCAAAAGCAAGGAGTCGTGTAGATATTTTTTTAACTATTGTGGATGATTACACTAGGGTTGTATTGGTTTACTTAATGAAACATAAAGATGAGGTGTTTGATAATGTTAAACATTTTATAAGTGTAATAATACACAGTTTGAAAAATCTGTTAAAATTCTTAGAACAGACAATGGTACGGAGTTTGCTAATAATCAATTTAGAGATTTTTTAAACAAACAAGGTATAGTGCATCAAACTACTTGTGTGTATACTCCTCAACAAAATGGTATTGTTGAGAGGAAACATAGACATTTACTTAACATTGCTAGAGCTTTATTGTTTCAAAGTGGTTTACCTTTGAACTTTTGGTCTGAATGTATTCCGACTGCTGCATATTTAATAAACAGGACTCCTTCTTCTGTGTTGTCTGGTAGGTCTCCTTATGAATTAATTCATGAATTTAAACTCTCTTTAACCCACCTTAGAGTATTTGGTTGTCTTTGTTTCAATATTGTTTTAAATAATAGTGATAAGTTTAGTAGCCATGCTGATAAATGTGTTTTAATAGGCTATTCTAATGAGAAAAAAGGCTATAAGTTGTGGAATTTGGAAAAAAAGGAAATTATTTTCTCAAGGGATGTTAGGTTTTATGAATCTATTTTCCTTTCAAAGAGTCTCTTGAAAAAGACACATGTTTATCTAAAGAAATAAACAACTTGAATTTTTTCGATATATATGAACAAAGTGATTTCAAAAATTCTAAAGTGTTGGGTAATCCTGATGATGAAAAAGGGGTTGATCAGAATAAGGATTCAGGTATTCATGAGCCTCAACAATCTAATAGAGATTTGAGGCTACTGCTGATAAGGCTATGAATCAACCTTCTAGTTCTGAACAGTCTAAACAGTCTGGTAGAACTTTAGAAGTGGCTGAGCAAGAGCAATCCAGTAGCATTAATTCTGTTTTAGATAGGGCTGAGCATGAATATGCTGAATATGACATTGATAACCTGTCTGAGGGTATACCTAATTCACAAATTGTTGAAACTAGCAATCCTATATTAAGAAGGTCAACTAGGTCCTCTACGTTACCAAAAAAACTTGATGATTATGTAATTAGGGAAAAGTAAAATATGGGTCAGAAAAGGTAGTTAATTACTCTAACCTGACTAAAGAAATTTTTGTTTTACATTGGTGCTTAATAAGTCAGTTGAACCTAGGTTTTATTATGAGCCTTGTACTGATCCTAACTGGGTGTCTGCCATGAATGATGAAATAGAGGCCCTGAATAGGAATAAAACATGGGATCTTGTTGAATTGCCTATTAATAGAAAACCTATTTGATATAAATGGATTTATAAGATAAAATACAAATCATCAGGTGAAATAGAAAGGTATAAAGCTAGATTAGTTGCGAAAGGATGCTCTCAAAGAGAGGGCATAGATTTTGACGAGACGTTTTCACCGGTTGTCAAAATGATAACTGTTAGAAGTGTTTTAACTTTGGTTGTTCATAATAGTTGGAACTTTATCAACTTGATATAAACAATGCTTTCTTGTATGGAGATTTAATTGAAGATGTTTATATGAAACTTCCTGAGGGGTATTTTGATAAAAATTACACTAGAGTTTGTAAGCTGAATAAATCCTTGTATGGGCTTAAACAAGCACCAAGGATGTGGAATGCTAAATTGTTAGTGTTTTGATCGAGTTAGGATTTGTTCAAAGCAAATGTGATCACTCAATGTTTGTTAAATCTGTGGATTCGTTGTTCATTGTGTTACTTGTGTATGTGGATGAATTCTTATAACAGGTAATAATGAACTTGAAATAGAGAATGTTAAAAAATATGTTCAAACCAAGTTTAAAATTAAAGATCTTGGTACCCTGAAGTACTTTTTAGGTATTGAAGTATTGAATGTTGGTGATGGTTTATGCTTGTCACAAAGGAAGAATTGTTTAGATTTACTTTCTGAGTATGGCATGTCAGGTTGTAAGCCAGTTAACAATCTTATTGAACAAAACCATGTGGTCACTGCTTTATGTGAAAAAGAATGTGATAACTTTGTTAATGTCACAGGGTACCAACGGTTGATAGGAAGATTAATCTATTTAACTCATACTCGACCTGACACAGCTTATCAGTCCACGTATTAAGTCAATACATGCATAAACCAACCAAAGCTCATATGTTGTTGGCCATGAGAGTGTTAAGATATCTAAAAAGTGCTCCCGGTAAAGGATTATATTTTGGTAAACATTCACACCTTAACCTGTCTGAGTGTTAAGATATCTAAAAAGTGCTCCCGGTAAAGGATTATATTTTGGTAAACATTCACACCTTAACCTGTCTGCATATGCAGATTCAGATTGGGGTAAGTGTCTTGTGTTAGGAAATCAATTACTGGGTATTGTGTGTTTCTTGGTACTTCTTTGATCGCTTGGAAAAGTAAAAAGCAGTCAACAGTGGCTCGGTCTACAGCCGAAGCTGAGTACCGAGCTATGTGTACTGCGACATGTGAGTTAATATGGTTAGTGAATTTACTAAATGAGTTGAAAGTAGAGATCAAATTACATGTTTCTTTGTTTTGTGATAATTCTGTTGCGTTGTCTATTGCAGCAAATCCTGTCTTTCATGATAGGACGAAACATTTTGAAATTGACTTGTTTTTCCTTAGAAAGAAAATACAGTCTGGTATAGTTAAAACAGTTGCAGTTAAAACTGAAAAACAGGTTGCTGATATATTTACAAAGGGGTGCTAATTGATCAGCATCATGTTATTTGTAAATGGTTAGGCATGTTAGATGTGTTTAGTAATAAAAGCGAGGGGGGTTAAAAATAAGGCATCATTAATCACTTTTATTATAACACATTTTTATTATAACACATAACACCACTGATCTGTTTTATGTTGTTTTAATTGCATGGTTGACTGGGCTGCTATTGTGAGAATTGGAACTGCTATGTGAGAATTGAATGCTGGAGTGGTCTCAATGGGCCTGCTAAACTGGGCTTATGGTGCTGGGCTGTGAAGACCGGAGATGAAGGTTAATGGGCATCGTGGGTGCTGGATGTATAAAGTGAACTCATCTCAACTGACGAGTAAAGCAATCTTCATATTACATTAGTGTCTCTCTCTCTAGAAACTTCTGTCCAGAGATATCGTTCTCTCTCCTAGGGTTACGCTTCGTTGATCTTTCTTTGGTGATCTCGTGTTGAGATCTTGTATCAGAGTGTTAGATCATAGTTTACGAGTGTATGCAGATCATCACGTTGATGATCTGCTAGTGAGGAGTGTGTCTGCTATTCTCTTTGTACGTATTTCCAGTCGTTGAGTTCTTTATTGTTTGAGAGTTTTGATCCATGTTTTGACAGGTTTGCAAATCATT
Organism: Scalesia atractyloides; assembly: GCA_947069175.1. Taxonomy (NCBI): domain Eukaryota; kingdom Viridiplantae; phylum Streptophyta; class Magnoliopsida; order Asterales; family Asteraceae; genus Scalesia; species Scalesia atractyloides. The sequence continues at coordinate 12,387,680 of CAMTDV010000017.1, forward strand.
TTCTTTTTCAAGTAAAAACTATAAAAATAAATAAAATTATAACTTATAAATACCTTGGTATAAAGTGTATATATATCTTTATATGTATACATGTAGGTATATACATGTATATGTACTTGCATATGCATATCACCGATGGAGCGTGTTGCATGCTGCATATTAGACAAGGTCTACATTAAGTAGCAAGATCGAGTAACTCCCATGGCACAAAACATGTGTCCCTTATATTGCTTTTGTATATTTGTGTTTACAACTAATTGACGGATTATTTATCTTAAGCCTTACACCCAATAAGAGAAAAGGGGAATCATTTATCTCAAACATACACACGAAAGAAGAAAGAGGTGAAGCCCATATAGATTATGTACCGTCATACCATATACACACACGGCACATGTATATGTATATCAGTATATGCATGCGTATACAATACATATTTTGTTTATATTCATGTATGTTTCTTTGTCTGTCAATATGTTGTCATGGATTTGTATCTTGCACTTATATGTGTTTGAATCTTTTAAACATGTAGGTGTGAGTATGTCTCCATATAGTGGCGGATCTGGAAATTTTTTCCATTGAGTTTCTTTTGATAAATACTCTAATTTCATACTACCGAACATAAAGGTTCTCACTAATAATTCTAAACCTAGTTTTAAGAACCAATCTTTACATACTGGATTCGCCCCTGTCTGTACATATAGGTGTAGGACTGTATGCATATATGTGTGTGTATTTATATGCATTTTTCTATTCATTTATTCTTGTGTAGGTATGTGAGTGTGTATGGATTCTAATGTGAATATTAATGTCAATCAATCTGTATACGTGAGTTGGAAAATTAGTTGAATTTTAGCTAATATGGATGAATACACTAATGAACCATAATCTCCCATATCTTATTATTTGTAAACATAAAATAAAGTTTATCTGCATGTTCTCTGATCTCATATTCCTGTATATTTTGATAGGTTGTCCGAGTATATACCTAACTCTCCCATATTATCAAGTCTATTTAATATGAGCTCAAGGATTTTTTAAATAATTGTTTCGAGTTATTGTTAATAGTAAATGTATTTTTGTGAATAATATCTTTATTTTTATTTACTAGACATTATCATTCTTTTAAAATTTTATTTACTAGATATTATTATTCAGTTGCACTCATTTCAAGATATTGTTGAAATTGCCCCCTTCAGTTTTCCCACTTGGGTAGACTTTAGAAATAATAATTAATTTTTAGAAAACCACATCTCATGATTAATCATAATTTTGTCCAACTCATTAACACAAATCTATAATTACTCAATTCTAAAAGTAACAGAACCCGCATAGTAGGGCAAGAGTATCAACACATGGTTTTTGTTTAGAGACAACACAAAAGATATTCAATTATGAATTTATATATTAAACTTCGGACACGATCATAACAAAAAAATAATATTAGCTCAAATTAAATAGATACTAAACATTTTTTTTAATCTAGTGATCATTGGTGTGGAATAAATAGATGATTTGGTCCAAGTCTACTCCCTCTTTGACAAGGCAAAAACCACATGGTTTGTCCCCACAAACCCATATCACACGGTTACAATTAAAACCCACGAAATAACCAACAAAATCTTTAAGACTTTAACCCTATGATCTTGCCTCACAACCAACCCTCTTTTTATTTCTTTGCCGGACTTTTAAGTGTCTTGTTGGTTGGAATACATATTCATATAGTATATCAATACACCCCTACCCCCACCCACCCCACCCACCCCCACCCAACGTACATCCAACCCCACAATTGCAACACATATGACCGACATCTAACATGATTGTCCTCCCATTGATCTTTTCATGTCTTCTCTAATTTCAACTTATCTTTACATATATATAACAAGCTAGCAATATTGCTCACAAGTCACAAACACAACTCATTGCTTCTTTATAGTATAAAAGAAACACAACACTAATAAGTTGTAAAAACATGTCAACAGAAGATCAATTTGGGCTTGAGATCACTGAGCTTCGGCTAGGGCTACCGGGTGGTGGTGGTGGAGGAGAGAGGAAAGTGAAAAAGAGGGTGTTTTTGGATATTCTTGGTGGTGGGTATGAGGTTGATTTGTGTGGTAATGGTGGTGGGAAGAATAGAACTATGGAGGTTGCGGTGGGTTGGCCACCGGTTTGTTCATATAGAAAGCGAACCATAATCAAAATGTATGTGAAAGTGAGCATGGATGGGGCGCCTTTTCTTCGCAAGATCGATATTAATGGTTTCAAAGGGTATTCGGATTTCGTTATGGCTCTTGAGAAGTTATTTGGTCTTGGTAGGTTTTCAGTCTTGTATTTTTTTGATAAACTAACTTGTTAGGGTTCACTAAATATATATATGTATGACATTAATTTCCTCAGGGTTACATATTGACTCACTACCAGTTAGCCAAGTAACTAGGTCAAGTTGGCATGCATGATACAAAGAGGTTTAAAATTAAACAAGAAAATGAAAATTTTGAGATAATTTAAACTTTTTGCATGAATGTTATTAGTAGAGATAACATATTGAATTTTTGCAAGAAAAGGAGCAGGATATACAAAGAACTTAGATTGATTCATTTTGAATATACAATTTATCAATTTCAATTACATTTAGTTGGATATTAGATTTTGAAAAATATGAATTCAAATTTCACCGTTAGAAAAAAAAAATCTTTTAAGATTCTAGAGTATGTCTTTAATCTTTTAAGTTGTTTTCCATCACCAAATTTTATAAAGTCAACACCGTTTTGTAAATACCAGTTGGTCATAAGATCAAGACATGGGTAGAGATTAGAGTAGAGCGCCTATGGCTTTATAGCCTATGGCATCTTAGTGGTGGGATAAGGCTTTGGAACCAATAGGTTCTGGGTTCGATTTCACAAGAGAGGTTTTCCCAAGTTTATTGGGTTTCCTCTAAATTGGTGTGACATTATGCCTAGTGGAGATGGATATGATCGGGTGGTTTCTCTGATGACACGATGATACTCCAATGGCCGTCAGTGATCTAAATTTACCCTTAAAAAAGACATGGGTAGAGATAGAGAGAGTCTAGATGATTTTTTTGACTCATGGATCAAAAAAAAATTCTAAGAAAATTATTTAAAGTGAATACAAATTTTCGTTTTATTGTAACCCATTCAAGAGGTCCTAGTTATGAAACAGATGATAGTGGATATCAAAATCTACTAATTAAAGGGACAATTTTGAAATTGATATTTTCTTATTTTTGAGGTATATATATTGATTTTGTACTATTTTTTTTTTGAAAATTTTAACCGTTAGGTTGGACATATATATACTATATGTTATTGTATTTGTATATACCTTTTTCACTTTTCCACAAAGAAAAACAAAAGTGACATTATTTTATGTAATCCTCATACTCATAATGTTTTTTATTCTTTATAAAAACAGGTGATGAATGCGAGTACATACCAATATATGAAGACAATAATGGAGATTGGATGCTTGTGGGGTTCGTCCCGTGGGAGTAAGCTTTTATACTTTATTTAAATTTTAATTACTTTTACTTATTGTTTCCTTTTTAATTAACTGATGCAACAAATACAACCCCATACTACATAACTTCATGTTGTTGATAATTAATTATTAAGACATGTAATAATGTAGACAATAAAAATAAGAAGGATAAGAACAATGTTTATATTAAACCATACACAAGTTTTATTAAAAGTTTAAGCATTTTAAATGTACAAATGTATGATCATCAGCTGTGTTTCTATAAAATCAACTATTTGGTTAATGTGAGAGTTATGTTAATATGACATGTCAGTCAACTTGAATCAATTAACATAATATATATAAGACTCGATCATAAGTTCATATCTAGTTACAACATGATCGGTGTCACTCTTTTATACCTAATCTGTTGATTAACTAAATATAAAATTCGAATTACAGGATGTTTACAGAAACATGCAAGAGACTAAGGATGAAGAAAAAAGTATTAGACGGTGGACTACAAACCAAAAACTTGATGAGGAAGAATGGAAATTAAATTAATGATAGGCAAATTTATCAATTAAGTTTAATTATTTGTAGTTGATGTTTTAATAATTAATGTCATCAGTTAAGAATATACATGTTAATCTATTAGGTAGTTGATCATAAATTAAGTTGGCGAGGCTATGATGTACCACGTAGGTAGTAAAAAAATGTCAAATCCTTTATCCTTTCACGTAGCTTCTTTACAACAAGATTATGGAGTTCATAAAATGTTGAAGTTTGTTTTTCTGTTTCTTCACTTATTCATTCTAGTATTAGTTTGGTTTATCTTATTAATAAAATGATGACTTATTTACATGTAATCAGTGACAAATTCAAGATTTATTTTACCAGTGTCACCTTTTAATGCGTTCCGTAAATCGGTATCACCTGAGTGACATATACTATATATAAAACATGAGTTAATTATATAGATGACCATGCGATTTATAGCTAGTGTCACCAGAGACGGACCCATATATATCGGGGCGGGGTCCCGGACCCCAATGTTTTTAAAAAAATTAGTAGATCCGGTATATTAAATTTGATAAGGACTCCATAAATATAATCTGATGGACATCATAAGAACAAATGGAAAGCTCATGTAGTGGTAAACCCCTCTCTTTACCAACAAGAGGTCATGAGTTCAATCCTTATATTGTCTGTTTGTTTTTAACTAATTGATTTTTATTAGTTTTATAACTTGAATTTTGTTACTTGTCTATTTGTTTAAGGATTTGTTACTATGAATATTAAGTTTAGAAATTAGAATGATATCTTATTTTTGTTGTCTAATGAGTAATAATTATATTTTTATTATATGTTCCTCGCTTTGACCTGACCTGAACGAGAACCGACCCGAAAATTTTGAAAACCGAAAAAATGGACCCTATTGGAAGAAAAATTCGTGGGTCTGCCACTGGTACTAACTTTATTTTTAACAGGTTTGAGGCTTGTGATTAGCAGTTTGTAACGAGTTTGGGTATTAACACTAACTTTTGTTAATTTTTCTGTCAAATTTGAGTAGAATGACTAGAATACCCTTCGTAACTAAACACTTTACAAAAAGGGTATTATAGTCATTCTACTCAAATTTAACAGAAAAATTAACAAAACTTAGTGTTAATACCCAAACTCCTTACAAACTGATAATCACAAACCTCAAACCTGTTTAAAAATAAAGTTAGTACCCAAATATGAAACTAGATATAAACAACAGGGTTCATCTATGTAATTAACTCATAAAACATTTAAACAAGTGTTGGATAGTGTTAATGCAGGCATAATGAAACACATTAAGAGTGACGTACACTTGTTGGTGCATATGTCTGTTGCCTACGTCATTATGTATCGAGTCTGAGTGAATAGGGCTGAATCTGTTAGAATCTAGGCATAATTATGTGAGTTAGAGGTCAAGTTCGCTCCAGAGGTGCTAGAGGAGTCAAGTTCGGCCGAACTTGACTAAGTCAAGTTCGCCCGAACTCACATACACTCCAGCGAACTTGCTCATCTATATATAGGTGCCTTGGGATTACATTTGTAAGAGTTGGAGATTTTGGCACAGAGCCAGCAAAGATCTGTCGGATCCGGTTCTCGAATGTATTGAACTTTAGATCAATGAAAACAACATTTAAATGAGTAATTCTTGTTATTCGATTAGTTTGTCATTAGTTTCCGCCTAATTGGACAATAGATAACAAATTTAGGTTCCCGTGCTAATCGTGGACGTTCCTACAAGTGGTATCAGGACCTGGATACCTAAATTTGCTGGAATCAAGACAAGGATCTCTTTATTTCATCTCCATTCTATCATTTTTCTTGACATTTTCACATATTTGATGATTTCATGGTAAAAAAATGGGTGATTTTTGAATATGTCTTGTAAAACACACTAATAACAAACCCCTGAGAGTTTGGATATCAAATTCAAACGTTTTGATATCAAAAAGTTGCAAAAACCATGTTTTGGAAACAAGGTTCAGACGAACTTGATACTAAGTTTGACCGAACTTGATTGAAAATCTTTGAGTTTTCATCAAGTTCGACCGAACTTGATTAGTTTTTCAATGTTTTGAGCTTAAGTCCGCTCGAACTTGTTGATTTTTGCTTGAAATTCCATCAAGTTCGACCAAACTTGATATAATTCTAGTGAAAATTCACTCAAGTTCGCTCGAACTTACCTTTTCTCTTGAAATTCAAGTCTAAGTAAGACCGAACTTAACAGTTTCTTCTAAAAATACTCAAGTCCGCTCGAAATTTGATTTTCTCAAAAACTCACATCAAGTTCGACCGAACTTGAGTGTGTTTGATAAAATTTTGAAAATTACACCTAAGTTCGACCGAACTTGTGAATATTTGAAATCAAAAATTGTTTTCACACAAAGTTCGACCGAACTTGTCTGTTTCTAATCGATTTTCGAGTGTTTTTTATCGTATTTTCAGATAAGTCTACGGATTGTCAAAATGGAAGATTTCCACAACTTATTCGTCTCTCAAATGGCTTCTTCATCAAATGCTAATGTTCTTGCAGTGAACCAAATGAATATCAACAACGAAATGGGCACTACGTCGAAACCGCCAAAGCTAATGAGCATGGATGAATTTGAAGGATGGAAAGAAAAGTTTGTGAATTGGATACAAGCGAATCAATTCAACAGCTGGGTTGCAGTTGAGGATGGTTACAAATGGCCAAAGGATGAGCGTGATCAAGATCTTCCGCTGAACAAGTTTTCAAATGCCGATAAAGATAACTATGTTGCAGAGAAGAAAATGATCAGCTTGATACAACAATCAGTGAAGGAAGATATCTTGATATTATTGCCGGAATATGACACTTCGCAAGAATTATGGAATTCTCTTTGTGAGAAATTCAAAGGAAGTGATGAAATGATCAAAAGCAAAAAGGCTTTAATCAAGAAAGAATTCGAGATCTTCACGATGATTAAAGGTGAAACAATGAAGCAGATGATCGACAAATACTGTCACCTCATGGTCCAGATGTGGAGACATGATATCAAACGATCTAATGAAGAGCAAATCGAGAAGTTAGCTGATACACTTCCAGAAGGAGAATGGACAACATATCTGGCGATTCTGAATAATAGTCCATCTTGGAGACATTTCAAGTTGTCATCCTTCATCGACAAATTGGAAGGTCATGAAATGGAGTTGATGAAAATTGCGAAATCAAAGAATGTTAATGTTGTTCAAGATGTCGGTGTCTATTACAAAGGAGGTATTCCTGATACTCCGATTCAAAGCCCGAAAATCCAAACAACATTTAGTGCAAATGCAAATTCTTTTCCAAGTCAAAGTTCTCCATATACTGGTTACACAAGTGCTAGTTCAAGCTCATCTTTCCAAAATCAGACAAACCAATCCAGTTCTGATTCAAATGTTTTCCAGTGTAACATAGCAGTTGATTTGAAGAACGTATTTCCTGAAAAGGTGGCCAAACAGCACATAGCACTTCTTGCTACTGTCCTCGAATCATATGAAAGTCTCGTTGCTAGAAAGATTGGAAATCCAGAGATGACTGCCGAAGATTATGATCAGGTAGACGAAGAAGAATTGGAGCTAATGGACATTAAATGGAGCCTTGCATCCATTATCAGAAGAATTTCCAAATTTATGGCGCTCGCTGGAAGGGATATTGGTAACTCAAGCAACAAGCTTGGATTTGACAAGACTAAAGTCACATGCTTCAGGTGTCGACAAAAGGGACACTTCAAACGTGAATGCAACAATCAAGAAGCAAGTGGAAATCAAAATCCTTTCGGCAGCAACAATGAGTACTACAAGAAAGCTCTTCAATATAAGCCATACCCAAAAAGAACACAAGTCGAAGTTGAAGATAAATCTGCAAAGAAAGACGAACAAGCTCTTATTGCTAATCATGAAGAAGATGGTTTTGACTGGAACAGATACATCGGAAAGAAAACTGGTGTTGCTATGATAACAGAGTTAGTGAATGATTCTGATACATCATATGTCGATGCTGCTCTAGAAAATGCCATTCTAGAAGGTTATAGGCAAAGAGCTGAGGAAGAAGATTAGCTTACCTTGAGATGCAGAAACAAGAAGCTTTGAAATCAGAGGCTGAAAAGGTAAACGCTAAGGTAAGTATGTCTGAAAAGGAGGTTGTGAAAATTGTGGAGGTTGAAAAACCTTGCACAAAGTGCGCAAGTTCTTGTGAACCATGTCTTGATAAAGTCAAAGTCATAAGAGAATTGACTGTACACAACGAAAACTTTCGTTATGATTACAGAACCATAAAAGAAGCTTATGACAAAATATCAAGCAAATATAAATATGTTGTGTAACATCCGTCAAAAACGGATTTACCAAACCCGCTCCGTTTATCAACCGAACAGTCAGTTAAAATTTTCGTTGCGAATTAAATGCCCAAACTAATTTTAAACGATACATAATCAATTATTATGCGGGGATATATAATTAGTTTTTTGAAAAACTGTTAAAAATAACAAAATAAAAATGTTTTATTCATGCCGGGTTTCGAACTCGGGTCTGTACCGGCTCAACAAAGACTTATCACCCAGCCAATCAACCGCTCCGCCACATTGTTTTTCTGTTAATAAAAGGAATCAATTAATTCAAATATTAAAGTTCGGAAGTCAAATTCGTCAAATTGCGCCCAAATAGCAGTCGTCGGAAATCTTGACGACTTCGCCGTTAAATTACGTTTCCGCTCAAGTTAACCGTAGAATTAACTCCCACGACGGTTATAACCGACGTCTGAACCCGCGACATCAGCCGTAACCGCCGGAGAACGGCTGACTTCGAATTGAGACCGAATTCAGACCCCATACATCTCGATACTACCCTATAAATTCACCCACAACTCACCAGAAATCTTTCACACTCAAATCGCACCATTTCTCGGCGAAAACTCACTCGCCGGAAATATTTTATACGTCGCCGGAAAACCGTGTCCTTAATCTCTGAGCTTTACTGAACCCCCTAAACTTTTACCGAAGTCACCCACACCCTTTGTAAGTTTTCTGAAGATTCTCTGCTGCAAGACACTCGTCGCCGGAAGGAGATTGCTGTCGCCGGAGTTCTGCCGGAAAACAGAGGAAAACCAGTCGGTACTTTTCACGCCTAAATTCCTTTCTTTTTACTTTTATCTCATCTGTAATTAATCATACAACGCTAAAGAAACCTGAATCAACATTTCAAACCAGTCAGTCGTCACTTCCGGTTAAAACCAGTGAAGAAGACGATGTTTCGGTAATGGTTAAGTATAATTAAAATCAAGTTATTTACCGGGTTAGACACACAGTCCAGCGGTGGACTGTGTGCACATTGAACGCTAAGGTCTCGAGTTCGAGTATTGTTCCTCACACGCTGCCTTAATAAAAATTCCTTTTTTCGCAAACTGAACCGGATTGATTTTACGTATATGTTAAGTATATTAATAACCGAGTTAATAACCAAGTGAGACACGCAGTCCAGCGGTGGACTGTGTGTACGCTAACCCACAGGTCCCGGGTTCGAGACCTGTGGAGCGCACCGGTTCTCTGGATTTAAATCGTTTTTAATATAAAGGATTTCTGTTTAAATCTAATTAATATATATATATAATTAAAATCGGATATATGACGGGTTAGACACGTAGCTCAGTTGGTAGAGCTGCGTGCACGCGTACGGGAGGTCTCGGGTTCGAGCCTCACCCAGCGCAGAACAATATGCCTTCGAACCGGTCAACGGTCAAAGTCAACTGTAGCAAAAAATCAATTTTTTTTATTATTTTTATTTATTTATTTTAATTAAAAATACTTAAAAATAACATTTTTAAGGTTAGAAAATAGCCTCAAACTCACAAAAATACACCCAACAATCCTACTAAAATAGATTAATAAAATCCGTTTGCTTACCGAACCAAAATGCTATTTATCTAGGTTAATTTTACTTGTGGTTAAAACCATTTCGCGTGCATTCAACCTCATCAACCGAACGCACCCAATGTGAGTGAATTCTTACAAATTCCCCTTTTTTATTCATGTTTTGGGGTGTATCATGTGTCGCTTAAACTAATTCTCTTATGCAAATTAGTGCTATACCATTATATGATCTAAACTAGAATGTAACTATTGTTGGTTGTGATGTATTACATATTGTCAAAGTTGTATGCAAATTATTTAGGCCCATCAGTTCCTCGTGGGAGACGAGTTGAACAACGCGTGCCTTAAAACTCACTCATTAGGCCCATCAGTTCGTAGAACAACGCGTGCCTCAAAACTCATTCATTAGGCCCATCAGTTCGTAAGAACAACGCGTGCCTCAAAACTCATTTCATTAGGCCCATCAGTTCGTAGAACAACGCGTGCCTCAAAACTCATTCATTAGGCCCATCAGTTCCTCGTGGGAGACGAGTCGAACAACGCGTGCCTCAAAACAATCATTTGATGTATGTGTGTGCAATATTCAAAATTGTTTGTTGTGTGAATAAATTTACATCTACATTTACTCATATATGGTTATGCACATTATTTATAATCAATTGGATAAACTTGTTCAAATGTTTTCCATAGGATTCACTCGCCAACTTTATGTTGATCCAAAAACCTTTTTACACATGATACAGGTGAACAGGTTGAAGCAAGGAAAACATAGGAAATGCATTAGAAGAGAACAAAGAAGCTTAGATTGATAGTTAGAACATGTTGAAACATTTATTGTAAATTTCCGTTAAATTGTATTAATGAATATGAAACGTATAATAAATGTCATGAGCTTTGATGATAACCCAATCATGCCCCGGTCACCTTTTCCGCTGCGGGTCGGGGTGTGATATGTTGAACATGCTAATAGTGAGCTTAACGCTAATGTAAAAATGTCAAATGCTACAGTAATTGAAAAACAAACGGCAGTTAACATGTACATTAACACAATTGCTGAAACAAAGCGTGAGCTTCACAGCATGAAAATTGAAACAGAACGGGTAAGACAGCTTCTAAAGAGCTACACCACAAACGCGTATGTCATTGATCACATTTACCTACAATTAAATCGGAGGAAAAATGTGAGAAATCAAAGCGTAAAGAGTACGGATGTGTTCCTCCATCATTTCTTGCAAGTTATTCATGCAAGAAAGATGATGAAGTTGAAAAGGCATTTAATCTACTTATTTTGTCTGATAAGAAGAATAAATTTCCTGAGAATATTGATGTAGACTTTACGAAATCAAATGATGACAATGAAGCGGTGGTAAAAATGTGGTAAAGAATGTGTTGGGAAATGATTCTGATAACGGCAGCCTTCAAAGCGCTAACTCAGGTTCAAACAGTTCTGATACACAGTCCGAAAATGACGATACAGCTTCAGAAAATGATCTAAGTGATGATCCTAACGTTGTCATGTACAAGGTTAAGGATTCTGATAGATTATACTTCGATGATAGCTTTCTGATTCGGAATGTAAAAGAAGATCAAATTGATAAACTGTTTAAACTTGTAGAAGTTTCATCAGATGATCTTGACAAGAATGAAAAGAAATTTTACTATAAACCGAAAAAGAACTTTAACAACTACCGTAGAAATGGTGGTGATTTTCCTGAGCACAGGAGAGCAGGATTAGGTTTGGAGGTTGAAGAAGAAGAACCGAAGAAGAAGGAGAAACTAGCGTTCCAGGAATACAAAGGTAAGAATTTAAAGTTTGTGTATGGAACGAGCACGGTTCAAGAAGAAAGCGTGATAGGTAAGCAATCAAATGATGAATTCAAAAAAGAGAAAGAACTTCGGGACAAGGCTAAAACCAAGTCCACAAGTGGAGTAAAACCCACTAGTGGAAATGTTTCTGATAATCGAACTTGCTTTAAATGCAATACTGTTGGTCATATTGCTCGCAAGTGTCTGAATCTAAAGCCTGTGTTTCCACGAAGAAAAACTGTGTCAAAAGATGAAAAGCAAAAACAACCAGAGATTGTGAATTCTGATACAGTGTCAAATAGAAACTATGAATCTAAATGCGAGGTAAAACCTAAAAATGGATCAAAGTTTGAAAATTCAACATTTGAAAAAGGTGAAACTTCAAAATTAAATGAAAACAAAGATTCTAGGTTCTATATAAAGAAAGCGAGAAGTAAGCTACAATCATGGGTTGCTAAGAAAAGGCTTTCATCATCAGAAAAACCAAAGTCTGTTGATGATAAAACTGAAAATGTCAAATCAACCGAATCAGTAATCAAACAGACAAAGAAAGAAAAGGTCGAAAAAGTTTCAAAATTATCATTGGAAGAAATGCTCGATGATGATTTTGATTACGATGATGGCTTGGAAAGTGATTATGAAGATTGCTATGCTTACAAACCCAAAACCAAAAAGGTTTGGGTTTCCTTATTCAAATAGTTGCTTTGTGTGCAGGAGTTCCAAAAGATCCACTTGTCAAAGTCAAATCTGGATAATGGAGCTTCATCATGTTTTAACTTATCTAGAAAGTCATATTTTTTGATGGTTTTTGAAATTACAAAGTGGTTGAAAAAGAAAAATTGAAAAGAATGTTTTAAAATCTTGAGAAAATCCACACCGTTGAACAGAACACTGATTGTTATACTGAAAAATCACTTAAAATTGATTTCCTACAAGAGGTTTTTACAAGTTGAGGCTAACAAAGTTTAATGGTTTGTTCTGTTGTCAGGTGATGATGCAGTAGATGAAAAAAGGATCGACGACGAGTTCTCGGGATCCTCATTGGTTTATTACATTTTTTAGAAGAATTTCTTTAAATCTAAAATTTAAAAATATGTTTTTGATTTTAGGGGGAGTAATTTTTAGAAAAAATCAAAAACATATGAAAAAGTTAAAAATTCAAAAACATTGAAAAATAGAAAAAGTATAAAAACATTGAAAAAAGAGAGAGAGAGACAAAAAAGAATTCAGTGTCACAAAAAGAAAATGATAGTATATCAGTGGACTATCACAGTATGCTAAAGAAACGTAAAGTTTAAAAGTGATAAACAAGTCTTACTATGGATGTGTCGATAGGCTTTACACGTTCAGTAGATTGTTGCCGGAATATAAACTAAATTTTACAACTGCTTAATCTTGTGGATTAACACATCTTGGATATATGGACTTAGTACTCCGAAATTTCGATTGAAGGGTTGCCTGATTCTGAGATACGAGGTCTTTATAGATAGTTGATATCTGGGGTATTATACAAGTTCTTCTGATTTTGCGGAAGCAATAGCCTAGAACTTCTATAATACTTTTGCTATAAACCCCTAAACTGCATGCAAAATTTGAAAATAATCGAAATATCTAATCATTTGCAATGCTTAAAAGATTCCTTAAGTGGAACACACCTTAAAGACGAGCCTTCATCTCTTTGTCTGTACGGTAGTACTAACCTAAGCTCTCAAGGCCTCGCATAACCCAGATACAGATATCAATTACGCTATATTCACCTGTAAGATGAAATCTAGGGATATTCAAGAGGTGGGAACCATAGATAAGTCAACCTTCATAATTCATATCCTAAGATATCTTGGAACAATTGAGAAATGTGATGAAGTTTAAGAGGACAAACATATCGATAATCTAGTTAAACAAGTTTAAAACTTAAAGTCATCAAAAAGGTCAACGGTACTGGTGATATGTCTCAAACAACTGATATGATCATTAGACACAAATTCACAAAAATATGTCGGTAAATATGTTTGTACATAGTTTACTTTATTTGTTAAAAATTCTGTAAATATTTTACTTACTTTTCAAGATAAAAATCAAAAAGATTTTCAGTGGTTTTAGCATAAACTTTCAATAATTCAAAAAGATTTTGTTTCTACATTAGTTTCAAACGAGCCAATGTTGGAGAACAGATATTCGAAGTCCGGTAAGAAAATCTGATAATTGTTTAAAAGTTCATTACTTTGAAACTTTAAAATCAGATTGTTCATTACGGTTTTTCAAACTGAGGTCATTAATTTGGACTTGGTTGACACATTTGGTTAATCAAGGTCATTAACTTGGACTTGATCAACCAAGTGGGTTTTTACAAATCAAATGATAAAAATGTGAATATTGAAGGTCTTAATTGTAAAATGTTTTCAAGGTCATTAAGTTGAACTTGAAACAATTAACGTTTTTGAAAAAAATTGAAGTGAAAATTAAAGTTCGAAATGTTGATGGTACAAAATTTCAAAACAGTGAATCTGAAATGTTTATTTGAATGTCAGAATTTATTTAGACAGGTAGTAATGTTTGAGGGGGAGCTGGATAAAACATTGTCCAAAGATTTCAGAAAGCTCAAAGCTAGGGGGAGTTTGAAGTTTAAAGATCAAAGCAAAGGGGAGTCTAAAGGCTAAAGCTTAAAGCTAGGGGGAGCTTGTTGGTTTAAAAAGTTTTATCAAGACAAAACTCAAGAAAAAGAAAGAGGATATAAAGATCAATATGTTAAAGTTTATTCAAGAACTAAAGATCAAAAGTCTCAGAAGATTTCAAAAAGTTAATAACTACGGCAACATCCAAGGGGGAGTCTGTTGGTGCATATGTCTGTTGCCTACGTCATTATGTATCAAGTCTGAGTGAATAGGGTTGAATCTGTTAGAATCTAGGCATAATTATGTGAGTTAGAGGTCAAGTTCGCTCCAGAGGTGCTAGAGGAGTCAAGTTCGGCCGAACTTGACTAAGTCAAGTTCGCCCGAACTCACATACACTCCAGCGAACTTGCTCATCTATATATAGGTGCCTTGGGATTACATTTGTAAGAGTTGGAGATTTTGACACAGAGACGGCGAAGCTCTGTCGGATCCGGTTCTCGAATGTATTGAACTTTAGATCAATGAAAACAACATTTCAATGAGTAATTCTTGTTATTCGATTAACTTGTCATTAGTTTCCGCCTAATTGGACAACAGATAACAAATTTAGGTTCCCGTGCTAATCGTGAACGTTCCTACAACACTTCTTACTTTGATGAAAATAAAAATACAAACTAATGCACTTCGTCGCTAATCCGTAGAATATTTTGGTGGTAATATGACTATATAATTCGTCACTAATCCATAGACAACTTGTCATGGTAATGGTCTGTATGATCTGAGACAATTTATCATTAGTACACCCATTGGAAATCCGTCTAAAAATATTATCCATGTCTGCTTTTTCGACAGTAGATTTTCGACGAGGAGACTATCTCATGTCTTTTATTTTATGGTGCAAGCATTTTAATTTGCTGTCTTAATAATACTGCGTGTGTTTAATTAATTAGAAGGATAAAAACTAGAGTGCTCGAAGTTTAAAGTTCTAACGATATAAGTCGACACATTTAACGTAATTCATAAGTAACTACTATTTAATAACAAACTGAAGCATGAAAGTTGATATATAGTATAGATAACCATTTATTTTTCCACATATGTTTGAGATAAAACAGAATGCTAGTTTTATTGTTCTTAGATGATAGCTTTATATTTTCCTTAAAGCACCCGCAATGCTATTTTCTCAACTTTATTCTTTTCGTCAAGTAACATACATAATCTTTTTGATAAATCTTAATAATATTCATTTGTTCTTGTGTTCTACTTTTTATAATAATATTTACATAAGAATGAATTATTTATTTTTGTTGTATAATGTAAATATAAGAGTTAAATGCTTGGTTGGTCTCTGTGGTTTGCAAATCTTGCAGACTTGGTCCCAGTGGTTCACTAATTACACACTTGGTCCCAGTAGTTTCAAATTTTGCACTCGGGTGGTCCTTACCGCTAACCTTTGTTAGATTTCTCAGTTAATTATATGCAAAATTACTATATTACTCTTGAAATAATAAAAATAAAAAAATATAAAAAAGAGAGGCCCACTACTCATCTTCTTCCTCACTCCATCTCTCTCTTTCAAAAACTCAGCCACCACCTCTCCTTCACAAACCTGCAACCTCCACCTCCACCTTAAACCCACCACCACCTCCACCGTCAACTGACCACCACCACTGCAACAATCACCGGAAAGCCTTAACGCCGAAAAAAACGATACAGATCAGGTTTCATCGGTAACTAAACATAAAAGTTAATACATGGGTCCACCTTTCAACTTGTAGATCCTGAAAATGAAATGAATAAATCTTGTCAACATTACCATGGCCGTCGCAACAGTGTCGGACCATCGGGTCTTTACCACTACAACTAGTGTCGACATTCCCCTAGGGCCGATTCCGGCTAACTGCGACGCTGGGGGTAGAAAACCACCATTGCCACAACAACTAACCACCGCCACCGCCTCCTCTGAGCATGTGACGGAGTTTCGGTCGGGTCTTTGTTATGAACGCTTTAAGTACTCAAGTTAATGGAGCAGGCGAAGAGAATGAATTGGGTATGGATCACGATTTAAGTCAGCAAACATATATTGAAATGGGCCAGAGAGGAGAAGCAACAGAATGAGGCAAGCACCTCTCCTTCAAAAAGGGAAAGAAATTGGGGGGAAAGGGGAGTTTGAAGTAATGGTCGCACGGGTTTTTAACTTTTAAGTAGCAAACACTGACGGTGGTGGTGGTCAGTTGACGGTGGAGGTGGTGGTGTGTTTAAGGTGGAGGTGGAGGTTGCAGGTTTGTGAAGGAGAGGTGGTGGCTGAGTTTTTGAAAGAGAGAGATGGAGTGAGGAAGAAGATGAGTAGTGGACCCCTCTTTTTATATTTTTTTATTTTTATTATTTCAAGGGTAATATAGTAATTTTGCATATACTTAACTGAGAAATCTAACAAAGGTTGGTGATAAGGACCACCCGAGTGCAAAATTTGAAACTACTGGGACCAAGTGTGTAATTAGTGAACCACTTGGACAAAGTCTGCAAGATTTGCAAACCACAGGGACCAACCAAACATTTAACTCTAAATATAATATAATAGCTATTAATAAATAGATATATCTATTATCTATAATAAGTGAGAAAGAATTAGGGCTGATGTGTTGCTTCTAGGATGGTGTTTTGGCGGGAAAATGTACGGGTCATTATTTTCGTGAGTGAATCCCCGTTTAATTTACCTGCTCCGAAAATTAATACGGATCCATATATAACGTCTCACTTCTTCCTCAAACCGTAGAATTCACAATCTTCTCATTCACGCCTTCTTTCTTCAATCATCTGCTCCATTCAAGCTTCAGTGAAATGGATTTTGGTTTGGCCCTTCTTAAGTTGTGTCTTTCATTACTTCTTATCTTTTTCACCTACACATCGCAGAGAATGAGAACCAGAGGATTTGGGAGAAACAGGCCGCTAATTTCCATTTTGGTTTCTGGAATTGGTGAATCGGGAGATGGTGATGAGGTTCAACTCGTGGTGGTGTTGTCTTACAAGTTTGCTGGTAAGTGTTAAGTTAAATCAACATTTAGATATTAGAATTATGAACAGATGCAAAGACTGTCACATTCTAAGTCATGATGTTGATGTTTTTTTTTGGGTTTATTTTCCTTTGTTCTTGATTGGAAGTCAAGAATTGTAAGATTATTAATTAATTAGTTGACTTGGGGCTTTTTGATCTTGATGTTTTTTGTTTTCCTTTGTCCTTGTATAAAGGTCTGGAGTGGAATAGCGGTGTCATTCAACATTCGGCACCACCAAAACTGTCACCCAGATTAAGAACATTTACAAATTACATCCATGTGCATATCTTAAGATAAACTCGAATAACATCAGTTACCCCTAGATGAAGCGAATTGTGAGTCCACATCATTTGCATCTGTTTTTTAACTCCTTTAAGTGCTAAAGCAAACCCTAAAATTAGACATATTTTTAACCAATCAGTTTATACATTGACCATAAGTTGATCAGAAAATTAAGAAGTTATGTTACATTCAAGAGCTCAAAATATGCCAATTTATCATAAATGACAGTGCTGTTAGTCCCGTAGATCGTTATGGAATCCACAATTATGGTTATTCTCCAAGTATTCTACATTATTTGTTATGTGACACATTTGTAAGTGATAAACATGCCACTTTTGAATGACATATGAGAATCTTGATTTGCATATTTGTTATTATTTGTTTTTACTATTATTTTTCTCGATGATGTAGGTGGAAGAAGATGATGACATCAATGGTCGTTTCAAGATGGGGGCAACAAAAGAAGAAGTGAAAAAAATGTCGCTGAGATTTTGTTAAAGAAAGTGGTGATTGCGGGTTATAACGGGTCTGGTATAGCTTTCTTAGTAGAATAAACCCAAAAGTAAAGTACTGATGTAAATTGCTGGTCCAAAATCCAAAAGGAGTGATAAATTCATCACTAAACAAGTGATGATTCTTAATACATGCTTGCTATTAAATTTTATCTATCATATGCTATAATAACTGATTGTGTAATTTTTATCTGATTTTGTAATAATAAACTTTTAGTGATTATTATCATTTTTCATATGTGTTGCAGTAAATCTGACTATTTAAACTGTTTATGATGCCATTGATATCTTTTTGTATTGGTATTATGTTGATTCACAGAGACGAATCATTAAGATGCAGTTTCATGATGGTTTGTTGAATGAGTTGGACAACATGCGGAAAGTAGGATTACTATTTTTACATCTTTTGTATTTGAACATTATCATTGTGCAACATGTATTTCACGTACCGACCCTCTGATAATTTTAAATATATTTTTTTTGTCATAGAACCGAAACTTAACCAGTTGTCAATTGTGTTTTCAACTTAGTATGCAAGGTGTACCAGATCAGTCTCCATAGGTATGTATATGCTTTATGTTTAGAACATGTATTTAAGATTCCTCTTTCGTAATCGCACAACACCTTCAGGTTTGCAATCCTTTGATGCTGAGAATTTTGTCCTTTTTTACGTTATAATTATGTTTCAATCTCTTTTTGATGATGTTATTGGCTCCAATATGTTTTTCTTTATGATCATCCACTAATTCATGATAGCATTTTCTTCTTTCTTTCTGATAATAGGTGTTTCAAGATCATGTGATGGGCCGACAAGGTTTTCCTAATCTAATCGTAATTTGTTTTAGTAATTGTGAAACAACAAGAGGTTAAACAATATACAAGATATTTATGTACTTGAAAGTCATAGACCACTTTGGGTAACCTTTGACCCATTGACATGATTAGTTATAAGCAAAACTTTAAAAATTTTGTCATAATATCGTTGATTTTAGGGACCATGGACTGTGTAACAAAGTGCTACAGCTACTATGGTGGGCCACTTTCTTAAAGTTAACTATATTCATGGGATGAACTACATGTAGGTAAACTAACATAGGGATGAGCGTGGTATCGGCACCGTACCAAACCGGTACCGAAAATCGTCAAAATTGGGTACCGGTACGCTACCGGAATTTGAAGGTAAAAATCAATATTTTACTGATACCGTACCGAACCGGTACCGAAAGTATAGATACTGAAAATGCCAAAAAGTGGGTACTGAGTCGATACCGAAAAATCGGTACGGGAAATTTGGTACCGGTATCGGTTTAATACCAGTTTGTTTAAAGCTTTTTCGCCAACAAACTGTATCATACAAATGCTCATTTTTATTATTGGTTGCAGTGAACCACTGTACAACCAGTTACCGACAATAGATGTTCTGCATCGAGAATCTTCATTAGGATTTTTTGAGCTTTTCATCTTTGAACCCAACTATTGAGGTAAAATATGCTGACTATTTTTTCTGGTTCTGTTGTAAGCCATGATTTAAAATCATGAGAGAATTCTAGTTTTGTTGTAAGCCATGATTTAAAATTATGAGAGAATTCTCATGGAATTATTGGAAATATATATTGCAATGTTGTAATTGTCGGCGTTGGAACTTAAAAGATAGCTTCTAATAAAAAAAAACAACTTGCATACATGAAGTGAATAAGAAGCACCAGATTAACTTGATAAAGGGTAACTCAAGTTAGATCTGCTCCTTGATAAAACTTAGAATCAGATACCATGCTTGAGTGGTTTAAAAAATGCAATATTTTTTCACAACAGTAAAGACTTTTACCCAAATTGATCTATTTGCCATCGGCAATCATTTCCAAGATGACATTTCACTGTTGCAATTCACAGATTCATGATTAGCTCAAATCGATAAAGTACAGGTTACAAGAAAAGAAGTTAGGTTGTAGTTGATATATTAGTCGTTTATTATGTTATATTTGGTTTGATGGCTAGAACTCAAATATAATTGATAGGAAGTTGTTGGAGCCTCCGTACAGGTAGATGGATTGGTCGAAATGGTTGATTTTCTTTCTGGATGAACGTGTTGTTCTTGATTATTCTAATTACAAGCTTGTTTCTTATGAATTGCTCAATAGGCGTAAGAAAACCAAGTTTTTCACTTTCTGAACCTCGGATATTGGTCAGGGGAAGGTGGAAACTGGGTAAAAGGTAATTAGATGAACTATTACCATGTATAGTTCGTGTTGTCGCAATGTTTATTAACAGCACCTGGCGAATAATTTGTAGTTTTAATATGTCGGTGTTTTCCGGTTGCGCATTTTTTTCAATTGATAATGTATTAACTTAAATGTGACATTCCATCCGAAGCTCTGTCGGCATGTCAAACATTCAGTAAATGATAGATGTTTGCCCCAAGTTTGGAATTTTTATCACCGTCTCATTAACGCAGTCAATCGGGATTGGGGCTAATATTTTGTCTATGATTGCAGTTTAATATTCTTTGGGATGCATTACCTGGTCAATAACACCTCTATATATTTGCCGGTATCAAGGGTCTGCCCCTTCACTTAAAATGGTGTGTCCAACACATTTTCCATTTTGTTTTATGATCTTTATAGTTAATTCTTATTGCTTGATGATCAGTAGTTGTAATAGTAAATCATAATAGTGGATACATTCAATATTCTTAATTTCATCACAATAAAGTCTTCTGTAACTACATAATACTCACATTGTCAAATTTACACAGGCAAGTGGAACGTAAAGAATGCTGGTATAGGATATAAGGATATTAGCTGTCCTTAAAAAGCTTAAGTTTATAAGAATATTAGTAAACTTGAGGTGTTTAATATCTGGTCAAAATGGGCTCCGTGTCTATATTTTTTAATGATTCATAACACACATGGACGTGCTGATTTGGGTTATAATGCCTCTCAAATGGGTCAAATTAATAAAGTATGGGTTGGAAGTCTCAACCTCCTAAATTGTTTTATAGAGAGATTTAGCTCATTAGTAATATCGTTTTTGTAATAGTATTGTTATTAGCTATACATAGAAATATGGACAAAAAAGTGTTCATGGGTCAACATAGTACTCATTTTAACTTAACGGGTCGAAAAAAATTTCTGTTAATAGCAAAGTTGAAGAAGCCTTGATTGTGATCACTCCACCTGAGAAGTTATATGTTGTCAAAACATACACATGTGATGATCATAGATTGGCCATGGCCTTCTATCGTGCCCCTTGTTTAGATGTTCTGGTCACCGTCATGGATTCTGCTTGCACTCGTAAGACATTTCCCAACTACTTTAAAGTTCTTCAGAGATACACAGATACACAAAGCATTGATGTTTTTCAGACGTTTATTGATTACTTTGAAGTTGGGAAACATTGATTGTATTTTTTTTCGAATAGAGTTTTGTTTCATTTATCGGATGTAATATATGTAATTTTTTGGAATAATTTAATTGTTATGAGTTTTGTTATTCTTTGTAAGTATGAATGGTAAGAATTACGTGTAATCTTGTGCTATTCCATTAAGTTATTCAATAAGGTTATTATTTAATCATACAAATCTTAATCAAAACTTAAATATATTAGTGCATTATATTCCATTAATAAGTTTCTCGATCCCGGGTGATAACCTAGTATTCTATATATGTATAGTAAAATATAATATATGATATTAACAATTAATTAGTATTATAGAAAGTAAATATATTAAACTCTTTTCTTAACATAAACAAGTAAACGACTTAATTTCAAGGACAAATGTCATCGTGGTACATACTACGATGATCCACATTGAAGTAAAATTAAACAAACAAAAGGTTAGGCATCACTAATGAAAAAGATTTCATTATTGATCATCCTCTTTGTACTTTGGTGGTGGAGTACTGTAGCTTCTCCTAGGATCTTCACATGTTGTTTCTTGTTCTCTTCTTCGTCCTTATCTATCTCTTTCTTACGACAGTTGACGCCGCCAAAGGCCAAACTCCCGCAACAACAAAACCGATCATGATCAATTAATCTCTCTATGTGTGACATAAAGTATCTGTAGGGTTTCTTTATGATCAAGAGAATTACTTGTACATGTATATATTCACTTTTCCTCCAAGTTTCTTTTTGCATGTGAAGCAACGCTTGAGGGATTCAAGGGTCATGTGTTTAGAAGAAGTTCCTTGGAACCCAAGGCTAATATCTTGATTGGCGGTCAACACAGGTAAGGATGGCGGATTAGCGGCGTTGGACGATGAAAATATCTCATTAGAATGAATGTTCCTTGTTCAACATGTCTCTGATTTGAAATGTAGTATATAGACAATGAGATGAGGCTGAAACACAATAATTGGATCAGTGAAAAACCCTATTTCATGGATGTGCATGTGTTTTAGGCTTTCAAAATTTACTATATTTGAGAGATTTTAACTAATTATAATTGTGCTATCCAACTAATATCAAGATAATGCTTAGGACATGTTTGTTTTTTTACTCGTTTTAGTGCTATATGGATAAGGGTATAGATAAAGGATGTCCTTATGAAGTAAACAATACTAGTACTGATGCTTATTTTATGTGCTTCTGATGCTAAATGCCACTTCCATATTGCTAATTTTGTAATTATTACTCCGCAAAATATTATTATTGAATAAACTTATATTGCTAATTTTATAATTATTACTCAGAGAAAAAATTTTATTGGATGAACTTTTGAATGAATGTTTCAAATGATAAAAACCCACCGACGTATGAATTACGTTTCTAAAAAATATTTTAGATAAGATTATGATGTTAATTTATCTAAAACTTAAGTAAAATATTAATTGTAAATAAAAATAATAAATAGTAAAATCAAAATAAAAATTTTAATATCCTGAACGGCAATTAAAGTTGAATGTAATTAACAGTATCCAAAGTTAAGTTAAATAAAATCGTAAAAAAAAAAATAAATAGTAAAATCAAAATAAAAATAAAAATCTTAGTTTTTCGAAATAAAAATCTTAATTTTTCAAAATAAAAATCTTAGTTTTTCCTGAACGGCAATTAACGTTGAATGTAATAACAGAAATCAAAGGCTAGTTCTATTAAAAGCAATACAATTTAAATATTTTATTAGTTATAAGTATAAAATATTATACTTCACAAAACGTTGAATGTAATAACAGAAATCAAAGGCTAGTTCTATTAAAAGCAATACAATTTAAATATTTTATTAGTTACAAGTATAAAATATTATACTTCACAAAACGAAACAAAATATCTTATAACTCGGTTATCTGAGCCTTAAATAATTTATCAACGATCAAATAGCTTGTAGCCTAGCATGTATTAATATAAATGATTAAGATGTTTTTTTCAAGTAGCTAAGGGTTTTAATCTCATTGATGTAAATTTATAAGTAGCTTAGAGGGCATTTGAGTTAAGCTATATAAAAAATAATTTAACAATGGGTTGATATGGTATGAGTGGTATATATGAGAGAAAAAATAGCACGAGTTAGAATGAGCTGAATAAAACAAAACACGATTAGAAAGAGTGGTATGTTGAAATAGCTTCTTTTATCACCCATGCTAGACGCAAACGTTCATGACAGTGAAGGATTCGATAATTATAATTTTGTTTGTGGGGGATTGGTTCTATCAGCTCATCTTCTATCCATCTCGAATATAATGCTTTAGTTGTAAGGGGTTATTTAGTGATCTTGATGCCTTTTGGGCAAGATATTTTAATTCAATCAAATGGTATGATCGAATGAACGGAAATATATCATTCAAATGGAGTTTGTGCAAAACTACACCAATTGTATCTATCTTATCGGTACACTGAATTTGTTGATTTTAAGAATAAAGCTACCGTAAGCTAAACCTAAAGATATAACTTGTTACAGATAATAACATGAAACAATGACACACTCCACCTTCTTCAATGTGTCAGCCTTTTGCAACTTTATAATCGGCATCACTCGTGAGCCAAGGAATCGAGGCAAGCCCCGACACTTTTAAGCATTTCCGAATCTACTTACTAACAACCAGAACTTGAAACTTGATAATGTGGGTTCGGTAGATCTTTTGACGGGTTCATGAAGTCATTGCCGATTTTTAAGCATATGGACTTTAATAAAACAAAATATGAATAGGTGAAGCAAATAGTTTTGGTTTCCTTGTGATGTATTTTTTTTTCTTTTTTTTTGGTTGCCTTTTTTCTCATTAAAACCAAAATAACAAATTACAAACAAGTGGCAGGTAAACGGGCAACAAGCTGCGCCGCAACCCCATTTTGAATTGTAAAACCGATCCTACTAAAGACGAAACGACCCTTAAAAGTTGAGATATTACTATTCACAACCCGTTGGACCCTTTGTAGGAATTCCACGGCCTCTGGGGTTAGGGAACCAAATGTATCAAAAGCAAATGGGATAAACACATATTGATTCTCTAAACAAGCCTTCTCGTGTTTAGCAACCTTGCTGAATGTTTCACTTTGTGTGATTAGCATAATTTTTAATTGACGCTCAATGAGTACAAATTGTTGCTCATGGTAGTCTGTATTCTAAAATAACACGTTTTGATTTGTACCCATTCCATTCCGGGGCGGCTCAAAATTTTTTAAACTTTTCTAGGCCCACGTTTTGATTTGTACCCATTCCATTCCGGGCCGGCTCAAAATTTTTTAAACTTTTCTAGGCCCAAAGCAGATAGCAAAACTTGGGCCTTTTATGTAAAAGAAAAAAATGGCGATGATCCTATTATTCATATATCATCTTCGTATACGCATATTCTAGATCGTAAACCTCAATGTTAACGATATCAAAGTCAAATTTACCAACGTATAATATGTTTTGTTAGAATTTTAGGCCCTAGGAAAATGGGGCCTAAAGCTCTTGCTTTATTTCACTCCCCCTTGAGCCGGGCCTCACCCATTCTAAAATAATACGATTTCACTTGTACCCATTTAAGTGAGAAATTGTTATGACTTGAACTAAAATGATAATTTTTAAAACGATTTGTTTCACACAAACCCACCATGAGAGATTCTCGCCCTACTTACCCGCACGTTTTGTTATCTTTTTTTAATGGCATTGCTTGTTCTTACTCTATTACACTAGTTATCCTAAAATATTAACATTTGCCCAGCTTCCACCTAGGACCCTTAGTCTAAGACTATGGGGGTGTGGAGGAGCCTCATCCTCAAAAGATGGTCCTCCACGTCAATAGTCACGTCACACACCTTGGAGAATGACCCTCAAATTAGCAAGGGTGTGAAGGATGAGCACCCCCCCTTTAATTTCTGCAAGTAAAATATGCAATATATATAAAATAAAAATTAATTTAAATCTAAAATTAATATTAATGCTTACATTATATTAAAAAAACAACCTAAACTTAAAAAAAACTTAATAAAAAATACCAGTCTTCATTTGGAACGTCGTCATTAGGTTCGTTTGTAGTTGTTCCAAATGTATTCCACCAAGTCTGCTTGAAAGTTTAGATGTGTGTACTAGTTACGTAAGGAGAACCCGTTTAAATCTTGTTGTTCTAGACTTACCGGAACAAAATTCCTGTTAGGCGCATTTTCGTCGTACTCACAAATCTCTCTACCTTCGTCTTCGATGATCATGTTAGGCAACAAGATACAAGCATACATACAATATCACAATTTCTGTGGGGTAAAAGCACATGCTGGATGTTAAATGATATGCCATTTTTTGTAGAACCCTAAAACAACGTTCAATTTCTTTTCTCGCCGCCTCTTGAAACTTGGTAAATTTCTTTATCTTTATCGGCTGCCGGGTCGGAATAGTTTTAACAGTTGTAGAGTAGGGTGGGAATATTCCACCAGCAAGATAATAACCGCGCCTGTATTCCACCCACGAAACCGTAAACTTGGTGTCTGGATCAGTTCCCGTAATGACATCGTTAAAGATCTCTGATTGATAGATGACGTTAAGTGAACCAGAAACACCGAAAAAAAGCATGCCAAATCCACAGATCTTGTGACGCAACAACCTCTAGTATTATAGTTGAATGTCCATGATCGCCTCGCGTAAATTGACCTCGCCATGCAGTAAGGCAGTTCTGCCACGGCCCGTACATGCAATCAATGCTCCCGGGCATTCCTGGAAAACCATGTCTTTCTTCATGTAATTGATTCAATTTTTGGACGTCATTTACGTTTGGTTTCCGCAAATATTTCTTGCTATACAGCTTCACCACCCATTTGCAAAACTTGTACAAACATTCTGGTGCAGTTTTTTCGGACATCCTTAAATACTCGTCCAACAAATCGGGTGCCGTCCGGTATGCCTGTTGACGAATGGACGCTGTGCATTTATGTAAAGTGGTGAATCCCCTTTTGTCTCTAGCATTGTATCATAATGTAAAAAATGGATCAGACCGCGAAATTCATCTGCTATACATAAGAACAGTCGATGACTCATTCGGAACCGACGTCTAAACATCGTGGCCATGTACACGGGTTCATTGGCAATACAATCGGCCACTAATCTATCATGGGCTCCGAAACGTGAGCGTAAAAATAAATAATTAACACATACATAATATAACTAGATTATTAACACCGAAAAATAATATAACTAAATTATTAACACCGAAAAATTATAACTAAATTATTAACACCGAAAAATAAAGACGACAAAACCTAACCTTCTCGGTCTCAGTTTATGGCGGCTTGCTTAGTTCACGGTGTGACGTGGTTTCTGCATCTTCTTCTTCCTCAATGATCATATGTGCTTGCCTGCATTATGGCGTTTGCAAAAAAACCGATCACCTTCACCCGAAGATGACGAACACCACGATGAAGAAGACATGGCTAAAACTTTATAAAACTTTAAGAAATGTATAAAAAAGTGAGAGAAATTGGGTTAATTTGGTTTGAAAAGGGGGATAAATGGTATTATTTATAAAGAAAATATTTTTTTATTAAATTATCAGTTGGCAACGGGTAGAAACTTTGAAAGTTGGCACGTCTTGCCTGTCAAGGGCTCGGCGTTTACGACGGGGACGACCTGGGGGGTGTGTGATGGCCTGTCGCCGCACCATGCCGACCCGGGGATGAGCCCCATACCATCTAGCCTAAAAGGCATATGCCTTTACTAACTGGGCTAGCCCCACATTAACAAAAACATACAAATGTTGATCAGTTGTGTTAAAACATAATGGAAAACATGTAAATAATACCTGTTACAGCAGACAGGCCGACAAATAGTCCAGATACAGATGTAGCCATGGAGTTCGACATGCTAGTCAGCGTGATCTGGTTCCCATTTAGAGTGTATGCTCTTGATGGTAGTACCGAGTTATTTAGGGTGAAGAACTCGTGAATGGAGAAGAGGAGGATGTCGATATTGATGTTAATGTTATGAGTGTTTAACTCAAAACCCTCTCTAGTAATCTCCTTAAATACACCCAAGGAGAAACCTAATTAGTTAATAAGGGTAAATCGGTCCATCAACAAGTACCAACTAATATATTATAGGTATAATTATATTTTGATCTGTACAATATAAATGATTATAATGGCTACTAGATTAAATAGATATAAATAATTATATTTAATCTTACATTCTCCCACTTAGCCGATTAATCATTTATACAAGCATTCGATAAATCTGATTAGGTGTTAACGTTCATTTTGGTTTTATACCAAGAACCATAGCAGAGAAATACAACCGTTGAGTCATTTAACTCAGGAGCCCCTTTAGTCATACTACAACCTCAATTTATAACCTAACAGTTACGATAAAAATAAGTAAGCCCTTTATTGTTTGATTTGTATTTATATTTGTCTATATGCCATTATACCGGCATAACATATGTTAGAGAATAAAAAATCAAAACTGAGGAAATTTCATTAATTAAAACATAAGTAAGTACAAATGCAATTAAATAAGGTCTTTAGTAAATCTCATATTCGAAACATTCTTCGAAAACTTTAGGTGGGAGACCTTTAGTCATCGGACCCGCAAGCATGTTTTTAGTACTTATATAATTAATACAAAGATTATTTTCCTCTACTAGTTTACATACGAACAAATACTTTGTATCGAGATATAAACCAACTATAGTCGAACTGTTACTGTTCAAGAAACTATCAGCAACTGAGTTATCCCAATAAAGCTTCAATGGTCTAGAAATGGAATTAACGATTTTGAGTCCAGTGATTAGATTCTTAAGCAATGTTCCATGGCAGGTTGCGTTATAAACAACAATGTATTCTGCCATCACTGTGGAAGTTGTGGTTAACTGTTGTTTATGACTCTTCCATGAAATGGGCCCGCCTGCTAACGTAAAGATATTATCCGAAGTGGATTTTTTGTCATCTTTGCATTTGGCAAAGTCAGAATTAGATTAGCCTACCACTTTAAATGATCACTCATTCTATAAGTTAGTTTATAGTCTTTCGTCCCTTGTATATATCGAAATCCTTTCTTAGCTGTTTTCCAGTGATCTAGGCCATGATTAGTTTGATAATGACCTAGCATTCCAGCAATATAAGCGATATTTGGGCGAGTACAGACTTGAGCATACATAAGGCTCCCGACTACTGACGCATAAGGTATCTAGCTCATTTGCTCATTTTCAACCTCTATTGTCGGACATTGGAATGACCAAACATCTCCTTTAACGACTGAGCGATTGAGGGTTTGCATTGTTGCATTTTGTAATGTGTAAGGACACGATCTATGTAGGCCCTTTGAGATAATCCTAAGATTCCTTTGAGTTTGTCTCGGTGAGTTTCGATGCCAATGATGTAAGAAATGTCTCCGAAATCCTTCATGTCGAAGTTATGCGAGAGTAATCGCTTCGACAACTATTACTTGCCAATAGAATATCATCTACGTAAAGGACAAGTATAGAAAAGTTGTTCACACTCATCTTGAGGTAGGTGCATTGATCCACTTGATTCTTTGCAAAACCTTGTTTCTTCGTGAATTCATAAAACTTGAGATACCATCTACTTGATGCTTGTTTTAATCCGTATATGGATTTCTTCAGCTTACAGGCTAGATGTTCTTGACCTTTAGGTTGTTTCATGTACACATCTTTGCCTAAGTCTCCGTTAAGGAAAGCGGTTCTAACGTCCATCTAATGTAGCTCTAAATCGAAATGAACTACTGGGGCTATAACGATCCTTAATGAATCTTTACGAGAGACAGGTGAAAAAGTCTTTTGATAATCAATTCCCTCTTTCTGAGTATCGCCCTTTGCAACCAATCTCGATTTTAAGTGTTCAACATTCCTATTTGGATCCATTTTTTTGAATACCCATTTAATCCTATGGGTTTGGCACCATTGGGTAATTCTACCAGATCCCAAACATCATTTTTCTTCATGGATTCAAGCTTATCATTCATTGATTTATTCCATTCAGAAGACTGATCACTATTAATGGCTTCATTATAAGATATAGGATCAATGAGCTTTCTGGCATCCATTTCAGCTTCAGTTAGGTAGGTAACATAATCATCCCAATTAGTAGGCCTTCTGGGTCTAGATGACCTCCTGAGTTGATCATCAAGTTCAACGTTGTCTTGGTTTTGAGCGTTTGATGTGCCTTCGTTATGAGGTATAATGGGTTATGATTGTGGAAGTGAATTTGGAGTTTGTGCAGTGTAGGTCCACTAGGAGGATCAAGTTACCTACTTCCTTGTTTGTTAACACACTACCAAGTGCGGAATCCTTGTTAGCATGCAAACCGAAGCAAAGCAATGTAAAAGCAAACACAATATAACCAAAAGATTCACTATCTTTAGATTAACTTGAAGAGAATCACTTTACACATACACCCACAGTGTTATACTCTCTAAGGACTCTCTTGGTGAAACTGTGAACTAGTGAACTGTATATATAGGCAAAGTACCCAGCAACCCTACGAAGAACGTTGCTGGGCAACAAACAACTGACACTCCCTCGAAGAATGGTTCTTTGTGGGTCTTCTCAACGAACAATCATTTACCAATGAAGAACAGTTCATCATGGCCTTCCAGATCAACGAACAATCAGTTGTTCATTATATATGTTATCCTACGAAGAATGTGGGTTCTTCGTAGGTTACCCTTATATAGACCGTAATGACAGTTTACCAAGATAACCAATACATACAAACTAACAGTTGCACCATTCAAACTGTTTTACAACATAGGACAACATAAACGTCGTGCGAATTCAAGATAGGAGGATATCTTGACTTGGCCGACTCGACCAAAACATTTCATACACATAAATAAAGACCGTACAGACTACCAAAAGCTAAGAACAAACTACAGACACAAAACTGTACCAACAAACTCCCCCTTGTCTATAGCTTGGTCTTCGGTCTTCATTCCTTCTGCGCCTCGGTCCATGAGCTACCAGAGTGAATACCCCGATAGTAGCAAAAACAAACAACCCGTTGAAACAATATCGCTTGATACGCATCTTTGTCTTCATAAAAGATGTCGTGCTCAAGCAGCTTCTTGATATCGTTCGTCGACATGTTCACCACCTACATTGGGTCTAGCATCCAGAAATTATCCTTATCGTCCTTGAAAATGATAACGGCTTCATGAGTATCGGAATCATAACACCACAAACGCATGTCTCCTAGAAAGTCTTGTTTCATTAGCATTAACGGAATCTGCTCCAACACTTTGACTTTTGGTAAACAAGCCTGTATTTTTTGGTGTTTGTTGCCGGGTCCAAAGTGCATTTGATTTGCTCATATCTCGGAAATGTGGCTTGTAGAGTTCATCCTTCCAACCCTTCCGACGCTCAACTCGAAGCTTTCGAGCAAAAAGGGTAACACCTTCATACTTCAACCGATTAATCACGTTCAACCTGGACAAAGTAGCAACACCGTAAAAAAGGTAAAGTTAGCATGCTCAAGAGCGATCTGAAGTATTGGATGCCGTGTTCTCGTTTGATCGCCATGCAATGTATCTCCTGAACGAACATCCAACTAAGAATGCGGCCGTGTGATCGATCTTTCATAAACTTCATGTAATCAACTTGAACCGGAGGAGGAGTAGGCTTTGGATGCTTTGCTAAAAATTTTCTTCGCCATTCTTCAAAAGTATCCGTAGGAATATCAGATGTATCCCGACTTTTCAACTTCTCATCAATCTCGTTTACATTCTCCTTGAGCCAATCATCATCAAAAGGATTGAACTCCACTCCGTCCTCATGTACATACTTTGCCTTCTCGGTATCCCCTTCGAACACGATCTCTTCGATATCTTCAACGTTTGTGTTATCGGGTTCACTTGTATTTCATCAATGGTAGATTCATCTACCTCCTTCATTTCTTTCAATCTCAAAATCTGTTCTTGAGAGAGTTCAGAGACAAACTCCCCTTCTTCTAATTCTTCATCGGTTTCAGGATGTAAAGACTGCAACGGTTGCACATTAATGCTCAGAAGTAATAGCAACCTCACCAGATCCTGAACCTTCACCAACAACCACATCATCTAGACTCTGCACTAGAACCATCTGCAGATCTATATTTTCCAACTCCTCTTGAACACTCCCAGAACCAACAACAACTTGAACAGAACTTGAAGCACCAACTGGTGTAGAAGCAGAACCTTCAGGTTGTACAGATGAGGTAGGTGCATCAGGATTTCTAGGATCCTCACTATCATGATCCGCTTTTGAAGAATTTCCTGTGTCTTGCATCTATCAGCCCACAAAATGTTAACCTGTTTTCTGGTAACTTCATAGCTGCTATTCATCTGTTTTACATTCTTAGCTATGGTCTTGTTTCTCGAGTCGTACCAGTTGGTTATCTCAGTGTACTTCCCAGATAGCTTCTTACCAGAACGAAGTAACTCAGTGCTTCGTTCTTTCATTCTCTTCATCTCAATTCCACGAGCATTATCAACTGCACGCATCTGTAGCAGCTGAGCAGCTCGCTCCTCGTCTGCAACTCGTAGCTGAGCATTCTCAGCTCTCAACTGTACGATTTCAGCCTGTTGCTTCTGAACAGTTGCATTCAAGGTGGTGATCTCCATTTGTTGTTTAACGGTAGTGTTTCTTGTTGCAGACATGAAATCCATATGACGATTTATCTGAGATGTTGCTGCCTGAAACTATGAGAACAGAAAGTTTACTTTCTCACTATCGTCATGCGCTCAAATCTTGTCTCAAGTGATTCTGAACTTTGTTTACGAGTTCTTTCACGAGCGGCTTGAGTAGTTACAGGTGCTGTAAACTGAGGAGGAGGTTGACGTGGGCTAACAGTAGCAGTTTCTGTTCCCGTTGACCTACTAGGAGAAGCTACCAAGGCTTCAGTCTCCTCGACAGTGAAGACTTCTTCTGATATTGGTCCAGTAGTAGGATCAGCTTGGGGAGTAGACTCAGGCTGAGCTGACGAGGAACCAACTGTTTTCAGACTCTTTTTCTTTCATCGAATCGCAACTTGTTTCTTTCGAGCTTTTTCAGACTCAGTATCCGAAGGAACATACTCCGGATCATCCTCTGTTCGAATCCTTCTCAATCGTCGAACACCACGCTCGTCGAGATAGTACTCAAATCCTGCCTCTGGAGGATTATCTTCCTCCTCATCACCCGCTGCGCCTTCCGGTTGTTTACCAACATCACCACCGGTTGGAACCGCACTACTATCACCACCTTCTCCGCCATCATCACCATCATCATCACTGTGATCATCATCATCCCGATCTTTCCGTTTCCTTCCAAACCTATCTTGCATCATCTTTTTCAAGGTAGGTTCCTCGTTGTCAGAATCACTGTTGCTACGTACGTGTCGCTTCCTAAAAATCCAAACAACTTTCTAGGAGGCGTACTTTCTGTATATGACTTAGCGGCATATCCTTTGAAAACCTTTAACGAATGTAGTTGCATATCATCAATCTTGAGAGTATCATTAGCAACTATAGGAAGATCTGTATGCTGTACATTCATTACCATCTGTAGAAAGCGTGGATACATCCAAAACTTGCTTCCCACAGTCGTACCAACAGTCCTAGTCAAATCCTCCTTCATGTTCGCCAAAATATACTTTGAAATACTAAACGGTTTGTTTAACACCAAAGCAACCATCATGCCAACTAAATCAGGATTAGCCATATCGTATCCACTTCTATGATTGCTTAAACACTGAATTAATACATGTAAGAGAAACTTATACCGAAGTTGTAGACCAGACTTGTTCACTTGGTTTCCAAGAATATCCCCTTGAAATTTCATACGTAGCAAACATCCTCGATGATATTTAATTGGCACTGAAAATGGAGTATCTGGATCATCATTCAGTTGTAACACGTTGCTTAGAATCTCAGTCGTTACAACAACGTCTACATTGTTCACCTTTCCACGAACGCCTTCCTTGCCATCAATATCAACTGCTTCGGACGTATCCCAAAATTCTTTGAACAAGGCTCGGTATACCGGCGTCTTGTGAGTGATAGCATAGCTGATTCGTGAATCCCGCAACCACTTCATAATGCCATCATATTCAGCTACCTTGTTTTCCGGATCCAAAAATGCAATCATGTTATGTCGAGATTCCAACATAATCTCCACTTCGCTCTTATCTTCCTTCTTTGTCGCGGGTTTTCTAGCTTTTGGTGCCATTCTGTACAAAAATATACCCACCATGTGAAGAAAGACAGATTAAGTTGAATATAGACTCTAAACATACTAACTGTGAATTTTGTGTGTCCACTGTGGACCTAAGGCATTCCCAACGAACAACCTTAGTTCACTGTGTAAATCCCCTGTGTCCACGAAGAGCTTTCAACGAAGAACACTAGTGTGGACGAAGAACTGTAACTAACCAGCGAACAACTAAGGTCAACGAAGAATGAGTTCTTTGTTGACTTCAGTTCTTCGTTGGTTTCCAGTTTCAACGAACAATCAGAAGTCCTACGAACCATCAAGGTCAACGAAGAAAAGGTTCTTCGTTGACTCTAGTCCTTCGTTTGCCAAGTACCCAGCGGACAACCATGGTCAACGAAGAATCCTTTCTTCGTTGACTCTGGTTCTTCGCCGCAAGGTTCTTCGCTGAATAGTTGTTCACAGATTTGAACGTCACAGTTAATATTGTCAGAGACAAACACCCACATGGTTAAAAATCCCTGACAGGGAAGATCAAAACCCCAGTTTATTTACTTTTCTGCCGACATTCTTTGTCAAAAACACAAAACCTAGTTCATGTAAAAACCCATATACCCAAACATCATGTTCATTTTAATCCGAAAACACATACGTCTCCATGACTTACAAAAACACCACATGATTTGGTTCAAGCAAAAACATGGATTAAACACATTTATCAGAAAAACACATTAATTCATGAAGAACACGGGTTTTAAGGAAAAGTTTTAATATGATCCATTTTCGTCTTTGTCAAAATCTTATTTGTGTGTTTGAACCGAAACATTTATGAAGCATTCTACCTTAAATCGATTAACAGATTAACACACACAAAAATGAGATGTTGAAAGTAGATGAAAGATTTCTTCTTGATGAAGAAGACAATGAACAGTTGTGTCAGGTTTAGAGAGAAAAAGGTGAATGGTGAAAAGTGGGTTTGTTGAAAGTGATAAGATTTTAACCGCCATACCCCCTTTTATAACCTGTCCCCCACGAAGAACTCCTGCTTTGACGAACAACTAGCATGCTCGACGAATAACCATTCTTCATCGAGGGCTTCTACGAAGAACCCTAAATGGGCCGACGAACAATCAACAACTAGGCTTTAACTCTTGGGCCCAAATCATTTCAACGAAGAACTGAATCCTTCGTCGATTTGAACTTTCGTTGACTGGTTCTTCGTAGAACCAGGTTCTTCGCAGACTACTAGTTGAGATTGGTTATTCGCTGATCAACAGTACCAACTTATGAAGTATTTTAAACAGAACAGATTTTGAACATCTTTGGATTTATCAAAATGCACAGTGAGCGTTATGAAGTTGTGTAGTTTAAGCAAGGTTGATTTTAGGACTTCACCGGTAGAAAGCATTCGAGCTTCAATATCGACTAAACGAAAGTTAACGGTAAGACTAAAAACAACCAAATAAACAAACTACGATAACGAACTACGACCTACACTGTACATTACTTTATGCATCTTTTACGAGTTTCAAGGTAAGAGAATCATACCAGCTTACGGTTTGGTCAAGCACGATTTTCCAAATCATTTTAATTTGAATAAGTATTTTACCCCGATTACCGATATTGTTATCCACCTAAACTCAGCTTATCAGATGTAATCACGTTTAAGAGATATGATTTAATGTAGATTTATACTTACTATCCGGTGTTCATCCACTTCATGACACATTCCCATATCAAGATATGCACGAGAATAAATCTTACCAGTGAGTATACCGCTTATCATCTGTTTTTGATGTATATAGATGTGAGATACTCACTTATTATTGGTTGAAAACAAGCCCTATGTGATAAAAATCACTTATTGATGAGGAACTTGATTTTCAGATGCCTGCAGGGCACAGAAGCAAGCCCGTGAACAGGTTAGTACTTTCGTACCGACAAAGAGACGAACTTGACTTCCGCATATAACTGTGATATATTATCACTTATTCATTTGGTGGATGTGATATGTTTATCACTTATTGATGGTTGTATGCAATATTTACACGTATGTATGGTATCATGGAAGTTCTTGAATTGCGTACCCGTTATTTTTCGGTAAAAGATTCAACCATGATACCCAGATGATAAACAAGCATAAAGACCGCATATCTCAGAACCTCGGCATACTATCAAACGAAATTTCGGTACCAAGACCATATGCCAATGATTGGTTCCCACCTGACTTTCAGTTTGTTATGTTTATATCAACCTGCACGTTTTAATCTGATTGTGAGTCTACCGGTGCATCAATAGTAAAGCTACTTATCCTTTTCATTTTGCATTTTTGACCGCACTTGACTAACCACCGGTGTATCATCATCTTCTCTTATCTTTCCAAGAAACTCATTTTTGGTTTTTCGATTTTCTATTGTTTTTGTATTTTTCTTGATTTCTCCCCCTTAAATATAGAAAGTAAATAAACGAAAGACATATTATTTTTGAGTTTTTCCGATGTTTTTGTATTTTCTTGAAATTTTCTCCCCCTAAAATAAAAAAAGGTAAATAAACTCGAAAATATTTTGTATTTTTAGCGTTTTTTAGAAAATATTTACAAAAACAATTAGTCGACGATGATTTACTCGGGTTTCACCTTGATGCCATTTATCAAAAGCAAATAATCAAATCGAGATTTATCAAAAGCTTTTGTAAACAAGTCGGCACGTTGGTGATCAGTGTGAATCTTAACAACATCGATAAGTTTCTTTTCATAACAATCTCGTATGAAATGATAATTAATCTCGATGTGTTTTGTTTTCGAGTGCTGTACAGGATTACGGGTAATCTGTAAAGCAACTTCATTATCAATATGAATAGGAGTAGTTAGAAATTCAAAACCGTAGTCGCGCATCTGCTGTTGGATCCAAAGAACCTGGGAGCAGTAACTAGAAGCTGCAATATACTCAGCTTCACAAGTTGATGTGGCTACACAGGTTTGCTTTCTTGCATTGCCACGTGACTAGACGATTTCCCAAAAACTGACATCCCGCCGATGTTGATTTTGCAGCAATTTTGCAGCCGCCATGATCAGAATCACTGAATGCGATCAACCCGAAGTTATCATCCTTAGGGTACCAAAGACTAGTGTCTGGGCAACCCTTCAGATAACAAAAAATCCTTTTTACAGCTATGAAGTGAGAAGACTTTGGATTTGATTGATAACGAGCAAGCAGACACATTGGATACATAATGTCAGGTCTTGATGCAGTGAGATACATGAGAGATCCAATCATTGCACGATAAAGAGATGGATCCATACTATCACCCTACCCCTCAGGTGTAATCCCATGATTCTGAGCCAATGGAGTTCCAGCAAGCTTTGAATCTTCCATCTAGAATCGCTTGAGAATATCTCCGACGTACTTGGTCTGATGAATGAAGATTCCTTCCTTAGATTGATGTACCTGCAAACTAAAAAGAAATTCATTTCTCCCATCGTGCTCATCTCGAATTTCTCTTGCATCACCCGCTCGAACTCTTTGCACATCTCATCGTTTGTTGATCCGAAAATAATGTCATCCACATACACTTGCACCAACAATAAATCCTCACCCTTTTCTTTAAATCAAACCTCTTCGAAAACCATTCTTGAGAAGATATGAAGGCATAGTCTCATACCAAGCCCTCAGAGCTTGATGAAGACCATACAACGCCTTGTTCAGAAGCCAAACTTTGTCAGGATGCATCAGATCTTCAAAATCAGGCGGTTGCTCTACATATACTTTTTCCTCGACCACACCATGAAGAATGCAATTTTAACATCCATTTGATACACAATGAACTTCTTATAAGACGCATAAGCAAAGAAAATCCTTATCGCCTCAAGTCGAGCCACTGGTGCATATACTTCTTTGTAATTTATGCCTTCTACCTGTGCAAAGCCCTGAACAACCAATCTTGGTTTGTTACTCACAGCAACACCCCGGTCATCCCGTTTGCACTTGAAAACCCATCTTGTGCCAATCTTCTTATGGTTCTCAGGTCTGTCAACCAGTTTCCATACTCCCAATTTCTGGAACTGTTGAAGTTCTTCCTACATAGCTTCAATCCATGAATCTTCCTTCAATGCTTCTTTCCAAGACTTTGGTTCTACTTGGCAAACGTAGCA
Source organism: Scalesia atractyloides (assembly GCA_947069175.1). Lineage (NCBI taxonomy): Eukaryota > Viridiplantae > Streptophyta > Magnoliopsida > Asterales > Asteraceae > Scalesia > Scalesia atractyloides. The sequence goes on from CAMTDV010000017.1 coordinate 12,425,569, forward strand.
TGAGAAAGACCAATCGTTTTGTTCCCCAGATTCTCTGATAGCTGCATACAATCCAGCATTCTGATTGTTTCTCAGCTGATTACGCGTCTGCACACCGCTTTGAACATTCCCAATAATATTCTGCTGAGATAAGTATTATGAATTCGCGTTTCTCGCACATCAGGAACATGAGCATTGATACCCAAGTTGTTGAATTTCAGATCAACTACCAAATCAATATCTGGCATCGCCGAAGACATTGAAGCATTACCTTCACCAGTACCTACATGTTATCCATAGAAGCACCTTCAGAGACACCTTGAACAGGAACTGATGTAGCTTCATTTGCATCGTGATACTCTTCATCTTCAGACGGAACGTTGTAGTCTGCTGCATCTTCAAACACCTCATTTTGACCAATATTGTTTAACCGATGCAGAAGCTTGAGGATTAACAATAACTGGTCTCACCAATGACGAATCAATTGCAGTATCTCTTTCCAATAACATTTGTCTTGCTGCGGAGGCTTCATCAAAGGTTGGCAGATTAAAGGAACCAAATAGACCATCATAATCAAACATCCACGGATCTCCCGGAGCCCTAACAGACTCAGTGTATCGTTGAACCTTGACTTCACCCCATTCCTCTATCTTTCGAGTAGATAAATTCCATACTCGAAAGTTAGGAGTAACATATCCAAGAAAGAATCCTTCAATTGCCTTTGCTCCAAATTTCTCATATTGCTCGATCATAGTGCATGGAGCTCCAAAATGTTCCAAATAAGATACATCAGGTTTCCGTCGGTGCGGAGTTCAAAGCAGGTTTTACCATGTCTATTTACTGTAAGAACTCTTTTAGTGTATAGCAAGCAGTCGCCACAGCCTCCCCCCAAAATTGAACTGGAAGTTGTGACTCCACTAACATAGTTCTAGCAGTTTCTATAAGTGTCCGATTCTTTCTTTCAGCAACACCGTTTTTTTGAGGTGTATAGCAAGAGTTGTATTCATGTAGAATTCCTTTAGAAGTACAATACTCATCCATAACCCTATTATTAAACTCAGTGCCGTTGTCACTTTGAATTCTCCTTATCTTCAAGTTATACAGATTTTCAATGAGGGTAAAGAGATTCTTGAGAATATCTGGAGTCTCACTCTTGTGTGCCATCACCGCTATCCATGAAAATCTTGAGTAGTCATCAGTAACTACCAACAGTAAGCATCACCAAAAGTTGTCTTGTGTTTCATAGGTCCGAATAGGTCCATATGAAGACGTTCAAGTGGCATGTTCACAGTCTTGACCTTCTTGGTAAGATGTGATTTCTTTGCTTGTTTTCCTTTCTGGCACGACACATAGACATCTTGAAGGTGAAAATTTTTAACAGGCACACCATTCACAATATTGTTCTTCACCAAATGGTTCATTTTTCTTAAGTGAATGTGTCCCATTCGCCTGTGCCAAGAGATGGACTCCTTTTCGGTCGCTTTAGAGACGAAAAGGTAACTTGTGCAGTTGTTGTAATCGCTTGGCTCATATCAAGGATATACAAGTCATTTATCCTTGGAGTCGGGTTTGAACACATAGCAGCCAGCATCATCAAAATGCACGGTAAACTTCTTGTCACAAATTTGGGAAACACTAAGAAGATTGTGATCAATTTGTTGCACATAATTGATCTTGTCAAAACTCACAATACCATTAGAGATCATTCCTTCTCCAGTGATGTATCCTGCCTTATCTCCAGCAAACGCGACATAGACTCCTCTAATGCTTTTCACATCATACAGGAGCCTAAGATCACCCGTCATGTGCCTGGATGCCCCACTGTCAACAATCCAATGACTATTAACAGTTCCTCCTGAAGCACTCTGCACATGTAATTACACAATCAGTTGGAGATGGGGACCCAAGCCTTAGTGGTCTTGGGTCGCCCCTTATCATCAAGAAATGTAATTTCAATTTCTTGATGATAGGAAAGAAATACCTCCCCCGGAGACATGATCCGATTTAGGTTTCCAAGATTGCTTTTGTGATTTACCAGATTTATTGTTATTATTTACAGATTTTGAACATTCTAGTTGTAACACGTTTGAAGAACTTGGTTTCCTTTCAACAACTTCAGATTTCAATGCCTTTTCAATAGCCTTAACATTTTTGCGTTTTTGTTTAGCTTCTTGTTCCTTAACAATCCGTTTATCTTGTTTAGGAGATACTGATCGTTGTTCAACATTCTCAGGTGGGGCATTAACAACAAATTTTGGCTTGGGCGAGTTTGTACAGTTTTTAATGATGTGTCCAACCTCCCCACATTGAAAACATGATCTCCTTTCAACAAACTTAGGATATGAATTTTTCTGACTAGATGTTGAACTTGTAGGTCGTGAGGTACTTGGTTCACTATCACACCCATTGGTATGTTGAGTGTAATTGTTATTTCTTTTCAAAATTTTGACTTGTTAACAAACTCCGTGTTAGATGAGTTTTCAAAAGTCTCAATTTTATCAGTACCCTTTGAGCTCACAAATTTAACATCCTTTTGTTTCTTCTTGTTTTGAGCCACCCTTTGATCAAACTTTGGTCGTGAAACCTTAGGTTGCTTTGCTCATATCTCTTGTTGTTTACCTTTTGAAGCATTTGGTTGTTGTAGTTTGAGAGGTAATTTTTCACATTGAGTTACTATGACATTTGGACTTTTCTTTCCTAAAAACTTGTTTGTGGAGTTTTCAAAATCTTGGTCAATCAAAGCTGGATTGACATTTCTGATAGGAAAGTCCTTGTTTGAGTAAATTCTCTCATCATCAACCAACGTGTATAGCACGTTATCGCTTTCAAAATTAGCAACAAGTGCTTCAACAGACTTTGCAGGATCAATCTCTTGTTTAACAACAGGTTTAACGACTGGAGTGGGAGGATCACATAAAATGTGATTCTCGACTGGAATTTACACTCCTTTCTTATTGTTAAGGGATTGATCTTGATCAGTCATATCTGATTCATCATCAGATGTTTCAGCATCCTCAACTATTGGAGGACTTTGTTCAGATGACATCTTATCAGATTGCTTGATTTCATCAGAAACCTCATCCAATTTGAACCCTAACCCTGCTGCAAACTCATCTGAATTGAGTGGTACAGAAGGTTCAAATCGATGCATTTCCTCTTCATCGGGCATCTTGGAATAGTTGTGTCCCAAAGGGGGTGGGCACGACATATATCCAATGCACTTCACGTTTCCCTTAAGCTTTTGAACATTAGATGTGATCAAGCACATACTGGGAATTTGAGTAACTTTCCAGTTTAAGCTTGATCGCTTCATACTCGCATTTTGCAAAGGCTAACTCTTTCTTTGTTTCTTCAGTGATATTAATATAATTATTAATACCTTTTTGCTTATTTAAAGCAGTTTTGGTCAACTCAGAAACGCTTCTCTTTAATGTGTCAATACATCTTTGAAATCCTTTTCGTTTCTAGTTAAAGCCAAGTTAGCTTCTTTGCATTTCGACAGTTCAATTACCAAATTATGATTATGAAGATTTGTTGTTTCAAACTTTTGTTTTAAAACAATGCAATCATTGCAAACTTTGGAAGTCTCAGATTGTACCTAACTTGTTGAGGCTGTGACATTTGCCATAAAGGCGGTGTTGCAAGAAAAAGATCCATCTTTGTTGAACAGTTTTTCAATTTCTTTTTCTGCAACTTCAGCCTTCTTGACTAATACAGACTTCTTCTTGTTCAACTTCTCAGCATCTTTCGCAGGCTTTCAACTTCAGCACCAATATCTAGTTTCACTTGAATCTGAACCATACCCTCCAACACTTGAGTTTTCTTCATCTGAGCTACCGCTGTATCCCGAACTATCATCATCTTAGGAAGCTTCATCCCGTTGGACCGATTTCACATGACGGATGATTTTGGCATAACATGCAGTACCTCCTTGATTTCCATCACCCAATTGAACAGACCAATCGCATCCTTCATCAGCTTGCACTACCAAAGCTGGTTTGTATTTGAAGTACCTGCTTGATTAGGATTGTTAACTGTAACTATTCCTCTTTCATTGTTAACATGGGTGGTGTTGGATGTGGTTTGGTTTCTGAAAGGATTTTGATTTCCTTGTTTTGCAGGTCGAGTGCACTCCCGCTTAAAATGCCCTTTCTCACCACAATTGAAACAAGTAACGACATCTTTGTCAAAGCCGTACTTTGTATCCCTTTTGCTTTCCAAACTCGTCCTACCCGTCCTAGCCATATAGTCCTTCGTTCTTCGAACTGCACTTGCAAATGCCCACTTGATGTCCTTTAGATCCATCTCGTCCTTGTCAATTTGTTGGTAGTCCTCATTTGTCAAATTGATATTTCCAATCTGACCAGCTACCAATCCACAATAAGGGCTCACCATAGTGTTTAGAAGTTCCATGTGTTCCTTTGCAACTTCTACACTGACCTTTGAGAGGTGCGAGGTATCGAATCTAACAGTATCGGGATTTGAAGGTTGAAAATTGTTGCCATAACAAGCTTGTTGTGGTGCTTGTTGAGAGGAAAAATCTTGAGGTTTAGGTAAGAAGGCACTAGGATCAAAGCCTTTAACTGTAGGTTTGGGTTGATTGATCTGGTTTCAGTGGTGGTGGCATGAACGGATTTGCATTAGATACAAATGACTGTAGTTTTGGTTGCGAAGAAGCACTAACACCTGTGTTGATGCCGCAAAGTACATTTCTGGGTCTTGAGGAACTGGAATCCTTTTGGCCTTGCGGATTTCCTCCTCATTCTTGTCTTCCAACTTCTGAATAAACTCATAGATTGTGATGGTATCCAACACTCCCGTATGTTTCTACACATCTATGAATTGACCCCACTTGGGTGGTAGCGCATCTGCGAAACGTGTAACTATTTCCTGTTGAGATACATTGGCATGATATGAATACATTTCACTTAACAAGTGATAAAATCGAGTTGTCATGTCATTCAACGTCTCATTTTCCATAAATAGGAAACCTTCACACTCCTTCTTCAACAAATCATGCCGAACTTTTCTTGTAGCCGCGTTTCCCTCACCTCTTGCTTCTAATGTATCCCACAAGTTTTTAGTGGAAGTACAATAGATGAATTGATGGTAAATGTCTTTATGAAGAGCTTGTGTGAGAATGGAAAAAGCTTTCTTTTAAAGATCATAAGCTTTCTTATCAGGTTCGGTCATACTTGCTAAGGTTGTTGGGTTAGAACCGGCTTCTTCAAGTGTAACATTGTAAGGTGTGGTAAAACATGTCCATAACTCCGTGTTTTGACCAAGGACATATGTATGAAAACGTCCCTTCCATGCGGGATAATCATTCATATGATTCAATTACGTGGACGATTGTTACTACCAACTTCACTCTCACTCATTAGAAGAGTTTGAATACTTTGGTTTTGGTTTGCGACACAAGCCCACTGACTAGCGGTAATCATTGATACTTGTTGAGGCATAAGCCCTTTGACCCATGACATGTCTGAACCAGATTGTGATGTGCCTTGACTTGAACTGGCTCCACTACTCCAGTCCCATGGATTAGAACTCATTTTGATTGTTTAAAATAGAATATTGACTTAGAGGTGCAAATTTGTCAACTTTGAAAGAGTTTTGATCATTCTGTGAAAATGTTACAACACCTTCCAACGAAGAATGAAACCTACGAACAGTGAATCCTACGAACAATGGATTCCAACGAACAACTAGTGCTCCACGAAGAACAGGTTCTTCGTGGAAAGACTAGTCAACGAAGAAGTTAGGTTCTTCGTCAGTGTATAACCGATGAAGAAGGGTTCTTCGTCTGAGATGTTCGTTGAGAAGTTCTTCGCAGTAACTAAGGTTGTTCATAGACACAGTTTCTTCGCAGGAAGTTTTGGTAGGTGAAAGTTTACTGCAAATGGAAACTACCTTTTTCTGACTTTGGAAAGGTGGTAGCTGGTTTGCCAATTATGGTTTGAAAATAAACATACGAAAATACCTTTTAAAGAAAATCCTTTTGAAGATCTTATCCCCACCAACCTTTTCCGGTGACTTTTCCGGTGAGAACACTTGCCGGAAAGTTTGCCGAACACAAGATTAGCAAGAAATTCTTACGAAAAACTAAACCATAACATGTCTAGACATTTGTTAGTTAAGTTTTAGTAAAGATTATCTTCAAATGACAAGTTTAAACCAAGATTTTGAACAACTTTTTTGGAAAAACTTAATTTCTAGTTTTTGAGTTCAAAAACACATCAAGAACACTTCACAAACAAGTTCACATACAAGGTTTTGTTCGGTTTTGAACAAGGAAGAGAGCCAAAACTCTGATACCACTTGTAGGATCAAGTTACCTACTTCCTTGTTTGTTAACACACTACCAAGTGCGGAATCCTTGTTAGCATGCAAACCGAAGCAAAGCAATGTAAAAGCAAACACAATATAACCAAAAGATTCATTATCTATAGATTAACTTGAAGAGAATCAGTTTACACATACACACAATGTTATACTCTCTAAGGACTCTCTTGGTGAAACTGTGAACTAGTGAACTGTATATATAGGCAAAGTACCCAGCAACCCTACGAAGAAGCTTGCTGGGCCATGAACAACTGACACTCCCACGAATAATGGTTCTTCATGGGTCTTCTCAACGAACAATCATTTACCAAGGAAGAACAGTTCTTCGTGGCCTTCCAGATCAACGAACAATCAGTTGTTCGTTATATATGTTATCCTACGAAGAATGTGGGTTCTTCGTAGGTTATCCTGATACAGACAGTAATGACAGTTTACCAAGATAACCAACACATACAAACTAACAGTTGCACCATGCAAACTGTTTTACAACATAGGACAACATAAACGTCGTGCTAAGTCAAGATCGGAGGATATCTTGACTTGGCCGACTCGACCAAAACATTACATACACATAAACAAAGACCGTACAGACTACCAAAAGCTAAGAACAAGCTACAGACACAAAACTGTACCAACAAATAACTTTAGGTGTAGCTGTTGCATTGGGTACAAGAGGAGTAAACGCAGTTATGGTAAGCGACGAGTCTCTCGCCCCCACGTCTTGTAATTCTTGCAATTCTTCGTAAGGGTTGGCACTGCTCACACTGACCTTAAAATCCTCCAGGAACGCGACACACTTGGTTTCTACATTACGAGTTACATGGGAAGGACAATAGAAACGATATCCATCTGAGTGATTGTAAAGTTTTGCTTCTGCAATGCAACCCCAGACTTTCGTACATTTAAGACTCGGTTTTCTTCCTGTCCAAAGTTCATAAGGAATTTTAGAGACAAACTTAGAAGGAACTCTATTGAGTATATGAACAGCTGCTTTTAATGCTTCAGCCCAGAGGAATAATAGTAAATTAGTGTTGGCTAACATGCTACACACCATGTCCATAAGGGTACGTACCTCCGTTGACACCGTTTTGCTAAGGTGTACATGAGATGGTGTATTGGTTCACGATCTCTGGCCCTTACAAAACTCATAAAATGGACCAGGAGCTTGACCCACATCAGTATGTCTTCCATAATATTCACCGCCTCTATCTGATCTCACAACTTTAATTTGATGATCAAGTTGTTTTTCAACTTCATCTTTATAATCTTTGAAAGTTGAAAGTGATTCATATTTTTCCTTAATGAGATACAAGTACATCTAACATGAATAATCGTCAACGAAAGTGATAAATGAAGTATGTCCAGTTTTGCCAGCAAGGGGGTAAGGACCACTAATGTCAGTATGAATGAGTTCTAATAAATTATAGCTCCTAGTGACACCTTTCTTATTCGATGATTTCATTTTACCTTTGAGGCATTTGACACATGTTACAAAATCAGTGAACTCGAGAGGTGATAAGACTTCATCCTTTACGAGTCGAGTTAATCGTTCTCGTAAGATGTGGCCTAAACGTTGATGCCACAACATGGATGAAGTCTCTAAGTCTCATTTATGTTTCACCATTATGATTAATTCATTAATATTATATGACAACAAAGATTTGGAAAAATCGTCATCTAGTTCTAATCTATAAAGACCACCATCCAGAATGCCAATACCATACACTATTGAATCATAAAGAATAGAGAGTTTACGATGACCATGAGAAACAACAAAACCGTCTATGTCTAACATTGGTTCTGATACAAGGTTCCGAGTAACCTCGGGAATATATGAGGTATCATAAAGTTTAATGCATAAACCAGTTTTCATAAATAATTTTAGTGTTCCCACAACCTTCACTTCTAGTTCCTTATCATTCCCCATTTTTAGTGTTCTTTGGTTTCTTTCCAGCCTCCGGATTGTAAGGAATCCTTGAGTAGAATTGGTCACGTGAAGTATAGAACTAGAATAAATCACCAAGAATTAGCAGGAACATTTAAATTATAGGACTCAAGTATCATGAAAAGCTTATTACCTTTCTTAGCTAGCGACTCCTTAAAGTCAGGGCATTCTTTCTGCTTATATCCTGTCTTTTTGCAGAACTTGCAGTAAGGTTTGCCTAAGGAGTTTCTTAGAGTTGGAAGGTGCACTTGGATTATGCTTTTGGACTTTAAAAGCTTCATTCTTTGAATGATTATTTTTCCCCTTCTTGGAATTTGCAGGGGAAAGATAAGCAACGTCCGTAGTTCTGTCCATCTACATATGCTCTTCCTTCTGCACGCACATGGCGACCAACTCACTCATCGTTCATTTGTCCTTCTGAGTGTTGTAATTGATCTTGAATGCCTCAAAGGACGAAGTATACGAGGTCATAAAGAAGTGTATGGGAAAACCATCATTGATATCCATGTCTAATCCCTTCAGTTTATGGGCCATGTCGTTCATCATCATGATATGCTCACGAATGCTGCTCCTCCCATCATACTTAGTAGTCATCGACTTGAGAATTAAAGTGCTAGCATGCGCCTTAGAGGTCCCTTTGAATTGCTCCTCCACAGAAGCAAAGTAGGTTTTAGCATCATCAGAATCTGGAATGGCTCCTCGAATTGCAGTGCTGATGGTTTGCTTCATGAACATGAGAGACATGCGATTACACCTAGTCCACTTATCGAAAGTTATCTGCGCAGCAGGGGTACTTAAGAAGTAAGATCTGTAGGCTTAGGCTCTCTTAAATCGTAGTCAAAATCCAGGAAAGCAAGAGTTAGCATGAGAGAGTCTTTTTAGGCAATATAGTTATCACCAGTCAATGGCGGAATCCAACAATTTAGAGCTGAGAGTGGAAATTTTATGAGAGAGTTAAGATACTAATCTAGAAGTCTTAATGTGATCTAAGAGCATGTTATACTAAGGCAGGCATAGGTAATAACCATTTTAATTATGAAGCTGTGATATGTCTATTATTAACATCAAGATAACATAAAAGGTAATTTTGAAAATTCCACTTAAATGAAGACATGCATCTTTGGGTAGAAGCGTAATCATTTTATAAAATTAGTAGAAACCAGTTGGAAATTATATGTTTTAGCTATTTTGTAATCGAACTCTTTAGATCCTTATCTAATAGGATGTTGTTTTCTTTCTTTTTCTATCGAATTTACTAGGGGGTGGGGGCACTACGTGGTGGATGGTTGTGGCCGGTGACCACGCGTGGAACACCTCCGCTACCAAGGGTGACCACGCGTAGTGGTCAAAATGCGTTGTCGGTATCACGTGTGAAAGAAGCATATTAACGTTTGAATGTTACCGTTTGAGAGGGAGGGACCGTTGGCCTTTTAAATTTAAAAAAAACTTAAAAACTATATATAAACCATCCATTTTAACCTTTTAAACCCACAAAAAATACCATCTCTGCACTATACATTCTAAACTGAAAAATGGAAGGTTCAAGCAAACGCGGTTCGGGTTCAAAGAAAAAATACACACGACCAAAGGTTCGAGCTAATCTTGGCGAGCCGACGAGATTTCGCTTGCATGACGAAGCCGACCCAATCCCACCATTACAAACCCAACCGTTTCCCAACCAACCCTTTCAAAACAAACCGTTTCAAACCCAACCGTATCAAAACCAACCTTTTATCCTACCATTTCAAACCCAACCGTTTCAAACACTTTAACTTTTTAATCAAATGTCACTCGACCCACTAGAAGATAACAATCTCATCCACCAATTCGCCCGTGCATATCGCGAACCACAACAACAAGATGATGACGATGACGATAGTGAACTAGTGCAAGAAGAAGAAGAAGATGTAAATATCGTCCAAATAGCCGGTGGTCTGAGAGCTTGGACGAGCGCCGAGGAGGTCGCCTTGGTTAAGGCATACTTGCACACCTCCGAAATAAAAAAACATTCAAATGAACAAAGAAGGACTTGTTTTGGCGACGAGTTATTGCACATTTTTCCAAACTTCCCGGTTCGACCGGACGCAACATGGATCAAATGACTTCAAAGTGGGGAGTTTTGAACCGAAAAATGAGTAAATTTAACGCTTGCTTCATTCAATTGGTATTTTTTAATGTTATTACTTTATTTTGCTATTTTTTTATCTTGTTATAAATATTTTTGAGCTTGTTATAAAATATTTTTTATTTTGTAGACCTGAAATCCACAAAGCAGAACAAGTGAGATGACTATCATCAAAAACGCCCTAGAAGAGTATGTAGGACATACAAATTTAAAACTTTTCCTGACATGGTGTCATGGGAGGTTGCGAAACATCACCCGAAGTGGGAACCAGTTTCGTTGGTCAACATGGATGGGTCGACGGCTCCAAAAAAAGAGGAGGTTCAAAAAGATCAAAATCCAAGAACTACTGTGACACCCGGCATTTTCATATTAACACAGTTAACACAAAACTCTGTTACCTCAAACATTCATTTATACATTACACTTGGTTAAGATTAATTAAGTGTGTTGGGTATTACACAATCGCTCGCGTAACGGTAATTGGGGGAATTACGAAATCACACACGAGTATGTACTCGAACATTTGCGAACAACCTGAATACTATTCTCGGAAATTAAATAAATACAAATTATGTGAATTTATATGTTATGTGATTCTCTAGGTTATATAACTTATATGTCACCTTATGTGAAATCCCGCGTAGTTACGCATAATAACGTGTTACTAACGAACCCATAATTGGAGCATAGAGTATACCTTAATCTAAATTTCGAGGACGAAATTTCTGTAACATGGGGAGAATGTGACAACCCGTATTTTCAACCATGGTTGATTACGTAAGATTACCGGTGAAAATAATTAAGTGGTAATATGCTTCTTAAACTGGTTTTATCACTATTCTGGATAATATAATAACTTGTGATGCATGCAACGTGTCGCTTAACTGACAACTATAACCAAACGATTTTGATTCAGCGTATATTATATATTTTATATCTAACATATCTTTCATATATTCATTTTAATCAGATAAACAAATAACTATTAGATATAGTTATTTTATAATTTAGTGAACCAATTAATAAACGAGACACGCGATAATAACGGGTTCGTATACCCGATGTGCACCCATTTACACCGAAACCCTAGGTATATGTTCTTATTTTTCCCTTTCTCCTTCATTCTAGCACTCAAACCCTAGACTCTCATCCCTACTCTCTAAACCACATTCGTAGTAGACCTTCTAGAGAGAGGGGGTGTTCAGGAGAGAGAGAGAGTCGAAGAGAGAGAGATAGGAGAACGGCTGACCACTGTTCTATGGTGGTGCGGCAGTGGTCACACGATGGTAGTCTGACGAGTCACACACACTTCGGTTAGTTAAAGCAATCTTGTACACACATGTTTTGCTTAGATCTGTACTATTTGTGGTTATTAGAAGTCCTTGGTGGTGGTTGCAGGTGGCTACGGCGGTTGCAGGCGGCGGAGATGACCTCCCGACAGATAGTCAGTGGTGATGGGTGTGCGGTTTCATTTTCATTAGATTTTTGGGATGTTCGGGTCAAATTTCGGGTCACATGTCAGTTTTAGGTGGCACGTGCATCGAGGAAATGTAGACGAGTCTCACGTAAAGGTATTAGCGCACTAAGTGTATTCGTGTAAACGTGAATCTTGTTGATGCATATGTCTGCTGCCTACGTCATCATATAACGTCGAGTCTGTGTATAGGAGCGAAATGTTAAGTTTATGTATCATGAGAGATAAGTTCACCCGAACTTGTATGGTGCATGAAAAAGTTCGCCCGAACTTGTCCATGGCACATTCCAGGCGAACTTGTTCTCATATAAATATGTGACTTGTGTTCTCATTTGTAAGATTCAGAGATTTTGTGTATTGGACGGTGAAGCTCTGTCCAAGTGTTTCCAGGATCTGTAACATCTACACATTAATGAAACAGTGATTAATCAGTAACAAACTTGTCTACAATATCGCCTATGCAAACGGATTCCGCACGTTTACCTTAGGTTTGCCAAATTAGGACTAGAACAATCCGTACAACGGACCCTCAATTGGTATCAGATATAAGTTGAAAATTTTGAAAATTTGAAAAATTTGATTTTAGGATTAATCAAGTTCGCCCGGACTTGTTATCAAGTTCGACTGAACTTGTCTGTGCTTTAAAAGATTATCAGATGGCAAGTTCGCCCGGACTTATATTGATCTTCGTTGATTGGTATTACAAGTTCGCCCAAAGTTGTCAGCTATAAATAAGATACAAGTTCGCCCGAACTTCATTACATGTTTTCAAAAACTCAAAGCGAACTTGAAGGCGATTTAGTGCGATTTCAAATTGGCAAGTTTGTGTTGAATTGCTGCTCGATTTTCAAGTGATTTTTAGTGATTAGCACACTAATTATCATGGCTATGGTGAGTAATTCGTGATTGGAACGTGAATTGATGGTTTTTGAACGATTTAATTCTGAACTTATTGAATGGACTTAGTATAGGCTGTTTAGATCGAATTGGACATTAAAATGTGTTAAATGACTATAAAGGAACCTAATCATGTCATCAATTTGAATCAAAATGTATTGAACATGTTAATTGCTGGTTTTTAATGAAAACGATGACAAGTTCGCCTGAACTTGTCAAATGGTTCTTTGAACCAAGTTCGGCCGAACTTGTCCTCAAAAGTGAAAATGTTGATCATCTCACAAGTCCGCTCGAACTTGTCCTCAAAAATCAAAACAATGAATGTCATACAAGTTTCGCCCGAACTTGTCTCATGATTTCAAATCTCATAAAGTTTTTGATAAGTTCGCCCGAACTTGTCTGTTAATCAATCAAAATTGTTAATACAAGTTCGGCCAGACTTGATGGTTTGTAATGTTTAACTGCTCAATCAAGTTCGCCCGAACTTGATATATGTTTGGTGAAAATTGTTAAAATTGACTAATTTTGTCTCGATTCTCGTGTTTGCAGAATATTCAGCTCTCGTTTAATAAATTCCACAACACGTGCATTACGCTTGACAAGACTGTCTGTCCATCTCTTGAAGCATATGACAATATACTTGCTTTCATGGAGCGTATTCCAAGTCAAAGGCGATTACGGAAAAGACAGTGGTTTATAGGTCGCACGTCTACAGATTTTGGAGCGCATCATCACTTAACGAGGATGGCACAGTGATTAAATCAGTGGTTCATAAAGGGAATGAAGATAAGGAGATTACAGTATCTGAAGCCGATATTCGTAAAGTCTTGAACTTCAACGACGATAAGAATGATCAAGTGATGCTTGACGAAAGAATGGTACGAGGTTGTTTTTGTCGCATGGGCTACAAAGGGCATGTAAATGAGTCGACATTGAAGAAAGGGGGAGTTACGAATCCCTATAAGTTTCTGATGCACGCAATTATACACGCTTTCAGCCATCGTAAAGCAGGATTGGATGATGTACAAGATTATATGGCTTGTATGGCCACAAAGCTCGTTCTAAACAAGAAGTTCAACTTTTGAAAGCTTGTATTAACGCACATGAAGAACAACATGGGATCTAACAGGCTTGTCATGTATCCGAGGTTTATACAGATGCTGATCGACGACAAGTTCAAGAAAATCGTGAAAGATCCGAACGATAGCGTTTATCTTAGCAATATGGATGAAGTCACAGTAAAGAAGCTGATTACTTTCCAGAAATAAGCTTCAACACCGGTTTGCAAAGCCTTTATTTGGTGCTATACAGTCTGCTGATTACATCACACCACCTGAGTATGAACGGAGAAAAGCAGGTAGTGTGACGAGAAAGAAAGAATGCTGAATTAGAATGGATGTCTACATTCAGAGAGAAACGCATCGACTGGTTCTTAAAGAAGGTTGAAGAGAAAAAGAAAGCAGTCAGGAAGTCAAAGAAAGTCGAAACTATGCTGATTGATGAAGAGGAACCTGAAAATGTACAACCTGAAGCTGGTTCGAGTGCTGCAGAAAAGACTACTCAAGAAGACGATGTTATATCTGCAATGTCTGACAAAGACGAAGATAGTAACGATACGATAGAAAGAGAAACAAAGAAAGCTGCTGTAGAAAAGGAACTTGAAAAGCTTAAAGCAGGTGATGCTGACTATGAACCGGGATCTGATAAAGGTTCTGATGAGGAGAGGCCGAAGAAAAAGGCGAAACGTGTAAAGTCTTCAGTCAAAGATTCTTTTTTGAAGACCACAGGGTCTCCGAGTACTAAAGGCAAGAAAACACAGAAGCCGAAAAGCCGCCGTTACATTGGAAAGAAAAAAGGCACAGAAGTCACACAAGAACCTTCTGGTGCAAAACAAACAGGAGTTACACAAGAAACTCCTGCGGCTGAGACGATTCAAACTTCTGTAGTTCAAGAGACGATCGTACAGACAGGAGTTACACAAGAACCTCCTGAGTCTATTTTGCTTGATATTCCTATCATACAGTCTCAAGATCCACCAACAAATTCTCAACCTGAAAGTTCTATTCAAAAGAAGTTTCTACACCAAAGAGTACGCCAAAGTCTACACCAAAACTACTCCGAAGTCAAAGCTGTTTGGAAACATTCCTGACGAGCCTGTAATCTTCAAGATCTGAATGATTTCTTCCCAGAATCTGATGTTGATGAACTTGAAAAGAGAGTCAAAGTTCTGGAAGATAAAGTATCAAAGAATGAAGCTGAGAAAGCTGTGTTAGAACAGTTGGTAAAGCAAAGTGAAGTCGAAAAGGAGATTCTGAATGATAAAGTCAAATTTTTAAAAGGCGATCGAGGTTATCTGAAGGTGTTGATAGAAAGTTTGCAGGATGCGAATGAACGACTGCAGAAAGAGATTGAAGAACTACGATCTGAACGAGATTTAAATGATCGAAGGTTTTCAAGGTTACAAAAGTTTTATCGAATAGTTTGGGAATTGATTTTGCTGCTGAAAATGCAAGATTAGATCTGCAAGAGGCAAAGGAGAAAGCAGAAAGAGAAATTGTTGAACATGGGAAAGGCAAACATGTGATAGAAAGTATGCCTGAGATAACTGAGCATGTGATCGAATCTACTAAAGCTTCAGAGTCTGTTATTATTCTAGAGAAAGAATCAGAGCAGAAAGACGATGAAGAAGCTGAAGATGATGATAATGATAATGATGAACTGATGATGATACGAAAGACGACTCCGATAACGATGATGGAAATGACGATGATCAGGGTGGAGTTGGTCTGAAAGTTGTGGATGCTAAAGTGTCTGATGAATTTGATTTTTCTTTGTTGCTAAATGATGATACAAACAGAATGGAAGATCAAAATCAGGGGGAACAAACAGAGAAGAAAGGGCAAACAGACGTTGATATGACAGATGCGATTACTACAATGCCTGTTGCTGTTATGCCAACAAAGCCTATGATTCTTATGTTAGAGCATAACATCGAGGAAGGTGAATTTATTCACAATTATTCAAAGGAAGACTAGCAAAGCTGCTAAATGTTGATGCTGAAACGTTTGATTTCGATTTCGAATAAGATGTGGTGAACATAATTACATTCGAACCGAACTAGTACTGTTACAAAAGAAGGTCTGATGTTGACGATTACAACAAGGTTATTATTGAAGATTGGTCGTCAGATGATGAAAAAGATGAAGCAGATAAGTATGTTGGTCAGAACACATATAGTTTTCCTACATTTGAAGAAATGTACGAGCAGCTTAATGAAGATTTATTGAAAGAGAAAGTAGCTGAGTCTGTACGAGAACGAAAAGTGCCAAAGCTGATGACAAAGGAAGAGATTGCTAAAGCAAAGAAGTCCTGGTTCAAAGAGATGCCGAGAGAAAGAAAATTCAAACGCCTATTAGCATTCTTTACCAGAGATGCAGACATATTATTGGGTGATATTCTTAGTTGGGGTTGGTTGAAAGAATTGAATGTTTACGCCATCAAAAGAGAATATGGGGTACAATACTTCCGACACATGGTAGATTTTAGTACATTACCATATTGGGATGTGGAAGAGTTAGTACAGACGAGGAACGTTACTTATCACATGAAGTTTATTGATCAGTTGCTATGGAAGATGATTAAGTTCGAAGCGACGCAAGGGTTCAAGTACTGGAAACTGTTCATTCCAAAGCGTCGAATCAAAACGAACAAGAAAACTGGTGAAAAGGATATAACATTAATTATGAAGCGTCCGCGAGCGATGAGAAACATGCCCCTGATGCCTATTGAACAGGATTTCTATCCATTGTTTAAGTGGTGGCAAGTTGATCCTACAACATGCGAAGCAGTAATAGTGCTGAGGTTTGAAGAACACTTGGATATAACAAAAGAAAAATCAGTTGAAGTATTGCAGAATGAAGGATTGAAAGGGTTATGGAGGACGATTTGCATACTAGACCCGATGTGGCTAGTAAAGACCCGATGTGGCTAGTAAATTGTTCAAAGGAAGATATTAAATGTTTATTCTTCCGTAAGATATGTTACGAGAAGCGCGAAGAGACTCAAGCGATGCAGTATCAAAGAATAGTGAATGTTTGTTACGCGCATGGTGTGAATTCTGGAAGAATGTGGGAATCCAGTTGGAGAGAACTAGAGCACAAAGAGTTTTTGAAGGAAGAAAGGCGATTAGAACGTATACATGAAATGGGTAGGGAGGCGAGACTCAGAGGTTTTCAGTTCATGACTAAAGTGCCGCCTACAGACCAAACGCCAATTCCGTCGCAAGAACGTAGAAAGAAGCCGATCAAGAACAAGAACTTCTTTGGACGCTGCAGATAAAAGATAGAGCTTTGAAGACTGATCAAGACGAAGACGATATCCAAGGGGAGTCTGTTAGTACATAATGTCTATGTCTTAGTCTTGGATCGAGTCTGTTTAGATTGGGCTAGAATATGTTACAATATGGCGTATTTATGTAAATGCTAGGACAAGTTCGCCCGGAATACAATGTTGGAACAAGTTCGGCCGAACTTGTTCAAGACAATTTCGCCCGAAGTTGTTACCCATCCCAAGCGAACTTGCACTAGTATATATATATATATATATATATATGTGTGTGTGTGCCTTGAGTTTTTCATTTGTAACTTTTGCAACTTTGTCACAACAGAGGCGAAGCTCTGCCCGATCCGGATCTTACATGTAATTTGACTTAGTGATCAATAAACAACAGTTAAACGAGTAATCTTTGCATATTTGATTAACACGTCACATAGTTTCAGCCTATATAAATGTTAGATACCGAATTAGGTTCCTGTGCTAATCAAGGAGCGATCTAACAAGTGGTATCTGAGCAGGATTGGCCTAATTTGGAGACATTGGACATAGAACTTCACATCTTCTACTCATTTCTTTCATTTTTAACTTTTCTTGGACATTTCACGGACAAAATGGACTGATTTTCAAGTATAATACGTAAAATCCATAATAGTAAAACCCTTGAAAAGATCAGAGCTTAAAACAAACGAATTCATGTCGAAAATTTGAAAAAAACATGTTTGAAAACACATGTTCGCTCGAACTTATGATCAAGTTCACTTGAACTTGACTGAAAAATTCACTTTTTGAGTGATTTTTCATCAAGTTCGGCCGAGCTTGATTGATTTTTCAAAGATTTTCACTCAAGTCCACTCGAACTTAGTTGTTTTTCATCAAATTTAATCAAGTTCGCCCGAACTTGATCAAAATTTATTGAAATTCTTTACAAGTTCGCCCGAACTTGCTGTTTCTCTTGAATTTTCACATAAGTTCGCTCGAACTTGTTCTTAGGGTGATATTTTCCTAAATCTCAAAACAAGTTCGCCCGAACTTGTTAAGCAGCTGATTTTCAAAAGCTGTGACAACTTCGCCCGAACTTGTCCCATGTTTCTAAAAAAAAGGCATGAAAATTCAGAAAAACGTCTCGGACATTATACATCGTTAAGTTCGTATTAACGAGACGAGTTTAAAGCTCTAATCTGGTAAAAACAGTTTTTGGAAAAATTTTAAACGTTTTTAGCGACCCGTACGTTAAAATTGTCGATTAAAAAGTCAAATTTTGCATAAATCTTTTTAAAACTGAAATTTTCATCGGAAATGAGAGATATTAATTTTGAAAAATGAATGATTGGGAAGAATTATCTTCTGATTTGAAGCATCATGAAAGTTTGATCATTTGGAAAAAAAGATTTGAAAGTTTAAATGTAAAAAGGATGAATCGTTGTTTGAGCTAATAAAACGTTTTAATGTCATGCATAGGTATTTAGACCGTTCTGATGGATGTTATATCAGTCTTGAAGATAAGTTTTCGAAATTAGAAAATGCATTACCATCAGAATGGGATTATTTCGTGAAAGAATCAAGAAAGAAATGTCGATTTACCATTAGTCATCTTTATGGATTTATTAGCGACATTTGGGATCATGTTCCTGTAATTGAGAATATGAAAGTTTTAAAATTAAAGAAGGATAATAATTCTGAAGTTGATCAATTTTCTGCAGGTATATTCAAGATAGATTCAACTCCAAATAATGAAAAATCAAGTGTATCAACAAATGAAGCTTCAAGTTCTGAATCTGTGTGCTTAAATTGTGAAGAATCCAGATCCGATAATGTCAAACTTTTGAAAGATATGGAAATCTTGACATTGAAAATAAAAAGTAAAAGAAATAAAAAGTTAAAAGAAAATAAAAAGTTTTTTGAAAATAAAATAAAAATTTTAGAAAATGAAAAATTTGTTTTAAATAAAAATGATCTTGAAAAACAAAATATAATAAACTCTTATCTTGAAAAAATCAGGAAACTTGAACAAGATGCTGAGATTACTAAAAATAAAATTGATGATTTAGAAAAGAAATTGAAAGGTTTTGTGACCTCGTCATTGATTCTAGATCAATATGTCCAAAATCGTTCAATGAAAATAAAAAGGAAATTCCAATAAGTGATAAAGTCACAAATTATGACAGTGTCATAATTGAGAATTGTGATTATGATACTGATGATGGAAGTGCTAAAAAGAGAAAAATGAAATATTTTTAAAACTAAAAGAAAAATTTTAGAAAACTGTTCTATAATCTACTGAAAAGGTAAATGCTCAACGCAAAAACCTTCTAAGCAGAATGGAGAACGAAAACAAAAGGAAAAACAAAGTTCTAAAAATTCTAAAAATTTTCAAAAAAAAAATAAAATCATCGGTACAATCATCCAATCATTAAAAAAATTCACAAAAATTTGAAAACAAGTGGTGCAGGGCGGACCACAGTGCTTCAACGTCAAAGCATGCTTATAGAAGAAATAGGGAAGATGGTTAAAACACATTAAATCAATGTTACGATTTGAGTGTATGGTTTGATAGAAAAGATCAATATGATAACAGGTTGTGTCACAAATGTGGGATAAAGGGACACATTGTTAGAAAATGTTTACAAATTAATCCTAAATCTATTCATATTGATAGGAAAATTTCTGAAGATTTGAAAATACCAACTCAGATTTGGAAACAATGTACATAAACTACAAACAAGGTGAAACCAGTTATTACTTTCCAAATTCTGAAACTGGTGAATCCTCGAATAGTAATGAACAAAAAGTTTCTAATTGAATTACAAGAAAGCTTTTCGGAAAAATCAAACATAGTTGGTAAAAGAAAAAAAAAATTACACAATCAGTGAAAATTGAAACTTTAAAAGACTTTCCAAAACTTGAGAAAGTCCAAAATAAACCTTATTGTGAAAAGAAATTCAAAATTAAGATTGAAGAAAAAACGCCTAAGACTAAAAATGCTTGAGTGTTATTATTCAACTAATTGTTTGAATTTTTGTGCAGGATTTGAGATAAAAGCAAATTACTGAGAATGAAGTTTCGTGGCACACTTGAAGACAGGCCGGGTTATCAAGTTCTATATAAAGGCCTTATTACATTTCTATAACATTTACTTTACAATTTTTGAAAATTTTTGGAGAAAATTTTTCGAAAACATGTTTTAATAACATTTACTTGAAAGTTTTACAAATTTTTAAAGAAAATTTGAAAATTTCATAGAACCCTCACTGCTTGAAAAGACAAAATTAATGGATATAAATGTTTTATAAACACAAAGGTGTCAAGGTTTTTGTTATCATGAGAGGGAGAGGTTTTAAAAGAAATTTATGAAGCAGTAATAGATGGCGAATTGAAGTGATTCTCATCGGTTGGTCAATGTTTTCTATAAATAAAAAAAATTTAAAAATATGTTTTACAACTACTTAAACTTGTGGATTAACATCTCTTGGATATATGGACTTAGTACTCTGAAATTTCGTTTGAGTAGATTGCCTGATACTGAGATACGAGGTCTTTATAGATGGTTGATATCTGGGGTATTATACAAGTTCTTCTGATTTTGTGTAAGCAATGGCCTAGAACTTCTATAATACTTTTGCAAAAATCCCCTAAAACTGCATTCAATTGAAAATATCGAAAGATACTATAATTGTAGTACAAAAAGATTTCATTTTGGAACACTACCTTATAAGTCGAGCCTTCATCTCTTTGTCGATACGATGGTATTAACATGAGCTCTCAAGGCTTCGCATAACCCAGATACAGATATCAGTTACGTTATACTCACCTGTAAGATGAAATCTAGGGAATCTTGATGCGGGAGTATATTCTGAGATGGGAACCATAGTTAAGTCAAGTTTCTTAATCCTACATAATGTATCTTGGAACAATTGAGAAATGTGTTGAAGTTTAAGAGGACAAATATATCGATAATCTAGGTAAATTTGTTTAAAACTTAGTGTCATGAAGAGGTCAGTGGTACTAGTGATATGTCTCAAAAACTGATATGATCCTTTAACACAAACTCAACAAAAATATGTTTGTAAATATGTTTGTACATACTTAGTGTTTGATATTCTTTTCATAAAACACAAAAAGATTATATTATCTTTTAATTTCGACCACTGATGATGAATAGCTGATTTTCAAAGTCTAGAGTTGCTGAACAAAATCTAAAAACTTTTGAAAATTGATCTGAAAAGTTTAAAAGTTCATTAATTTGAAACTTACATTTGAATAAATGCGTCAGTTTAATGTCAAAACGTTAGATCATTAAGTTGAACTTGATACATAAATCAGCTATTCAAGGTCATTAATTTGGACTTGATTAACTGAGAGGGTTTAAAAACTGATAGAAGATTAAAATTTGAAATGTTTGTGTTTAGAAATTTCAAAGTTTGAATCTAAAATGTTTATTTGAATGTTTGAGAAACTTTGAAACATGAATTTGATTTTTAAGGGGGAGCTGGATAAAACGCATTGATTGAAGATACCAGAAAGCTTAAAGCAAGGAGGAGCATGGTGATTAAAGTTTTATCAAGACAAGCTCGAGAAGAAAAGAGAAAAGGTTGTAGATGTTATGAAGATCAAGGAAGTTAAAGTTATTCAAAAATAAATATTAAGAGAACATTAAAGATTAGGAACTTAATTGAAGACTGATGACTACGGCAACTAGTAACATCTCCAAAAATTTTATTGATAAAAATTTAAAAAATAAAGTATATAGAAACTCATATTATTAAACTGGTAGATTACGGGTAAATTGACTGTTAGAAAAACGAGGTATTTAGACGAACATATGAACCATTTAAAAATGATAATAATAAAATACATTATAATTAAACTTACTCCGTTTTTCATGAAACTTAGGTCAAAATGTTGATAAAAGTATTCTCGCTCTAAGACATATTTATTGTTTTATAAAACGTCATATTTTAGAAGTTATAAGCAATAAATGAGTTGAGCTGTTTAATTAATTATAATATATATAAAATAAAATAATCAAAGTGAAATATGAATTGAACTATTCAATATGTACGTGTAAGAAGAAGTAACGTGTGTACGTGTAAGAAGAAGAACTCAGCGTAGCCTTCAAGTTACTGTTTTTTAGTATAACTATGCCAAAGCTTCTTTCAATTTTCTCTGCTCCCTCGTTCTCTCGCCCTAGCTATACAAAACGGTTTGGGTTAAAAACCGAACCGTTTTTTTTTTGCTGAACAAGAAACCGGTGACTGGAAAACCGGTTACGGTTATAAACCGGTTTTTTTATTTAAAAACCATAACTGGTTCTAACCGTTTAGTAATCAGTTTACAAAAAAACCGATTTTTTAATTGAATAAATAACCGGTTAATAAACCGGTTACCGGTAAAAAAACCGGTTCTGTAGTTTTTTTCACAGAATGAATTTTTTTTGTTGTTTTTGTTGTTTTCCTGCACTTTTGAGGTTGAAATGCTGTTTTTTATATGTAATATTAAGAATTAAAATATAAAACGGTTAAAATATAATAATACGATTAAGTCTTGGAACTAATGCTTACATAAC
Source organism: Scalesia atractyloides (assembly GCA_947069175.1). Taxonomy (NCBI): domain Eukaryota; kingdom Viridiplantae; phylum Streptophyta; class Magnoliopsida; order Asterales; family Asteraceae; genus Scalesia; species Scalesia atractyloides. The sequence goes on from CAMTDV010000017.1 coordinate 12,448,232, forward strand.
AATGAAAATAGGAACGCTAAACGTTACAAAAGAAATACGTAAAGTTAAAATATTAATCCGCAAGAACGTCCACTAATATATTTTTTTTAGTTGGACTATAATATATCTTGATGAGCCTGGTTTAATCTTCTTCGCCCGAACTCGAACTATTGCGTAGAAATTCATCTAGTTTGGTTTCTTCCTCGGTCATTGGGGTTGTTAATTCGGCTACAACCTCGTCCTCGTACACTTCGCCTTCGTAATCTAATTCTCCCTCGAGTGAGCGTATGTGTTGACATCTCTCCGCCGCATCCAAGTAGTCTTTCAAGCAAATTGACATCTCAACCGCCTTTGGTGTTAGCTTTGTCCTCCGTATAGAAATCACCTTACCACTTATAGAAAAAGCACTTTCCGAAGCTACGGTTGAAGCTTGGACCGTTAGTAAATCTCGCGCCATTGTGGCTAGGATCGGAAATTGATCTTCCTTTCCTTTCCACCAACCCAACAAATCAAAATTTTTAAATTCTTGTGAAGTCATTGTTTGTAGAAAGTTCGACCCACCATACCGACCGAGTTCGCTACCACTAGTGTTACCACGTTGTATTTGACTCGACTCATCTAACAAATTGTTATAAACATACAAATCTTCATCCTCGATACTTGATGAACCTTCGCCGAAAGCGACATTTCTCATTGAATCGTGAATGTGTGACGAGGTTTGACCATATTTTGTTACATAAACATCAAACATTTTTGAAAGTTGTTCGTTAAAACGAATTTTTGCGGCTTCGCCAAAGTTTGGTTCGTCATCGGTGTTTAAATCCAACTCGTTTGTAATTTTTAAAATCAAAGACCCGGATCCAAAAATATTAAAGCAAGGGTTTAAAGCTGCGGCACAAGTGAAAACCGCGGGTAGTTCTTTAAAATATTTTCTTAGTTTTTCCTTCACGTAGCTATCATATCACAATATGGTATACCCCTCCCCGACAACTCGTTTAATTTCCTACACATTTTAAACAAATTGTGAAGTACCAATGAACTAGTTGGATAGTAAACTCCCGATAAAGTCTTTGTTGACGTTTTGAAAACTTGAAGCAATTGTGTAACCGTTTCAATAAGACCCCAATTCGATTGGTGGTAAGACGAAACCTTTCCACGACTCGACAAAAGGTTATGAAATGATATTAAACTTTCCTTTTGCAAAATTGCATTTTCAAACATGGGCAAATCGAGTTCCATCGATGAGCGACGTCCCAATTGGGTCCTAAGCATAATTGACCCGTTTCCTTACACATTTTAATATATTTTGAATGTCTATGCGTGTGACCATATATATGACGTAACATTTTTTTGAAAGCTTCTTTTTGAGTTTCAATAACCTTCAAGCCATCTTGAACGGCAAAATTTATGATGTGTGCGACACATCGACTATGGAAAAAATACCCTCACAAATTGGATTGTACTTTAATCTTAAATGCGTTACCGAAAGCGTATTGTTTGAGGCGTTATCAAAAGCTATTAAAAAATCGTGTTTTCCATTTGTACGTTTTAATGCATTTGTCGATTGCTTTAATATAGATTCACCGGTGTGGGGGTAATCAAATAGTTTAAACAAAATTGTGCGTTTCATCATTTGCCACGTCGCCGGTTCAATCCAATGGGCGGTGACACAAATATACGAGTCGGGTGAACCGTGCGGTGCGGACCAAACGTCGCTAGTCAAGTTAACACCGGTTTCTAATTTTCAAAATAAGAGATTAATTCTTGTTTAGCATTTTTCCACAATCTTAAACAATATCTCCTAAGAGTAGCACGACTTACATGGGTATATCGTGGTTGGAGAGTTCTTTGAACCATCTTTGTGTAGCGTTGGTTATCGAAATGGTTGAACGGCAAAGTTTCTTGGATTACAAACTCCGCCATTTCCACTCTAGTCACATCCAAATTGTACGTGAACAAGCTAGCGCCTTCACTCCCCATTGAAGCTTGACCACTGTGTGTTGTTGTTTCAACGACTTGTAAAATGGTTTTTTAACGTGTTGTCTCAAGGTGGTGTTTGCCCCTACGGCGTAAAAACCATTACAATGATGACAACGCGCTTTTTTGTCCCGTTCGCCATCTCGCACAAATTGAAATGTGACCAAACTTCGGGGTTGCGCTTCGTTGGAAGTACACGAACAACCGTTTCGGTTGTAGACTCACCAACATTGACCGAGTTATGAGCACTAGAGCTTGCCATGCGTTTTGTAAGAGTTACCGAACAAGAAAGTGAGCGTAAGTGAGCGTTTTTAAGAGATTTAGGAGATTATAGAATGGTGTGATTGAACCAAAACACCCACCACCCTTTTATACTACTTTGGAGCTGCATTTTAGACCCAAAAAAAACCAAAAAAAACGGCTACTTTGAGGTCCTAACGGTCATATGACCGTTTTTCTGATCTGGGCACAAGTAACCGGTTTTAACCGGTTTTTTATTATCCGTTACCGGTTAGCCAGTTTTCATAACCGGTTTTTTAATAAACGTAACCGGTTAACCGGTTTTTTATCGTAACCGGTTTTTGTAATAACCGATTTTTTTCCGGTTTTACCTTTAACCAGTTTTACAACCGGTTTTTTTTTATAACCGGTTTCTAAACCAACCGGCAAACAAATTATGCAACCGATTAATAACCGGTCAAACCGGTTAGTAACCGAACCGGTTACAAAAAAACTGGTTTTAAAAATAACCGGTTTTGGTTTTTTTTCGGTTTCAGTTGCGTAATCAGTTTTTTTGTACACCTCTATCTCACCCCCACTCTCTCACTTGTATAATTTATTTTCTTTCAGCTATTCCCTTATATACTTTAAAGCCCTGTTTCGTTTTAAGTGTTTTACCTTGATCATTAATTCGTTACCCTGTCTGATTGATTTAGGACCACCAACGCATGTCAAGACTCTGTCCGACTCAGTCGTTGGGATTCTGTCTCGGGTTGTATGTAGCATGGGTTATTATACTTAACACGAGTGCATTATATATTTTATTAAAAGCTCAGGAGCTATGCCCAAGATTATACCAGGAGGCCTGTAGTTAGACCCTAAAATTACCAGGTGAGTACATTCTCTTTTTGTAAACCTTTTTGCGAGTCAAAATGTTGTAATTATGCTTTATGTTATTCTACAATTACTGCCGGTATGTTGGGGTTTTGTATACAAAATTTGAATCCGTTACCGTTGGACAAATGGATTTTTGCCAATGGGTAACATGACCCACAAGTCAGGAGTGACAGTACTGATTGGGTAATGCTGTAGATATAAACATTGTAAATGCGGATGCTCTCAATAACTGTAAAGCTGTAAAACTTGTTTTGATTATACTGGGATGTATTCACCAGTATTTCTTGCTGATAAAATATTTTTAAAACGCCTTTCAGGTAACTCGCTGTAGAGATAATAGACGTCAGCTATGGAGCACTGAAGGCTTAAATAAAGTGGCTATAATTACCTGAATAAAAGAAGAAATTTATATTTATATTTATTTGGGTTTATCCCTATAAAAACATTTAAATGGACTATGGGTTTTAGCCCATTTATTTATTAATAAAAGTTGGTGTTTTACAAACTCTGAAATTATTTCCTAACTATATTCTGATGAATAAATTTTCCACTGCCAAATTAATAAACACCGGTATCACTTGACTGGTTCACGGCTCCCGCTCCCGGAGTGAGGTCGGGGGTTTGACAGAAGGTGGTATCAGAGCCACTAGTTTAAGCAATTTAGGTGTTCTTTAAATACCTAAAACTTAAACATTATGTTAGGAAATTAATGTAATAATTTTTGTGTTATTCTGTGTAGAAAAATCTTAATATTTATACTCTGGTTTTTATATTTTGAGTTTACCGTATGAGTGGCCAATATGATTAAATATACCCATAAGCTACCTAGGCATACAGTTCTCTATTTAGAATTTCACTTTATGGTCTATAGTTTTATAGCATAGATGTATATTAAACGTAAGATTATATTTATAAAACAAAGTCCTATATTCATTCTATAGATTTCGTTGGATTAAACATTTAATATTTTATACCACTTCCCAGTCAATAAATATAAAATGTATAAATATATTTTAGTAATGTAAAAATATATTGGGAACATATATTAGTATTATAACAAAAAGGAAGAAAAAGGTTAAGTCAAAAATAATATGAAAAATTATAGAATATTAAATACGTAGTTACGTAAAGAAGATATCTATATTAAAATTAAAATTGATTATAGAACTCATGGATAAACATTAAGACATTTGAGTCTTAGGCATACGTGAAGAATTTTAAGATCCGCCCACTTATAAAATCACCATCTGGTTAAAAAAAAGGGGGGATTATTATGTTATACTATGAATCTTACGTATAATTGAAACAAAAACATAGACGATTTGGCACAACTGTAACTTAATAATAAAAATATATAATTTAAATAAAATCATTCAAAACTTCATTTTTAAACATAGTTTTGTAAGGGGGAGTCTGTTGATGCATGTGTCTGCTGCCTACGCCATCGTATAACGTCGAGTCTGTGTATAGGAGCGAAATGTTAAGTTTCTGTATCATGAGAGACAAGTTCGCCCGAACTTGTCCATGGCACATTCCAGGCGAACTTGTTCTCCTATAAATATGGGACTTGTGTTCTCATTTGTAAGATTCGGAGATTTTGTGTATTGGACGGCGAAGCTCTGTCCAAGTGTTTCCAGGATCTGTAACGTCTACACATTAATGAAACAGTGATTAATCAGTAACAAACTTGTCTACAAGGTCGCCTATGCAAACGGATTCCGTACGTTTACCTTAGGTTTGCCAAATTATGACCAGAAAGATCCGTACAACGGACCTTCAAATCTGTGTTTGTGTAAATATGAAATTGTAATTGTGTAGGTATGAAATTGTAATAGTTGCAATTGTATAAATAACTTCACTATAAAAATAATTGGTGAACCGGACGAGACGAACCAACTTGATATTATTTAATAATGGAACAATAAGTTGACATTTGGGAGTGGACCAACTTATGACGTCATTACTTATGGGACTTGAGTTGAATTATATATATAGTTATATATAATTACAAATATATATGTTGATACGTATCACCGAAAGCTCAAAGCGATGATAACTATTAAAATGATTGTTTTAATTAAAACTATGTGCGGGATTTTGGGAAATTGTAGACAACTTGTGTTGTCTGGATTGAACAAATACAGAGGAAACTTTGTCCAAATTTTAAAAAATATAAACGTATCATAGGGGTATGTATATACCATAGGTTTATGTATACGTACATTTAGAGATACACGAACTCTTGAAACAATGTTTGAAATCGAGTTCATTCGAAACACAAACATTTTCACAACTTAATTAGTTATAATAATAAACATATTTCTTACACGAATTCCCTTAAAATAAATATACAAATTGCGTATATTTAAATAGTATTTACAAAATGAGTTATGACTCGAGATCAAGTTGACACTTCGTTTTATTGATCCAAAATAGCTTTCATGCAATAAGTTTTATCCGGGCAGATTGAATACTTAGCTATAACTATATGTGTTATATTATATATATATAATTATACTCATGAAAAACCATACAAAGCCCCTATCGGTTCGTCAAGTTAAACCGTCTATATCGAATAGTGTTTCGATTTAGATTAGGTAGTTGAATAAACTATCTTCATAACCAAGTTGTTAACTAGACTTATTTCTATTAGACCTTAAGGTGTCCTTTATTTGTAGTAGGGCACGAGAAGATTTGATATTTCAAGCTTCGGCTTTGCTTGCATTTATTTGCTATATGGAGTATTATGCTTTGCACATCAGGTGAGTTCACGGCTCCTACTCTTTTAAATGTTTTAAAAACACAAGTGGAGAAAACATGCACCACATTACGGTAGAGGAATGTCATAACGTTACGTTAAGGTAACGACACAACTTATAGAGTTTTTGTTATATTATTTATGGTGACAAAGTAGCATTTATCACATGTCAGTCCCCTTAAAACTTACGATGCCGTTAGTATTGGATTATAGCGAGGGAATTTTTAGCAGTACTACTGGGCCCGACAAGCCCCACTTGAGCTGGTTGTGCCAGCTTGACCGAACGTTGATGGCAACAGGTGTAGAATTTGCCTAACACGTAGCCATGGTTGGTGATATACCTGGCACAACAGGGGCAGCAACGTCAGCTTCGGATCGAACTCTTTGTCGACATAACTTAGGATAGCTACCTACAAATATAACAAGTAATTGCTAAACACTGCAACTTACTGTTTCTGGTTTGAAACAGTGGAAAACGCTTGAGAACTTACTTTATATCTGTAACTTAAAACCTGTGAACTCACTCATCATTTTGTGTTGACACTAGTTCTTGCATGTCTTTCTCAGGTTACTAAGGTAGCACACATCAGGACTAGGATGCAATTCGGAGTCGCATTGATTTCACCAAACTTTTAGAATCACTTTTAATTACATTAGATATTTTAATTTTGTAATTATTTACGCTTCCGCTACTCAAATGCATAAAAGCGTATTTTCTCATGAATGAGCAAACATGAATTCTTTTTAAACTCATATAGTAGTCTTTCAATATGACTAATGGCTTAGATCCTGGTTTGTCATGCGCCTCGTGGTAGAACCCCGCATGTGAAATTTAAGGGTGTGACAGATTGGTATCAGAGCCAATGGTTATAGCGAACTAGATTTGCATTAGAGTGTAGACTTAGTCTGTAGCCTTAGACATTGCATTAGTCATACATCAACACATACCCTCATACATGACGTACAAGAACACTCATACATGATACCTATGCACATGGCATCAAAACATACATTAAAATTGCGGGCATGTCGACATCATCCACTTCACTCTCTATTGACGAGCAACACATCAATCTTTTTGTTTCTTCATTCTTAGTGGCGACGTCCGTGTGGTCGCCAACAACCAGCCCCTACTCTTACCTGAGGACCGTGATACGGAGCCTTTGGAGGAGCTTCTCACATCACGATCATTTGTACCTCTTCTTACACCACAGATCTGAACAAAACACCGGCTGGAGCCTACCGATGGTACTATCGGGTAGAGTGAGCTTTCTCAGGTCCATGTTTTGGATGACACCCAACATTTACACGTATCTATCGGGAGTTAGGTTCATAGAAAACGAGTATTTTTTTTCCGCCGAACAGCAACAACGCCCCGACCCCACTAGTTTACTTTCCTTCAACCTAAGCATGTTGACCTTGCATGAGGCACCCTGCATTAGGGGAGACCGTTGCATAAATCATTTGAAACCGGGATGTCATCATTTATTTTCCTGAACCCTGACTCACATCTTTGGTTGATATTCTTTGGAAGATGGATCGACCATGAAGTCGAGCGTCTTGCTCATTGCATACTCGAACTTCTACTAACTCGGACGCTTTAACGATTAATTGCTTTCCCCAGTAACATATGTCATTAAACGAGTTTCATATCTTGAAGTCACATTTCATATGCATGTTTGTTCCATGTGCATGTGTCCATCTACTATCCGCTATGGTAGACTCTCCTAGTGTGTTTTAACTCAAGTGAATACTTGGCTTGAACGATTCCCGACTACCCTCTCCCATATAACCCCTAATAGATTAACGTATAGTTGATGACTACGCTTTTGATTACCTTTTTCGTTTTTGGCAACACCCCGTACTCGACAATCCAATTGAGAGACACTGTAACACAAGACAGGAGGAACTAGGGTGAACATGCAAACCAAATTATCATTACGGGTGCACACGTAATAGTAATTTGCGATGCATGTGAATTCTAGTGAAACCTTCTGTGTGGATAAATTCCCTTGACCTGTAAATCCCTTGTTTAAAACTTTTGTTGTTAATAGAAGTTCTCGTAACCCACTCAACGACTCGCTAGTATTGTTAAACCTGTTCAACCGTCAATAGACGCAACTATCGAGAAAAATGTTTGCGGACACACTTAGCTATCATAAATGGAATACATCATTTTATTTTCATTCATGTAAGAGTCTTAGTGAACTTAAGATTCTCACTTGAACTTGTCATCTTGATTGAAACCCTACTAGAATCTTATGGTTAGCCCGTTGACATCAGTATATATATATATATGCGGATTTAAGGAATCCCTCGTACACTTACACTTTATTCCTTACACTCACCTGTAATTTTTTTTCTTTCTTTGACCCATTACCCTATCATGTGACTAATTCTCATCCCAACGTATTCAACTTTGCAAGTGAATTTCCCCCAAAAAGGTTCCATCATCTCAAGAACATTGGAAGGCGGAGATACAAGTAAGTCAACACCCAGACAAATACCATGACCCACATAATAATTTTTCCTCCTTTATCGCTAAAGTTGTTATTTCGCAAGTGAGCCTATTCCCTAGCTTTTTCACTAGTTGATGCATACTGTTTAAAGTGGTAGCTAATTACTGTTTTCGACAGAGACAAATCTCTCACTCCATTGTCGTGGTCACATTACATCTTTGGAACTCTACCTCTAAACTCCCATCAAACTTAAGCTCTAGTTTAAAAAGAACTCGGTAAACTTGCCTTTCTGATCCTTAGTGATAACTTTTTGAACTTTGAAAATAGTGATGTATTGTTATTATGACCATACCATTTTAAACATATTTTCGTGTCCTTGTAATCAAACCTCTTGGTGACGTATGTGATGCTCGTAATTCATGCACATGTGTTAGTTCAATCTTTCAAACTTGGTTGCACCCATTTCGACTAATTTCACACTCAATTTCATACATGGATCTTAGTGAGTCTAGTCTTATTCGCATACGGGCAAGCTCGACGACTGTGGAGAACGCTCCGATTGAACCAGAGCACTACAAATTCGACCAACCATTACTTTTCTACATAATTCTTATTGCGTCAACACCTTCAATGTAACGCTTCCAACGACCGGTAGCATCACTTTATTTCTATTCATACCACGTGTGTGGACCAACTACATCCTCACCATCGGATTTATTATTTCAGTAGTGATTCCAAAACAATTATGTGGAACAGATTGATGATAGCGTTTGGCATGTTCCTCACGTCTTATCATGTTGTACTAATATGAATATCATAGTTCTTGTCTATCCCTATTATACGCTAATCCATGTTTGTCCAAATCACTCTCTACAAACGTTACATGAGGAACAACGAGCCATGCTTAAGTTCATCAAGTGCAGGAACACGAAATAAAATTTCCATGGGGTATGCCGATGTCAACACCCTTTCTGTGCGAAAACACCACACTTATTATATATTTATTCCTCGTTGACCAAAAGTTGTCATTTATTACAACCAACTATAACCAAAATGTCATGATCTATATCAACCGATAATCTCCATTCCCCCCTATTAAGATCAGAGTTTGACTTGATTGTATTGTTTTAAACAAATTAATAACAAGAGAAGATAAAATATACAATACTTTGCAGCGGAATGAAATTTAAAACTTTGTAACACAATCAAGGAGAGATTAGCTTTCATTATACAATGTTTTCATTACTCAAAAGATCGAATAGATTACAAACTAATACATGTATGAATCACTAACTCCCCCTCAGACCGAGCTCACACAGATTTGTTCGTACAAGATGAGTGTGTGTGTGAGAGAGCTGAATAGAACAGTACATGCATTGTCTATTTATAATACAAAACCCTAACCTCTGTGGCATCGTTGCTGACGTCACCAAGACAATGACATCTAACAACCCTAATAAACTCTAACCACTGCTAATGCTATCCTCTGTTACATTGATAGAACACTGAATATAAAGATACTAATGATGCTATCCACTGATGAGCTCAACCACTGGTGAAGCTTTATCAGATGTTTTTCAAAGGGTGATCAGAACTTTGACTTCCAGCAGACCTTTGACTTTATCAATGGTTTGGTCTTCAACAGTCTTTATAAATAAACAGAGCTTAGCACTTGACATATATTAGAACCATCAGATGTTGGATATCTTGCCTTTGAAAGGAGAAGTGAATCAAAGTACTGCTTGTCCTGGATCATCTTGAACAAACCTGTTTTGGCTTTCTATCATATGTTCTTTCGTAGGGTTCAATCCCAACAATCTCCCCCTAGAACAGATGATGCTAAAACTCTTCCTTATTTATGATCTTTATTCTCTCATCAGTTTTTCCCTGATTTGTCCTTTGAACTGTAGTTCAAAGTTCTGGGAATTTTCATCATCTTCATCCCTACACAGTTGAAGTTCCAAAAGATCTTGGAGGTCAGCTACACCCAGGCTTAGTGCATCCTCCCTTGATATATTTTCAACTTTCCAATTGGACTTGAGCAAGGTCAATACATGGGTCTTTTTTTGAGTTCAATGGGTTTCTTGGGAGAAGTTTTATTTGTGATGAGTTTGGGAATGGTGAATTGCTTGATAGCCTTTTGACAGATTCTGCAGGTTGAACTTGAAGCTTTAATGAAACATCATCCAATTTATGCAAAGGTTGATTTTTGTTGGCCTGTTTACTGATGTCAGCTTCCCTTTGTTTATCTTCCCCATCCATCTGTAGCTGCCTCTTTCTTTGATTTAAGGCTTGGATGGATGCTTCTAAGGCAAGATCTGCACTGTAATCTTTAAACCTGTTCCAGTCTGGTGCATTCTTCCTCATTTGAGGATCTTTCTTCATCCTTTCACATCTGTTTGCTTCTTGTTTGAGAGCTGTGATAGGCCAGTCTTTGAACTGATGCTCATATGCTTGTTATGGTTTGTCTCTCATGATAAGTTCTATAGATCTTTCCTTAGCTCCTTTTGAAGGTCAGCATTAGGTGGTAAATTTGACATCTTCTTGTTTAAGTCTCTTGCATAATCTTCCAGTTTTCTGACTTTGCTTAGCTCATGTTGCTCTAGTCTTGTAAAGTAGGTGTTACCCTTCCCTTTTCCCTCTTCTATTGCTATGTTTTTAGCCTGTTTGGCTTTCAATTTCAGATACTCATAAATGTTTTTAGGAATTCTGTAGCCATGAAGAGATGGAAAGGTTCTTTTGGATGGATTAACCTCTGTATAAAATTGCATCATTTCGTTTTGAACTGCAGCCAGCTCCAGAGGATATGTTGTTTCCAGTGGTATGTTTCTAGAAGGGTTGTGACCAGTGGGTGATTGAGTAAGTGGGATTGATGTTGGTGATGAGAGAGGGATGAAAGGTTCTGGATTTGTTTGAATAAATGGTGAAGATGATAAAGGAGTATGTGCAGGTATATCATCATTCACCGTGACCTTTATTTTTCATGTATAAACTAATTTTGGTGAAGGAGTTTTTGTAGGAATTTGAGTTATAGGAGTGAGTATTGATTCTGATGGAATTGAGAAGTTTTTGTATAAACCATTGTTGTCTTAACATCTGTTGTACCTTTGGTAGTATCAACATCTGTTGCAGTGGAAGATGGTAATAATGATGATGCATTGTTTTTTGCTTTTGTCAGGTGGTTGTTGATATGAGGACATTTGTTTAGGACTGTCAGTGGTTAACCTTTTGATACCAGCAGTGGTTTTGAGACCAATAGTGGTGTCCTTTGCTTTTATCTCTAATTCTTTCAACACCTTTTGCTCCTTTGTCAAACTTTTCTCCTTTGTCTCATTTTGAGTTTGAATGATCCTCATTTTTGCAACTTCATCATCTGCTTGAATTTCCAGGGTTTCATCAACTCTCTTTTTCTTTTCTTTGACAAATGTTTCAACAGAAGTTACTGAGGGCCATTTCATAAAATCATTTTTCTCCCCTTTTTGGCATCATCAACTCTTTCGAAGATAGGTGCAGGGGTAGTGTCAGGAATTTTTGTGAGGGTTTCTTTAATAATCTTAAGCTCGGCCTGAGTATTTTTATATCTTTCCTCAACCATGTTTGTGAGCATTTGCACTTGTATTTCATGTTGGTGGTCAGCATGTTGGCGTTGTTGTTGAAGCAGAGGATATAACTGTCTTAATATTTCGGTGGTTTGAGGAACAGAGGGTTGAGCAGTGTTTTGAGACTTTTGAAGATTCTAACATCTGTTGCAGCATATTTTCGATATCTGCCACAGATGCCTCAATTTTTGTAACTCTCTCCGTCAACTCTTTATATTTTAAATCATTACCCAATTTAATGGGATCATCCGATTTACCGCCAGAGGTGGTTGTATCAACCTTAGAGATAGGAGAAGTCTCCAAATTTTCATCAGCTGATGCCCCTTTTTCTTGGTACTGGGGACTTCTTTCTACAACAGAGGGTTCCTTAGCAAACTTAACAGTGGTTTTAACACCAGCAATGGTTACCAAGGTAGCCGCAGTAGAAATTTCCTTCAAGGGAGTCTTATTTATGAAACTACTGTCTAGATGTAGATCAGTGGATTCAACATCTGTAATAGCTGCTCCACTTGAACTACCAACAAGAATTTCATGAAATTCAAGTGGTGGAACCTTCTCAACTGTTTGTGGGATAGCCAATTGAATTTTATCAGACACTGCCATTGTGGAAGTTTTTCTCTCTGTAATGTGTTGGTGAGAGGGGCTGTTTTGTGTATGACTTTCAATGACTTCAAACAGAGATAATTTTGTTGATGTTATTTGAGATGTTGGGAGTGATGTGGAAAAAGAATTTGCCCCGGGAGAAAGACAGTTCAACATACTCTCAAATGAGGGTAATGTTTCAAGTTGTGGAGTCCCTGTGCTTACAACATGTTCCTTTTGAGAGGAATCATGAGGAGTTGTGGTTTTTGGTAGAGATCCTTCCAACTGTTGTAAGGAAGTAGCAACAGTGGTTTCTTGTGACATTTGTGTTGTTACAGGATTAACTTCTTGGATCTCATCTTCCAGAAGATCCTTTTTGGTAGGTTTGGTGGGCTTGGTGGATTTCTTTTTGGTCCTTTTGGTGATTTTTGTGGAGGTTGCACAGCAGTGGTTATGCTACTGTGGTCACCAAGAGCAGTGGGCTCAGCAGCTGTGGTCTGAGGAGTAGATGTGGACACATCCAAATTTTGCTCAGACTCCCCTGCCTGTGTTTTAGAAACTTTTAACTCTTTAGCCATAAGGAAGTAAATGTTTCAGACGTTAAGCTGTTTATTTGAAAAGATATATCTTGAACAAGAGCTTGTGCATTCTCTTTTGGAATTTTCTGTTGTAAATAATAACTTAAAAATATTGGAAATAACAAGAAACCTTGTCCTTTATTTCTTTTTTCACATTTTCCAGATTTGTTACCAAATCATTAAACAATGCTTGGGAGTAATTGTAATCAGTTTTAGACATAATAGCATACCCCAAGTATTGAATTTTCAAAGGTATTTCGTTAAAACCTGCTGTTTTATTTGAAACACATGTGAGCAGGGTATGAAACGGGAATTTCATAGGAGGTGGAAATTCTCTTTTTTCCATAGGAGCTTTTGTTAATTTTCATGCATACCCTCTATTGATCAAATCGACTTGATACTCATCCTTAGGGAAAGAGATTTTACCTGCTAGATCGTCCATCTGAAAAACTTCTGAGATGGTTTGTGGAGTTATTGGAACCAGGATACCTCCTACTTTTGATGAGATTCCTAAGGGTTTTTATTTTAATTTCAAGTTTAGCATTAGCCCAAAATTCTCGTAGGTTATCTTGATAAATTGGTGCATTACAGGTAAGCAAAGTTTTATACTTTGATGAAGGCAAGATATCGATGATATAGTGAAAATCTGTATTTTTCTTCATCTTTTCAAAAGTACAGAGGTAATTGTGTGGATATTTGATGATAAGAACCATGATTGGATTTGAGAATAACGAAATTTTTAGAGACACAGAAGAAATGTGTAATCGCTTTTGAGAAATTTTGAATTTGATTTTGGTGATAGAAACTTAGTTTGAGGGTTTTATCAGGGTTTTATTTGGATAATCAGTAGTTTCAAAAATCGGAGGGTTAACATCTGACACGTGGCAAGATCTGATGACTATTATCTGTCCACGTGTATCCTCTGACTATGAATGGATGACAGATGTTTTGGGAAACCATTGATTTATGTCATCAGTGGTTGCTAACAGTAAAAATTGTAACATTGTCAGTGGTTGTGAAACAGTAGATAAGGTCAACACAGAGGTTTGACCAGGATAGTGAAGACAGAGGATTCACTTTGTCAGTGGATATATATGCCAATCAGATTTTTGAAGATAGAACAGTGGTTTCATCAAACTTTAGAGATTTATTGAGAAAATTTCAATTCTAACTATTTTTAAAGTTTTGTTTTGATTCTCTGAAAACATTTTGATGCTATTTACACACGAAATACAAGAAAACTTGTTTTAATCCATGTTTAGCATTTCAAACCTAGAGATCAGACTTTTGAAGGTGGATGTTTCTAATGTTTTTCATTTGAACATCTGCCAGTTGATCTTTAGTTAGAACATGATGCAGAGAAATCAAACCTTTTCATAGTAATCCCACACAAGGTGATGTCTGATTGACACTGTATTTGGTTGTGGAATGGGAGAATGTTTTTGAAACATCTTCTGCTCTTTTGGTGGATGAGATTTTGCATTTTGGGATCATAATAAAATATCCATAGTCTTGTCATGAAGATTTGGAGTACCTGCAAGGTTAGTCTTGACAAACATTTCTCATGACCTACTAGGATTTTCAATGATAAAAGTTTATTTACTTTTCAATCAAAGCCTCTTCCACACACTAGTCCTTGAGTAAAAACACATTATAGGCCTTGACAGTGGTTGAGTATCCCAGATGGTAACCACAATCTACTTTGTCTGTAGAATCAGGTTGTCAAACTACTTCAATTTATTTATACTTGACTTATTTTATGATTTAACCCTGACCATCTTACAGAATCCTTTTGATTCATTATATGTGGAAGTATCTTCCCCTTTTAAAAAAAAAAATTAAAGGGTTCTACTACCTGACAGGTATTGAGCTTTAACTATCAATAACAAGTAAAAGCTCAATATGTATTACTTCCAAAAAAAAGTGAAGGGAGTAATACATGTCCTAATATATACATGAAATCTTTACTATTAAAAATTAAGTAAAAATTTCTTGATAAATGAAACAATTAGACCTGAACAATTGTTAACTTGAGATGCATCAATTACCTGAACCTTCTTGTAAACAGTGGTTGCACTTAGCTTGTTTCGTAACAGATGTTTGAGCAGAGATGGAGATTTATCTAGGTTTTCCTTTTGTAGTACTAGCCTGTGAACTCTCAAGTGTTTTACTGTTATACTCTTTTCTTTCGACATCAAAAGTTTTGAGATAAACACACTTTTGAGTTTTTGATTTTTCTTCTATTATCTTTTTGACCTTTCCGTAGGTAGATGTTGTATCATTCATTGGAAGGTTTCTAAGGAAAGAATAATCAATCCAGAATCATTTACAGTAATGTTTTGAGAAACTTGGTCATTTTTGCAAAATGTTTATGCTAAATTTCACATTACTTTTGATCTGGTTTTCTAAATATCAACACAATTTTGTTTTTCACCTTTTAACGCCTTCTCGTAACTTTTGTTCCATATATATAGATCTTGTTCCTAAGGTTTTGTTTCACCCCAGTCTTTTAATGACATTAGATGAATCCTTAGCAACAATTAATCATGGAATCATCATACATTCCAACACAAACACTGAAATCATATGAAACGATACATTGTTAGTGTTATGTGGAACTTGTGTGTTTAGTAACATCTTGGTTGTTTTACAGAGTATTTGATTAACCAACGTGATTAGATTCTTACTATGTTTTTCAACAAATACGAACAACACAGTATCATTGAAATTGAGCTGATCTTTTATGTCAAATTGGTTGTTAGATCGAATTTGACTGACCAATGCTCTGATACCAATTGTTAAGATCTGAGTTTGACTTGATTGTATTGTTAAAAAAATTAATAACAAAAGAAGATAAAACATACAATACTTTGCAGCGGAATGAAATTTAAAACTTTGTAACACAATCAAGGAGAGATTAGCTTTCATCATACAATGTTTTCATTACTCAAAAGATCGAAAAGGTTACAAACTAATACATGTATGAATCACTAACTCCCCCTCAGACCGAGCTCACACAGATTTGTTCGTACAAGATGAGTGTGTGTGTGTGTGTGTGAGCTGAATAGAACAATACATGCACTGTCTATATATATATAATACGAAACCCTAACCTCTGTGGCATCGTTGCTGACCTCACCAAGACAGTGACAGCTAACAACCCTAACAAATTCTAACCACTGCTAATGCTATCCTCTGCTACATTGATAAAACATTGATTATAAAGATACTAATGATGCTATCCACTGATGAAGCTTTATCAAATGTTCTTCAAAGGGTGATCAGACCTTTGACTTCCAGCAGACTTTTGACTTTATCAGTGGTTTGGTCTTCAACGGTCTTTATAAATAAATAGAGCTTAGCACTGGACAGATACTAGAACCATCAGATGTTAGATATCTTGCCATTGAAAGGAGAAGTGAATCAAAGTACTGCTTGTCCTGGATCATTTTGAACAGACTTGTTTTGGCTTTCTATCATCTGTTCTTTTGCAGGGTTCAACCCCAACACCCCCCGTATGAACGCGTCAATACGCTACCATCCGAAATAAAGGGCATAATGCCTTACTTGAGTTTTCATCTAACATGTTCATAAATTTACCCGAATCGCCAGCTTCATGCAATTATTATCACTTCTTTCTAGAAGCCTTACTACGATGGCATCAACACTTTATTTAGTAGCAGTGACTGTACCATTTCTAATATCCCGTAGAGATACCACATAACAACGAATCTCTCCAACATTCACTTTGGAATATTTTCACGTTAGTTGCTTTGAGTAAATTCTCGGTGGTGCTCCCAACGCACGTGATTCTATTATTCAAGTAATTTGGCCACTAACAAACAACCTTAACACAATTCCAGTTCGTTTATTTCGTTGACCCCTCGTTTACGACGTATGACATTCGTGTCCATTCAGGTAATCTCAAAATATACATTAGATACACTTGATTTGTGAAGTGTGGGTTACTTAATATTAAGATCACTCCATGATAACAAATTACTGCCTTCAACAAGTCACTCAAATTCAAACGTGTTGAGCTCACCTAAACTATATTTTGTGCAACAACCCCCCTGCCATACATGTTAAACTCATCTGTCAATGACATACCGATGTATGGCCGTGGGTGTTCCAACTATTGTGAGTGTCGCGCGTGCTTAACGTAATTGTTACAACATTCTTTATCATCAACCTCCTATGAACTAAACTTATATTTCTACTTAAGACCATATATAAATTGGCATGTATTAGTGTTTTCCTTGATTGCCTAACGTAAACTCCATTCAAAATCCATATAAGAATTCACTTCACTACATCATGACGTCTTAAAGCCATAGTGGCCTCACCTACATAAAAGAAATTCTGAAAATCGACGTTACCTCCATGACAATAGCTATACCTGGTCACTAAGCGGTGTGCAATTCCATCTTATTCTTGAAAAGGAAACTGGACAACCAAACTTCAATACCAGGATACCATCTTGAAATTACGTTATTTCTTTACTTTCGTGCATACTTATATAGTAAGCGACTCCCTATAGCTCTTGGTAGTCGCACTTATGTGAACCTACCCTTGCTGAAATCGATTTGTTGCTTCCACAATTGACTATTCTATACCTATATATAATCTCTTGTAACTGGTTCGGATGAACAATTGAATCTCGTTTGTCATCATCAGTAATCCCAATTATGTAGTCTGATTTTATCTTATCTCGTTATACCGTCTTATGTCTTTGCATTCTCTTTAACAATGAACTTTCAACCATGGTCTTAAAAATATCATAATCTAAATTTTCGGGACGAAAATTCTTTAACAAGGGGATGATGTGACACCCGACATTTTCATATTAACACCGTTAACACAAAACTCCGTTATCTCAAACATTCATTTATACATTACACTTGGTTAAGATTAATTAAGTGTGTTGGGTATTACACAAATGCTCGCGTAACGGTAATTCGGGAATTATGAAATCACAAACGCTCGCGTAATAGTAATTCGGGGAATTATGAAATCACACACGAGTATGTACTCAAACATTTGCGAACAACCTGAATACTATTCTCGGACAATTAAAAAATACAAATTATGTGAATTATGTGAATTTATATGTTATGTGATTCTCTAGGTTATATAACTTATATGTCACCTTATGTGAAATCCCGCATAGTTACGCATAATAACGTGTTACTAACGAACCCATAACTGGAGCATAGAGTATAATCTAAATTTCGATGACGAAATTTCTGTAACATTGGGAGAATGTGACAACCCGTATTTTCGACCATGGTTGATTACGTAAGATTACCGGTGAAAATAATTAAGTGGTAATATGCTTTTTAAACTGGTTTTATCACTGTTCTGGAAATAATAATAACTTGTGATACATGCAACGTGTCGCTTAACCGACAACTATAACCAAACGATTTTGATTCACTGTATATTATACATTTTATATCTAACATATCTTTCATATATTCATTTTAATCAGATAAACAAATAACTATTAGATATAGTTATTTTATAATTTAGTGAACCAATTAATAAACGAGACACGCGATAATAACCGGGTTCGTATAGGCGATGTGCCACCCAAAACCCTAGGTATATATTCTTATTTTTCCCTTTCTCCTTCATTCTTGCACTCAAACCCTAGCCTCTCATCCCTACTCTCTAAACACACATTCGTAGCAGACCTTCTAGAGAGAGGGGGTGTTCAGGAGAGAGAGAGAGAGAGAGAGGAGAAGGGCCGACCACCGTTCTATGGTGGTGCGGCAGTGGTCACGCGACGGTAGTCAGGCGCGAGGAGGCTGGGGGTGGCTCGGGGTCGCGTTTTGGAGTCTCTAGGGGCTTGTGGTGGTGTGCGGTTGTAGGAAGGTGGTGGTTCGTGGTTGAAGGTTTGGTTGCGGACGCGGTGGTAAAAGAAGGGTGGTGCGGCGGTGCTGCAATAGTTCTGTTTGAACCTGAGGCGGCGGTTTTGGCCGCGTACCAGTGACATTAACGACACGACAACAGCGACCGTGCCGCGTTTGTGGCCAGAGCAACATCGCAACGGCGACATGGTGGTGTTCGTGCTCAGATCTGACCTCGTGCTTGTGTATCACTGTTTAACTCAGATCTTGTTCCTTCTGACGGGTCACACACACTTCGGTTAGTTAAATCCATCTTGTACACGCATGTTTTGCTTGGATCTGTACTATTTGTGGTTATTAGAAGTCCTTGGTGGTGTTGCAGCGTTGCAGGCGTGGAGATGACCTCACGACAGCTGGTCAGTGGTGATGGGGTGTGCGGTTTCATTTTCATTAGATTTTTTGATGTTTGGTCGAAGTTCGGGTCACGGGTAAGTTTGGGTGGCACGTGCATCGAGGAAATGTAGACGAGTGTCCGTAAAAGTATTAGCGCACTAAGTGTATTCGTGTAAACGTGAATCTGTATTTGTGTAAGTATGAAATTGTAATTGTGTAGGTATGAAATTGTAATAGTTGTAATTTGTATAAATAACTTCACTATAAAAATAACTGGTGAACCGGTCGAGACGAACCAACTTGAGATTATTTAAAACGGAACAATATTTGGGAGTGGACCAACTTATGACGTCATTACTTACTTGAGTTGAATTATATATATAGTTATATATAATTACAAATATATAGTCGTATTACCGAAAGCACAAAACGACGATAACTATTAAAATGATTGATTTAATTAAAACTATGTGTTGTATTTTGGGGAATTGTAGACAACATGTGTTGTCTGGATTGAACAAATACAGAGAAAAATCTGCTCAAATTTTATAAAATATAAACGTATCATAGGTGTATGTATATACCACAGGTGTATGTATACGTACATTTACAGATACACGAACTCTTGAAACAATGTTTGAAATTGAGTTCATTCGAAACACAAACATTTTCACAACTTAATTAGTTATAATAATAAACATATTTCTTACACGAATTCCCTTAAAATAAATATACAAATTGCGTTATATTTATCTGTCTTTACAAAATGAGTTATGACTCGAGATCAAGTTGACACTTCGTTTTATTGATCCAAAATAGCTTTCATGCAATAAGTTTTATCCGCACAGATCGAATACTTAGCTATAACTATATATCTTATATTATATATATAATTATATTTATGAAAAACCATACTAAGACACTATCGGTTTGTCAAGTTGAACCGTCTATATCGAATAGTGTTTTGATTTAGATTAGGTAGTTGAATAAACTATATTAATAACCAAGTTGTTAACTAGACTTATTTCTATTAGAGCTTAAGGTGTCCTTTATTTGTAGTAGGGCACGAGAAGATTTGATATTTCAAGCTTCGGCTTTGCTTGCATTTATTTGCTATATGGAGTATTATGCTTTGCACATCAGGTGAGTTCACGGCTCCTACTCTTTTAAATGTTTTAAAAACATAAGGGGAGAAAACATGCACCACATTACGGTAGAGGAATGTCATAACGTTACGTTAAGGTAACGACACAACTGTTAGAGTTTTTGCTATATTATTTATGGTGACAAAGTAGCATTTATCACATGTCAGTCCCCTTAAAACTTACGATGCCGTTAGTATTGGATTATAGCGAGGGAATTTTTAGTAGTACTACTGGCCCGACAAGCCCCACTCGAGCTGGTCGCGCCAGCATGACCGAACGTTGATGGTCACGGGTGTAGAATTTGCCTAACACTTAGCCATGAATCGTGATAGACCTGGCACAACAGGGGCAGCAACGTCAGCTTCGGATCGAACTCTTTGTCGACATAACTTAGGATAACTACCTACAAATATAACAAGTAACTGCTAAACACATGCAACTTACTGTTTCGGGTTTGAAACAGTGGAAAGCGCTTAAGAAACAACTTACTTTATATCTGTAACTTAAAACCTGTGAAACGCACTCATCATTTTGTGTTGACACTTGTTCTTGCATGTCTTTCTTAGGTTGCTAAGGTAGCACACATCAGGACTAGGATTCATTTCGGAGTCGCATTGATTTCACCAAACTTCTAGAATCAATTTTAATTACATTAGCTATCTTAGTTTTGTAAGTATTTACGCTTCCGCTACTCAATTGCATAAAACCGTATTTTCTCATGAATGAGCAAATATGAAATTTTTTTTAAACTCATATAGTGGTCGTTCAATATGATTAATGGCTGAGATCCTGGTTTGTCATGCGCCTCGCGGTAGAACCCCGCATGTGAAATTTGAGGGTGTGACAACTACACGGTGGTATATCAAGCAACATGCCCGAAATGAATCTGAACGACCTACCCGATGATGAACCCGAACAAGATGATACACCCACAAGGCCGCATCGCAAGAAAAGTGGTGAATCGTCAACAAGAGGAAAGGAAGCGGTGGTGGACTCCATCACCGAATTCAAAGCGGCTAGGTTGATGGAAATGGCCGAAGCCAAAGAAAGAAAAGAAAAACTTGCGGCTTCAAAACTTAAATAAAGACGAGGACGAGGCGTATAATACACTTAATCGAAAACCAAAAAAATGTTGATTTAAACGTCATGTAATTTAGTTCTTTTTTTAGTTTGTAATGTTTAGTTCTTTTTTTTTTACTTTGCAATATTTAGTTCTTTTTTTTAGTTTCGAATTCAGGTTTTTTTAATGTAATATTCATTTAAATGAAATTGTTATTGTTAATTTATTAGTTGAAAAAAATATCACTAGTAATGACACCTCCACTAAAATCCATCACTAATGATGGAATGATGCTTGATGACGTTGCGGAAGGTGATTGAATGTGGTGAGTGATAAAAAGTGGATCACCCTACCCCTTAGTAAGGCTATGGGGTATGGGGCGTGGATTGGGGGGAACGCCCAAGGCACCACCTCGGGTGGGCTTGGGTTTCAGCGTGGCCCATTGTGCGGGGCTTTCAGACCGGGCGTCGGGCGGGGCTACCAAGATGACATGGCAGAGGCTGATTGGCGGTTTGACTAGGTGGCTGACACCTATTTGAATTTTAAAAATAAACCGTTTGGCTTGGCCAAACGGCTAACCCAACCGGTTATAAAACCCCACCGCCTCACCTTTCACTAACCCAAACGGCTAACCCCCACCGCCTGTTACCTTCGCTATCCATCGCCTGCCCCTTCAAACCGACACCCCACACCGCCTGCCCCTTCGCTGGTCATGGCCTCGTGGACAAACGAAGAAGAACTTGCACTTGTAACGAGCGTCGTGGACGCTATGAAGGCTCGCCAACCCGGCGAAACCCGTTACTGGCTGGCGGCTTTCGTGAGCTATCGGCATAACGTCGGGAACGACTGGCACAACCTAAATGCGTGCCAACACAAGTGGCGCGAATTACGGCCGAAACTCGATCGGTTCAAAGCCTACTACGAAAGCGTCCCGAGTGGGAACACAAGCCACGATGACCGGGTGGCGGTGGCCAACATTGAGTACCGGTGCAAGGAGAGGAAGGCGTTCGACAAGATCGTCCTCTTCGAGATCTTCCTAACGCTTTAGGTTTTTTTTTATGTTTAAGTATGTTTTTTTAGATTTGTAATTTTTTTGTAGAATTTTGTAATTTATAGGAATTTTAATAATACTTTTAGGTTTTTTTAATATTGTGTTTATTTATAAAAAAATGAAAAAAAATAAATTAACACGTGGCCTAGCCACGCGGACTAGCCACGCCCCACCATACCCACCGCATATATGCATGATTGACGGTGCCTCTCCAACTCCACGTATCAAACCATTGCTTCAAACCCCCACCCCATCATAGCCCATAGCCTAAGTAAAAGAAAACTTAATTGAAATATATTTTTCATTTACAAAATAATTAACAGGAAATTGCAAAATATGAAAGCGGGGATAAGGATATGCCATTTATCTCATGTAAACTTTTATATTAAAAAAATAAAATAAAATAACCAATGGCAAATTAAATATTATATTATATATCATATATTTCCAATACTTACATTTAAAGAGTAGCGTCGGGAATAGTAAGTGAAATCAATGGGTGAAGAATGGCGGTTGGTGGCCACCCACCAAAATGCTTTTTTTTTTAATTTCTAAATTACAACTAAAATGGTTTTAAAATGCTTCTCTTTTTGTTTTTTCAGCAAAATTACAATTTTGTTCCTTAGTTCAAAAATATGATTTTGCCCCCGTTTTAAAAATTATGATTTTCCTCTCAGCTAAAAGTTACGCTTTTGCCCAGTTTAAAATGAAATTACGCTTTTCGACTCAAAATTACGATTTGCCTTTAGTTCATAGTTTTGATTTTACCCCGGTTCAAAATATAATTATGGTTTTTGCCCTCAACTTAAAATTATGATTTCGCACGTAGTTCAAATTTATATTACGATTTTATCCCAAGTTAAAATTTACGAATTTGCCCCTTCGCAAAATTACGATTTCCCCTGGATCAAATTTACAGTATTACCATCACTTTAGCTTTTGGCAAATAATGATTTTACTTCAGTAAAAAATACAACTTTATTCTCTATTCAAAATTACAGCATTGTCATCGTTTTATTTTTTTATGAAAACTATAAAAGTGTTTTATTAGTTGGTTGACTTGATTTAATTTTTTTCGTATCAAGAAGCTGCCTAACACTCCCTCATTAGTATTGACAAATTGTTGTTTTATCTTGAGCTAAAAATTACGGTCTTCTTATCGTTTTGGTTTTTTTAGCAAAACAATAATAGTGTTTTTCTAATTGGTTGAGAATTATTCGGCCATCGCCCCACAACGTGGGCGGGGCATCAACTAGTTTCCAATACATACAAGGAGAAGTGTCAGGCGGGAATAGTAGTTTTTGGTGGTTGGCCAAAAAAATACGGTCACCTTTTCTATTTTTTTTACATAATAGTTGTTTATAGGTCTTGTCAAATTACAATTTTAACCCAAGTTTATAATTACGATTTTACCCACAGTTAAAAATGAAATTTCTTTTCTGTTGTAACATCCGTCAAAAACGGATTTACCAAACCCGCTCCGTTTATCAACCGAACAGTCAGTCAAAATTTTCCTTGCGAATTAAATGCCCAAAATATTTTTAAACGATCCGTAATCAATTATTATACAAGAATATATAATTAGTTTTTGAAAACTGTCAAAAATCGCAAAATAAAAATGATTTGCATCTGCCGGGTTTCGAACCCGGGTCTGTACCGAATCAGCTAAGCAACTTATCTCACTCACACAAACCACTGCGCCAACTGCTTTTGTTTGTTATATAATAGAATCATTTAATTGATATAATAACGTTACGAATTCAAAACCGGCGCCCAAACGGTTCAGTCGTCGGAATCCCGGAATTCTCGCGAGTCTTAACTACGATTTACGTTATAACATAAACCATTAACCACACATCGGTTATAACCGATGTTTGAAGTCCGCGACACTTTTCAAAACCGCCGGAAATTTTAAATAAACGAATACAGTCGGAATTCAGACCAGATTCTTCAACGATTTGCACTATAAGTTCAACCACAACCCACGACAAACACTTTCGCTCAAAATCACAGCTTTTCTCGGCGTAATTCCACTCGCCGGAATTTCCCTGCTCATCGCCGGAAAACCGACTTTCTTATTTCTGAACCTCACTGAGCCCCTGAAGCTTATCCCGGAGATACCCAAACTCTTTCCAAGCTTTCCGGAGACTCGCTGCTGCAAGACACCTGACGCCGGAGTTGATTACTGTCGCCGGAGTTCTGCCGGAAAACAGAGAGTCCTGTCGGTATACTTTCTCCGCCCAATTTCTTTTCCTTTTTCACATTTATCTCACCGTAATGAACTGTAAAACACTATCAAACCGATAAAAACTTTGAACCCGTCGATTTCCGAATTCTGGTTCAACCTTGATGAAGAAGACGATGTATCTCGTTATATTATAAGTATA
Source organism: Scalesia atractyloides (assembly GCA_947069175.1). Lineage (NCBI taxonomy): Eukaryota > Viridiplantae > Streptophyta > Magnoliopsida > Asterales > Asteraceae > Scalesia > Scalesia atractyloides. Next base: position 12,473,168 of record CAMTDV010000017.1, read on the forward strand.
ATTAAAATCATGAAATTAATCGGGTTAGACACACAGTCCAGCAGTGGACTGTGTGCACATAAAACGTTAATAATGCAAAGGTCTCGAGTTCGATTCCCGTCTCACACACGCTGCCTTAATAAAAATCAAATTTTTGTTTAACTGAACCGGAGTCGATATAGATATATGTTAAGTATATTGATAACCGGAATAATAACCAAGTTAGACACACAGTCCAGCGGTGGACTGTGTGTTTGTTTATATCACTAGTCACAAGTTCGAGTCCGGTCTCTTACATCGACTCGGACAATTATTAACTTTTTAAATAGAGTCAGAAATGAAAGCGGATAATTTGTATTTAAGTATAATAAAAGTGGAAATATATAACATGTTAAACACACAGTCCAGCGGTGGACTGTGTGTTAGATTAAACCACAGGTCCCGGGTTCGAGACCTGTGGAGTGCAAGCCCGGTTCGTTTAAACTGTTTTTAAAATAAAAAGGATTTCTGTTTAATTCTAATTAATGTATATATGTAATTAAAATCGGATATATAACGGGTTAGACACGTAGCTCAGTTGGTAGAGCTGCGTGCACGCGTACGGGAGGTCTCGGGTTCGAGCCTCACCCAGCGCACAACAATATGCCTCGAACCGGTCAACGCCAGTCAAAGTCAACAGGTCAAAGTCAACTGTAGCAAAAAAAATAAAATATTTTTTTTATTATTTTTCTTTAATTATTTTAATTAAAAATCAATTATAAATACTTAAAAATAACATTTTTAAGGTTAGAAAATAGCCTCAAACTCACAAAAATGCACCCAACAATCCTACTAAAATAGTTTAATAAAATCCGTTTACTTACCAAACCATAATGCGATTTATCTAGGTTAAATCTCACTCGTGGTTAAAACCACTTCGCGTGCATTCAACGTCATCAACCGAACGCACCCACTGTGAGTGAATCTTACAATTCCCCCTTTTAAATTACACGTTTTGGGGTGTGTCATGTGTTATGAAATTAATTAATTTATTTATTTAAACTTGTGCCATACCACATCATGACTTAAACTTAGATTGTTTCTATTGTTGTGATTTACTTATATTCCTTTTGTCAAACTACATGAAACTCATACATTAAGCCCATCAGTTCCTCGTGGGAGACGAGTAGAACATCGCGTGCTTCACATCAAATTCATTATTGCTCATGTGTGTATCATTGAGTTTATATTGTTTGTAGTTGTGTTATTCATATTATCATGTTTATGCAAGTCATTCATTAGGCCCCTCAGTTCCTCGTGAGAGACGAGTTGATCATCGCGTGCCTTTAATTGTACCATTATTGTTCATGAGTGTTTCATTTAACATCTTATGATTGTTGATCAAGTTACATCTAATTTTACTCATGTTTGGTTGTGCACATATTTCATAATCAATTTAAATAAATTGTTCAAATGTTTTCCATAGGATTCACTCGCCAACATTATGTTGATCCAAAAACCTTTTTACACATGATACAGGTGAACAGGTTGAAGCAAGGAAAACATAGGATATGCCTTAGAAGAGAACAAAGAAGTTTAGATTGTAGTTAGATCATGTTGTAGCAATCATTGTAAATTTCCATTTAAATTGTATTAATGAATATGAAACGTTTAATAAATGTCATGAGCTTTGATGATAACCCAATCATGCCCCGATCACCTTATCCGCTGCGGGTCGGGGTGTGACATCTGTCCCTGTCTAAATTTACGTTTTTGCCCCAGTTAAAAATAAAATTATGGTTTTGACCCCAACTAGAGTACTGCCAAATTACGATTTGGTTCCAGTTTAAAATACGATTTCGTCCGCTATTTAAAATAAAATTTTAGTTTTGCCCCCAGCTAAAAATTACGTGCCCAGTTAAAAAGTTACGATTTTGCCCCGGGAATAGTTCAGTTAGGTGGTTGGTCAAAAGTGGCGGCCACCTTTTTTTAGCATATAATAGGTATTTATAGGTCGTGCCAAATTAAAATTTTATCCCAAGTTTAAAATTACAATTTTGCCCCGGTTCAAAATAAAAATTTTGCTTTGCCCCTGCCTACATTTACGATTTTGCCCTCGGTTTGGATAAAATTATGGTTTTCCCCAAATTCAAAATAATATTATGGTTTTGCCTACAGCTAGAGTCCTGCCAAATTACGATTTGGTACCCAGTTTAAAATTACGATTTCACCCCCAGTTGAAAATAAATTTTTGGTTTTGCCCGGAGCTAAAAATTACGATCTTTCCCTCAGTTAAAAATTTACGATTTCGCCCGCAATTAAAAATAATAAATGGTTTTGCCCTCAGTTAAAAATTTTATTTTACCACCATTTTTAAATTACGATTCTACCCAGCTAAAAATTGCAATCTTGTCATCGCTTTTTTTTTTTGGCAAAACTATGGTCATGTTTTATTTTACTTTGTTGACTCAATTTTGTTTTTACTCGTGCCAAACAGCTGCCTAGCATTCGCTAATTGGTTCAGACAAATTATTGTTTTGCCCCTAACTCTAAATTACATGCTTGCCATCGTTTTAGTTATTTTTTAATCATAACTATGATAGTGTTTTTGTTTAATTAGTTGACTCTGTGTATCTTTTTTTAGATCGTGTTATAAGTAGTATGTATAACTAACCGAAATAAAGGTGTACATGTTATTAAAGTAAGAAATATTCGGTTTAACGCCTCGCAACGCGGGCGGCGCATAACTCTAGTTGTCACACCCCGACCCGCAGCGGAATAAAAGTCGGGGCATGATTGGGTTATCACCAAAGCTCATGATATTTACTAAAAAGTTTCATATTTATTAAATTCAAATTAAAATTTAAATATCCAACAAAATTTCATACAAACACAAATAAAAAAAAATCTAAATGCTTATTCCAACGAGGCCATCCTAAGTGTTTCTTTCCTCAACTTGAACACCTGTATCATACGTAAAACAGAGGAAATTCTGGGTCAACAAAAGTTGGCGAGTGAACCTTGTTAAAACATTTAAAAAATTGATTTTTTTTGTTTATTTAAATGAAATTGTGCTTAAATCACATGCGAGCAAATGTATATATGTAACTAATCACAAACCACATTGAATGAATATGTGACATGAATGTATCTGAGATCAAGGCTCAACCAAACGGAGCCGATCTAATGAGTCACCTGATGCTCAACCCGTATCCCACGAGGAACTGATGGGCCTAATGAAATGAGTGCACTGAAATGATAAAATGTATCCACACATAAACCACACTACAAGCAATACACATTTGATCACGAAATGATATAGGCACAAGTGTTAAATAAAGAAATGATACGACACATGACACACCCCAAAACGTGATTAAAACGGGGAATTTGTAGAGATTCACTCACATTGTGTGCGCATTCTTGAACGGAAATGAGCGCGCACAATGTCACACCCCGACCCGCATCGGAATAAGAGTCGGGGCATAATTGGGTTATCACCAAAGCTCATGATGTTTACTAATATGTTTCATATTTATTAAATTCAAATTACATCTCAAATGTTCAAGTCAAATTCATACAATACAAGGAAAGGAAAATTAAATAAACAATCCAAAATCTAAACTGATTTATTCTTCTAGGCCGTCCTATATGTTTCTTGCTTCAACTGGATCACCTGTATCATGTGTAAAAATGGGGGGTTTTGGGTCAACAAAAGTTGGCAAGTGAACCTTGTTAGAAAACATTTATTATTGATTTCTTGTTGTATTTAATATGGAAAAATTGTGCAATAATCATATGTGAGCAAACGTAAATAAACATACAATAACAAACCACCTTGCATGAGTATATGACATGAATGATAATGAATATGTTGGCAACGTCACGTTCCGCTCATAGGTAATGGGGAACGGACGGCCTATGATGATGTATGTGCGATAAGGCTCAATCAAACGGAGCCGATCATATGTTGGCAACGCCACGTTCCGCTCATAGGTAATGGGGAACGGTTCCGCTCATAGGTAATGGGGAACAGACGAGCCTATGATGATGTATGTACTGAAAATGATAAAATTTAATCTAACATTAACCACACAAACAATTGATACATATTGGATACACATTTGATCATGGATATTATGGATGCACAAGTGTTTAAATGTAATAAATAATAAATGACACATGATACACCCCAAAATGTGATTAAAACGGGGAATTTGTAGAGATTCACTCACATTGGGTGCGTTCGTTTGATGATGTTGAATGCGCACGAGTTTAGAGAGTTGATCGACGAGGAATAACTAACCTAAATAATAACGAAAAGGTACGGTAAATAAGTGGATTTTATTAACAATTTTAATAGGGTTTTTAGATTTATTTTTGTGAGTTTAAGGTCATTTTCTAACTTTTAAAATATTATTTTTAAGTATTTTTAATTTATTTTTAAATTAAATAAATAAATAAAAATATAAAAAAAATGTTGACTTTTTAGGTTGACCGTTGACCGTTGACTTTGACTGTTGACCGGTTCGGACTTTGTGTTTGTTTGCGCTGAGTGAGGTTCGAACTTGTGACCTACCGTACGCGTGCACGCAGCTCTACCAACTGAGCTACGTCTCTAACCCGAAATATTCTATGTTTTAATTATATATATATATACTAATTAAATGTTTAATTTATTTGGTTTTATATTAAAGGAATTTAAATGGTTGAACCGGTTGCAGGGAAACCGAATCAAACTAGGGTCCCTTGGTTTGTAAGCGCACAGCCCAACCAGTTGGGCTGTGTGTTTTATCTGTTAAACTTATAGATTATATTAATCTTAAAAACATCCTGGGACCTACTCTGATTCAGTTTAAAAAAAAAATTGGTTTTAATTCAGAAAGCCGGTGCGTTTGTAAGATTCGAACTCGTGACGTGCGCTATGTGTTTGCACACAGTCCACCGCTGGACTGTGTGTCTAACCCGGTTTAATATTCAATTTATATAATACTTATACACAACGTCAACTTCGTCTTCTTCGTTCAAAGACACAGACAATTGATATTCGACTGTTCTTGTTTAATTCGATTAACGAAACTTATAAATGATTGAAATGTAATGGATAGAGAGGGTTTTGGAAATGAATGTACCGAAACAGATGTGTTTCTCAGAACTCCGGCAAGGTCGTCGGCTCTGTTTTATGAATTCCGTTTGAGCGGACCAATTAACAGTTTTGATTAACTAATTGTGAAATTAAATGACTAAACAAGAATTATCAGAGAGTTTAGATGTTTGTACCGATTCACAGCGTGATTTCGGAATTTTCAGAGATTTTTCGGTGGTTGCAGATTATCCGACAACGTCGTCTGGGACCGATTCTGATTGAAGTATTTGAGTTAGTATAAGTCTAACAATGGATAGAAGATGAAAGAATCGAGAAAATTACCGATTTGATGAATGTCACGGTTTTCCGGCGAAAGTCCGGCGATAGCAGATAACGATTCCGACGAACAGAAAAATAGAGCGAAAGTGAAATTGAAGGTTCTGTGAGTGTTTCCGAATTATGAGACGATGACATTGTTAGTGTAAATCAGGAAGTAAATGATTTCGGTTTTCAACTCCCAAAAATCATATGAATCGATGCAATTGAAGACCGAATTGATTAAGAACGTGGGCAGCAATTGATTTATCGGTTATAATCAGTAATAGTGATCACTCAAAAGTCTGGATAGTTGAAAGCCGATGAGCGGTTTCAGTTTTGGCGCAAACAGATGAGTTCACGGGTAGAAGTTAAGTTTTATTTGTTTCATTGATTACACAAAAGCACCAAGTGGCGGAGTGGTTAAGTGTTTGTTGATTGTGTCTTCCGGCTGACCCGGGTTCGAAACCCGGCAGCCTATTTTCTTTTTTATTTACTTTATTTTTACTTTTAACAATTTTAGTTTCCATAATCTAAAATGTTTATTAGTTATGTATTGTTTAAAATTAAAATGAGCATTAAATAAGCAACGAAAATTTGAAACTGACTATTCGATTAATAAACGAAACGGGTTTTGAAAACCCGTTTTTTGACGGATGTTACAGTATCCCCTACTTTTAGAAATTTCGTCCTGAAATTTAAGTAGTAGTGGTAACAGGAAAAAGATGTGGGTATTTTTCGCGCATTGAGTCTTCACGTTCCCAAGTAAACTCAGGTCCTCGTTTCGACTCCCAGCGTACCCTAACAATTGGAATACGACTCCGTCTTAAACGTTTTTCTCCGAAGTCCATGATCTCTACTGGTCTTTCAATGAAGTGCATAGATTCATCGATCTGAATATCTTCTAGGGGAATATGGAGGTTTTCATCGGCGAGGCACTTCTTCAAGTTTGATACGTGGAATGTGGGGTGAATTATGTTGAGTTCTTCTGGTAGGTCAAGCTTGTATGCTACAGGTCCTACTCTTTCGAGTATATTGAAAGGTCCTACGTAGCGTGGTGCTAGCTTTCCCTTCTGACCAAAACGAACTACTCCCTTCCACGGTGATACTTTTAAAAGTACATGATCACCAATGTTAAACTCCAAAGGCTTTCGTCGTTTGTCTGCATAACTCTTTTGACGACTTTGTGCCGCTAGAAGATTGTTTCGAATTTGATGGATCTTGTCTGTCGTTTCTTGAATCAATTCTGGACCGGTGATTTGAGCTTCCCCAATTTCGTGCCAACATACTGGAGATCGGCACTTACGGCCATATAACGCTTCGAAAGGAGCTATGCCGATACTTGAGTGGTAACTATTGTTATACGAAAATTCAACTAATGGTAGATGAGCCTCCCAATTTCCCTTGAAGTCTATGACACATGCTCGAAGCATATCTTCAAGTGCTTGGATGGTGCGTTCAGATTGTCCATCAGTTTGAGGATGATAAGCGGTACTGAGGTCTAATCGTGTACCCAAAGCGGCTTGTACGCTTGCCATGTTCGTGAAGTGAAACGACCATCACGGTCTGAAATAATGCTTAAAGGTACACCATGATGGCTTACGATCTCGCTGATGTAGATACGAGCTAACTTCTCGTTCTTGAAGTCCTCGGGAATCGGAATGAAGTGAGCTGATTTTGTAAGACGATCAATGATTACCCATATAGTGTCATACCCACTGGAGGTGCGAGGTAACCCGGTAATGAAATCCATAGTTATGTTTTCCCACTTCCATACAGGTATTTCGGGTTGGACTAGAAGTCCTGAGGGTCTTTGATGTTCAGCTTTTACTTTGGAACATGTAAGGCACTTGGAAACAAAAACAGCAATATCCTTTTTCATTCCCGGCCACCAGTAGGTGTATCGAAGGTCTTGATACATCTTGTCGGCTCCTGGGTGTATAGAGTATCGTGTTTTGTGCGCCTCATTCATAAGGAAATCACGAAGGTTATTGTGATCGGGAATCCATATGCGATCTAGGTAGTACAGAATACCGTCGGATTTGGTTTCGATTTTAAGTTCTGCTCCACAAGACAGCTCATTGCGTACGTCGTTTTCCGTTACTGAAACATGTTGGGCTTCTCGGATTTGATCTTTGATGTCGGTTATGATTTGCGAACATATAAGACGAATGGAGTTCGCATAACCCTTTCGACTGAGCGCATCGGCCACCACGTTTGCCTTGCCAGGATGATACCGAATTTCACAGTCGTAGTCATTAAGAAGTTCGACCCATCTTCGTTGCCTCATATTCAACTCCTTTTGGTTAAAGATATGTTGGAGGCTCTTGTGGTCAGTGTATATTTCACACTTGGTACCGTAGAGGTAATGTCTCCATATCTTAAGAGCGAACACAACGGCTCCAAGTTCTAGGTCGTGGGTGGTGTAGTTCTTCTCATGAATTTTGAGTTACCTAGAAGCATAAGCTATCACTTTTCCTCTTTGCATCAGTACATAGCCTAGTCCTTGCCCTGACGCGTCGCAATAAACCACGAAGTCATCACAACCTTCAGGAAGTGTGAGGATAGGTGCGTCACAGAGTTTTTGCTTTAGAGTTTGGAAGGCTTCTTCTTGTTTGGGTCCCCATATGAAGGGTTTTCCTTTATGAGTTAAAGCCGTGAGTGGTACAGCAATACGGGAGAAATTTGCAATGAAACAACGATAATAACCAGCCAAACCAAGAAATGATCTTACTTCGGTAGGTGTACGTGGCGCTTGCCATTCTTGTACTGCCTTGATTTTTGAGGGATCAACATAAATTCCCTTGTCATTGACGACGTGTCCAAGGAATTGTACTTCCCTTAACCAGAATTCACATTTCGAGAACTTAGCGTGCAACTTTTCTGTTCTTAAGAGTGTAAGGATGAGTCGAAGGTGTCGTTCATGATCAGACTTAGACTTTGAGTAGATGAGGATGTTGTCGATGAAGACTATGACAAAACGATCGAGATAGGGTTTGCAGACTCTGTTCATTAGATCCATGAAGACAGCTGGGGCGTTGGTTAAACCAAATGGCATGACCATGAATTCGTAATGACCATAACGAGTTCGGAAGGCGGTCTTTGGGACGTCTTCTTCATGTACTCTGAGTTGATGATAACCAGAACGAAGGTCGATTTTTGAAAAACAGGTGGCGCCTTGAAGTTGGTCTAGAAGATCATCGATGCGAGGTAATGGGTAGCGGTTCTTGACCGTTAACTTGTTGAGTTCTCTGTAGTCGATACACATGCGAAACGTTCCATCTTTCTTCTTCACAAAAAGGACAGGTGCACCCCAAGGCGATGAGCTAGGACGTATGAATCCTTTGTCAGTCAGCTCTTGCAGTTGACTGGCCACCTCTTGCATTTCGGATGGGGCTAACATATAAGGAGATTTTGCAACTGGTGTAGCTCCAGGCATAATATCAATGCGGAATTCGACTTCTTACGGGAGGAAGTCCTGAAATGTCGTCAGGAAAAACTTGCGGAAAAATCTTTTACTACTAGGATGTCTTCGAGTTTCTTATCCTTGATTCCCTTTTTGACGACATGAGTTAAGAATGCGACATAATTCTTGCGGAGATATTTTTGGGCTTGAAGACAGGACATTAATTTGAGTCCTTTCGAAGGGGTTTCTCCAAAGATTCGTAGAGTCTGACCGTTTGTAAGAGGAATGCGAATAAACTTTTCGAGGCATACAACTTCAGCATGATGTTGCCTGAGCCAGTCCATACCAATTATAATGTCGAAACTTCCCAACTTCATAGGTATGAGGTCAACTGGAAAATCGTGATCGTTTAGGGTGAGAGTACAATTACGTATAATAGAGTTTAATGAGACCGTTTTTCCGTCAGCAACTTCTACCGTTATGGATTCCATGAGTTTATCATGAGTTTGGTTGAGGATGGGTTCAAATTCTAAGGACACAAAACTCTTATCCGCGCCAGTATCAAATAACATGGATGCTTAACTACCATTGATGAGAAACGTACCGTTAACCACATTGTTGTCAGCCCTAGCTTGATTTGCGTTGATGTTGAAAACTCTTCCTCTTGCAGGTGGAGGAGCTTGGTTAGCCTGGTTTACTGGATTAGCTTGAGCTTGGGCATGGATGATGTTCACCAAGCGTGGACAGGTGTTCCTGAAGTGGTTCGGGTATCCACAGTTGTAACAAGCCGCATAGGTTGCATCATGGGATAGTTGGGTTGATAGTAGGATTGGGCTACATGTTGGGTAGGTGGTAGGAGTAAAGGTTGTTGGGTTTGACCCACTATCTGATGGTGGGTTTGGGTTGAGGGTTGATTGCGATTCGTTCGCTGAAGTGCGTGACAGGTTTGGATGGTGTGACCTGCGCGGCCACAGCCGGTGCAATGTTGGCAGGGATGATCAGGAAAGTGATGTATTGGCAACGGTTGCATTTTGGGTATGGGCCGGAGTATGGCTTTTTATATGGTGCAGTTGAGGGGGCAACTTGGGTGATGGGTGCAGCAGGGATAGGGAAATTTGTTTGTGTGACATCAAAGTTTCTGGTGTTTCGTTTCCTCTTACTAGCAAACTTTGAGGAGGAGGTGGAATGGTTTGAAGTTTGGCCCTCAATGGGGGCTTTCTTTTTCTCGTCCTTAAATTTGCCGTTACGGATACGATTCTCGGTAAGCTCGGTAGCTAGTTCCATAGCGGCTTCAAGTGTTGCAGGCGAAGTGCTTAGAACTGAGTCTTGAATTTTCGAGGGGAGACCTCGAATATAGTGTTCGACTAAGCGGTATACTGGGGTGAACAAGTTGGGGATCATTTGGTTCAACTCTAAAAACCTTTTGTTGTAGGAAGTATGATCTCCCTCCTTTTGCTTTAACGAGTGGAATTCATCCTCTAACTTTTTGATCTCGCTTCTTGGACAGAAGCGTCTCGTCATGATTTCCCTTAACTCCTCCCATGTTAAGGCCATTGCATCTTCGATTCCTCTCTTACCTTTTTCTGTATTCCACCAGGTAAGAACTACTCCAAATAGTCTCCCGGTTGCGTAACGTACCTTGCGATCCTCGGGACAATCGCAATTGAGGAAGGTGTTTTCCATTTCCTCAAACCAGTGGAGGAGAGCAGTGACACCTTCGGTCCCTTCATATTTCGGGGGATCGCAAGACTTGAAGTGTTTGTAAGAGCACTTTTTGGAGGGAGGGTTGTCGACGTTCTGGTCTTCTTGATTGGGAGGGTTGATGGGATTTGCGGCGAGAGCTTGTTGGACTTGAATTACGATGTCAGGAAGCACCGCGGCCATTTGTTTTGCGATTTGGGTGGCCAAGCGTTCGTTTGACCTTCCTGACCTTCTACCCCACGTTGCTGCCTAGCCGACATCTACAGGAACATACATAAGAAGATTGTGAGTTTAAGGAGTCTTTTTAGGTGTCATGTGTCGTAAAAAAATAACATAAACATCAATAATGCAACTACATCCATAGGATGTCTTGGGTTTGCTCATGTTTGGGCCTCCATTGTCCCCCATACCATCACCTGTATAGTCATGTGGGCCCCCATGACTATTGGCTTAGTAGGATTCACATTAGTGTTGGCGGTTTAACACTCGCCTCACCCGAATGAAAACCATGAAATATGTTCACGAGATGTATGGTCGGAGGGTGTCCAGGTGTAGACACAATGACAACTCAAAGTGGGGTTAGCTCACACGACGTTTGGTATAGCATGCTTTGGCCTAATAGGTCCTTCGCACTCTCATCGTTAGTCCCCAGGTAGGCAAACTGGTCCTTTATTTTGGATTTATACGAATGCCAAGCCTAGACAGGACGTTCCGACTACCGGTACTTATATCCTTCCAGTTACTACATGCCCGCCATGAGAACTCACTTTGATGTGATTTGAAAAAAATACAAAAAATCGTTGCAAAAATAATGGAAATTGTGTGGTGTGTGCTCTCATGGATATGATATGTTATGAGGATATGATTCATAATGAGCATTGTATAGTAATATGTACTTATGAACATGCTTGCATAACATTGAATGTAACAATAAACATAAAGCATATAAACATCATGAATTTTGTATGTAACACATAAACAATTTTAAAATTCTAATCAACTATAGTATAGGCTCTAAGGGTCTAATAACCTATCCTATATCCCTATAGTCATGGCTCTGATACCAATCTGTCACACCCCGACCCGCAGCGGAATAAGAGTCGGGGCATAATTGGGTTATCACCAAAGCTCATGATGTTTACTAATATGTTTCACATTTATTAAATTCAAATTACATCTCAAATGTTCAAGTCAAATTCATACAATACAAGGAAAGGAAAATTAAATAAACAATCCAAAATCTAAACTGATAAAGATACTTCTAGGCCGTCCTATATGTTTCTTGCTTCAACTGGATCACCTGTATCATGTGTAAAAATGGGGGTTTTTGGGTCAACAAAAGTTGGCGAGTGAACCTTGTTAGAAAACATTTATTATTGATTTCTTGTTGTATTTAATATGGAAAAATTGTGCAATAATCATATGTGAGCAAACGTAAATAAACATACAATAACAAACCACCTTGCATGAGTATATGACATGAATGATAATGAATATGTTGGCAACGTCACGTTCCGCTCATAGGTAATGGGGAACGGACGGCCTGTGATGATGTATGTGCGATCAAGGCTCAATCAAACGGAGCCGATCGTATGTTGGCAACGCCACGTTCCGCTCATAGGTAATGGGGAACGGTTCCGCTCATAGGTAATGGGGAACAGACGAGCCTATGATGATGTATGTACTGAAAATGATAAAATTTAATCTAACATTAACCACACAAACAATTGATACATATTGGATACACATTTGATCATAGATATTATGGATGCACAAGTGTTTAAATGTAATAAATAATAAATGACACATGATACACCCCAAAATGTGATTAAAACGGGGAATTTGTAGAGATTCACTCACATTGGGTGCGTTCGTTTAATGATGTTGAATGCGCACGAGTTTAGAGAGTTGATCGACGAGGAATAACTAACCTAAATAATAACGAAAAGGTACGGTAAATAAGTGGATTTTATTAACAATTTTAATAGGGTTTTTAGATTTATTTTTGTGAGTTTAAGGTCATTTTCTAACTTTAAAAATATTATTTTTAAGTATTTTTAATTTATTTTTAAATTAAATAAATAAATAAAAATATAAAAAAAATGTTGACTTTTTGGGTTGACCGTTGACTTTGACTGTTGACCGGTTCGGACTTTGTGTTTGTTTGCGCTGAGTGAGGTTCGAACTTGTGACCTCCCGTACGCGTGCACGCAGCTCTACCAACTGAGCTACGTGTCTAACCCGAAATATTCTATGTTTTAATTATATATATATACTAATTAAATGTTTAATTTATTTGGTTTTATATTAAAGGAATTTAAATGGTTGAACCGGTTGCAGGGAAACCGGATCAAACTCGGGTCCCTTGGTTTGTAAGCGCACAGCCCAATAGATTATATTAATCTTAAAAACATCCTGGGACCTACTCTGATTCAGTTTAAAAAAAATTGGTTTTAATTCGGAAAGCCGGTGTGTTTTTAAGATTCGAACTCGTGACGTGCGCTATGTGTTTGCACACAGTCCACCGCTGGACTGTGTGTCTAACCCGGTTTAATATTCAATTTATATAATACTTATACACAACGTCAACTTCGTCTTATTCGTTCAAAGACACAGACAATTGATATTCGACTGCTCTTGTTTAATTCGATTAACGAAACTTATAAATGATTGAAATGTAATGGATAGAGAGGGTTTTGGAAATGAATGTACCGAAACAGATGTGTTTCTCAGAACTCCGGCAAGGTCGTCGGCTCTGTTTTATGAATTCCGTCTGAGCGGACCAACTAACAGTTTTGATTAACTAATTGTGAAATTAAGTGACTAAACAAGAATTATCAGAGAGTTTAGATGTTTGTACCGATTCACAGCGTGATTTCGGAATTTTCAGAGATTTTCCGGCGGTTGCAGATTATCCGACAACGTCGTCTGAGACCGATTCTGATTGAAGGATTTGAGTTAGTATAAGTCTAACAATGGATAGAAGATGAAAGAATCGAGAAAATTACCGATTTGATGAATGTCACGTTTTTTCGGCGAAAGTCCGGCGATAGCAGATAACGATTCCGACGAACAGAAAAATAGAGCGAAAGTGAAATTGAAGGTTCTGTGAGTGTTTCCGAATTATGAGACGATGACATTGTTAGTGTAAATCTGGAAGTAAATGATTTCGGTTTTCAACTCCCAAAAATCATATGAATCGATGCAATTGAAGACCGAATTGATTAAGAACGTGGGCATCAATTGATTTATCGGTTATAATCAGTAATAACAATTACTCAAAAGTCTGGATAGTTGAAAGCCGATGAGCGGTTTCAGTTTTGGCGCAAACAGATGAGTTCACGGGTAGAAGTTAAGTTTTATTTGTTTCATTGATTACACAAAAGCACCAAGTGGCGGAGTGGTTAAGTGTTTGTTGATTGTGTCTTCCGACTGACCCGGGTTCGAAACCCGACAGCCTATTTTCTTTTTGAAAATGCATTGAAGAAGGAAGAAGATGGAGTTCTGATTAGTAAAAGCAAAAGTATGAATTTTTAAGAGGGATTAGAAAAGTGACTACAGTTTAAGCCTAGGAGTGTATAGACTACACCAAATATTTTATCTTATATTTATTTACCTCTTTTCTTATTGTTTTTTTTTATTGTTACAAGACATAGCTTCTTGATTTTGTAGTTGTATAATTCTCTTATTTTTAAAACTTATACAAATTTATACAAGTGGAAACTAACGTTCACCTATCAATTATTATTAGTTTTATATGAATTTATTTTGTGTTTCGGACATGACTGACTTAGTTTATATTGATTACTTTCTTTTTCATTTTTAATAGATACTTTAATATTTATCTAATATTTATATATTATTTTTAAAAGTGTATATAATTGTAATAAAGAGTATAAATAAGTTTTGCCGTTAACCATTTGTGGTTAGGCAAAAATGTTCTTTTAAATATACATTACAAAAAACAACTCAAACCAGATGCTTTTTAAAATGTGTTTTGACCCGCCTTCTATCAACCCAATCAATTTGTGCCTTCCGTCGAAAAAAATTCTGGATCCGCCACTGGCCATGTCACACTTGGGGTTTTAAATCTCTTTCCTTTAACTTGCATGCAATGGTTTAAAGCCCCATCATCATTACCTAATAATTTTTTATATATTTTATTTTAATAACTATAAATAAAAAACCATAATTTCATTAAAAAATAAAACATTAAAAAGTCCTAAAAAATACAAACTTACTTAAAAAATTAAAGTACTATAAAATAACAAAAACCACATATATTTGGCTCAATATCGTGCCTTACGAGCTTCCAAAATGACTCGGTCCTCCTCTGGTAGATGCGAAAAGTCTTTCACGAGATACTCCATGTCTTTCTGGATTTGTTTCTCCATTTTTAGTTCTTGCTTCTTTTCTTTCACCGAAGAATCTTGTTGATATTTTCGTCGAACTCGTCCAACCTTGACGGGCCAACCGATGGCGTTGAGGAAGACTTACCTCTTGCTCGTGCAGCTGCCTTACTTTTATCCCTACCCTTTGGTCGTCCCAGCTCTTGCGTTTGTTCAAATTCCTCGAAGTCGTCGTTCAGATTAATAGTGGTACGAGCATCGGAATCGGATGGTTCGTTAGTGGATGTTGACTTGGACCGTTTTGACCTCGGAATCGTTGGGGCGAACGGCGGTACAAGATACCACTTGGGGACTTGCGAAGAAGCTCCCACGAAGGTATCAAATTAAACACATGCCATGATGAAGTCTATACTCCTCGTGGGCGGCGGACATAACGTCCACGTCGCTCGAACGCGTTTTCTTCTACGATTGTTGACGAGATTATTATATATGTTGTTGAAATTGTTAACCTTGGTCCGCATTGCGCCCCACTTGCCCGAAAATGAGTCGGTATTCACCACGACCCATTGCGGCGAAAAACTTCTCACGTATACGCCCCAAAATATTTTAATATCTTGATCGTCTCCTATAAGAATACAAAACAATTATAAATTTATATTTGTAAAAAGAATATTTATAAATATATAATTAAAAACATTTACCAATTATCTCATCTTCCGACACGTCGAGCCATGCATGTGACAACGCAAGTTCTTCCTTAGGCGTCCATTTTTCGATAGACTTAGGAGCATGTGTTTTGCCCTCTTCCTTCTTACGGTGCCTTCTCGAGCGTCCACCTTTTGAGGAAGTGGTTTGGTTTCGGGTACGGATTCGGTTTCAGGTGTGTTTTGGGTTTGCGGTGGGTTTGGGGTATGTTTTGGGGAAAAATGGTTGGGAATAGTATCCGAAAAAACCGGGAATCGGTGGCGTGGTCGTATGAGGAGAAGTTGGGGTGCTAGGTGGCATCGGATAATACCCAATCTCACCCGTTCATGGGTCTCTTCGGTAACAGTCTTCTTGCTCGTTGTTGGGATTGTTTGCTAAACTTTGCCAAAACGGATGGTTGGGATCCCACGTGTTTTGGTTGCTGGGATACATTGTGTGAATGTGAAAAAATTTGTAGTTTTTAGATAAAGAGTAGAGAAAGAATAGGTGAAAAATATAAAAAAAGGTTTGGGTATTTATAAAGTGAAATATAAAGATTAAATTATTTTTTTTAAAACTATCTGTTGGCAACGGATATGTTTGACCAACCAACTCGAACCATTCAAAATTTGCTCGTTACTGCGCAGGCGAGCGGGTGATTGCGTCTCCCCTTTGGCGCGCTGATGTGGCAATGACGTCACCGGGGCGCTATAGATGATGATGTGGCGGGTTGACGCTAAGCCACTGTTTAAGTGAGAAGATTTCTTATGTCTTTTTCAACGTAGCATTTGTCAAAATTACTGAGATAGTTTTATTGAGTAATATAATTGTTTGTTGAATTAAAACTCGTTTGATATTTTTTTTACGACCACTACATAAAAAACTAAAAACACAAAAAAAAAAAAACAATCATCAAGAACCACCACCACTTCCTAAACCATGAATATGCACATCCCATAAATACGCACATCCTGGTCACACCAAATCGAGAAACATAAACATGAAATCAAGAAATTTGAGAAGGGGGAGCGGTTGTAGATGGTGGGTAGAAAAACTAGAAACGATGATGTAGAGAGGTGGACAGACCCAGTGATGTAGAGAGGCAAAGCGATGAAACATATGTTCACTTCCAAGAAAGGAGGAGATAAGGAAGAGGGTGTTCATGATCATGAGTAGATAGAATTGCTTGGTTTGAATCGTGTGTAGAGGAAAAACATAGTGTAAAGATTAAATACAAAAGAGTATTAACATACAAAATACCTCTAACGTCAGAAATGAAGGATATATATATATATATATATATATATATATTTTATATAATTAATATAATTATTTTTTCCTCTAATACTTCAAAATGATGTTTAATTACAAAATAAAAAAAACATGATTTTATGTAATTATTGTAGGGTAATTATAATTACTCTACAATTTTGTTGACTAATTATAATTGCTCTACAAAACTACATAATTACTCTACTAGTTTATAATCATTATTTTTTTTAATTCTAAGACTAAAATACGTGCTTAATAAGTAGAGGAAAACATTTAAAAAAATGTATGTTTTTTATTTTTTTTTGCTTTTTAGTTAATTTTCTAGTTTTCTCATTTATATTTAGTTTTCTCATGATCCTCTCCCTATATATATATATATATATATATATATATATAACATCTAACCAAATTAAATCATCAACTTCTACTCCTATTCAATTTCAATTTTTAGCTTCAACTTTCAATAATTATGTTTGTTAATTTGAATTCTGGAATTGGTAATTTTTGTTTTAATTTGTGTACACTGAACGGACTCTATGGTACGTTTGTACGGAAATGAACCTACCTTCCTCCGTACTGAAACGTCACCACTAGCAAGTCGCGTACCCAAACCATGTACCTGTACCGGAGCGAACCGCGAATTACGTAATTATGCTAAAGACTCTTAGAGAATGACACTCAATAGAACAAAGACAATAGTTCTGATTTCGGTCACTTTTTATGGTAACAACGTGCCAGAAAACTGCTGAAACAGTCAGATCGATGAAATATTCAATATTTTTTGTATCTGTTTGATCATAATTATCATTGCAATTGTGTTATCGATCAATTTTAGAAATCAAACACGTTTTAGGTCAACCAATTCATGAAATTTAAAAAACCCACTTTTTACAAATTGTTTTTATCAATTTTCAGCCAAAATACTTCAAATTCAATCATATATCAAGAGCTTGGTGATCTAATAGACTTTAGATCGATTAGATCTGGTACCATGGCTCTAATAACAATTGTAAGTTCATGTCTAGGAATGAAAACTATGCTTTTAATGATAGAATCTTTTATGAACACGAAGTTTGAGATAAACACTTTAATCGCTACATAAACGTTTAGAATATCGACATAGATTCATTATACTGAAAGAGTTTATTTCATGAAGGACCAAGTAAATCAAGTGTGATCTCCTTTTTAAAACTTTTTACAAAACTAACAAATGAACTGATTATTTATAGGCCACTCCCATTCGCTTATATCCACCTAGCGAATCGAAGTCATTCGATAAAACACTCTATGTGAATGAGCTCATTCACTAGAACATCCTAGTGAATGACTCACTCGCTAACCCTATTCAAGCAAATGGTTTTCCATTTGCTAGGCACACCTAGCGAGTGGACCATATTTATTCGTTTTTCTTACCTATTCAGGAATGACAAAACTTAATCTATTCGCACAGTGTCAGGCACACTAAAAAGCACAAACACACACTGCGTAGTTGAGGTGACATTACACCGTTTAGTTGCAGGCAACATTACAACGTTTATTTGTAGGCGAGGGAAGTGTAGGTGGCTGATGTGGCTGCCGGATCAACCTACATCGCATGGAGCCAAAGGATATGACCAGTGGTGAAGTAGATAGTAGAGTGGTGTGGTGGCGGTGATGCTACGGGGGTGGCGATGGTTTAGAGAGAGAGAGAGAGAGAGAGAGAGAGAGAGAGAGAGAGAGAGAGAGAGAGAGAGAGAGAGAGAGAGAGAGAGAGAGGAGAGCAGCTTTATGTGTATAATTTATACTATATTATAAAGCACCAAAGATTGACATCTTAAATTTGAGGTAATACAACCATAGTTGCTTAAGCTACAAGACATAATGCACATGTTCACTATTTTTTAGGTAAAATATGTCTTTTAAACAATACTTACACCTTTCCCCCTCAACTAATCTCTTATTTGAATTACACTTTTGCTCTCTTATTTTATACCCAATAATTTCTAAAGGATGATAACGTTTTTAATGTGAATATGTTAATATTTAAAAAAAAAATATACCATAAAAAAAGCATTTTATCCTTTTTAATTTAAGTATAGTATTGCTACAATTTTTTTTAATCTATGCTATATTATAATGCCCCTCATTGGCCATCCCTTCTCCATGACGTAACCATCCACACCGTAGAACCCATCTGTAACCTACCAATAAAATTCACTATTAAGCATAATGGGAATTGCCTGGAAATCAGATTGGAGATCCAACGACAACCCAAGCTCGAACTCTCTCCCCTCGTCGCCCCTTTGCCGCTCGCATAAACCTGGATAAACCAAATAGTCCATCTAGGTGTTCCCTTGGTGTCTTAATCCCATAATTGCACTAATTAAGGCCCTTCGAATCTTATATGTTTGCAACTTATTCCCGAGGCTCCACAAAACTAACTTCATTAAATGTCAACTGAGTCCTGCCAAAATTCTAAACTATCCGTTCCATCATCACTTCCTAGCCTAAACCCCATCAATTAAATCTGTCCAATAGTTTAGTTTAACGATGATATTCGGGATGTTACAAGGCATTAGAATAACTACGTCGTGTTTTTTCCAACTTTTGTTGATTAATTAACTTTTGTGATAAGTTGTTCGTCTAACTCAATACAACCATGCACCTGATCCCCTGTAAAATTCGGCCGAACTTTTGTGATTTGGTTTAGCTATGTGATAAGTTTTATTAACTCTTTGCAAATGTACAGCACATCTTATGTATCTTTGAGAGACATGCATATAATCGTCGTTTTAACCCACTAAAAAGGTACCTCCAACTTCACATGTTTTAAGCTTAGTTAATAATTAATTTTATCAATTTTTATTGATTAGTTTTTAGGTTTAGAACTAAAAAACCTAATGAGCTATACTGTATATTTACAAAACAGCCTTCAACTAATATAATAATACATTTTACTTTTTCATAGGTAAAAGTACAAAAACACTTTATGAGTTGATAATGATACTATAGGAATTTACTTCGTATTCTTTATTCATAAACTGTTCATGAAACATTGCGTTGATTCAACAAATCGTTGTGATAATTTGGTTTTATATAATACAATCTTTTGGTACTTACCGGGTACATGATTGAGCATTCACAATGGATCCTCTATATGTATGTGAGTGTAACCTTTATATTTGTGAGAATGGTTGTAAATTATTGTGAGTGGAGAAAAAAGAAAAATGAGAAAAATTAGTTACTTTGATCAGTAAATTTGGAGGAGATACTGGTCATCTCTATAATTTTTTTATATTTTTTTTTAAAAATGGGTGTGAGTGGAGGAAGGAGAAAAAATAATGATAAAAGTATAAAAAAAATATTATTTAATTAAAAAAGAGAGAGATAGAAAATAATATTTTTAGTGTAATTAAGAGATGGAGTAAGAGATATGATTGTGAATGCTCATACAACAAAAACATACATACTAGTTTTTGATTTTTCGAAATTATCCAATTGAGATTGCGAGTGAAAAAAAAAAAATTCTATGTATATGCCGAGTTGTTAAAATGATTAAACAAGAAGCACATAAGTAACTAAAATTAAAAACGGTTAAATTAGAAGCACATAAGTAATTAAAATTCAGAAACATGAAACAAGCGGACACATAAAATGAAATGATGATGTGCGTACACAAATTCATTCAGTAATCAAAACAACGTTTATTGGCTTAACGCTACCATTAAAAGAGAAGCGGACATATGTGATTGTCTTCAGAGTTAATTAAGTAATAAGAATTATTTAAGTCTGGTTTCAGAATTGTGTAATCATATCTCATATTTAGTCGTAGATAGAAAATTGTAGTACGTGGATTCGAAAACGTAACTCAATATACAAGCTGGACAGGATGATCAACTTTGGTTAATCAAAATTTATATATATATATATATACTAATTTGCAACATTTTGTTGCACTGGCATTTCTAATCTTAGCATTATCGTTGTACGAACGTAGTTATGATTTTTTTCCTAATCTTTAATTTTGTTTTAGTTTTAACTCTAAAACTTTTACATATTTTACTGTTTAACCCTGATACTTTTTACCTTTTAACTTGGGTCTTTATACTTTTTACCTTTTAAATTTTTTGTTTTACATTTTGGTCTAAATTTTGCGAGTTAACACACCAAAACGCGGTTGTATTGTTCAATGTTTTTACGTCTATTTTTTCCAGTTTAATAACCTTGTCGCAAAGTGGGAGTCTTAGGTCGACTTAGTTATTGTTTTCTATGTTTTATGTTTCACGTGTATGGTTTAACGTTATACATCTAGTTTTCTTTTCGTTCGGTTTTATTTTTTTGTTATTTATTTATTATTATACTAGCTTTTCCAATGTTGGAGGTACTATGGTGGAACATTGTTGCTACTAGGAACAATTTTAGCCTCCTACCACAAAGCAGGGGGCTTAATATTGGTTACGTAGAAATTGTTAAATTTATATATAACAAGTCAAGACTTATTATTATTATTATTATTTGAACTGCATACTTCATTAGAAAACACACTGACTCAAAACGGGACAGCAAAGAACAATCGAAACCTTACATATTAATAAACTTACACCAATTATCCCATGACGTGTTTCTATACCTTGATCTATTCGAATACCATATCACCCAAAGATTTTATCTCACATATAATGCTTTCGACACGAATTGGTTTTCCCGGAGAACTTGAAATTATTTCACACACGCCAAATGCTCCAACACCCGATCAGAATTAAACCATTCACCATCTCTTTCTTCCTTTCCGATATCCCCCAACTATTCAGGCGTCCGACAAGTTATTCAAATGAACACAAAGATGCTAGGCACTTTATTTGGTGCCACACAATCGCCGAGACCGAGCAAGCCATGAAGATATGCTCAACAGTTTTCTCCCCAGAGTTGCACATAGGGTAGTTGATGTCTTTGACCTGAATGTTCCTTATTCCAAGAGCTACCATTGTTGGAATTCTTCCCAAGCTCACCCGCCATACAAAAATATTGCATTTCAAAGGGACCCATCTAATCCACTGCATAACGTTCCAAAGCAGAGATTTGATGGCCCTGGCGGAAAACACACCTCTCGAACCCCCAGTCCACGTCCATTGGTCCGCCCCGTAAGAAAATTTTACTCCGACCAGCAGCGAACACAGTTGTTGGAACTCCCCCGAAACTCGAAACCCAGTGGCTGCTTAATCCAAGACGAGGCCGGATTCTGGTCCAAGTTTTGAGCTCGGGGATGGTCACTGACGAGGCATCGTTTGTCTGCCTCGAGACTGAAAAGCCCAGGGAAATTGGTCATAACAGGTTCATCCATGAGCCAAGGGTCCAGCAAGAACATAATTTCTGACTAGGTTCCCACCTTCCCTTTAAAACAGTTCTAACATTCCCCATTAATCTTGGTATTATAGAAGACCTTAGCAATGTTCTTATGAATAGCAACAATAACCTTTCTCCATAACTCATTTTGTTCTGTTATGTACCGCCACCCCCATTTAGTCAAAAGCGCCACATTGATGTCCTTTAAGTTGTTTAAACCGATCCCGCCAAGCTTTTTAGGAAAAGCCATATGGTCCCAAGCCACCCAATGCATCTTTCTCGTATCACTAGACCTAGGGGTGTTCGTGGTCCGCTTTTTACGGTTTATGGGTCAAACGTAAGCCAAACCGTTAGTCAATGTTTTTGATCACCGAAAACCAAAACCGAATCATTGAAAATTAAAATCAAACCAAACGAAAGCATTACTAACGGTTTGGTTCCATTTTAGTTTAATGGTTTGAGCCTACTGGTCGTTATAAAATATAAAAAACAATTTAAGCTAAACCAATCTACAAATGTAATAACATTTAGAAAAAAAAATGTTAAAAAACATTAAAATTAAAATTAAATATATAAATAAACAACAAATTTATGCATTGTGTTTGTACTTTTGGCTTTGGGAGTCTTTCAAAAAAAATTGGAATTTTCATTTATAACCTAAAGTTTTAATCTCTAACATTTTAAGTCTAAAGTTTCAATCTTTGTTAATTCAACCCCTTTAATTATGATTTTTCACTATAATTCAAAAGTTTCTATCTTTTGCAATTTAATACCTTTGATTTTTTACTTTTAACCCAAAACTTTTATTTTTTGCAACTTTGGTCCCATTTACTTTTAATCTTTCGAAGTTTTCTGTTTAACGTTCGCTCTAAATTTTCCAAGTTAACACGTCTGCAACGTGTATGTGGGGTTCGACGATTTTTCATCTACTTTCCCCTTTTGACAGGCCCGTCGCAGCGCGTCTATTTCCCCCGTTTGATAGGTCCTTTGCAATGCGCATGTCAAAGATCGATTTAATTATTCTTTTTTATATTTTACACACAGGCTCGCGGTCATGTAAAAAACATGTGGGTTTCATCTAATATATATATATATATATATAATATATACGAATCCCCGCCGCATTGCGACGGGAGGTAATTCTAGTTAGTCTTAATTCTCTATACACATATCTTCAATAATTGAATCTCCATCACCAGCTATAATCACAGTTAAACGTAAAGTTATAGCCCCCAAACTCACTTTAACAAAGTAACAAAAAAATTGTAACTTATAACTATGACTTGACCCGATATTATTTGAATTGAAACTAACACAACATTAAGATGGTTAAATATATGAAACATAATAACTAAAATAAACTAATATATATTGTCAAATCATACGGTTTGGTCGGTTTTATACGGCCGGTTTTTGGTCTAGACCATAAACCAAGCCCGTTCACTAGGATTTGAAAATTCTAAACGGACCGACCAAAAGTTAAAGTAAAAAACCGGCCACGAAACCAAACCAAGGACAGGTTTTAACGGTTTCATGGTTTGAAGCCGAACCATGAACACCTCTAACTAGACCATCCCCAAAGAAAGTTTTTAATAAGGATTCCAAAACTTTTAGAACCTTTATCGGGGTTTTATATAAGGAGATGTAATATGTTGGAAGGCTCTCCATAACAGATTTGACAATGGTGACTCTCCACCAATCAAAAGATGTTTTCCACAACGCGAGGAGGTTTTTAAAAGTGTCAATAACTGGCCCTCGGTTATTTATCCGGTTCATGTTGGCGCCAATCGTCAACCCCAAATATTTGAAAGGAAGGGTATCAGGTGTACAACCCACAATCGTGGCCATATTTTTGGTATCATACACTCCCACACCAACTCCGAAAAGGTTATTTGAAAAGTTTATTTTAAGCCCAGAGCATAAATGAAAACAACGGAGAATTCTAACCACGTTGACCACTTCTTCTCTTGACCAATCCCTAAAAATGATGGGTCGTCTACATAAACAGGTGCGACAAACTCGGACCATGGTTACAACTCTGAATTCCTTTTATCACCCCGCTCCTCTAGCCTTGTCCAGCATGCAAGAGAGAACTTCCATAATGACCAAAAAAGGATGGGAGATAGGGGGTCTCCTTGCCTCATCCCTTTACCGCATTGGTATCTTAACGTATTAGACCCATTCACCAACACAGACGATCTAGCCGAATTAACGATCCCTGGCACTCGCATACACCAACGTTGAGGGAACCCCATTTGGTTGAGAACTGAAAGAATAAAGCTCCATCTCACATTGTCGTACACCTTTTCAAAATCAATTTTGAGAAAAAATGCCTTCTTTTTCTTGAGCCAATTCAAAATCTCATTAACAACAAACGTCCCGTCGAGGATATACTTACCCTTCAAGAAAGCCGATTGAGATTTAGATATCACACTACCCAACATTTTCTTAATCCTGTTAGCAAACACTTTTGAAATAATCTTACTAATAATCCCCACCAAGTTAATCGGACGGTAATTGGAAAGAGTAACCGGGTCATTAATTTTGGGAATAAGAGCTATGAAAGAGGATCCGCTACCGTGACTGATGAAGCATTCTCTATGGAACCTAGAGAATAAATTGTGGAAATCCTCCTCAAACAAATACTCGAAAATGTTTTATAAACGGCATGTACCAGGAGCTTTGTCATTGCCGCACCCAAACACAACATCTTTGATTTCTTCCTTAGTAAAATCTTCCTCTAAGACCGACTTTTCCTCTTCCGACAAACGCTTAAAATTCTCACAAATCAGCCCTGCCCTATTCTTCACTGTTTCCTTAAACCTGTTTCTAAAGAAAGAGAAAATCTATTTTTTAATTAGAGAAGGCTTCGAACACCAAACCCCATCAATGTTGACATCGTGGATTGAGTTTGAAGCTTTCCTACTATTTATCATAGCATGGAAGACCTTTGAGTTCTAGTCACCGTCAATAGCCCATCGAATCCTCGACCTTTGCTTAAGATCGTGATTTTTTGTTTCCCCAATTTCTTGGAGAATTTTCTTGTTCTCCAAGCAAAATCCATTCTTCATCCTCCTCCAGACCTCTGAATTCCATGCTTCTTCCAA
The DNA here is from genome assembly GCA_947069175.1 of Scalesia atractyloides. NCBI lineage: Eukaryota > Viridiplantae > Streptophyta > Magnoliopsida > Asterales > Asteraceae > Scalesia > Scalesia atractyloides. The sequence goes on from CAMTDV010000017.1 coordinate 12,498,368, forward strand.
CTTCTCAAGCTTATCACAAGCCGCCTTTTCCTGTTCACCCTCCTTAGCTAAGAAATCATCCCACAATTTTTTGACTTCAAGAGAAATTTTGGCAAACAATTTGTCAGCTTCGTATCAGGCGGTTCAAGAGGGTCTGTTGTCACGAAACCTTCCACATCTATTTTCACTGTATCCTCGAAACCCGATCTGCCAATCCAGGAACTGAACACCCTGAATGGACGGGGACCGAAATTCAACTTAACAACGTTGAGAATGAGAGGATAGTGATCGGAGAACGACTCAACATAACTCGGGTTCAGGCCACTTGTTGAGAAAATCTTGACAAACAAGGAAATGATCGATTTTACTCAGCTTCCTCCCATTGTTTCTAACACACGTGAACCTTCTTCCTTGCATTTATACTCGACAAGACCGTTATTGAAAATGAAATCATTGAAGTTACTGGCACAGACCTGCTTGAAATTAGAGTTTTTCCTTTCTTCTTGAGATCTGACGGCGTTAAAATCCCCCAGCCCGCAACCATAAGCCCCCAGATAAAGCCATCTGATTAGAAATCTCTCCCCATAGTCACCCTCTCCCCCGAACAAATCAAGCACCCTTTGATAATTTAAAGTGTCTCGTCTTGACCGTAGAGTCGATACTCAACACCTTAGGGTCCCACATCCACATCAGACTCCCGAGAGCCCCACCGACCCAATGAACTCCATTAAAAACTTTATATTTCCCAAAATCTATTTAAATCTAGCTCCGAAACCGATTCTTTTTTGGTCTCTTGAAGAGCAATGATGTTAACCACATATCTTGATTTCAAATCCTTCACCCACGATGCTTTGTTACCTTGGAAAAAACCCCTAATATTTAAAGAAAGAATATTCATAGATGAACCCCATTATTCCCTTCGTTCAGAATTGTATCAGAAAAAAGGTGTCCATCATTTTCCAGTTAGATCCCCACAACAACTCCCATGGAGATCGATAATGTCGTTGGGGCCGGTGGCTTCCCCCACACCGTCTACCACACGAGACCTCTCTGAAGTTGAAAGCTCAGGGGCAATTGGGGAAGCTCTAGTGTTGAGGTCAAAGGGGACAGAAGTCAGCGGAACATCGTCACCGATTTCTCTTTTTCTAAATCCTCAACAGCCTGAGCAAGCCCTTCCTTATCTAAGCCCAAAGAAATATTAAGATCCAAAAAATTGTCCCTATCTGCTCTGGTACGTTTCTTGGGCCTTTCATCACTACTTGGGCTGCCAGAAAGGTTTTTATTAGGCCTCCTCTAAGTGGAAAGGTCTGAACATGGGCCTATCCCCCTTATCCACCGAAACGAACCTGAAGATCATGTTCCCCTTTGACAGGTAGCCGTTATTGCCCTCAGTTTTCTCCACACTAACTGAATTCGGGTCAGTGTTCCCCGAATCCACCTTGGGACTTGATCATCCAGCCACCAGTCCTCTCCACCCCCTTCGACTTCCACTTCCATGACCTTTTTGTCTTTCATAAGTATCAAGTAGTATTCATTTACATGTTAAAAAATATCATGATGGGGTATTTGCAAATATCGGGACCATTCTGGGTTAGGTTGATAAAATACATATCCATAAATAAAGAAAATCAAATGACAAGCACACAAGTATTTTAAATTCCCAAACATCAAATGGGACAACGAAAATCATGATGATGATAGGATGCGTACTGGCTGAAGATCTACCAATGATAGACAAGATTACATAATTTACTAGAGTTTGAAAACACCAACAGGTTTGTCTTAGAGCTAATATATATATTAAATAATAATAATAGTTTAGTGTAATCATGTTAGATGTTGGTGTTTGATGACTCATGTGGTACTGCCATATGATAACCATAGGTTATTAGTTTTTTTCTTGTAAGGTTTCAGGCATAATAAACCATAAATATGCTATGTTGATTACCAAGAGAGAATATTTTCTCTCTTTTTAATAAACGTGGCTTCTAAATAAACAAGGGTTATCCATTTTAACTCTTCAAAATTACTTTACTAAACATAAGGATCAATTACGTTTAAGATGAGCACGTTAAGCCTCTCAAATTAATATAAATAGGGTAATAGTCGCGGGTTGCGGCGGTACATTACAGTGAGCATTGGATCGGTATGGGTTTGGGTCACATCATTACAGTACTTGAACGATACATACACTCGGTTTAGAAATCAGCACTTATTTTACATTGACATAAAATGATTAAAGCGAACGTGAGACCAACACTCATGTTCGATATAAAAAGCAACACATGTTTTACATCCACATAGAACGATAAAAATGAACATCAGGGTCAACATCGGGTCAACATCGAGTACGATAGAGAAATCAACACGTATTTTACATCGACATGAAACAATAAAAAACGAATATCGGTACCAGCATCGATGTTATTCGAACGATATCGATCGGTTTAGATCGTGAAGATACTGGTACCCAATTAATTTATCGTCATAGAAAGGGGTAATGTATTATTAAAATATAAATAAATGCTTAAAATTAGAACTAAAATAAGTAGATAAATACTTAAGGAATCATTAAAATATAAATAAATAGCTTAAAATTACAATAAAAATAAATGCAAATACTTACAAAACCTAAAACACTATTCATCAAGCTTAATATGTAAATAAACAAATGCTTAAGTTTTAGCAACGATTATTTATCACTAAAAAAACAAATTATATAATAAAATTTATTACTACAAAAAAAAATAAATAATAAAAAATTGCAAATTACTATTCATGAAGAGTTTATTTTCATATGTATAAATGTATTATTAAAATATAATAAATGCTTAAAACTAGAACTAAAATAAGTAGATAAATACTTAAGGAATCATTAAAATATAAATAAATACTTAAAATTAGAATAAAATAAATACAAATACTTACAAAACCTAAACACTATTCATCAAGCTTAATATGTAAATAAACAAATGCTTAAGTTTTAGCAACGATTATTTATCACTAAAAAACAAATTATATAATAAAATTTATTACTACAAATAAAAATAAATAATAAAAATTGCAAAGTACTATTCATGAAGAGTTTATTTTATTCATCAAGCTTAATATGTAAATAAACAAATGCTTAAGTTTTAGCAACGATTATTTATCACTAAAAAACAAATTATATAATAAAATTTATTACTACAAATAAAAATAAATAATAAAAAATTGCACAGTACTTTTCATGAAGAGTTTATTTTCATATGTATAATAATATAATATAATAAGCATAGAGAGGGTAATGTATTATTAAAATATATATAAATGCTTAAAATTAGAACTAAAATAAGTAGATAAATACTTAAGGAATCATTAAAATATAAATAAATGCTTAAAATTAGAATAAAAATAAATACAAATACCTAAAAATCTAGAACACTATTCATCAAGCTTAATATGTAAATAAATAAATAAATAAATAAATGCTTAAGTTTTAGCAAGTATTATTTATCGCTAAAAAACAAATTATATAATAAAATTTATTACTACAATAAAATAAGTAATAAAAAATTGAAGTACTATTCATGAAGAGTTTATTTTCATATGTATAATATTTTGACTTCTAAAAGTGAGTATTACATTATACATACAAACCACTAAAACCATTATTGGATTTTTTATCTTTCGTTTTATTATTATAACAATGTCGGTACGGCGTTGATTCCAAACGTTTGTACCGGTATCAGAACTGTTACTGGTATATATTTTTTATGGTTTTCGATTTATGTAAAAAACACATTTAGATATCTATATGGTAAATCACGACTTTTATTTTTGGTTTTCTCATCCAGTTGCTATAACAAGCGCCACTACCCTACATGTGCCATAACGAACCGATACCGACCAAATCTTATTTTTATTTCTATTTATTTTGTTTATAATCATTCTACTCCGCCGCGGTGCACATATAGCATGTGCCAGTGCCGGAATTCCCATCACACCCTCACGGAAATGTGCGGGTTGAATCTCACAAGTTATCTAGTTAAAATATTTAATTTATGAAATAAAAAGTTAAAATATTTAATTTATGAAAAAAATTAATTTGAACGTATTAATAATCAAAAGTCATATTCTAAAAATATGCTTGCAACAAAATTGGGTGTCTTATACCTTATGCCAGATTTCTTCATGTACTAATTGGATCATTTGTAATACTTGTGAATGAACAATGGAGTCAAAACGTTGAATAAGTGAAAATAACTTAGGAATCAGAACCGCAATTTTACATACGTATGGAGCAATTTGTATCGACAAAACTATTATGTAGTATACCAAGTAAGTTATTTAAATTAGAACGCCAAGAAGGTTACACGTTAACATTGTGTGTTTTTTGATTTTGCTTACTATGGTCATAAGGAATTGTTAAAAGCAATTTGTATCGACAAAACTATTATGTATTTTTCTGACCAATCAATGCATTAGATAAGTTAGAAAACTAATATACACATTAACTGTAAATTTAAAAACCACGTGGACAAAATAAGTGTATAAATAACATATGAAACCAACGCAAAATACTATCATCGCATTTATTTAAACCAAAATAGATATGTATACGCACACAGAGGTCTGAAAGTGAGGTTTGGATTTTGGAGTTGATTCGAAATTTCATGTTCGAGATGCTCTAATATTGTGTATACTTATGTTATAATATTAGAATCTAAGGCTATATAAAGGATCCAACCCACCGCATTACACACCATAAACACACTTTCACATTTCTATAACCTTAACCAACTAAAGCATGGGCTCCTTAGCATCGCCTAAACTTCTTGTTGTGGACTTCACAAATGAAAACCTAAAGCCTGGTTCAAGTGCTTGGTCCTCTACATGTAATGATATCAGGGTTGCCCTTGAAAACCATGGATGCTTCATCGCACTGTATGATGGAGTTTCTTCCAAGCTTGAAGGGTCTGTGTTCCGAGCCGCAGATGAGTTGTTTGATCTCCCAACTGAAACCCAGATGAAAAACATCGTCGAAAAGCCTTACCACGGATACATAGGCCAGATTCCCTCTGTTCCACTTCATGAAGGCTTAGGCATTGACTACGCCACAGAGCTTGAAGGTGTACAAAGTTTTACTGATCTCATGTGGCCAAAAGGAAATCCATCCTTCTGGTAAATAACCACACAACTATGTGTCCCCATATAGTAAAACAAGTGTTTTAATATTCTAACTTTAACTTTTGTTTTGTTTTTTTTCTATTTTGTAGTGAAACTTCCTTGTCTTTTTCAAGGGTAGTGGCAGAATTAGAACATAGGGTAATAAAGTTGTTGTTTGAAAGCTATGGTGTGGAGAAGCATTGTGAGTCTCATATCAACTCAACGACATATCTTCTTCGGTATCTGAAATATCGAGCACCAGAGATGAACGAGACCACAATGGCGTTTCCTTCTCATACGGATAAAAGCTTCTTGACCATACTTTACCAGAATCAGGTTTCAGGTTTGGAAATAAGATCAAGGGATAATGAATGGATTTCTGTTGAATTCCCTCCTTCATCCTTTGTGGTCATGGCAGGTGATGCCTGCAAGGTAATCAACTTGTGTTTTACTATGTTTTTTTTTTTTGCCTAGCAAACGAAAAAAAAAAGAAGAAGTTAGATTTCCTTGAGTTCGCTACCAAGCGTAGATATACAAAACTTTTAAAAAATGGCTAGAAACATTTACCCAAACTCCAAACCACCTATAAATCCAAAGAAAAAATCGTTTTAGTATTCTTCGATAATTTGTAGGTCGTAATAGTAAATTTTATGTGTATTTCTTGGTGTAACAGGCTTGGAGTAACAACATGGTGCTTTCACCAAACCACAAAGTTACCTTGGACAAGAAGGGGAAAGAAACAAGATATACTATTGCATTGTTCTCGTTCTTGAGTAAGAAGGTGCAAGTGCCATATGAGTTTGTGGATGATGAGCACCCTCTTCAATTCAAGTCATTTAATCATGTTGATCTCCTGAATTTCTATGACACAGAAACTGGTAGGAAATCACAAAACATACTAAAAGACTTTTGTGGTGTTTAAATATCTATCTACTTCAAGGGATGGTGGACTATGTATTGTGTATACTGTGTGCACTTGGGCTTCTATATGTTGCAAATAAATGGTGTAACATCAACTATGTCATGCCTCATGTTGTGTAATATAGAAAGGGAATGTTGTTTTGAATCGGTTTTCTTTCCTTATGTTTTCTGGTTTGTACATGTCTATTCATATCTACTCAAGTAATTGAATTGTCATTTAGTTATGGTTAATTATATTCAACAGAGAAGTCAAACTGTTCTAGCTAGTGTGATAGAATATAATTAAAAAAATGGCTTCTCACTACCTCAAGGGAAAGATTGTTGATCTAATCTATAGCAATTGTGTGTATCTACTTCACTGAGATTAAAAGCTTTACTACAACATGTTCCCATGTTTCTTTCTAGAATTTAAAAGGAGAGATGAAAGAATCTTATTTTTCTTGTGAAGTTTGAAAGTAGAGAAATCAAAAGAAAGAAAAATAAGGGTTTTTTTTTAATTACAAGTCAGAAAGAAATGAAGGAAAATTATTAGTTTTACGACGATACTGTTATTTAGTCAAAATTTGGGGTAATTCAATAACTAATGGTAATTATTGGAAGTTAATTTTCATTACACGGTTCACGTGTGCAACAAGATGTATAAGCAAGATAAGCAAGGAGAAAAAGATAAGTTACAATATATATGATTAGTTTTGGGTTTAGTTTAACTATCAAGCTTATTGTTTTTTTGGTGTGATTTGGTTTTCCGGTTTTATAATAAAGAAAGAGTTTGGAGGCTATCTCCATAAATTATTTGAGGTTTTTTTTTCTTTTTTTTTCGAACTCAGGTTTTGTTTGTGTGTGATATGGGCCAACACTTGGTATTAGAGCTTGACTTAGCGGTATCAAGAAAGAACTAGGCCACCAAAGAAGCCGATCGGGTGAGGCGATGTCGATCAAAGAAGTTAGAAGACTTGATAAACTATGAAAGCTGGTTATGTGAAGCAGTCAAAAACTTGAAAGACACGTGAAAGATCGTTCAAGGGTTGATCAAAAACCTGTGTGAATCAGGCTGGTGAAAAGCTCATCGAGAAGAAGCTGCATGAAGCGAATCAAACTTGTGGGGCAACCAGAACTTTATGGAAAGAATTTGTAGATGTTGTGAAATTAAGTATAGAATAATTGATCAAAGTGATCTCAGATCACACTCAATCAAGGTTCTATGTGATCCGAACCTGTGTAGAAGTATCATGGTAAGTCGTGACATGTGACGGGTGTGTTTGAAAGTCCAAGAAAGGAAGATGGCAGCAAACCCGACCGGTGTGATTGTACAAGCTCAAGAACCTAACCATGACGAGAGGCACGGTTGAGGATATAAATAAGGTTATGGACAAGGAAATGGTATATCAATCGATTCTGAAGATGTCCCTTTTCAAGTATCAAAGTACAAGGACCCGAGGACGTGTCGAATGCACCCGTAGCTCAGAGGGTTCAAAAGGCTCATTTATAAATGCCTAGAATTGAGTTGGAGTTGTTGAAACTTTTCCGGTAAGTTAAATGTGTTACAATTGAGCCACAAGAGCTTTGGGTCTTCGCTTAATGATGAGGTACTTATGAGAAAATTCTTGAATTCCATGCCAAAATTTATTTACTTGGAGTCGCTCAATTGAATAGATACTTAGATATTGAGACTAAGCCAAGCAGTGGTAGGACGACTTTGAAAGGTAAGTTACTGACTATCATCAACAAGCTTGTGAAGGCCGTGAATGGGTTATAACTAAGATTATAGAGGCAATGGTAGGGGCCTAAGTTGGGAATGATGAAGAGGTCGTGAAAGTTGAGCTAGGTTATGCAATGACCAACGACATCCAATGGGCGAGACAAGTTGTGGATTTCGTGTTATCAATGTGAGAGTTGGTCACTTTGCTTATGAATGGAAGAACATATAACCATGGAGGAAGTTGCTAACTTGGCTCAAGAGGACGAATTAACGTTATTTTGAGGAGGATGCATATCTGAATTATGATAAAAGGGGAATGTTTGAAGTTAATCCTAGCGGTGTTTCGAGTTTAAAACAAGTTCAACAAGGAAGAAAAGATAAGTTAGGAGTTTAAATAAAATGTTTTTTCGAACTTAGTAGTTATTGTGTTAGTTTAGTTTGTTTATGTTATTAAGTATCTTTGAGTTAAAACATGCTTAGTTTTGGGTTTAGTTGATATATTGAATTTTGGAATATTTTTGGGTGCACTTTGGTATTTCCGGTTTAATAAAAGAGTTTTAAATAGTGTTTCAAAAAAACATGGGTTTATTCCTTTTCACTTCTGTATATCGGAAAAGGAAAGAAAAGCGAATAAACTGGGTCCATTCAAATAATACCCAGGATGGAAAAGCGAATAAACTGGGTTTAGTCATATGCTGAAAAGGTAAGAAAAGCGAATAAACTGGGTCCATTCGCTAGTCGTACAGAATTTAGGCCATTGGCATAAATGTGGTTAAGAAGTGATTAGCGAATGAGCTCTTTCGCTGGGAATCATTTAAACTAGTTTTTGTGTGATTAGAGAATGAACTCATTCATGTGTGATGAATAGCGAATGAATTCCCATTCTCTTGGGGATGTTAGTGAATGGGAGGAGGCCTCTTTAAACCAGTTCATTCGTATGATAGGACACCAAGTTGAGAGGGAGATCACACTTGATTTCCCCTGTCCTTCACGATGTAAACTTTTTGAGTATAAGAAATTCGTGTCGATTTTATGAACGTTTCTAGTTGTTTATCTCAAACTTCTATTATGTCAAATGAATCAAATCCGAAAATATAAATCACAAACCCTAACTCCTCTTTAGCAAAAGTGAAATAGTCTAAGCTAATGAGAAACAATACCTAGCAATTGTGCTACAGTAACAACAAATGGGTAACAGTGACAATGAATGAGGAATAGTGTCTAACGAAGGACCATTCCTTAGCGAGTGAACACAATACTAGCGAATGAGCACTATACTAGCGGATGAGACAATGTTAGGGAATGTAGGCTTATTCACTAAGACATGGAAATGAATGATACAATCGCTAAAGAACCTGACACGTAAGAAGACATATTCGCAAAAAGGCCTTAGCGAATGAGACTTATTAGAATAAATGAAACACAATCACTAAACCAGACTGGCGAATGAATCTTAATTTAACCACAATCACCAAACCACTCAAATAAATGAACCCTAATCGCAAAACAATCCTAGCGAATGAAGCTTATTCACAAAACCAATCGATACGAATGGATCAAAATCAAGCAATTAGCGATTGAACTACAATCGCTAACTAAAACAGGATGTTAGCAAATAACACACAATATAACTAATGATTGGACAAGGATGTTTCCAGTGCTACAGTGTCAGCGGAATATCGGGACATGCTCAAAACTCAATCTAATTTGAAACAGATTGGATCAATACACTAGTCAAAACACCCACAACAATTTTAAATCTTTAAATTTCAATATTTAATCTGTTTTATATCAATCCAAAAACAAAACAAAAAAAGATTGGATCAATACACTAGTCAAAACACACAACAATTTTAAATCTTTAAATTTCAATATTTAATCTGTTTTATATCAATCCATCGATGTAACATAACGAGCCAAAAACAATTTTCAAATCATTTTTTGGTTAAAATCGATGCAACTTCCAATCAAAACAAATGATACTAGTCGTAAACACATAATAGAGTCGAGCTTGAAACTCTGATACCACTTGTAGGTCCTTTTAACAGATCGGATCTACGAATTCTTTATGTGTTTACCGTGTTTGAATATGTGGAATCTATTTAAGCACACACAATGATCACACGACTCACGAGATGTAAAATGTTTTGCTCCAATAATTTCATCAAAAACACGATTACAATTGTTTTGCTCTAAGGATCGATTCAAACTGAAAAGAAAAAAACTAAATGCGAATAAGGTTGTGTTCATATTTATAGGTGATAGACCCATTCGCTAGGCTAAGCCTTTAGCGAATGGGTCTCAATCATTACAGCGTGGACTCATTCACTAAACATCCTTAGTGAATGAGTTCACATTCGTTACAAACCCAAACTTAATGTAAAATATGTAAGTTTTATATGTTACATGTGTAACATACATTTAAACTCATTCAGTCTACAAAGTTCAACAACCTAACACATTCGACTTGACGACTATCCGAATATTGACATTAAATGCATCTACATAACTTTTCATCCGACCCGTTCTAACATGTCTCTTAGTAACATAGCCCATTTTATGCACCCACTGACGAAAAAACCTAGATCCATTACAACTTGACCACTAAAACTTTATACGAATATGGGTATTAAACATAGTTCTCTACAATTTGAGTTGTCAAATTGTCATTATCTACTTGCTATAGGTTGCTAGCATCTATTATTTTTTCATAGCAAGACGTGTAGGATTGTTGTTTCTATGTTTTGCTTGTTTGTGGTAGAAAGCAAAATAGCAAAAGATTTGTTTGTGGTAGAAAGCAAAATAGCAAAAGATAAAAGAAAGGAAGTAACATGTATTTTGAATTAAATGAAAAATTATAAAAGACTTCAAAACTTATGTGAGAAGTTTAAGCTTGTGATGCAATAAAATGAATACCAACACTATCTAACACCTACTCCCTTACATAGAATTAGTTAAAAACATTAGAATAAATTCATAACTCATCATTATAACCCTACAAAAACCTAAATAAGAGGAGGTTTGTTTATGTTGTTATCTTCTCATTGTACGTTTTAATGTTTGTTTAAGTTGTTATCTTCTCATTGTACTTTTTAATAGTTATGTTAGCATCGAAGAGATACTGGACAAATTTTTATTTATTAAAAATTGGAACACCTGGCTAGAAAAATGAATCAAGACATATTAATTGCTTGATGAGATGGTAAATTGACAATGAACGTTTAACAATATTTTGTTTTTTAGACGATAAGAGTTCTTATATATTTTTCTTTCTTTTATGTATAATTAAAAGACAACTAAAACGTCCTTTAGTAAATATAAAAGAGTTTTGATTCGTTGAAATATACTTTTCAAAAAAAAAAATGTAAACAAATGGAACTAAAAAACAAAGGGTGTGAAAGGCCATTTATTTATTAAATGACTTCAGAGAAACAAAAATAATTGAGGGTTAATTTTGTGTTTTGTTATTCTCTTTTCTTTGTACCTTTTAATAGTTTTTGTTAACGTCGGGTAGTACTCTCCGTCATGCATGTTGACTTAGAATTTTCAATGAAAAACTTTGTGTACTTTGTAATAATTTGATAACCAGGGTTTCACAATCTTTACCGTGATGTTTCATTTTTAAGGCTACTAGGTGTGGTTTGGAGCCACAGGAGCTTTATCACGTCATCTCAGTGCCACGTTCAGTGGAGGATCCATATGGACTGTGGAAGGGTGAACGGCGGAACTAAGGTTCTGTGAAACCTCCGGTCGCCGGAATTTATGTTAAACGTTATAGAATCATGAAGAAGTTTCCTTAAGTTTTTACCCTCTAAATCGTCTCTCCAAAAGTATACAAAGTGTGAAGAGAAGAGAGAATAGCATAACGGGAGTTTTTCCGGTAACAATGTCCCTAGCTTTTTGAAAATGCATAGAAGAAGGAAGAAGATGGAGTTCTGATTAGTAAAAGCAAAAGTATGAATTTTTAAGAGGGATTAGAAAAGTGACTACACTTTAAGCCGAGTGTATAGACTACACCAAATATTTTATCTTATATTTATTTACCTCTTTTCTTATTGTTACAAGACATAGCTTCTTGATTTTGTAGTTGTATAATTCTCTTATTTTTAAAACTTATACAAATTTATACAAGTGGAAACTAACGTTCACCTATCAATTATTATTAGTTTTATATGAATTTATTTTGTGTTTCGGACATGACTGACTTAGTTTATATTGATTACTTTCTTTTTCATTTTTAATAGATACTTTAATATTTTATCTAATATTTATATATTATTTTTAAAAGTGTATATAATTGTAATAAAGAGTATAAATAAGTTTTGCCGTTAACCATTTGTGGTTAGGCAAAAATGTTCTTTTAAATATACATTACAAAAAACAACTCAAACCAGATGCTTTTTAAAATGTGTTTTGACCCGCCTTCTATTAACCCAATCAATTTGTGCCTTCCGTCGAAAAAAATTCTGGATCCGCCACTGGCCATGTCACACTTGGGGTTTTAAATCTTTCTTTTAACTTGCATGCAATGGTTTAAAGCCTCCATCATCATTACCTAATAATTTTTTATATATTTTATTTTAATAACTATAAAAAACCATAATTTCATTAAAAAAATAAAACATTACAAAGTCCTAAATAAAAATAAACAAAGCTTACTTAAAAAATTAAAGTACTAGAAAATAACAAAAACCACATATATTTGGCTCGAATTCGTGCCTTACGAGCCTCCAAAATGACTCGGTCCTTCTCTGGTAGATGCGAAAAGTCTTTCACGAGATACTCCATGTCTTTCTGGATTTGTTTCTCCATTTTTAGTTCTTGCTCCTTTTCTTTCACCGACAGAATCTTGTTGATATTTTCGTCGAACTCGTCCAACCTTGACGGGCCAACCGATGGCGTTGAGGAAGACTTGCCTCTTGCTCGTACAGCTGCCTTACTTTTATCCCTATCCCTTTGGTCGTCGCAGCTCTTGCGTTTGTTCAAATTCCTCGAAGTCGTCGTTCAGATTAATAGTGGTACAAGCATCGGAATCGGATGGTTCGTTAGTGGATGTTGACTTGGACCGTTTTGACCTCGGAATCGTTGGGGCGAACGGCGGTACAAGATACCACTTGGGAGACTTGCGAAGAAGCTCCCACGAAGGTATCAAATTAAACACATGCCATGATGAAGTCTATACTCCTCGTGGGCGGCGGACATAGCGTCCACGTCGCTCGAACCGCGTTTTCTTCTACGATTGTTGACGAGATTATTATATATGTTGTTGAAATTGTTAACCTTGATCCGCATTGCGCCCCACTTGCCCGAAAATGAGTCGGTATTCACCACGACCCATTGCGGCGAAAAACTTCTCACGTATACGCCCCCAAAATATTTTAATATCTTGATCGTCTCCTATAAGAATACAAAACAATTATAAATTTATATTTGTAAAAAGAATATTTATAAATATATAATTAAAAACACTTACCAATTATCTCATCTTCCGACACGTCGAGCCATGCATGTGACAAGGCAAGTTCTTCCTTAGGCGTCCATTTTTCGATAGACTTAGGAGCATGTGTTTTGCCCTCTTCCTTCTTACGGTGCCTTCTCGAGCGTCCACCTTTTGAGGAAGTGGGTTTGGTTTCGGGTATGGATTCGGTTTCAGGTGTGTTTTGGGTTTGCGGTGGGTTTGGGGTATGTTTTGGGGAAAAATGGTTGGGAATAGTATCCGAAAAAACCGGGAATCGGTGGCGTGGTCGGATGAGGAGAAGTTGGGGTGCTAGGTGGCATCGGATAATACCCAATCTCACCCGTTCATGGGTCTCTTCGGTAACAGTCTTCTTGCTCATATGTCTAACCAAAACGGATGGTTGGGATCCCACGTGTTTTGTTGTTGGGATACATTGTGTGAATGTGAAAAAATTTGTAGTTTTTAGATAAAGAGTAGAGAAAGAATAGGTGAAAAATATAAAAAAAGGTTTGGGTATTTATAAAGTGAAATATAAAGATTAAATTATTTTTTTTAAAAACTATCTGTTGGCAACGGATATGTTTGACCAACCAACCTCGAACCATTCAAAATTTGCTCTTACTGCGCAGGCAGCGGGTGATAGCGTCTCCCCTTTGGCGCGCGTGATGTGGCAATGACGTCATCGAGGCGCTATAGATGATGATGTGGCGGGTTGACGCTAAGCCACTGTTTAAGTGAGAAGATTTCTTATGTCTTTTTCAACGTAGCATTTGTCAAAATTACTGAGATAGTTTTATTGAGTAATATAATTGTTTGTTGAATTAAAACTCGTTTGATATTTTTTTTACGACCACTACATAAAAAACTAAAAATACAAAAAAAAAAAAAAACAATCATCAAGACCACCTAACACTTCCTAAACCATGAATATGCACATCCCATAAATACGCACATCTGGTCACACCAAATCGAGAAACATAAACATGAAATCAAGAAATTGAGAAGGGGGAGCGGTTGTAGATGGTGGGTAGAAAACTAGAACGATGATGTAGAGAGGTGAGAGACCAGTGATGTAGAGAGGCAAAGCGATGAAACATATGTTCACTTCCAAGAGAGGAGGAGATAAGGAAGAGGGTGTCTCATAGTCATGAGTAGATAGAATTGCTTGGTTTGAATCGTGTGTAGAGGAAAAACATAGTGTAAAGATTAAATACAAAGAGAATATATACATACATAAATATATATTAATGAAATATATTTTTTCCTCTAATACTTAAAAATGATGTTTAATTACAAATAAAAAAAAAACATGATTTTACGTAATTATTGTAGGGTAATTATAATTACTCTACAATTTTGTTGACTAATTATAATTGCTCTACAAAACTACATAATTACTCTACTAGTTTAAAATCATTATTTTTTTTAATTCTAAGACTAAAATACGTGCTTAATAAATAGAGAAAAACATTTAAAAAAATCTCTTCTTTACGTTAAGGGTATTTTGTATAATAAGACTCATTTGTATAATAAATTAACCCAAAACATAAATTCAAATTTAAAAGTAAATTTATATCGGTTTAGTAGGATTTGTCATTTTTTTTACATAAAATGCCTTTTAGTGAACAAAAAAGGTTTTTATTTTAGAATATATCTTTTCGATCAGATATATGTAAGCACACAAAATATATATTTTGGAAAAGCCAAATACTAAGTACCGGACTATCAAGTTTACAAGGTTTTGGACGATTGTATAGGACCACTTGTCCTTGTTTCTATATTTTAATCTAGCGTGAAAATATCAAAAGAAATAAAGGACGATTAACGATTTTATATAATTTCTATCGACATTCAGACAATGATATGAAAGCATTATTTGAATTACACTACTAGAATCGAATTTACCAACGCTTTAAACCCGTATTTACAAGCACATGCCAAAATAATTGTCTTAAACTGCAAACGTAAATATATTTATGAATTAAAAATTTATAACTGGTAATTACGTAAGCTAAATCTTTGATTTCATATATCAAATTTATAATATAAAACAAACGTCTTTCACCGATGAAAGAAAATTAGGGCACGAGTAATGTGATTTCTGATGCAAAAGCAGAACTATTAGCGACATATCTATCTTTGGCGCATTGTTCTTAAACTTTTTTTCCGACTAATTACCAAAAGATTTTATCTATAGATCTTTGAAACTTTATGACACATATTCCCTCCGTATTTCATCGCTAATGTCCATTATTATTAAAAATGTTAACACCAAATATATATATAGATTTTCTGGAAACTTAACATGAGTTAGATTTCTTAAAGCTTTAACATCAAAGAAATTTTCTTATTCATAAAAAGTTGTATTTTTATTGATCATTCACCGAAGAGAACAAAGGAATATAAATACCTAGAGCCAAATAATTGAGAGATAAACAATAAACATAGGAGGAGAAATAGGCGCCGATTTTCAATCCCCTCAAGTTTGAGCGTGTATTCACGAACGTCTAACTTGCCAAGTAGGAACATTAGTTGTTGCGAGCCAAAAGCTTTGGTGAAGAAGTCAGCAATTTGCATTTAGTGTCAATGTCTCTCGTCAGAATCTCTTTTGATTCCACTTGTTCTCGAATCAAAGAAACAATCCATATCTACGTGTTTCGTGCGTTCATGATAGATTGAATTATTAGCAATGTGTCTAGCGGATTAACTGTCACAAAATAGAGGTGTTAGTAGATTGATTGTCACAAAACAGTCCATATCCACATTCCTTTAAAATGTCCATAGTGTATTTTTGTTGACTAAGAACAAGCCTTTCCTTCATCCGACCCACCTCAATTTTCCAGGAAGTACTTTAAGTTTCCAAGGCCTTAATTCTAAACCTCTTGTCGAGATAAGTTTTTGTTTCTTTTTTTTTGCTAGGTAATCTCTGACAATGATTACATCATCGATATATATGTTAGGAACACTACAAACAAGTTTTCTTTCTTGCAAAAGAATAGTGAGCAATCCGTCTTTGACTATTTGATACCAAGTGTTAAAAGAGCCGAAGTCAACTTTTGGTATGAGTTTCATGAGGCTTATTTTAAACGATACAAAGAATTCCTCAATCTGCAAACTTTTCTCTACTTTCCTTTATGAAAATCCAGTGGAATTTTCATGTAGACTTACTCCTCGAGATCTCATGCAAATAAGCATTGTTAACGTCAAGTTGGTGAATGAGCCAATCTTTCTTCATAGTCACCGCAAGAAGGGTAAGGATTGTGACTAGCTTAACGACCGGTGAATATATCATGGAAGTTAACTCCTTCCATTTGTGTGAACCCTTTTGCCACAATTCCGGATTTGTACTTTTCAATTTCCCCATTAGGCTTGTACTCTTTATAGACCTAATTCAAATCTATATAGCTCGCTTCCCGACTGGTAACTCTTCAAGAGTCTATGTTCCATAATGCCTTTATCTCCTTTTCCATTGCATCTTTCCAGTCTTTGTTCTATGTTGCTTGGTTAAAAGACTTTGACTCATTGTTGGAGCTTATGGCCACCTAAAAAGCTTTTTGATCACTAGTAAACTTTTCATAAGAAATAAAATGAGCTATAGAGTGCACCGTGTTAGTCGAGGTTTCTTAATTGCACCGTGGGAAATCAACAACAAAATCACCAAGTCATTTTAGTTGAGTTTTGACTCTTTGCTATCTAATCTGTTGTTGTTCTATATGGCTTGTTTCATATTCCATTTGGTTTTGAGTATGTGATTTTATTGAGTATTGGCTTAAATCTGATCCTCGACTATTTGGTTACTTTGTTGGATCTTGGCTTCATAAAAAACAATCGGCCCATCATCATTTGTTTCATTTGTACTTTCAGCTTCGATTATGTTATCTGGGTCCAGCGGTTCAGGCCCACTCACACGTGTAGTCTTGCCTCAGGCTTCTTGATTGGCTTCATCGTCTTCCTTGTAATACCATGGAGGAAATAAAAAAGCTTGTTATTTTTTTGTCAATACAATCTGAGCTCCTGAAAGGGATGAGTTTTTCAACAAATTTCACATCTCTTGACACCACCATTTTGTTGTGGGTAACGTCATATATTTTGTACCATTTTGTTCCTGGTGGATAATCCAAGAAATACTCCGGGTTTCCCCCTACATTCAAATTTGTCTCCCTTCGTGTCGGTATTTCAAAAATAGGCGAGTCAACCAAAGGCTTTCATATGTTCATACACAAATAAAATTTGAAATGGGGTTTTGTTTCAACGATTTTCGACGTGAGACGGTTAATTATGTAGGCGACTGTCATGACACACTCGCCCTAAAACCTTGTTGGCAGATTCACCTCAAATTTAAGGGCTCGTGCAGTCTCGAGTAAGTTTCTGTGCTTGTATTCCACAGCACCATTTTGTTGTGGTGTGTGTGGACAAGTGGTCTCGAAAATTATGCCTTGTTCGGCATAAAAGTGTTGAACAGTTTCCTTAAAAAGAATCACGACATTCATTCTTAATTTAAGTATCATACGTAACAGATAAATACAAATAACGTGACCACTCTCCCCGTACAATCATTGCTCTTTGACTCGAACTACTCCCGCTTACCCATGATGGTGATAGAGAAATTCTGTGAAAGTCCTGCGGTCACCATATAGAACCAACCCATTAGTGATTGGTAACATCATAGAAAATTATATTCATACATTTAAAGAATATAATACATTCTAAACTACATAATTCTATGTCATTCGGTTATCCCCTCGAATTCACATGCTCGAAATCCGGCATCAGTTCCTCAAGGGCCTGACATTCTCTTACCTGCAATACATTTCTTTCTCAAAGGAACACGTTTAGTAGCACATAAAGCTGACTTATTAAAAATTCACATTTTCACATAACACATATCATTTGTATACATTCATTCATTTACGACACATGTATACACTTTCTGAAACCAATTACATATATTCCTATTGTCACACCCCGACCCGCAGCGGAAAAGGTGATCGGGGCATGATTGGGTTATCATCAAAGCTCATGACATTTATTATGCGTTTCATATTCATTAAATACAATTTAATGGAACTTTACAATAAATATTACAACATGTTCTAACTATCAATCTAAGCTTCTTTATTCTCTTCTAAGGCATTTCCTATGTTTTCCTTGCTTCAACCTGTTCAACTGTATCATGTGTAAAAGGGTTTTTGGATCAACATAAAGTTGGCGAGTGAATCTTATGGAAAACATTTGAACAAGTTTATTTAAATTGATTAGGAAATATGTGCACAACCAAACATGAGTAAAAATAGATGTAAACTTATTCAACAATCATTAGATATTAAATAAAGCACACATGAACAATAATGGAACATTTAGAGGCACGCGTTGCTCAACTCGTCTCTCACGAGGAACTGATGGGCCTAATGAATGAATTGCATAAACATGATAATATGAAAGACATAACTACAAACAATATAAACTCAATGATATACACATGTACAATAATGAATTGGTTTTGAGGCACGCGTTGTTCAACTCGTCTCCCACGAGGAACTGATGGGCTTAATGAATGAATTTCATATATTTGACAAAATGAAATAAGTAATCACAACAATATAAACAATCTAAGTTTAGATCACGATATGGTATGGCACAAGTTTAAATAAACAAGTTAATTATTTTTATGACACATGACACACCCCAAAACGTGTAATTTAAAAGGGGGAGTTGTAAGATTCACTCACAGTGGGTGCGTTCGGTTGATGATGTTGAATGCACGCGAAGTGGTTTTAACCACGAGTGAGATTAACCTAGATAAATAGCATTATGGTTTGGTAAGTAAGCGGATTTTATTAATCTATTTTAGTAGGATTGTTGGGTGTATTTTTGTGAGTTTAAGGCTATTTTCTAACCTTAAAAATGTTATTTTTAAGTATATTTAATTGATTTTTAATTAAAATAAATAAATAAAAATAATAAAAAAAATTTGATTTTTTTGCTACAGTTGACTTTGACTTTGACCGTTGACTTGACCGTTGACCGGTTCGAATGCGAATATAAGTGCGCTGGGTGAGGCTCGAACCCGAGACCTCCCGTACGCGTGCACGCAGCTCTACCAACTGAGCTACGTGTCTAACCCGTCATATATCTGTTTTTAATTATATTTATATATTAATTAATTTAAACAGAAAATCCTTTTATTTTAAAAACGATTTAATTGAATCGGACGGTGCGCTCCACAGGTCTCGAACCCGGGACCTGTGGCTTATACTAACACACAGTCCACCGCTGGACTGTGTGTCCAACTTGTTAACTTAACTGATTTTTATTATACTTAAACACAAACTGAACATTTCCTTTTCTGACTTATTTTAAAAAAATAGATAATTGTCCGAGTCGGTGCAGTAGCCCGGACTCGAACTCGTGACCTGTGATATAAACATACACACAGTCCACCACTGGACTGTGTGTCTAACTTGGTTATTATTCCGGTTATTAATATACTTAACATATAACAGTGTGACTTCCGGTTCGGTTAACAAAAAAGGCGTTTTTTATTAAAGCGGCGTGTGTGGAACAAGATTCGAACTCGAGACCTTTGTGTGTTTAATGTGCACACAGTCCACCGCTGGACTGTGTGTCTAACCCGAGTTATAACTTGATTTTAATTATACTTATATGTTACAGGTTCATCGTCTTCTTCGTCAGATTTTAACCAGGAACAATGACGATCTGGTTCGAAGTTTTAATCAGGATTCTTTAGCGTTTTAGGTTAATTACAGATGAGATGTAAGTAAAAAGAAAAGAAATTAGGCGTGCGGTATACCGACTAGCTTCCTCTGTTTTCCGGCAGAACTCCGGCGACAGCAATCCCTTCCGGCGACGAGTGTCTTGCAGCAGCGAGTCTCCAGAAAGCTTACAAAGTATGTGGGTGACTTCGGTATAACTTCAGAGGGTTTAGTAAGGCTAAGAAATGAAGAATCCGGTTTTCCGGCGACGAACAGAGTATTTCCGGCGAGTAAGTTTTCGCCGAGAAAAGGTGCGGTTTTGAGCGAAAAGGTTTGCAGAGGTTCGAGGTGGTTTTTATAGGGCAAGTCGTTGATGTATTTGGTCCGATTTCCAACTTGATTCGTTGGTTTGAATTTCTCCGGAAGTTATAACTTTGGTCGCGGACTCAGTCGTCGGTTATAACCGATGTAGCGTTTATGTTTTACGTTATAACTGAAAGAAACGTTAAGTTTCGCGAGATTGCCGGGATTTCCGACGACTGAACTTTTGGGCGCCGGTTTTGAATTCGGAAGGACACTTTATGAATTAAATGATCTTAATAATTAACAGATAATACAAGTGGCGCAGTGGTTCAAGTGTTGTGAGTTAAGTTGTTGAACCAGCTGACTCGGCGACTGACCCGGGTTCGAAACCCGGCAGGGACATTTTATTTTTATTTTGCGATTTTCAACAGTTTTTCAAAAACAACTTATATATTCCAATATAATAATTGATTATGTATCGTTTAAAATTATTTTGGGCATTTAATTCGCAACGAAAATTTTAACTGATTGTTCGGTTAATAAACGGAGCGGGTTTGGTAAAATCCGTTTTTTGACAGATGTTACAGTATCCCCTGCTTTTTAGAAATTTCGTCCCGAAATTTAAATTGTGATATATTTGACTAAAAGAATGATGGTGTTTAGTTTTGGCATGCTTAGGAAAAGTAAGGGTTTAAGTTTTTTGTTCGAGGCGGTAACGTTCCTTGTAAGGGTTAAGTACCCTATTACAGGAATCGCTTTTTGTTGCCTACTGTAAAAGTATTGATAAACAAAATTTATTCGCTAACTATGATGTCATGCATAAGAGTTTGGATATGTTTGGAAGGGTATGATTATATCCTAAGGCAAAACTTCCAATACTACAACCTACATGGAACATAAATAAACACAACAGTTAATATTTGAACATAAATAAACACAACAGCTAATATTTGAACATAAATAAACACAACAGCTAATATTTGAATCCACATTCTGATAGCATATATGTTTGAGTGGTGGAAGTTCCTCTCTCGTTTGTTATGATGGAGAGGTTAGTTTATGTAGAAATGGAACACAAATCCAATTTCTCTAAATAGCAAGATGATATAAATGTAACACAATTTCAACCAAGGCAATACTATATTCTACATGGAACTTCTCATAACCGCCTGATAATGCCTCTGATCCTTTGGCAAGAATACTTATATATAGGAAGTCCCAGCGGCGTATCCACCATATTCTTGCCAAATTTTCATTGGTTTTATCCACAAATTATGATTAGTTACCAAGAAACTAATAAATCCTACATAGAACTTCTCATAACCGTCTGACAATGCCTCTGATCCTTTGACAATAATACTTATATATAGGAAGTACCAGCGGCGTATCCACCATATTCTTGTCAAATTTTCATTGGTTTTATCAGTGAATTATGATTAGTCCTATATAACTCTACAACCAATACAACAAACATAAAATACTGAAATGAAAAATATCTGTGCGATCAAGGCTCAATCAAACGGAGCCGATCGTATTGTATGTACTGAAAATGAAATTGTCTGTGTGCTCAAGGCTCAATCAAACGGAGCCGAGCGTATTGCATGTACTGAAAATGAATAACTTAATCTAAACAACTATCACACAAACATCCTATGCATGGAACCTCTCATAACCGCCTGATAATGCCTCCGATCATTTGACAAGAATACTTATATATAGGAAGTACCAGTGGCGTATCCACCATATTCTTGCCAAATTTTCATTGACTTTATCCGCAAGTTATGATTAGTTCTATGCGACTCTACAACAAACACAACAACCACAAGATACTGATAATGAAAATGTCTGTGCGATCAAGGCTCAATCAAACGGAGCCGATCGTATTGCATGTACTGAAAATGAAATGTCTGTGCGCTCAAGGCTCAATCAAACGGAGCCGAACGTATTGCATGTACTGAAAATGAAATTGTCTGTGCGCTCAAGGCTCAATCAAACGGAGCCGAACGTATTGCATGTACTGAAAATGAATAACTTAATCTAAACAACAATCACACAAACAGCCTATGCATGGAACCTCTCATAACCGCCTGATAATGCCTCCGATCATTTGACAAGAATACTTATATATAGGAAGTACCAGCGGCGTATCCACCGTATTCTTGTCAAATTTTCATTGACTTTATCCGCAAGTTATGGTTAGTTCTATGCGACTCTACTACAAACACCACAACCACAAGATACTGATAATGAAAATGTCTGTGCGCTCAAGGCTCAATCAAACGGAGCCGAACGTATTGCATGTACTGAAAATGAAATTGTCTGTGCGCTCAAGGCTCAATCAAACGGAGCCGAGCGTATTGCATGTAATGAAAATGTAAAATGAACTGATCGATCAAGGCTCAATCAAACGGAGCCGATCGTTGCGGGCACGCCAGGTTCAACCGCATAATAAAATGGGGAACAGGCTCAAACCTCATAATAAAATGGGGAGCAGGCGGCCTCGGCAAATGCATATACTGAAAATAATAAACAATAATTACTCTAACAGTCTACACATGGAACCTCTCATAACCACCAGATAATGCTTCTGATCCTTTGACAAGAATACTTATATATAGGAAGTACCAGCGGCGTATCCACCGTATTCTTGTCAAAGTTTCATTGGCTTTATCCTTAAGTTATGATTGGTTTGATGTGATAAAGAAAACATAAAACTAAACGATAGGAGTTGAATCTGGATCTTCGGTGAAAAGGACTAGTTGAGTATCTTCGCTTGGGCCGTCATTATCTTTGACAGGATTGGCGTTGATATTGAAGACTCTTCCTCTTGCTGGTGGCCTAGCGGTTGGGTTTTCTTGGTTTACTTGGTTAACTGGGTTTGATTGGGCTTGAGTGTTGATGACGTTAACCAATTGAGGGCATGTGTTTCTAAAGTGTGTAGGGTCGCCACAATTGAAACAAGCTCGAACATATGGGAACATGGGGTATTGGGGTTGATGATAAGTTTGAGCCATGATTTGAGTAGGGGAAGAGGTTTGGTTTTGAAAGGTGCGACAAACCTTGCTCAAATGACCATAGCGTCCACAAGTTGTACATAGTCGACAAGGTAAGGTAAGGGGATGGTGATAAAAACAGTTGTTGCATTGAGGGTGAGGTCCAAGATATGGTTTCTTATTTGGGTAGGTTGAGTTGGGTGCCACTTGGGTGATTGGGATAGCTCGGATGGTATGGCGTGTGAAATTGGTTGATTCCGTTGGATAGCAGCGAAAAGTTGCCCGTCTCTTTTTCTCTTAGAAGTGGGTTGAGAAGGGGATTCGGTTTGGGTGGAGTCGGAGGTTTCAGTCGATTCTTTATCCTTCTTCTTCTCCTCCTTGAAGTCTTTGTTTCGGATTCGTTCTCGGTGAGTTCTGTTGCTAACTCCATTGCCGCTTCCAAGGTTGCAGGCGTGGTACTTATTACAGGGTCTTGAATCTTTGACGGAAGACCACGAATGTAGTGCTCGATCAAACGGTAAAGGGGAGTGAACATGTTGGGAACCATTTGATGTAACTCGAGGAATCTTTTGTTGTATGTGGTGTGGTCTCCTTCCTTTTGCTTCAATGAGTAAAATTCATCTTCTAATTTCTTGATTTCGCTCCTTGGGCAAAATCGTCTGGTCATGATTTCCTTCAATTCGTTCCAAGTTAAGGACATAGCATCTTCAACACCTCGTTTGGCCTTCTCGTATTCCACCAAGTAAGTGCTATCCCATATAATCGACCGGTAGCATAACGCACTTTGCGATCGTCAGGGCAATCGCAATTTAGAAAAGTGTTCTCCATTTCTTCAAACCAATGGAGGAGAGAGGTGACGCCTTCAGTCCCTTTGTATTTTGGAGGGTCGCATGATTTGAAATGCTTGTAGGTGCATTTAGCGGTATTTGAGGGAGAGTTAATAATGTTTTGGTTTTCTTGATTGACAGGATTAGCGGTGAGTGCTTGTTGAACTTGGATTACAATGTTGGGTATTACGGCAGCCATTTGTTGAGCGAATTGAGTTCATGGGTCGCATTAGGAATGAACATTCATAAAATAATTATAGAAAAATAAATCTACTACATCCATAGGATGTCTTGGGTTTTGCTCGCCATTAGGCCCTACATGCCGCCATACTTTACCTGTGTAATCATGTGGGCCCCCATGAATACCGGTTTTTCATATGGTTCGCACGGGTTTGCCAGGTTGCGTACACAAAAACCCGGAGAAAATCGAGAAATATGTATACAACGTGTGATATTCGGAATGTGTCCAGGTGTAGACACGGTGACACCTCAAAGTAGGTTAGTTCGAACGACGTTTGGTGTGGCATGCTTTGGCCTAATAGGTCCTTCGTACTCTCATCGTTGGTCCCCAGGTAGGCAAACTGGTCCGTTATATTGGATTTATACGAATGCCAACCTAGACAGGACGTTCCGACTACCGGTACTTGTACCCTTCCAGTTACTACATGCCCGTCGCAGAACTTACTTTGATGAGATTTGAAAATTGCAACAAAGACTTTGGATAATGAGAGTATGAAAATAAATTGAATACATGAACATCGATATATGTATAATGAATATGTATATAAGCATGTATGTTTGACTGTAAATGTAAACAAATATGAAACAAACAAATATCACAAGTTTGTATGTAACCACCTAATCAATTAAAATTTAGGCAGACTATAGTATAGGCTCTAAGGGTCTAATAACCTATCCTATATCCCTATAGTCATGTCTCTGATACCAATCTGTCACACCCCGACCCGCAGCGGAAAAGGTGATCGGGGCATGATTGGGTTATCATCAAAGCTCATGACATTTATTATGCGTTTCATATTCATTAAATACAATTTAATGGAACTTTACAATAAATATTACAACATGTTCTAACTATCAATCTAAGCTTCTTTATTCTCTTCTAAGGCATTTCCTATGTTTTCCTTGCTTCAACCTGCTCACCTGTATCATGTGTAAAAGGGTTTTTGGATCAACATAAAGTTGGCGAGTGAATCCTATGGAAAACATTTGAACAAGTTTATTTAAATTGATTAGGAAATATGTGCACAACCAAACATGAGTAAAAATAGATGTAAACTTATTCAACAATCATTAGATATTAAATAAAGCACACATGAACAATAATGGAACATTTAGAGGCACGTGTTGCTCAACTCGTCTCTCACGAGGAACTGATGGGCCTAATGAAATGAATTGCATAAACATGATAATATGAAAGACATAACTACAAACAATATAAACTCAATGATATACACATGTACAATAATGAATTGGTTTTGAGGCACGCGTTGTTCAACTCGTCTCCCACGAGGAACTGATGGGCTTAATGAATGAATTTCATATGATTTGACAAAATGAAATAAGTAATCACAACAATATAAACAATCTAAGTTTAGATCACGATATGGTATGGCACAAGTTTAAATAAACAAGTTAATTATTTTTATGACACATGACACACCCCAAAACGTGTAATTTAAAAGGGGGAGTTGTAAGATTCACTCACAGTGGATGCGTTCGGTTGATGATGTTGAATGCACGCGAAGTGGTTTTAACCACGAGTGAGATTAACCTAGATAAATCGCATTATGGTTTGGTAAGTAAGCGGATTTTATTAATCTATTTTAGTAGGATTGTTGGGTGTATTTTTGTGAGTTTAAGGCTATTTTCTAACCTTAAAAATGTTATTTTTAAGTATATTTAATTGATTTTTAATTAAAATAAATAAATAAAAATAATAAAAAAAAATTTGATTTTTTTGCTACAGTTGACTTTGACTTTGACCGTTGACTTGACCGTTGACCGGTTCGAATGCGAATATAAGTGCGCTGGGTGAGGCTCGAACCCGAGACCTCCCGTACGCGTGCACGCAGCTCTACCAACTGAGCTACGTGTTTAACCCGTCATATATCTGTTTTTAATTATATTTATATATTAATTAATTTAAACAGAAAATCCTTTTATTTTAAAAACGATTTAATTGAATCGGACGGTGCGCTCCACAGGTCTCGAACCGGGACCTGTGGCTTATACTAACACACAGTCCACCGCTGGACTGTGTGTCCAACTTGTTAACTTAACTGATTTTTATTATACTTAAACACAAACTGAACATTTCCTTTTCTGACTTATTTTAAAAAAATAGATAATTGTCCGAGTCGGTGCAGTAGCCCGGACTCGAACTCGTGACCTGTGATATAAACATACACACAGTCCACCACCGGACTGTGTGTCTAACTTGGTTATTATTCCGGTTATCAATATACTTAACATATAACAGTGTGACTTCCGGTTCGGTTAACAAAAAAGGCGTTTTTTATTAAAGCGGCGTGTGTGGAACAAGATTCGAACTCGAGACCTTTGTGTGTTTAATGTGCACACAGTCCACCGCTGGACTGTGTGTCTAACCCGAGTTATAACTTGATTTTAATTATACTTATATGTTACAGGTTCATCGTCTTCTTCGTCAGATTTTAACCAGGAACAATGACGATCTGGTTCGAAGTTTTAATCAGGATTCTTTAGCGTTTTAGGTTAATTACAGATGAGATGTAAGTAAAAAGAAAAGAAATTAGGCGTGCGGTATACCGACTAGCTTCCTCTGTTTTCCGGGAGAACTCCGGCGACAGCAATCCCTTCTGGCGACGAGTGTCTTGCAGCAGCGAGTCTCCAGAAAGCTTACAAAGTATGTGGGTGACTTCGGTATAACTTCAGAGGGTTTAGTAAGGCTCAGAAATGAAGAATCCGGTTTTCCGGCGACGAACAGAGTATTTCCGGCGAGTAAGTTTTCGCCGAGAACAGGGTGCGGTTTTGAGCGAAAAGGTTTGCAGAGGTTCGAGGTGGTTTTTATAGGGCAAGTCGTCGATGTATTTGGTCCGATTTCCAACTTGATTCGTTGGTTTGAATTTCTCCGGCGGTTATAACTTTGGTCGCAGACTCAGTCGTCGGTTATAACCGATGTAGCGTTTATGTTTTACGTTATAACTGAAAGAAACGTTAAGTTTCGCGAGATTGCCGGGATTTCCGACGACTGAACTTTTGGGCGCCGGTTTTGAATTCGGAAGGACACTTTATGAATTAAATGATCTTAATAATTAACAGATACAAGTGGCGCAGTGGTTCAAGTGTTGTGAGTTAAGTTGTTGAACCAGCTGACTCGGCGACTGACCCGGGTTCGAAACCCGGCAGGGACATTTTATTTTTATTTTGCGATTTTCAACAGTTTTTCAAAAACAACTTATATATTCCAATATAATAATTGATTATGTATCGTTTAAAATTATTTTGGGCATTTAATTCGCAACGAAAATTTTAACTGATTGTTCGGTTAATAAACGGAGCGGGTTTGATAAAATCCGTTTTTTGACAGATGTTACACCTATCCCATACATATATCATACATATAATGTAACGCCTCGCTTTTTGGGAACTTTCCTTATTTAGAAATTGTATTCGAAATTCTATTTACGGAAACTTGTATCTAGTATCGTGTACGTCTTTCAATTTAAATATTGTAGTCCGAGACTTTGATCGTAATGAAACTCATCTTTTATACGCACTTGTTATGCTTACAATTCAACTTATATACACATTTGATACTTATTATACGTGCATGCAATCATACGTACATTCTCGATACTCAAGTTATACTTGCATACGCTTATATTATACTTTGTTACACTTTAAATACCCAAAAAGATATTTAATAACGAGTTTCTAGCACAAAATGATGGAATAATCAAATCCTAGGGGTTAAATTGTAAATTTTGGAAAGTTTCTTGAAATTTTGCACTTTCGCATGATCATGCACTTGACATTGCATGACCATGAAAGCTGTGATTGCACTTGACATTGCATGACCATGTAATCTGAGATTCTCATGGCCATGCACTTGATATTGCATGACCATGTAAACTGTGATCCACATGACCATGCATCTGAATCCGCATGAACATGCAGGTCTGTTGACAGCTACGGGATTTATTGCTTTATAACCACCTTTTCACCACCAATCATCTCCTAACTCATTTAAATCAAACCCTAATCACCCCCATTATAAATATGAGTCTCCACTCTTTCATTTTCATTTTCCAAACACCTAATCACTCTCAGAACACTCCAAATCATCCACAAATTCTAAGTTCTTGGCAGATTCATACCAACTCATTAAAGTGAGCATAACTTCCTCATTTCTTAATCTTTTTCTTTGATTCTTCTTTCTAATCACTTGGAACAACCTTAGGTATGATTCCACGGGTTTTCCATGGAAAATACAAACCTGGAACTTCACAAAAAAGGCTCCAAAGTGGACTGAACTTTCTGTTTTGATTTTAAACTTTGTTAAACATAACTAAACTTGAGTTCTCTCATCTCAAACCTATGTCCTAATGCTCATAATCAAATTGAATGGTTAGTTGGGCTTAAAAACAAGGCTGAGACATTCAAAATTAAGGTTTAATCCTCATAAACATTCTGTTTTGTTTAAGTTTTTTACCATCAAGTAGTGAACAAGCTTGAAGCTTGATGTTTATGTGACGAAGGTTAGCTTGGGCTATCCTACTTGAAAGTCCACCATTACTTGATGTTTCTTAGATTAGTTATGTTCTATTTCATTTCCTTATTATACATGTTCATGACCCTCCTTGTTGCCTATGGCAACATGTGTAACATTTGTCAAAAACGGGTTTTCCAAACCCGCTTCGTTTGGAATCGAATATCAAGTTATAAATGTTTCGTTGCATATTTATGTTTATTTTAATTTTAAACGATGCATAATTAATAAACAAATTAGAATTTAAAAACTATAATTAATAAAAAGTGAAAATAAATAAATAAAAAAAGAAAACCGGCTGCCGGGATTCGAACCCGGGTCAGCCGGGTGAGTCTAACGATTTAACTCGTGTACATATAACCACTCCGCCACATGATATTTTTGTGACTTCTAGGAAGCAATTAAATCATATGTTCAACCAAGAATCGACCTGTTACGCTAACTGAAACCGTTATCGGCTTCCAAACGTCCAAGACGTTTGAGTGATCACGGATTTCTGATCATAACCGATAAACGACAATTTTAATCAATTCAGTCTTGAATGGACTTGAATTCATGTGGTGATCGGTTTTAATAACCGAAAATCTGCACTTGCTGAATTACTCCAACAATAGCACCCTCTCGCGACTCAAACTCATTCGCAGAACCTCCAATTTCACTTTCGCTCTACTTTCAGTTCGTCGAAAAAGCTTTTTGAACTCGCCGGATTTTCGCCGGAAAACCGTGTCTTCCATCAAATCAGTAAGTTTCTCAATTCTTTCATCGTCTATCAGTTGTTAAGCTTTTGCTAACTCAAACCCTTCAATCAGAATCAGTTCCAGGCGACGATATCGGATAATCATCATTCGCCGGAAAATCTCTGAGAATTTCTAGAACTCGCTGTTAAACTGTATAAACCTTTAAACATTCTGATAACTCTTGTTCAGTACTTCAATTCCGCATCCAGCTAATCAAAATTGTTAATTGGTCCGCTCAGACAAAGTCCATAAAAACAGAGCCGACGACTTCGCCGGAATTCTGAGAAAGATCATTTCTCCCTTATGTTTACTTCCAAAATCTTCTCTGCCATTTCATTTTAATCATTTGAATGTTTGTCAATCGAATTAAAAAAGAAACAGTAGGGTAATCGTTGTCTGTGATATTGTAACGAAGAAGATGAAGTTAGTTTGTTTATAAGTTTAATATAAATTGGATATTATCTCGGGTTAGACACAAAGTCCAGCGGTGGACTGTGTGCGCACATATATCACACGCCGCGAGTTCGATCCTTGACAAAATCGTATGCTCTGTAATAAAGATGTTTTCCTTTTTAACTGAACCGGATTAACTCACTGAAGATGTTAAGTATAATAAAAATCGGTATATTAACCAGGTTAGACACACAGTCCAGCGGTGGACTGTGTGCAACACTAACCCACAGGTCCCGGGTTCGAGACCTGTTACACACTCCGGTTCGATGATTAAAACCCTTTTTGAAAATAAAAGAATTTTGAATAAACTAAAACAGTATATAAATATAATTAAAAACAGAATTATTTCGGGTTAGACACGTAGCTCAGTTGGTAGAGCTGCGTGCACGCGTACGGGAGGTCTTGGGTTTGAGCCTTACCCGGCGCACATATGCACATTAGCGAACCGGTCAAACAGTCAACAGTCACGGTCAACGGTCAATGGTCAACGCAAAAGTCAACATTTTTTTTTATATTTTTATTTATTTATTTAATTTAAAATCAATTAAAAAATACTTAAAAATAGTGTTTTTAAAGTTAGAAAACAACCTTAAACTCACAAAAAATATATCTAGAAATCTTATTAAAATTATTAATAAAATCCCCTCATTTACCATACCTTTTCGTTATTGTTTAGGTTAGTTAATTCCAGTCGATCAATCCTCTTAACTCGTGCGCATTTCATCATCGTCAACCGAACGCACCCAATGTGAGTGAATCTCTACAAATTCCCCGTTTTAATCACGTTTTTGGGGTGTATTATGTGTCTTATCATCTATTATATTTAAATCATTGTGCATCCAACATATCCATGAACAAATGTGTATTCAACATGTATCAACTGGTTGTGTGGTTATAGTTTAGATCAAATTATCATTTTCAGTACATACGTTATCATAGGCCACCGCTCCCCATTACATTATGAGCATTGAGCAGTTCCCCATTACATTATGAGCGTGAACCAGACGTTGCCAACATACGATCGGCTCCGTTTGATTGAGCCTTGATCGCACAGACATTTATCATAGGCCGTCCGTTCCCCATTACATTATGAGCGTGAACGTGACGTTGCCAACATATACAGTTTCATTCATGTTATATATTCATACAGGTTGGTTTGTTATTGTACGTTATTGTTCGTTGTTGTTATGGTTAATGTATGATTTAATTACGTTTGCTTACATATGATTGTTGCACAATTTTTCATGATAAAGATAATAAGAAATCAATAATAAATGTTTTTCTAACAAGGTTCACTCGCCAACTTATGTGGACCCAAAAACCCCCATTTTTACACATGATACAGGTGATCCAGCTGCAGCAAGAAACACATAGGATGGCTTAGAAGAATAAACTGATTTAGACTTTGGATTGTTTAGTTGATTATCTTTCTTTGTATTTGTATAAACATGTTTGGAATTATTGGGGATGTAATTTGAATTTAATAAATATGAAACATATTAGTAAATATCATGAGCTTTGGTGATAACCCAATTATGCCCCGACTCTTATTCCGCTGCAGGTCGGGGTGTGACAACATGTGTAGTGGTGAAACCTAAAGAGGTCTTAAATGCATGGTTTGATCCTCCCACCTCATGCTTGACTTACATGAATCTATCGAGGTCTTAAATGGATAGTTTAATCCTCCTACCTCCTACTTGACTTATATCTATATTATAATCTATATAAAATACCTAAAACCAAACCCTTGATGTTAACCAAATAGTTATTCGTCAAGTTATTAAGTTTAATCACCGAAGTGTTTAGTTCCTCGTTACGATTCTAATAGGTGTTACGCCTATGAAATAATACTAACCCTTATGGGTTCTCATAGTGTCAAAAACGAGTGCTAAACCTAGGTGACTACTTTCTTGTATATATACTTTGTCATACTATACTTTCCAACTTCCAAGTTCTCCATTATCATTCTAAAACTCACACACCTTCGTTTACCCCATGTAGGGTAATCTCGGTGTTCCATTTCCAACCTCACCAACCTTCACGGAATAATAAAGGAAAATCTTTGCAAAACCGTGAGTATACTCGATCCCATTTTCTATTTTAAACACTTTGGGTGCAACATGTACAAAATCACAAATCACTATAAAACTCGTTTACACAATTTACTCTATCCGTTATTAACATGATACTTATCCATATGCTTGATTATCACATGCTATGTTAGACTTGTGTCATATGCTCATTAACTTTGCTAGCCTACCTTAGCAAATATAGCGCTATAGAATTAACGCACCGCCCGTAAACTTGTGGTTTTGTTAAGTAAACTATATTACACCCCTTTTCCTACATCACGTATTTGTCACAAATGCGTGGGAAAGCTCTTTTAATGACGCATTTCCTACGGAAACTGGTGTAAGAAGTTTCAGATTTTCTAGTAGTGGATAAACCTGTAATGTAAGGCGAACTTATTATATTAGTGTTCCTTGATGATTATGATTATCGAATAAGTGCCCTGAGAACATTGATCCTCCTGATCTACTTTGATCATCATGGGGTTGAGCACTTAATCCTTACAATGTTTAGTTAAGATCATAAAGGTAAATTTGATAGATTTTGACTTCTCAGGATGTAAATGAGAACTTGGTTCTTATATATATAGAATTAGGAAGTAATATTGCTGTCTAACATGTGTGATAGTTGTTCAAAGTATCTTGGTTAAATTGTCATTTATAACTTTGCACTAGATTTGAAATTCCTAGTCAAAAGACTGAGTTTGGCAGAATTAATGAGTTTTGATTATATACCCATGGCTATGTTGAATACGTTGGATAATTATGGATATGAACGACTTTCTGGATTTATATTGTGGCCTTATTCAAATCTAGGTTTGATTTGTTCCTTTCTGGAGGCACCCTTACGATTTAAACTAAATTTAGAAGTATCTTAGATGGGCTACAAATGTAGGTTTAAAGTGGCTCTTTGAATCATTTCCTTGCTTTATTTAATAGTGTTTTTCAAATACTTAATGTTTGGGTTTCCTCTATAGAATGTTTATGTATTTATGTAGCATAGTTAATGTTGCAGGAGAATCCTTGAAATCCAAATCTCTTAATGTGATGGACCATGGTGAGCTTTTAAAGGGGATTTATGGGCTACGGTTGTGGCTAGGGATCGATCAAGAGGCAAGAAGCCGTGATGAGAGATGACAGATCAACGAGAAGTGAACCTGTAGCAAGGGATCAACATTTCATCGTGAGATTTTCTTATTTTAACTTGTTTCCTATTTTGATGCATTTATGGTTGAACTTTCTAATAAGGTTTTAGGGTTTGCTTTGTTTCTTAGACTTGATTATCAACTGATCAAAATTTTGGTTTTAAAGTTTTTGACTCCAAAATCTTTTTATTATATTTGTGCGCTCTTGGTTACCCTTTGTTTGTGCTTCCCTTTGCATAAGATAACGTGTGTATTGATTTATATAAAAAAACCCTACCAACATGCAAGAAAGCCAACAACACAAAACAAGACGAACACCATAATACAATATTTTAAATTTACACCATTCCTCCCATTTTATTGCCTTATACTTCGATTTATGCTTATACCACTAAAAAGTAAGGGCTGTAACGTCTTCAAGCTCCAGTGAGGCAAGAGCCCTACCACCCAGCTATAGCTGGAATGACGTTCGCTAGAATCTTTTATCAAGCTCCAGTGAGAACAATAAAGGAAAAGCATCCTTTAACGATTTTCTACTAAGCCATGGGCTGACCCAAAATTGGATCCTATCTCCATTATCCACTACACCCTTGATAAAACAATATATATTTTAACCTGAATAAGGAAATTGGATTCTATTCTCATAATGTTACGCCAAACACCATCATAATGATTAACACAGGGAAGGCTAGACTAACCTCTCTTTCCCAGATGGAAGGCATCAATTATTTTCCTCGACAAGCTATGCACTTCCATTTTATAACTCTAAATCCATCCAAACATTAGTGCATTATTATCCTCCTTCAGTTTCCTGATTCCAAGACTCCTAAACTTTTTAGGCCTAGCAACCCGATCCCACGCAACCCAATGATTTTGCTCACATCAACCGATCCTCCCCACGGGAATTTTTTAATTATAGATTTGTCAAGATCTAAGTTTGAATTGATTGTTGTTTTTGTTTCAAATAATGGAAAACGATTGAAAACCAGAGAATAAGTGCAACGGATTAATGGAAAACTTTTACAACAATCAATCGGTCGTTTGTTTTCATCACCATCATGCTTTTTAAGTAATCAAACTATTGCATGTGATTCACAAACATCCCCTTAGCTCAATAACGATCGTTTGATAGTAAGAAATGAAGAAGATATGTGAAATTTGATCTTTTTAAGAATGACAAGTAAAAACTATTACATTAAGCGCCTATTTATACTAACTATCTAACCACTGATAGTCTTACAGTGATGTCATGGTTGATAGTGACAGCTAACAAACATAACTAACTACAAACACTGCTAGACTAAACTATCAGTGCATAGCATTGTTACATTAATTAAGCTAATACTAGACTAAACACTGCTGGCTATCCTCTGTCCTTGTAAACTTGTATCAGCGGTTGAGAATCTCTTCTGTAGAGGATAGGGAACAATGTGATTATTGAATGCATTAACTGCCCATCAGAGGATAGAACATCTGACGGTTGGACCAAAGCTCGGATGGTGTATTTTGACTTTGTATCATCTGTTCCTTTCCAAAGGTTCAATCCCAACAATCTCCCCATGGAACAGATGATGCCAAAAAACCTTATTCTTGATCTTTATTCATCAGAAAAAATTCTCTTATTTGACCCTTGAATTATAGTTCAAAGTTAAGAGATTCTAGGTCATCAGCATCCTTCTCAAGCTCTAAACTTAGTAATTCGTGGAAGTCTTCTACTGTAAGCCCATAAGCAGCTTCCATGGATAGTTTAGTAGCTTTACCATCAAACTTGAGCAGAGTCAATTCGTGGGTATCTTTGTCGACCTTCCACTTTAGAATTTTTGGGTCTGAAGGCTTTCTTGAAGGAGCCTTTATTCCTGAGGCTAGAAAATGAGCTATTCTTGTTAGGTCTTCTGCCAACTTGGTATTTCTGTCATCTGTTGGATATTCCATCATATTCTTGATACCTTCCTTGATGAATACTTCCTCAAACTCTCTGTCAACCTTCTCTGACATCTCCTCTTGCCTTTTTCGCTTTAGCACGGCATGTGTGGATAGGGCAGATGTTGAGCTGGGCCTTTTAGAAAGTTGGGCTTTGAGGCAGCATCTTCTTTGGAATAATCAGGTTTAGGAGGCACTGATAGATCCTTTTTCCTTCTTGCTTCAAGCATTTTGTAGGTGTCCAACACTCTTATCTCCCCCCATCTCATTACCTGGTTCTTTGACCCATAATGATTCTGAATTAGCTCTTCTTTCATTCTTCTGAGCTTTAGGGTCTTTTCAGGTACATTCTTTTTATATTTGTTCCAATCTGGGCATGTAGGTTTGTTGTGAGGATCTTTTAGTTGTTTTTCTGTTCTTGCAATCTCTTCTTGAAGTTCACTCATAGACCAATCTTTAAAATGTGCCCTAGTTGCAACATATTTCTTGTATTCCATGATGTGAGAATGTACTTATCTTTCAAGAATTTAGCATCTGCTTCAGAAATCTTATTTGATAAGTTCTTTGAAAATCTTTCCAGTGATTGGACTTTGCTCAATTGAAACTGAAGTTGATCTGCACTTCTCTATCACTTTTGCCTTTAGACAACTTCCTAGCAATATCCTCGGCCTGTTTTTCTTTGAATTCCAGATACGGATCAATATTTGTAGGCTTTGATAACCTTGAAGAGATGGGAAGTTTTTTGTCTGGATCCTCTTCAGCATAGAAAGATATGATTTCTTTCTTAACTGCAGGCAAATCAAGAGGAAATTTTATACCTGCAGGAACCACTTTTTTTGAAGGAACAGATGTTGCTCTTGGGGAAGCAGAGGTTAAATTTAACATTGGTGCAAATGCAAGAGGCGTAGGAGCAGTGATCTTTTCTTCATTTATGACCTTTGTAATCTTCCTCCTTTTAAAACTGATTGATGGTGATGATGGATGGCTTGGAATTCTGGGTGGTGTTGGTAATTGTTGTGTGGAAGTGGGAAGGTAATGATGGTAGTGGTTGTGATAACATCTGCTACAACCTATGTTATGTCAACAGTTGCTGCAACATCTGTTGGGTGGATATGGGAATTGTGAGATAAGGTGTGGTTGATTTTGTGATGACAGAGGTTTTTGTGGTTGGATTGGTAGCAACTTTTGTTTTGAGAGGTGTGGATTCTGGTTTTCTTGCTTTTGTAGAAGATCTCCTCTTTGTTGAGGTACCAGTCTCTCCTTTTTCTAACTGCTGATCAATCTTTTTCTCAACCAGCACCTTGCCTTCATCAAACACAGTCTTCTTATGAGACATCTTTGCCCTTTCCAAGATATCTTCAGTTAAATCTGGTTTCTTTGAACCATCTGGCTTAGAAATATTCACTGTAGGCCTTGACTTTGAATCATCCATCTTCAACTTTTTGTTTCCCAAAGATTTCTCCCCCTTTTTGGCTTCATCTGGATTTACAAAAATGATAGTAGGAGGAGATTTACCAGTGGTGGTAAGCAAGTGGGCTTTGATTGCCTTGATATCTGCAGCAGTGTCATTGTATCTTGCATCAACCATATTCCTGAGTTCCATCATCTGATGCTTATGTTTTTGCTCCAGGAAATGTTTCTCTTGTTGAAAGATAGGATTTATAGCAGATTTAAGCTCAGTAGTGGTTGGAACAGGGGGTTGACTCTGAATAGTGATCAACTGTTTCAAAATATCTTTAATTTCATCAACAGCGGTTTCAACATTGGTAACCCTCTTCGTCAATTCTTGGTATTTTAGCTCATCACCTAACTTAATAGGATCATCTGACCTCCTACCAGATGTGGTAGTTTTATCTAAGATATCATGAGCAAGTGGTTTGCCATGGCTTCAATATTAGATGCCCTTTGTCTTGGTTCTGGGGACTTCCCACTGGAGCAGAGGTTACGTAGTAGCCTCAGCAGTGGTTTCCTTCAACAAGGTCTTAGCTATGTAACCACTGTCCAATTGAGAACTTGGGAGTTCACCAATTGTAGTGGCTGCCATTGTTGAACTATCACCAAGGGTTACATGTAACCCAAGGGATGTAGCCTCTTTATTTGCTGATAGGCTAGCAATTAGAAATAGGTCAGACCCAGCTTCTGGTTGAAGTATATTCTTATTGATGGGTTGGTGAGAAGTGCTGGATAATGTCTGCTCAATATCTATTGCATTCAGCAAGGGTAACATGGTAGGTGGTAGTGATGGCATTGGTGAGAGTGGCTGTGTAGAAAGGAAGCGACATTGCCCTGGGTGAGGGGCTGTGGAAGATAGAACCAAGTGATCCTAGAGCTTCATAATTTGGTGTCCCTGTGCCTACAACCTAATCCTTTTGTGAGGATGCAGTTGGAGTTTGAAAGCCGGTTTGAGATCTTTCTACCATCTGCTGTGAAGAAGTAGCAGCAAGTGGTTGGTGACTTTGGTTGGGTCACTGGGTTAACCTCTGGGAGCTCATCTTCGAGAGGATCTTTTTGGGTTTGGTGGGTTTTCGGGATGCTCCGGATGGTTTCTTTTTGGAGATTTTAGGTGTGGGTTTCAGGGCAACGGTTGTGATGCCCTGATCACCTAGAGCAGTAGGCTCAGCAGCCGGAGGTTGAGCTTGAACATTTTGTTCTTGTAAAATAGGCTCAGCCTCCTCTGCTTTTGGAAACTTTGTCTTGATTTGTTATTCGTGTAAACGTTTCATGGTTTAGGCTGCCAGCGTTTGTAACTGCGCCTTGTTTAACTGCATTTGATTTGATCTGATCTTGCAAGTAAACACTAATGAATCTTGGATATATCAAGAAGGCTTTTCTCTTTGAAATATATTTCAAATTAATTACAAGATCATTGAATAGCACATGGGAGAAGTTAAAATCAGAATTAGTTAAAATTGCAAATCCCAGATACTGCATGTTCAATGGAATCTCTTGAAAGCAGTTGTTTTTGCAGAGACACATGTAAGTAAAGTGCGGAAAAAGAATTTCATCTCTGCTGGAAAATTGGGTTTGAAGATTGTCATACCTTTCAACTGCCCGGTGTAACCCCTTTCAACGAACTCATGCTGCATCTCCCTTATAGGAAATGATACCGGATGTTGCATATCATTTAACATGAAGACTTGAGAGATAGATTGTGGGCTTATTTGCAGTTGTGTGCCACCAACTTTGGAAGTGATAAAATAGGGCACACCATCAGCGGATGAGTTTACTTTAGCCTTTGCCCAAAATTCTCTTAAAGAGTCGATGTAAACTGGGGCTTTTACTTCCAACATGTGTTTAAATTTTGATTCTTTCAGAATCTTGATCATTGGATGATAGCGAGTGTTTGCGTCGGTTTCTTCAAGAATTGCGGTGTAATTGTGTGGTGTTTTGATGATTAGGATAAATGGAGGTGGTTCTTCTGTCGATTTTTCAGCGATTTGGTTTTAGGAGCCATGATTTTGGAAGCTTTTTTGTAAAGGGCTTTGAAAAATTTGCAATCGCACAAGAAAAAGTGAAACCTCTGTTTGGGATAGAACAAGGTTTTATACGGTTTTCAAAAAGTGCACTTGACATGGCGTCTGATGCAACATCTGTCCACGTCGTAACCTCTGTTTGACAATGGAAGACAGTTGTTTGGCTAACCACTGTTAGAGCAAAACTACCAGTGGTTGTGGTCAATTTAAACACTATCAGAGGTTTGCATCAGTGGATAGATATTTTTAAACAACAATGTGTTTATGCTATCAGATCTTTGAACAGACTTTAAGGATTTTATTGAAAAATTCAATTTTAACTATTTTTAAGGATGAATTTCTGATTTTCTAAAAACATTTTATTGCTATTTACACATGGATCACAAGAAAATTTGGTTTTAATCCATTTTTAGCATTCCAAGCCTAGAAATCAAACTGTAAAATGTGGAAGCATCAAGTGCTTTTGTCAACACATCTGCTAGTTGATCCTTGGTATGGACATGTTGTAAAGAAATCAGACCTTTTTTATAGCAATCCCTCACAAAGTGATGTCTTATGTCAATGTGCTTGGTGGTGGAGTGTGAAACTGGATTTTTGATGATGTTTTTGCTGCTTGACTATCAATTTTGAGAGGAGTCCTCAAGGCAGTCACACCAAAATCCAAAAGTTGATTTTGAAGACACAAAATTTGAGCAGTGCAACTTGCAGCAGCTATATATTCTGCTTCAGCAGTGGATGTGGATACCGCAACTTGCTTTTTGCTTTGCCAAGACATTAGGAAATCTCCTAGGAATTAGGCTCCCCCAGACGTGGACTTTCTTGTTGTTTTACATCCAGCAAAGTCACTATCAGAATATCCCGCAAGCTCAATGTTACCATTAGCTGGATACCAGATACCAAGCGTGGGAGCACCTTTTATGTATCCGAATATCCTTTTTACAGCAATAAGATCTGATTTTCTTGGCATTGACTGTGATCTGGCATAGACACATGTGTCAAACATAATGTCTGGCCTTGATGCAGTGAGGTAAATAAAGACCCAATCATGCTTCTATACAATGTTTGATCAACTAGGTCATCTCTGCCATCTACAGTGACTAGCTTGGATGTTGCCATGGGTGTGCTGCAAGGTTTACAATCATGCATATCAAATTTCTTAAGTAGTTCTTTCACATACTTATTTTGATGAATGAAAGTGCCTTTTTGCATCTGTTTGACTTGTAAACCAAGAAAACATTGAGCTCACCCATTGCATTCATCTCAAACTCTGCTGCCATGAGTTTTCTGAACTCTTCACACATGGCAGGGCATGTGGATCCGAAAATGATGTCATCCACATAAATCTGGACAAGCATCAAATCCCTTCCTTTCCATTTTAAAAATAGGGTTTTGTCAATCCTACCTTTGGTGAAACCCAAAGGATAAGAGAAAAGTGGATAGAGTTTCATACCGGGCTCTTGGTGCTTGTTTTAGACCATACAGTGCTTTGTTTAACCTGTAAACATGATAGGATGAAAGTGATCCTCAAATCCAGGAGGTTGACAAACCTATACTTCTTCCTTGATCTTTCTATACAGGAATGCACTTTTGATGTCCATTTGATACACCTTGATGTTGTGGTTAGCAGCAAAAGCTAAGAATAGGCGACAATGGCTTCTAACCTTGCTACTGGAGCAAAAGTTTCATCATAGTCAATCCCTTCTTCATGTCTGTAGCCTTGAACCACAGCCTTGCTTTGTTTTTGACAACAATACCCCTTGCATCAGTTTTGTTTTTGAAGACCCACTTTTGCCGATGGGACTCACATCTTTTGGAAGTGGTACAAG
Source organism: Scalesia atractyloides (assembly GCA_947069175.1). NCBI lineage: Eukaryota > Viridiplantae > Streptophyta > Magnoliopsida > Asterales > Asteraceae > Scalesia > Scalesia atractyloides. Next base: position 12,538,803 of record CAMTDV010000017.1, read on the forward strand.
CTCCCATACTTGTTGTCTTTTGAACTGTAGGAGCTCTTCTTGCATGGCCTCTACCCAGCTGTTTTTCTTTCAGTGCCTCTTGGTACTTGACAGGCTATGTGAGTGATAGAAAACCAGCAAAAAGACAAATGTTTTGGGCTTGCTTCTTGTGAGCACACCCTCATTGATGTTGCCAATAACTTGATCCAATGGATGGTTTTGAGGAAGATCAAATCACCTTGATATGGAACAATGGCATTTTGAGGTGAAGCTTGCAAATGTGTATCATTTGAGCTAACCTCTGCTGGTGAGTTTGATGGTCCAGCCTCTGATTGGAATGGTGGTGGAGGAATTGGTGGTATAGAAGTGAAAGTGGGTTGATGTTTGGTTTTGAGAGCTGACAGAGATTTGAGTATTAACCACTGTTGACCTGGCAAAGCTTTCACCATTGCTACTAACATCTGCTCCTCTGCCTGTAGGATTGATTTTGAAGGTTGGAAGATTGCAATCGTATCCTTGCTCTTCAAATGATGATTGTGGGTTACCTGCAGGGTTAGTCTTGACAGACACATCTTCAAATGTAAATTTAGATAAATCAAACAATTCAGCAGGTCCATTTGCTGGGATTTGCAAAGATGAGAGTTCATTGAACTTCACATTTAGAGTTTCCTCAACATACTTGGTCCTTGAGTTAAAAACTCTGTAGTTAGGCTTTGGCAGTGGTTGGGTATTCCAGAAAATAACCACAATCAACTTTGGCTGCAAACTTGGATATTGAATCCTTGATGTTTAAAATGAAGCATGGGCAGCCAAAGACTTTGAAATAAGAGATCAGAGGTTTGATTTTGTAAAGCAATTCATAGACAGTCTTTTGATGCCTAGGGTTTATCAAAACTCTGTTCTGGACATAGCAAGCAGTGTTTACAGCCTCTGCCCAAAAAGACAAGGGTAAACCTGAGTCTGCAAGAATAGTCCTTGCTGATTCAATTAAAGTTCTGTTTTTCCTTTCAACTAACACCATTTTGTTCTGGAGTTCTAGGGATGCTGTATTGTCTGACAATCCCTTTTGACTCACAGAAGGCATCCAACTCCTTGTTCCTAAACTCTGTCCCATTATCACTCCTAAAGATTTTTACAGAAAGATCAAATTGCTTTTCAACTTGTTTTACAAAGTTTTGCAAAATGTTTGTTGTTTCATCCTTAGAGTGTAAAAGAAAGTCCATGTGAACCTGGAAAAATCATCAACTACCACCAGACAATATCTTTTGTGTTTTAAGCTCATGATTAAGGTCCAAACAAGTCCATATGAAGCAACTGTAAGCACTGACTTGTTTTGGACTCCTCAATTGACTTGTAAGAACTTTTATGTTGTTTACCTTTTAAACAGGAAACACAATGCTCTTCACAAGTAAATTGTTTTGGGGGCAAACCTCTAGACTTTGTTTTGAGAGAGTGGAGATGGTTTTTAGATTTGTGTGCACTAACCTTTATTGCCATAGCTCTGTCTCTTTGATTGAGGCAACTGTAAACAGGTATGTATTTGACATATGATTATCTTTTACCATATCAACCACATACACATTTCCTACTCTATGAGCAGTCAAATGTGCTTTGCTCTCTGCAATGATTTGATCAATCTTTTTGACAACCTCTGGCCCTACTATCTGACAAGTTTTCTTTGTGAAAAAGGAACCATAACCTTTGTCATCATATGTGAAACACTTAAGAGATTAAATTTTAGATTGTAAATGAGATTCACATTTTCAAACATGAGTTTTCCTGCTGAGACACATCCTGACCCTAACACCTTCCCTTTTGAATTATTTCCAAAGGATATATCACCCCCTCCATGAGCTTTAAAATCTCTGAGCAGGGCTTTACATCCTGTCATGTGCCTGGAGCCTCCACTATCTACATACCAAAGACTGTCAAGACAAGTAGAAGCTCCCTGCACATGTTTTGAGATAATTAGTTTAGGTGAGTCTCCAAATCCAAAATGGCTTTAGATGGAGTATCAGGTGGTCCAGACTCAAATCCAGACTGATGAGCAGTGGTTGGATAAGGCTTTTGTAACCACTGCTGTGAGCTACCTCCTATCAACTGTTGATAACCATGAGGATGCCTATTTACCCTTGGCTTAGAAGGCTTTTTGTAAGTCTCATAAGTCATAGGCACCTTTTGGTAATTAGGCTGGCTTTTACCTCTTGGAAACTGGTTTGATGGAGGTGCATCTGTTACTTGAGTTTCTCTGTGAACAGAGGTTTGATTTAAAGCTTTGTACAGATGTTTCACATGATTTAAATTTCTGTTTGGCAAGATTTGAATTTTCTCTTTCTAAAGCTTTTTCTTTAATCTCTTTTACCTTTTGATGATAGGTTTTGAGATAGACACACTCTTAAGTTGGATGATTTGTTTTGTTGCAAATGGTGCATTTAGGAGATTTAGGTATAACACAAGTTTTGTTTATATCATTAGCTTTCAACAGAAAACAGTCTGCTGTATCATGATTCCTCTTTTCCAAATTTACGAAACAAGTGTTTAACCTTTTCCTTCCTTTTCCTATCAGACTTTTTGAGAGCAGATGATGTAACCTCTGCTGGCAAGTCTTTGATAGGAAGCACCAATGCTTTTAGTGCTTTTATACCATCAAGAGTGGAAAAGTCCATTGGCTTGAAGTTTTCCAAAATATCACACTCATCTAACCAGGTTGGTTTAAATTGATATTTTTCAACTACTTTTTCTTTTGGTGAAACCTATGGTTTTTCAAGAATAATTTTGTTTCATTCTTTGTTCAGTGATTTTAATTTCTTCACCAGCCAAATTTGTTGGGACTATTTCAACCAGCTCAGAGTCAATTTTTGCAACATTTTCACAAGTATGGTCATATTCCCTAAAGCCTAAACCAAACTTTGTGTTGCTCTTGACTTGAGCATCAAGCATAAGCTCATAACCTTTGCAAGACTCTACCAATTTTTCACATGTGATCTGGGTAGATTCTAGCTCCTGTTTGCAAACTTGGTATTTTTCTACCATGGTTTGGAGCTGGTCTTTGGTTATGCTTGATTCATGCCTTAGGCTACTCATTTCAGAATCTTTTTCACTTAATTTTGTTTTCAACTCTTTAATAAGTTTTTCAAATTTAAGTTCATCTTCCAAAATTTTGTTTCTCAGGTTTTCATTCACCAATTTTATGTTTGCAAAAGCAATAATGCATTTTTCAGAACATAGATCTTTTAGGATCTGAGGTAATACCTTCGAAGCAGCCATAAGAGCACAATCACATTCTTCTTCACACTCCTTTGTGTCCCATGGGTCAGATAGATTGTCTTTTTCAACATCAGCATCATTCATTTCAATCACAGGTGTAACATCTGGTGTAACCACTACTTCACAAAATTCAACCACATCAGATTTCGATCCTGTTCCACAGACTCATCTCCTTCAACTATGGTCTCAAGAGCCATAAAACATAAGTTTTCATTTTCAAAATCATTTTTAGTTATGAGAGCAAAGTTTTCATCAGTTAAATCCTCAGGCAAACTACTCCAGTCAACAAAACCTTGGGTAAAGAAGCTTTGTTGTGTAACCTCTGCTGGTGTAGCAGTGGTTTGAGTAGTTTGAGTGACATGTGGAGCTTGTTGCACATGCACTTGAGGTGGTGCCTGGACATATTGAAACTGTGGAGTAGAGGTTTGGACATAATAATAGGGACAGTTGCTACATGATTTGCATAATTGAGCAGTGTTTTGCATTTGTTGTACAGGGGTAAACTGGGAATATTGGACAGTGCTTTGAGAACTGGGCCAGGATGGGTAACAATTGGTCCTGCAGTTTGAATTCTGCATTCCCTGGAAAAATGTCCCACCATATTACACTTAAAGCATTTTATCTTTGATTTATCTAACCCAACTTTTAACCCCCATGCAATCCTGGAAACCTCCTACCAGTTCTTTTACTGGCCCTGACACTCAAAAGTGCCAACTGGTGTAGGATGTCCATCTCTTCCAAATCCGTGGGTTCAAAGTGTTGTAAGTCATTCATCTCAAAACTCAGATTGTCAGAGGTTTGGCTTTCACAATTTGCAGCAAAAGCAAAATTGGGTGTACAGGGATCAGAGTTGAAATTGTTTCCAAACGTTATGTCAATGTAGTGATCAAAACTCTGATCCTTTCCACTACCAGACCCCTCTTCATGACTATAGAGAGCATTATTCCCAGTGTATAGTCATTGGTTACTTTCCCAGACTTTTGAAGCTTCTTTTTCTGGTTCAACTCTCTCTCATAAGTGAGAAGTCGACCATGAAGCTGTGTGAGGGTCATTTCTTTATAATAAACAGATGTTCGAGTAAATAAGCTATTGTTTCCCATTTTTCTGGTAGTGTATCTTAGGAAACGAACTATTTATAGTCGAATTAGGAAATTTCACGTCTACCAGTTTCAATTCCTTATGAGACAGCTAAATCGCTTGAACTGTTGGGTTAGTGACTCACCTTTTACATGGCAAAATGTTTCATACTGCTGATTCAAGACTTCTCTATTCTCGATCACCTCTTCAGTACCACTCGAATTGCTCTTTGAGAGCGTCCCATAACTCTTTAGCACTATTACAATGAAGTAATCCCGCATAAATCTCATTGGGCAAAGCTGAAGCAACGATGCTAAAAGCCTTAGCATCCAATTCGATCTTGAGGAAATCCTGTTCAGAGTAATTTTCGAGTTTTTTAAGGACTTGAGTGTGGGGATCCTTTGTACTTGGAACCATGGGAACATGGGGTCCAAACACAACGGATCTCCAGCATCCGGTGTTCTGTTGAGCGAGAATATGACCCATCCTACGTTGCCAAATAAAATACTCATTTCGTTTTAACATAGGTGGTTTGAACATGGATCCAATATTGGAATCCGGTGTGTTTTGTGCCATTTCTCTTGTTTACAACAGATTTGTGTTTTAAAAACTTTTGTAGTAATAAAACTCTGTGTTCAAGCAAAACTTATCAAACGAAATTAGCAACAAAGAGCTGATCTGTTCAAATCAATTTGACGTTTAAATTAAAATCGATTGACCAAGCTCTGATACCATTTGTCAAGATCTAAGTTTGAATTGAATGCTGTTTTGTTTCAAATAATGAAAATGATTGAAAAACAGAGAATAAATGCAGCGGATTAATGGAAAACTTTTACAACAATCAATCGGTCGTTTTTTTTCATCACCATCATGCTTTTTAAGTAATCAAACTATTGCATGTGATTCACAAACTCCCCCTTAGCTCAATAACGATCGTTTGATAGTAAGAAATGAAGAAGATATGCGAAATTTGATCTTTTTAAGAAGACAAGTAAAAACTGTTACATTAACGCCTATTTATACTAACTATCTAACCACTGATAGTCTAACAGTGACGTCATGGTTGATAGTGACAGCTAACAAACGTAACTAACTACAAACACTGCTAGACTAAACTATCAGTGCATAGCACTGTTACATTAATTAAGCTAATACTAGACTAAACACTGCTGGCTATCCTCTGTCCTTGTAAACTTCTATCAACGGTTGAGTTTCTGTCAGAGGATAGGGAACAATGTGATTATTGAATGCAGTAACTGCCCATCAGAGGATTGAACATCTGATGGTTGGACCAAAGCTTGGATGGTGTATTTTGACTTTGTATCATCTGTTCCTTTCCAAAGGTTCAATCCCAACAAGATTCCTATCACTCGATAACTTTAAAAGGTGCCTTATACAAAGAAAAACAATAGTTTGAGATTCTTTAAAGATAGCTTTGATCAGCGTCACTCTACCACCAATTCAGAGCGAATAAGCCTTTCATAAAGATAATTGTGTTTCAAAGATGTCAAAAATAGACCTCTAGTTATTGATATTATTCATGTAGCCACCCACCATTAGACCGTAATAAACGAACTTAATAGAGCCATCCCTACACCCCAAAGAAGCTGCCATTCTATTCATTTCCTCCATCTCCACACCAACAAAAACATTGGATTTATGGAGATTTTGTTGAAAATTTTGTGTAAATAACATTTTTTACAAATATAGGAAATGCACATTTCCTAATTTTGGACTGCAAATATATATTATAAATTGAGGTTATATATATATATATATGTATATATATATATATTCTTTGTGGGTTTGTGATCTATGTTGGAAGAGTTTCGTAACGAACCAAACCGCGTCCAAAATGGAGCAAAGATATGAGATATCGATGCTCAAAGTTTGATGTTTGAAACCTTAAATGCTGAAATATTAAAGTGGAATGGGAAAATGACACATTGTCCCATATAGGAGGAGAGATGAAACTTAAAGTAGTATTTAAGTGGGAACACTCCTTCCTTATAGTTTCATGGAAGCACACACTAGTGTACTCGCGAAGGGTGCGTGGCACCCTAACTCGCACTCGCACATGCGCGCATGTGGCGTGGCACAGAGGATGGAAAGGACCAGGTGGAGAATGACGTGGCACACGAGTACATGACGGTGGTGGGCAGCGCACAGGTTTGGCGCATGAACAAGGAGCGTCCTGGTCAACTCGCGTAGATTCCAGACTGGCGCGCGCGTAGCGCACCTAAGCGAGCCAATATGGCGCGATGGTGTGGCATGATCGGATAGGCTCACTGGTGACGTGGTGTGCACGTACATGGGTGGCGCAGACCTGCAGACTCGTGCACAGAAGTGAGCCAAACTGGCACACGCACATAAGAGTTGTTTGCGCACGAAAGTGAGCTAAAATGGCGCACACGCATCAAAGTTATGTCCTGCGCGCGAGCACAACTGAAGCTTCCTAGACTTTAATGCCAGAGTAGTTACACTTCAGCATTTGAAACGGACGAGTCAATGACGTTGACTGAGAATTAAATGACGAATTTAAATGCATTAAAGACGTTTAATGCAAATTAATTCTCCAATTGAATTCATTTTTTCTGTTTCATTTAAGCCTGCAGTATAAATAGGAGGGAGACCTGCTGCAGAAAGGACACCGAAAACTTCTCGACATATGCAACATTTTCACTGTAGAATTTTCTTCTTGTTTCAAGGTATACCTTCGGGTTTCGTCATCTCCGGCAGTGCAACTACTTAGGCTGTTGTATCCTAGAAACAAACAAGTTCTCTTGGTAGACTCGAAATTTGTTTTAAGGGACCCGTGTCTAACACGATCCTCAGCCAAGAACACCATTTCTGCTATTGATTTTTGTCCTTGTTTTTTATTTTTATTTCAGTTGTATCAGTATTGTATTTTACTGCTTTCTTCATTTCTGTATTGTAATTCAAGTTAATAAAAGTTTTTATTATTTTATGCGAACGGATTTTCCCCAAATTTATCTACAAACCCGAAACTATATAGAAACACCTTAACAGTCTAGCAACATTCTTCATATTAAAACAAGAACATTCTCCGAAATCATAGCACCGTCGGCATAAAGCAAGTGAGAAAGCACTAGACCGTGCTATGATTTAGGGGTACAAAACACCATCAAAGACTCCCACCTCACACGAAGGTTAATACAAGAAGGTTAATAAAGAGCAATAGAGCCTCAGATCGATGGATTAACTAAGATGCCACAACTCAATAAATTGTTATTCTTTGAATTCAGTATCATTGGACCAGGAGTTTGGTCCCGACTTGCATCCGAGCACAAAAATGTTCTATATTCTTTTCCAAAGCAAAACTTTAATAGAGTTTGGTTAGACTAAGGGGTTGTTTGTTTACCTCTTAATGAGGCTCTGAATGGTTCAGATCTCTTACTAGTTCAGCACTTAATGGTTCAGACTGTTTGTTTCGCGAGCAAATGTCTGAATGGTTAAGACATTTGCCTCTGAATGGTTAAGCATTATACAAAGTCTGAATGGTTAAGACCTCTAATCTGAATTGGTCAGACATTTGCTCTTAACGGTTAAACATTATACTGGCTCTTAATGGTTCAGACCTCTTACTGGTTCAACACTTAATAGTTCAGACCTCTTAATAGTTCGACACTTAACCGTTCAAAAGTTGTCAAAGAGTCCCTAAGTTATATTTTATATAGATACTTTGTAATATTTTAATCGTTTCTAGATCAATATACGAGACATGCCACATATTATATATTACTGGCCGATGCTTTTTTTTGGGTGATCATGAAGAAAATAAACATTTTGGTGAAAGTAAACTTAGTTATATTAGATAGTATTAATTTATAACTTTACTATGATTAATGGTGCTGTATATTATGTTTAGGGTGTTTTTCATAAAAAAATGACCTTTTATTTTTAATCCAAATTTTTTTATCTTTTGTAATTTAAACTAACAATTTTTTTATTTTTTGCTCAAAAACTTTTTATTTTTTACAATTTAAACTTACAACTTTTTTACTTCAACGACTTTGGTTCCCTATACTTCTCATCCTTTGCAACCTTTTGTTTTACATTTCGTTCTAATTTTTTCGAGTTAACACGACGCAACGTGTGTGTGTGGTTCAACGTTTTTACTTATTATTCTAAATTTTGCGAGTTAGCACGGCGCAATGTGTATGTTGACTTGACGGTTTTATCTCTATTTTTTCACGTTTGATAGGCTCGTCGCAACGCGTGGGTCATAGATAGACTTAGTTATTATTTTCTATGTTTTCTGTGTCGGTCTGATTTATTAACACACGCCGCAACATTAGTGTTAGTGGTTACTAGCGATGGAGTGACATATGGGTGCTAGTTGGCACGGTTTACACTCCCGTTGCAACACAAGGAGGCTTAATACTAGTTATAGTAAAAAAAGTAGAACTTAAAATAAATAATAAACATTTTTTTGTTGTTAAAAACTTACCACAGTAAATCATATAGAAAGGAGAACATTAAAACAGAAAAAAAGTGTTGATACTCTTGCTTGTCTCCTTTCTATATGATATTTCATATAATCCACTTTTTGTATAATATATTTGATTTCCATGTATATATATAAACAGCGGTGGCAATGGCATTAAGCGTTGGTTAACAGTTAGTTAAAATCATAATGCCTCCCCAACTTCCTGTCATAACCTTCGACGTAGAAGCCCTAAACCCTAGCAACCCAACCTGGTTATCTACATCCCATGTTGTTAGGCGAGCCCTTGAAGAATACGGTTGTTTTGTCCTATCTACCAAGAAAATACCCTGGGATCTTCGTGAGACCATGTTTGAGCTCTCAAAAGACCTGTTTCTTCTGCCCATTGAAACAAAGACTAAAAACTGCTCAAAGATCCTCGGCTTCGGATATGGAAACTACGCGTCCTTGCCTCTTTTCGAAAGCTTCGGCATTGAGGATGGCGTTACGCTGGAAGCTACTCGAAGCTTCACCCATCTCCTCTTTCCTTCTGGGAACGACGCTTTCTGGTAATCATAACTTCTATATCAGCTGCTATTTACGGAAAATTGGTATAAAAACAAGGAAAAGTCATAAAACCAATTGCCTACAAGGAAAATTGGTACAAAAACAAGGAAAAACCAGAATACTAATATAAAGTTGATGTAATAAAAATGTGACAATTTTCACCATGATTGCCCTTTTATACCAATTGCCTAATTATAATGTGGCACGTGTACCTATAGCAAATTAAGAATTATATTTTTAAAGGTCACATGTATATGTGTAAAAACACATTATAATAAAGAAAACTTATAAAAAAGGGTGTTAACTTCCCTTTATCTTAGGGGTGAGCAAAAGGCAAAACCCGACCCTACCCGACATTATCCTACTCGACCCGAGAACCGATCAAACATAAAATACATAACCGATTCATTATCCTAAATATTGAGTCGGTTCCGGGTTATTATGTAATGGGGTTTGTCGAGTACTAAGTACAAGAACCGACTCGACATATTTCATTTTTCAACATGTTTTGTTCTGAATTTGGGAAGGCTATTGATAAACAACAAACTTAGTATCCGTGTATATGTCAAATTTACCTTTTTCAATATCACCAAAATCTGTTATTCTTATGACAAGTGTATAAGAATAAATATTATATGCTTTATTGTTTTCCCTTTGACTCCGGAAAGTCAAACTTATTAATATAAATTCTATGCTTTCTTATTGCTTAATCGATTATTCGCCTTATACCTTATTGTATTCGCTTTAAAATGTTATACCTTCTTGCATTCGCTTTGACTCCGAAAACAACAATAAAACGACACCGAACAAAAAATAATGATACATATTAGATCACGTACCTCGTCAATCAATCACAGTAGCAGCCAAGAAGTTGACTGCAAATTCAATGCAGATGGTTTCTTTCTCTATACCAATATGTTTGTGGGAACAACATGCAGTCGAATTTTATATATTCTAGGGATTTAAGCCCCAATCGCTACTCGGCTATGGCCCAATCTTTTTTATGTAGCACTTTAGTTCGGTCCATAGGTCCAAGTCGGGTTTCACCATGAAAAGAACCGAGAACCAACCCGATCCGATTTTATATGAAAAACTGGAACCGATCTAAATACCTAGGTACTTAGGTTCGGGTTGGGTATATTTTCGGTTCGGTTCTCGGTTATTTTTGGTCCGGACATATATTTAGAGAGAGAGAGAGCGTGAAAAGGATGTGAGAATAAGATTTTAGGGGTGTTAGAATAAGATTAGCCTTTTTTAAGTGACTAGCATTTTATTATACTGTTGATGTAACAGTTTTTTTATAAATTATAGTAAATTAATAATAAATAAAATCATACAATTTTTTAAAATCCCTTTCAAACGTTTATTTATAAAGGTTTGATTTATTTAATAAAAAACGTTTACCCTCTCTTTAATAAAACATTTTCAATAAAAAAGAACTAGACTTTATTTTATCACAATAAGTAGGCAATGAGATGGAGTCGAAGAAACTAAAATTGGTGTATCACAATAAGTAGACTCAATGTTCTAAAAACCGGTTCAAACCGGCCGGTTGTAGCGGTTAAACCGTCCGGTAGAACCGCTTAAACCGTCGGGTACACCCGGTTAAACCACCTGATATACCCGGTCAAACCACTTTTTAATCAAATCCACTACGGTGTAAAAACCGGATTTTGAAACATTGAGTAGACTTGATTCGAGTTTTCCCAGCTTATAAGAGGCACACAGGGGATCTACTCGACTTGTTGGCACCTCTATTAATACTACATCAAAGGATGTAATTTTAAGAACTATTTGATACACGTCTAAAAGGGACTCTATAAAAACATGATTTTTATCCATTAATAATTTATACAAAAAAAATACTATGTCGACAATATAAAAACTAGGAAATTTAAGAAAACTATTTATATTATTTTTACTTATTATTAGTAAATATGATATATAAAAGCTGTATAAATCTTAAAAAACTAATTATTTAATTTTGTGTAGTACATGTGACACATTATAGTTGGACTTGAGTTTTTTTTTTCTTCTGTTTATACGTTTGTGAAAGCAAAAGACCAAAATTTATATTGGATAGTCATTAACTTGATTTCTTGATCATACACAGCAAAACCGCATTTGAGTACATGACTCTGCTATCCGAAATCCATCATTGTGTTATGAGAATGGTCTTCCATAGCTACGGGATCGAAGACAAGCAATTTTACGACTTGTTCTTCTATTTAGCAAAATTCATGAAGTATGGCGCACCCGTTCAGGGCGAAGGCCCAATAGCTCTTCCCCCTCATTCATACAAAAGTTTCTTGGGTGTTTTAGATGACAACGGTGTCAAAGGGTTCGAGGTCAAGATGAGAAATGGAGAGTGGATCAATCACGAGCCATCCCATTGCACCTTTGTAGTTGTAGCTGGAGAACCTCTTATGGTAATATCTCATCTTGTATAATTAAGTGATAACTAAAGCAACCGTTGTAAGTCATGCAAGTCTGCACTTTTTTTAACGGCAAATTTGGATCACTGACGGACCATTAGAGTATGATCGTGCCATGAGCGGAATCACCCGATCATATCCATCTGTACTTTTTAAAGGTTAAAGATCACGAGAACAATAGTTGTGCATGTCTTATTGTCATGAGTAAAAACTCAATATATATGATTAAGTAACCTTATCTCTATGATACGACAATCTTCAACCTTAATTGTGGACAAAATTGGTGGGGTGACCGTCTGGTGTGTCCGTAAAGGTTTGTGAGAGGGGAAGGAAAGAGGTAGAAGAGAGATGGCATTCAACAGGCATTCATAAGACGGGTACGCCCATGAGAGCCTTTACGTCGGTGATGATCTGACCCCCACTATGTTAAGATAAAGTGATGGATCAGTTATTATAATCGAGTATATATTCTTTCAAATTTTATAAACAATTGAGCCATTGGTTTCGTTTAGGAAAAGAAAAACATAAAGTAATAGTAATATGCATCTTTAAATCAAATAAACCAAACTAAAAGTTGTAAACATTCAAGTATATATTTGGTAACCTTTAGACCGACCCTTTTTATTCTATATGTTGAGAATATAATACAAACTAAACCAACAAATATTTTGAGGAAAGAGTTGAAATTTACCAAGTTGTTATTAGGCTATAGGGTATGGTCATGATTCTTATGACCACCATGACCCTCCATGTCAGCGTCATGTCACCCACCTCTAACCACTACCTAAAACCACTACCTAAGTGTGTGGTCATTACCCAAACCACTATCCATTATATATTTTAATTTATTTTTTTCCAAAGAAAAATGAAAGGAAATTTTAAAAATGGAAACTAGGACTATGGTTGCCATAGTTGAATCTATGGAACCATGGTAGATTAGACAAGGGGATGGTGTAGCCTTATTTTCATGTTCCTATATGGTGAATAATACCAACCATGATCCTCACACCCTTTAGCCTTACTATTTTTTTATAACGGCTAAAATTCACTAAATGTATTAGAACCATTATTACATACATGGTCATATTGATTGTGTGAATCAGGCATGGAGCAACGGGAGGATATATGCGCCCGTGCATCAAGAAGCGATGAGAACTTCAGCAAAAGGAGTGGTTAGGTATTCAACCGGGCTATTTTCGTTCATGAAAGAGATGGTGGAAGTTCCTACGAAATTAGTCGACGAGGAATTGCGATTCAGGCCTTTTAATAACATGGATTTTTTAGAGTATGTAAACAAAGAGGAGGGGAAGGCGTCTAAATACGCCATTGAATCCTACTGTGGTGTCACAACCATCGCCTCCATTGACAGTTGATTGTGCGCACATGTTCTGATTGGACCTGTTGTTTACGTTGCAAGTACGCACATATGTATGTAGTATGTATACGTGTTGTGATTATACTGCTTGATAAAAATGTAAAATATTTTAAATAAAAAGAAATGTAACCTACTATGATGTTAAGTGTTTTTTTTTGGAACGGCTAACTCATTAAAAAAACAACAAGCAAGGTGCTATCAACCGACTTACAAAGTGAAACCAAAACTATACCTATTTTTCCATATGATACCCCTCAAAGAGGACCTATTTTAAATCCAAAGAAAACTTAGCGATATAACGTCTTCAATCACTTTGGCAATACTCTTCTTCTGGTCCTTGAACGCCGCTTCAATTATGGATATCTAAATGCACCACACTCGTCTAAATGTCGCATAATCTGCTAGCTATACAAAGCAAAATGGGTGTTTCCCTTAACCAACGAATCTAGAGTAGGGATCCTGTCTAGAAGGGCTTAACTTTTTTTGGGGGATCTAGCCATTCTATTTCTTAATAGCTCTATTGGTTGGGGTATAGGCCTCCTGAAGAACTTTTTTCATAGATAAAACAGAAAATTATTAGCTGGATCTGCTTCTGAATCCAACTATTAAGGGTGCGTTTAATTCACTTGAGTTGAATTGAATGGAATTGGGATCTTAATTCCAATTCTTGATGTGTTTGGTTACGAAAGGAATTGGATTTGGATTTTAATTCCTTCAAATTCGATTACTTATAGGAATTTAAGGAATTCAACCAAATTCATAGGAATCTTTAACCATTCACCGTCATCACATATGCCATCTCACCCTTCACAGCGTCATCTCGGCCACCGTCGACACTGACCCACTCGTGAGTGACCCGAAATCCGACCGAATCGCGACGCAACCCGACCCATCGTTCCGAACCGCACCACTTCGACCCGAATTGGGCCGCGGATGACCCGACCGCCGACCCGTCATTTCGGACCGCACTGTTTCGACCCGATGTATGTTCTGGCCAGCGGTGCGGGTTCGGGATGACAGGTCAATCGTGGTAGGTGTAAGGGGGTTGGTGCTGAGGTGATAGATTATAATTATTTGCAATCATATACATCAAGAATGGAATTGAGATTCCAATTGCAACAAATTTCAATTCCTATTGAAATGTTTAAATTCCATATCTAACTGTTTAAATTTCCAATTCCTATGCAAATTCTAATTCTGGCCCTGCGAACCAACGCAACCTAATAGAATTCGAATTGTTTACACCCCTAATAGAATTCGAATTGTTAACTGAGCGAAGAAGGATCGTTGCATCATTGAGATCATCCTGCTCATCAGCATCGAGACACGCTGTCTTCTAGACCCACTTCCAATTCAAAATCCCATTCACCAAGTCATGCCTCTCTAGAAATCAAACTTCCCTTATCATTAGTTATGGCAAAGAGACGAGGGAACATTTATGTTAAGCGAATGGGAGCTAATCCAGGAGTCCAACCAGAAACTGATTTGGTTGCCCTTACCCACCTTCCCGAACATAAGGCTGGGCGGATTAATTTTACGAGTATGCTATATATTTTAACATAACGCCTCCTCCCTCAGCATTAGACCATTTTTTTGAGTTGCGCAAACCCACCTTCTTAATCAAGCGTTTTTATTTTTTGGTCGATGGTCCATGTTGGGTGTTGGCTTTCATATCGAATGGAGTGTTGGTAGGTAAATGACATTGTTTGAAATTGGTTTGGCATTGTTTAAAATTAGTTCTGACTGCAAAACACTTATGATTGATATTCTTGTGGAGGTTGCGCGCATCTGAATGCATGTTGGTTTGGAAAGTGTTTGGCTCGTAGGAACATGGTGACCTGAGCCACCACTGGTTACGGTTTTTTTTTTTTTGTTTTTTTTTTTTTGAGAAAAATAATAAACGATTTATGTTTGGAATGTAACAAGAAGTGTTCTCATTAATTAAAAAAATGTTGAAATACATATTTTGGGGGAACATTGTTGGGTTAAAAAAATCTTAATTTTTTTTAAATTATTATTTTTAATTAAAGTAACGGTCAAAAGGGGATGTGACAGCCATGGATTCTTCATGCAAGGCCTCCATGCATGCCGTGAAGCAAACAATACCGGCACGGTGTTCCACACGTGAAATTGGTTTTAGCTTGGCTTCACGCGTGGTTTGAAAGTGGCGCGCCGAAATATTTACAACTAAATATGTGCTAGCACGGTTAATATACTCTTTATGGTACCTCTCTTCACTAGAATAAAATGATGGAACGTTGTGCGGTATGTGGCATGAGCTTGGTATAGATAATTTTATATATTCTATGTGATTATGTCGAAACACCTCATGAAACACGAGTTTACATGAAATTAGGATAAGCCAAGGGATTTTCAAAACATGGTGAGGCCTGGCCTACTTGTCACATAGCCGGTTATGAGTATTAATTTATTTGTAATGTCCATGTGTAACCTAAATTATATCCTGACTTAGAAAAATCATATATCTTTTTCTAATACTAATCATACATTTTCTGTCTCCTCTATATCTATTAAACAAATACCAGTTTTCTATCTTTTACAAATAATTGTTTCATCTTAAAAGATTTTAAAAGTGAGGCTCTATAAGCTAAGGGTATGTGGTCATAGTTGGGACATGATTCGTCATGTAGGAACATGAATAAAAGCTTACACCGCCCTCTTGCATGATTCACCATAGTTCCCATAGATTAAACCATGACAACCATGGTCTTAGTTGTCATTTTTCAAGATTTTCTTTTCTTTTTCTTTAGACAAAAATGAATTGAATTAAACAAGAGGATAGTGGTTTGGGTTATGACAACACCCAGGGTAGTGATTTTGGATGGTAGATTAAAGGTGGATAATATGATACTGACGTAAAGAGTCATGGTGGTCATGACCACACCTGCTCTAGAAGATATCCAATGGAGATCAATAAAGTATCACTCTTTTATCAAATTCGGATGCCAAGTGGTTAGAGTACGTGTTGGATATCATCTTAGATCACGGGGCACTGGAGATACAATAAAGTTATAGCTTTATGTACTGTATAACCGATTTTAAGAAGTACAACAGTCATTTAGTTAGTTGTTTATTTTCATTCTAAATGTATCTACATTGTTAATATCATTTGCGTCCACAAGAGTTTTGTAGTACTTAAGTAACAGTTTATGCTTATCAATTTATATAAATAAACAATTATTACATAAATTAAAAAATAAATACACATACGATACCTGTATAAAGACAAAGCGTGTGGGAGCTAGGCATTATTTTAATTACGTAGAAACAAATTTGGCACGTCTGGAGATGTAATCATTGAGCATATAAATATGTTGTTAATACATCAAGATAAACGATTTGCAACCTTGATATGATCTATAATACATAATCAAAATGTAACTGATAAGGACATACAAAATTATTATTCTTGAATAAAAATGAGATCAAAAGCAACGTTTATTGATGAATTATTAGTAGGGTTGTTGATGAGCCAAGCCGAACCGAGCAAGCGTTTATTCGTACTCTGCTCGAATTGAAACCAAGCGGCTCGGCTCTGTTCGAATTTAAGGAAACAAGCAGAAAATATTGCTCAAACTCGTTTGGTTTACAACTGAGCAGCTGGTTTTTCTTGTTTTCGCTCAATTTCAATTTTAAATTATATTTTAATATAAAGATTCAAATTAATGTCACAATTGTTTCATTTAAAAATTTTCACTTAAAATGTGGCTCGTTTTCGCTTCATTGTCATACAATGAAGATACATATAAGTTCAACAAATACAAATATAAAATTGTTTTACTCAAAATGTTTGCATGTTTTCGCTCAATTTCCATACACTCAAAATGGCCGGTATATGTACAGGCTGCAGCTAAAGAGTGAAGCGTGATTGCATGAAGCACTTAACACTAATGCATGAAGACGTGAGGTAATTTAAACGGGGCAGCTCAATTGATATTTGTCAATGAACGTGTGAAGTCAAAATCAAAGAAATTAGGTTTAGTGACTTAGATTTGGTGTTGGGCTATTGATAGTTTAGGCTAAATCCACTTACAACTCCAATATTAATAGGGTGATAATTATAAAAATAATTATATATTTGTGCATATAAAATTATATATATATATATATATATATATATATATACCACAACATGTATATAATTAAAAATATTCGAGCCAAGTCAAGCAAATCTTTGCTCATGCTTGGCTCGTTTACAATCGAGAAAAATTCGACTGAGCATTTTTCGAGCAATTTCCGAGTGAACGACAAACAAACGACGAGCGACGAGCACTATGACCAACCCTATTTATTAGCGCCTAGAAACTGTAAGTTTGAACATATAAAATATTTGAGGGACTCACCATCTCTTAATTAAGTTGTCTATATATGTTGGTTTGTAAACTCACAAGTGATTAAACCTACCAATTATGGGTTCAGAAACTCCTCTTAAACTCCCTTTCATCGATTTCACGAATTTAGACCAAAACACAAAGAATGATGATTGGAATACAACCAAATCACAAGTCCACCGAGCCCTTGAAGAATTTGGTTGCTTCGAAGCAACCTTTGCCAACATCCCACCGGATCTCCAAACGTCCGTGTTTAATTCATTGCAGGAACTTTTTGATCTTCCTTTGCAAACCAAACTCAAAAACCGTTCGATGAAACCCTTTCATGGCTACGTCGGTCAGTACCCGATGGTGCCACTATACGAGAGCATGGGCATTGACGACGCACCCATTTCTGATAAGGCTGAAAGCTTCACCAAGATCTTGTGGCCGGAAGGCAACCCAAAATTTAGGTATCTTCTTTAGCTGCAGTCTACTATGGCCACAAACCAGCCGAGCCAGGGTGAGTCGGGCTTGCCTCGTTTATCTTAATGAGCTGGAATGTTTAGCTCGAGCTCAACTCATAAAAGACTCAAGCTAGCTTGTTTAATTGTATAAAAAACTAACTAACACATCTTGATATGCATAAAAACAATAAACCAAAATTTCTTTAATTGCATTCTACTATGGCCACACATGATGAACTATTGAATTTTTTATATCTATATACCAAAATTTGGATTATATTCTTTTATAATTTTTATATATTAGATCTTGGCTTTAACTTAAATGAGTCAAACGAGCGAGCCAGCCAACGAGCAAGCATACCTGACTTCGGCTCGCCTGTATACGGGCAATTTCTAACAATCTTCTTATCGAATGAGGTTCGACCACGCCTAAAGGTTTTTGAGCAAACTATAAAGGACATGGGTAAACTATAAAGAAGCATTATTATTCTTTACACATTGTTTTGTCCTTCTGCTTACACATTGTTTTGTAGCAAAACGATACAAGAGTTCTCAGAGAAACTATCCAAACTGGACCAAATGGTGAGAACAATGATCTTGGAGAGTTTGGGATTAGAGAAATATATGGACGAACATATGGATTCGACAAATTATCTACTTCGGGTCATGAAATACAAAGGACCGAAACAAACGACTCCAAACTCGGACTCAATTCTCATACAGACAAGAACATAGTCACAATTTTACATCAAAATCAAGTTGACGGATTGGAGGTGCAAACCAAATCTGGAAATTGGATCAAAGTTCAACCATCACCTAATTCTTTCATTGTTATGATTGGTGATTCCCTCTATGTAAGTTTTACTCCTAGCACAAAAAATTGTCTTTTATCAATGGATTTATAAGTTTCATATAAGCGATAATGATGTGTACATCATGCCCAAGTTGGCCCCTTGAACTGTGCACGCAGGAATCTCGTGCACTAGGTCAGTAATGAAGAAACTATTTGGGTATATTGATACTAATCTTCGGAAGTTAATTTACATGTGTAGGCATGGACGAATGGGCGATTGCATTCGCCTTATCATCAGGTGATGATGAGTGGGGACAAAGCGAGGTATTCTCTTGGACTGTTTTCAATACCGAAAGCTGGGTATGTGATTAAAGCCCCACCGGAGGTTGTGGACGAAGAACACCCTTTAATCTTCAAGCCGTTTGATCATGTTGAGTTCCTTCAGTTTTACTACACCGAGGCCGGTCAAAGAGCCCAGTCTGCTCTCAAGACTTATTGTGGTGTCTAAAAATCCTACATCAGATCACTTGTTTTTCTATCGCTTTTCTCTTGATGTGTGCTCTTCAATTCAAGTGTCTCGTCTGTGTTTGTTACTGTGTCGTCAAGTTCCTAGAGTTATTGTATTTCTGCAATAGCATGCTTTATGAAAAGAATGGCGAGATGCCATTCTCTGTTGGATGGAATACGATCTTGTTAATTAATTAAAAAGTTTATTTAAATTTATAACATATAAGATTGGTTAGACGGAGACATGCTAAAGTGTATGTATCAATCTTTTTTTTAATCATGAAATCAACTTATATACAAAACCCTTAGGCAACAAGCTGCGCCGCAATCCTCTTTTGAATCGTAAAAGCGATCCTAATGAAAACAAAGTTAGATGGATAATGTAATAATATGGTATTATAGCAATATTTAATACTATTTATAAGGATCTACAGCGTTTCTTTAAAATATCATGGCCGATTGAAAGATATGAAGCAGAGACTACGATGGGGAGCATAGCAGTGGAAGGAGAGCGAAGGTTGAAGATCATCTTCTAGAAACAATAGCCATTATGTTTACCACCCTTTACTCCAATTAGTCTCATTCCTAGTTCTACTCCAATCTAAGCTAAACTCTTTGTCTCAGTTGTTAGGAAATTGGGCTCAACTCCAATGACGGATTCAAAAATTTTTTTTTTGTGAGAGTTGCAAAAATTGGTAGGATAAAAAAAAAAGTTGGGACAAAATAATTCGGGTTAAAACAGGTTGAGTAAATCTAATTCATATTTTTTAGTTAACGGTGTTGTAAAATGTTTATACTTATCTAAATAAAAATGACGTTAGATTTAAAAAAACCATAAATTTCACCAATTGGTCGATAGCGCTTCCGACTTTCAATTTATACCATGCCACTTACAACTTTCAATTTATTGGCCGGTTGCACTCCAACACTAACCCAGTTTGCTGACATCAGTTGCCACATCATAAAAAAACCACGTCAAAAAAAGTCAAGTCAGATGCTGTAGGAACGTCCACGAACAGCTCGGGAACTTAAATTTGTTATCTATTGTCCGATTAGGCGGAAACTAATGACAAGTTAATCAAATAACAAAATTACTCGTTTAATAGTTGTTTTCATTGATCTAAAGTTCAATACATTCAAGATCCGGATCCGACAGAGCTTTCGCCGTCTCTGTGCCAAACTCTCCAACTACTTACAAATGAAATCACAAGGCATCTATTTATAGATTTGCAAGTTCGCTGGTGAAATACTAAGTTCGCCCGAAGATAGCACATATTCGGCCGAAGATGCTTGGAAGTTCGTCTGAACTTGACCTTAGTCAAGTTCGACCGAACTTGACTTCTCAAGTTATTTCTCAAGCGAACTTGTCCTAATCTTTACTTAAATATGCCTAGTTTCTAACAGTTTAAGCTCTAACCACTCAGACTCGATACATAATGATATTAATGACGAAGGCAACAGACATATGCACCAACAGACTCCCCCTTGGATGTTGCCGTAGTCATCTTGATGTAGATATCCCATTTTGATATAAGCACCAACAAACTTTCCCAAACATCCTATCTTTGGATATTGCCGTAGTCATCCTTAACATTTAAAATCTTCTGAGTCTTCCGATCTTTTTAGTTCTTTGAATAAACTTTAACGTATTGATCTTCAATCTCCATCTTTTTCTTCAAATTTATCTTGATAAAACTTTTAAGTTCCAAGCTCCTCCTTTGCTGTGAGCTATGCTCCCCCTTGCTTTAAGCTTTACTTTAGTACGTTTCATCCTGCTCCCCTAAAACTTTACTTCCTGTTTCAAAGTTCTTGAGCATACTAGAACACGTTTTAGATTTAAAACTTTGAAATTTTTATAACATTTAACAATTCAAATTTTAATCTCCATTTTAAAACCTTTTTAGTTATTCAAGTTCAACTTAATGACCTTGAAAACTCCTTACATTTAAAACCTTAAGCATTCTCATGATTTTCAATCATTGAAATCCACTTAGTTGATCAAGTCCAAATTAATGACCTTGAATACCAATATCTATCAACCAAGTCCAAATTAATGACTTCAGTTTGACAAACCGTTATGAACAATCTGATGTTTTTGTCAATTTTAAAGTTTCAAATTAATGATTTTTTTACCAGACTTCGATGATCCGTTCACCAACATTGGCTCGTTGAAAATCTTTTTGAATTTTTTTAAAGTAAGAAAGTATTTACAGAACTTTTAACAAGTAAAGTAAACTATGTACAAACATATTTACAGACATATTTTTGTGAATTCGTGTCTAAGGATCATATCAGTTGATTGAGACATATCACAGTACCGTTGACCTTTTATATGACTTTAAGTTTTAAACTCGTTTACCTAGATTGTCGAATGTTTGTCCTCTTAAGCTTCATCACGTTTCTCAATTGTTCCAAGATATGTTAGGTATGAGTTATGAAACTTGACTTAACTATGGTTCCCACCTCTTGAATATACTCCCGAATCCAGATTCCCTAGATTTCATCTTACAGGTGAGTATAGCGTAATTGATATCTGTATCTGGGTTATGCGAGGCCTTGAGAGCTCAGGTTAGTACTACCGTACATACAAAGAGATGAAGGCTCGTCCAGGTGTGTTCCACTTAAGGAATCTTTTCAGCATCGCAAATGATTAGATCTTTTGATTTTTTTAAGTTTGCATGTTATTTGGGGTTTTTAGCAAAAGCATTATAGAAGTTCTAGGCTATTGCTTCCGCAAAATCAGAAGAACTTGTATAATACCCCAGATATCAACTATCTATAAAGACCTCGTATCTCAGAATCAGGCAACCCTTCAATCGAAATTTCGGAGTACTAAGTCCATATATCCAAGATGTGTTAAACCACGAGATTAAGCAGTTGTAAAATTTAGTTTATATCTCGAAAACAATCTACTGAACATGTAAAGTCTATCGACACATCCACAGTAAGACTTGCTTACACTTTTAAATTTTACAAATCTTTAGCATACTGTGATAGTCTACTTATGTACTATCATTTCCTTTTTGACACCAAATTCTTTTTGTCTTTTTCATGTTTTTGTACTTTTTGAATTTTTCAATGTTTTTGAATTTTCAATTTTTTCATATATTTTTGATTTTTCAACAATTTTTAAAATTTTCTTACTCCCCTAGAATCAAAAACATATTTTTGGATTTTAGATTTAAAGAAATTCTTCTAAAAATGTAACAAACCAATGCGGATCCCGTGACCTCGTCGTCCGATCCTTTTTCTCAAACCTGTATCTGCAATTGTTTAACAAACAATCATTAGACTCAATTACCACTTGTAAAAGCAGTTTGAACTTGTAAGAACTTTGAAATCAGTTTTTCTGTTCAACGGTGTGGATTTTCGACTTTTCAAAATTTTCCTTTTTAACAACCACTTGTAATTTCAAAAATTTTCTTTTTACCTACTCCCCTCAAAATGACAAAGATATGACATTTATGGATAAATTAAAATAATATGAAGCTCCTCAATCCCGAATCAACTTTGATAAGCTGGATCTTGGAACTCCTGCACATGAAAGGATTTAGTTAAAAAGTTCAACCCAAGCCTTCTTGGTCTTGGGTTTTGGATATAATTCCTCATATAGCTCTTCGTAATCATTTTCAAATTCATCATCATAATCAAAATTTTCCATCAAACATTTCGTCCAATGTTAATTTTGAAACTTTATCGAACTTTTCTTTTTCTGTTTGTTTTAGAAAATCATTTTTCAATTTTGAAAGATCATTTTTAATTACTACTTCATTTGATTTGACATTTTTAGTTTTAGCAGTAACAGACTTTTCATTTTCAGACTTCTTTTTAGCCACCCAGGATTGTGACATACATCTAGCTTTCTTGATATAAAACCTCGAATCATCGTTTGTGTTTAACTTTGATTCATTTTTGAGTTTTATTTCAGAAACATATTCAGTCTTTGGTTTCACAATCTCTGGTTGTTTCTTTTTCTCAACCTCAAAATAACCACTCCTTCGTGGATACACAGGCTTTGACTTCGGACACTTGCGAGCAATGTGACCAACTTCATTGCATTTAAAGCAAGTCCGGTTATCATGGAGTGTCCACTAGTGGGTTTTATACCACTAGCCGATTTAGCCTGGTCACGAAGTTCTTTTTCTTTCTTGAACTCATCGTTTGATTGCTTACCAATCTTACCTTCTTCTTGAACCGTATTCGTTCCATACACAAAATTGATGTTTTTACCTTTGTATGCTTGGAACGTCGACTTTGAGTTCTTCATCGGTTCTTCTTCAGCTTCTAAACCCAGTCCAGCTCTCCTGTTCTCTGGAAAATCACCACCATTTCTACGGTAATTGTTAACATTCCGGTTGGGTTTATAGTAAAACCTCTCATTCTTTTCAAGATCATCTGATGAAACTTACAAAGTTTAAACAGTTTATCAATTTGATCTTCTTTTACATTCCGAATCGGAAAACTTTCTTCAAAGTTCAATCTATCAGATTCCTTAATCTTGTATAATACAACATTAGGATCATCACATAGATTACTTTCTGAAGATGTATCGTCACTTTCGGACTGTGAACAAGAACTGTTTGAACTTTCATCAGAATCATTTCCTAAAAAAAATTTCACCACATTATCTACAACCGCTTTAATGTCATCGTTTGATTTTGTAAAGTCCATGTCAATGTTCTCAGGCAATTCATCTCTCATTTCTGACAAAAGAAGAATGTTAAATGTCTTTTCAACTTCATCATCTTTCTTGCAACAGTAATTTTCAAGAAGTGGTGGAGGAACATTTCCGTACACTTTACATTTTGATTATTCACCATTTTCCTCCGACTTAATCGTAGGTAAAATGTGATCAATGACATAAGCATTAGTGGTATACGATTTTAGCAATTGACTTACTCGTTCAGTTTCAATTTTCAGAGCATGAAGCTCTCTTTTTGTTTCAGCAATTGTGTTAATGTACAAGTTAATTGCTTTTTGTATCAAGTACTGTGGCTTTTAACATTTTTTCATTAGCACCAAGTTCAAGATTAGCTTTCTCGACATTTTTATATTTGCCTTGTATCTTGTCATAAGCTTCTTTCATGTTTCTGTAATCATAACGAAAAGTTTCATTATGTTCAGTTAATTCTCTTATGATTTTGACCTTATCAAGGCATGGTTCACAAGGACTTGTGCACTTTGTGCAAGGTTTTTCAACCTTCACAATGTTCACAACTTCCTTTTCAGACATTCTTACCTCAGCTTTTACCTTCTCAGCTTCCTCTGTTTTCTTCTTTTCGAGATTTGCAAACTCCTCTTCCTCATCTGCATTTTCCAGAACAACATCAACATTTGACATTTCGGAATCTTCCATAACCTCAGCCATCATAGCAACTCCAGTTTTCTTGCCAATGTATCTGTTCCAGTCAAATCCATCTTCTTCTTGATTAGCAACAAGAGCTTGTTCAGTTTTCTTTGAAGATTTTTCTTCAATATCAACTTGTGTCTTCTTTGGATATGGTTTGTATTGAAGATCTCTCTTGTAGTAATCATTGCTGCTACCGAAAGGATTTTGGCTTCCACTTGCTTCTTGATTGCTA
The DNA here is from genome assembly GCA_947069175.1 of Scalesia atractyloides. Lineage (NCBI taxonomy): Eukaryota > Viridiplantae > Streptophyta > Magnoliopsida > Asterales > Asteraceae > Scalesia > Scalesia atractyloides. The sequence continues at coordinate 12,563,630 of CAMTDV010000017.1, forward strand.
CATTCGCGTTTGAAGTGTCCCTTTTGTCGACACATGAAGCATGTGACTTTTGTTTTGTCAAATCCAAGCTTGTTGCTTGAATTACCAATATCCCTCCCAGTAAGCGCCACGAATTTCATAACTCTTCGAATGATAGACGCAAGACTCCACTTGATATACATGAGTTCTAACTCTTCTTCATATACTTGATCGTAATCCTCGGCCGTCATTTCCGGATTACCGATCTTTCCTGCAACAAGTCCTTCATAAAATTCAAGAACAGTAGCAAGAAGTGCGATGTGTTGTTTCGCCACTTTTTCAGGAAATACGTTCTTCAAATTTACCGCAATGTTGCACTGGAAAATATTCGAGTCAGAACCAGCTTGGCTTGTCTGACTTTGAAAAGAAGGGCTTGAACTAGAACTTGGATAACCAACATAAGGAGAACTTTGATTCGGAGAAGAGTTTGTATTTGCACTAAAGGCCGTTTGAATTTTCGGACTTTGAATCGGAGTATCTTGAATACCTCCTTTGTAATAGACACCTACATCTTGGACAACATTAGCGTTTTTGGATTTCGCTATTTTCATCAGCTCCATTTCATGACCTTCTAATTTGTCGATGAAAGATGATAACTTGAAATGTCTCCAAGATGGACTATTTTTCAGAATCGTCAGATATGTCGTCCATTCCCCTTCTGGAAGTGCATCGGCCAACTTCTCGATTTGTTCTTCGTTAGATCTTTTGATATCATGCCTTCGCATCTGGACCAAAGGTGACAGTATCTATCAATCATTTGCTTCATAGTTTCACCTTTGATCATCGTGAAGATTTCAAATTCTTTCTTAATTAACGCCTTCTTACTCTTGATCATTTCATCACTGCCTTTGAATTTGTCACAAAGAGATTGCCATAATTCTTGTGAAGTGGTAAACTCTGGCAACAATATCAAAATATCTTCCATTACTGATTGTTGAATCAAGCTAATCATTTTCTTCTCTGCGACATAATTTGCTTTGTCGGTTGGTAAGAACTTGTTCGACGGAAGATCTTGATCACGTTCATTCTTTGGCCATTTGTAACCATCTTCAACTGCAACCCAGCTGTCGAATTGGTTTGCTTGTATCCAATTCAAAAACTTTTCCTTCCATCCTTCAAACTCATCTATACTCATTAGCTTCGGCGGTTTCTGAGTAGTACCCATTTCGTTGTTGATATTCATCTGGTTCGCCGCAAGAGTATTAGCATTTGATGATGAAGCTACTTGTGACACGAATACGTTGTGGAAATCTTCCATTTTGACAATCTGATGGATTATCTGAGAATATGATAAAAAACAACTTGGAAATTTATTAGTAACAAGCAAGTTCGGTCGAACTTGTGTGAAATTCAAAATTTTGATTTCACCTTTAACAAGTTCGATCGAACTTTAGTAAAATTTTCTGATTTTGTACAAACACTTTAAGTTCGGTCGAACTTGAAGAAAATTTTTTAAAATTTAATCACTTCGAACGGACTTGATGTTTAAAGAAACAAAACAACAAGTTCGGTTGAACTTAAGACTCAGTTTCAATGTTTCAACTAAGTTCGGTCGAACTTACGCAATATTTCAGCAAATTTAAGGAAGTTCGGTCGAACTTGGAGTTTAAACCTTGAAAAAACTAACAAGTTCGGGCGAACTCGATTAAAATTCAATGATTTTAGTCAAGTTCGGTCGAACTTGGTCTCAAGTTCGATGGAATTAGTTTTGACAAACATGGTTTTATTTGATATCAAAATGATTGAATTTGATGTCCAAACTCTTAGTGGTTTGCTATTAGTGTGTTTTACATGTCATATTCAAAAATCACCCATTTTTGACCGTGAAATCATCAAGAATATGAAAATGTTAAGAAAAATGATAGAATAGAGATGAAATAGAGAGATTATTGTCTTGATTCCAGCAAATTTAGGTATCCAGGCTCTGATACCACTTGTAGGAACGTCCACGAACAGCTCGGGAACCTAAATTTGTTATATATTGTCCGATTAGGCGGAAACTAATGACAAGTTAATCAAATAACAAGAATTACTCGTTTAATAGTTTTTTCATTGATCTAAAGTTCAATACATTCAAGATCCGGATCCGACAGAGCTTTCGCCGTCTCTATGCCAAAATCTCCAACTTTAAAATGAAATCACAAGGCATCTATTTATAGATTTGCGAGTTCGCTGGTGAAATACTAAGTTCGCCCGAAGATAGCACATGTTCGGCCGAAGATGGTTGGAAGTTCGTCCAACTTTACAACTTGACTTCTCAAGTTATTTCTCAAGCGAACTTGTCCTAATCTTTACTTAAATACGCCTAGTTTCTAACAGTTTAAGCTCTAACCACTCAGACTCGATACATAATGATATTAATGACGAAGGCAACAGACATATGCAGCAACAGATGCCACATCAGCGACCACCTCAGTGCCACGTCATGGAAACACTAGCTAGACATTTCTGACCAAAATTTCCGACAAAAACATTTTGGTCGGAAATTTCGACAAATTACTGACCAAAATAAAACCCTGATTTTTAGCAAGCATTTTCTAATTGTATACCGACAAAGAAATATATAGTCGGAAATTTGAAGGAAGTTTCCGACTAAGAAAAGAAAAAATAAAAAACTGTGGTCAGAAAATGATGGGAAAAGTTAAAGAAATAAAAAGGCTAATTCTATTGGTTTATTCTATTATTATTATTTTAATTATTGTTATAATGCCTTTATTAAAGATGATTATTGGTTAATTAAATGTTTTAATTAACATTATTGTATGCATGCATGTATGTACGTACGTGCGTACGTATGTCTATGTAAATATGTATGGTTATACATCTTTGTGTGTATCTATATGTATGCATCTTGTATGTGTATATGTATCTATATGTATGCATTATGTGTATGTATACATACATGTGTATGCATGTGTTTGTATTTGTATATATGTGTAAGTGCACGTGTATATAAGTGCGTATGTGTCTTGGTGTATATACAAGATAGTATACACGTACGTACGTTATATATAATACATATAAGTTTGTAATAAAAATTTTTCTTGTATAATTAAGGTATATACAACTTGGAACAAAAAACTACGTTTAAAGTTTGAAAAACAATTAAAAAAACATTTTTAGAAAATGGTCGGAATTTTCAGATAATTTTCCTGCAAAACTCAAAATTTAGTAGTTAATGACATTCAAGATATTTTTCGATTATACGTCAATAAAACACCTCACTTGTAAACCAAAGTTAAGATAAAGTAAATACTTATAAATCAATTGATTAATCCATCACTAAAACACAATTAGTGATTATTAATGCCTAACGCAAAATTACTTATCCACTCAATTTAATCTTTAATAGTTAACTAGATTTAGCATCTACTATAATGTCACATGGGCGTAAAACCGTGCCAAATAACACGAATGTCACACTACCCGCCAACAACAACCAATACTAAAGTTACGGTGTGTTAATGTGAAGAAATTAGGCTGAACGTAAAACATAGTTAGAAAATAATAATTAAGTCGATTTAGGACTCTGTGCGTAACGAACCTGTCAAATGAGAAAAATAGATGACATAAAAACGTTGAACCACACATGCACGTTGAGTCGTATTAACTCGCAAAATCTAGAACGAAGCATAAAACAAAACGTAAAAAAGTTGAACCACACACACACGTTAGCCGTGTTAACTCGAAAAATTTTAAACGAAACGTAAAACGAAAAAATCTGTGAAATATGAAAAGTGTGGGGACCAAAGTTGAAAGTAAAAAGTTGCGATGTTAAGTTGCAAAAGATGAAATTTGGGTTAAAAGTAAAATGTGAAATAGATTTTGATTAAAAGTGTAATATAATATTTTTATGAAAAACTCACAAAGCATTTGAGCACAACGCCTACATGCTTAAATATGTTGCAAATTTATAGTTTGTTAGTGACAACTTTAGGGTTGTCTAATGTTTGGCACGGGGTAATAGAATGGACGAGATAATAGAATGGATGAGGTAATGAAATTGATTATTACCATTCCATGTGTTGTTTGGTTACCATGTGAGAATCAAATAAATTATTACATTTTGTTGTTTGGTTGGCAAGAAAAGACAAAGGAATAAAATCAGATGGCGGTGGTTAGTGGCGGGCGATGATGGTGGGTGGTGATAGGTGGCAGTTGTACTGGCGGCGGTGGGTGGTGGTAGTGGTAGGTGGCGATGGTGGCGGGGGGTAAAAGCGGTGGTGGTGGTGGATGATGGTGACGATGGTGATGGCGGTGGTGGTCGGAGTGGTAGTGGCGGCAACAGTGGGTGGTGGCGGTGGCGGTGGATAGCGGTGGTGAAGGTGGGTGGTGATGGTGATGGTGGCGGTTGACGACGCTGGCGGAGGTGGGAGGCGGCGGTGATCGGAGGTGGAAGAGGCGATGATGGGTGGCAGACGTGGGTAACGGAGGTGATCGGTAGTGGCAGCGACGACGGTGGTAGAGGTGGGTAGCGGCGGTGATCGGAGGTGGCAGCGGTGATGGTGGATGGCGGACGTGGGTAGCGGCAGTGATCGGTAGTGTCAACATGGCGATGGGTGGTGGCAATGATCGGAGGTGGCCGAGGTGATGGTGTGTGGCGGTGACGGAGGAGGGTGGTGGCAGCGACGGTGACGGGTGGCAGCGACGGAGGTGGTGGTGGCAGAGGTGGTGGTGGTGATGGTTGCGGTGGCAGTAATGGTGTTGTCGGTGGGTGGCGGGTGGCAGTAGTAGGCGATGGTGGTTGGAGCTAGTCGGCGGTGGTGGGTAGCGGCAGAGGTGGGTGACCACGGTAGACGGCGGTGGTGGTGGATGTCGGTTATGTTGGTGCGTGATGGGTTGTGGTGTTGTTAAATGAATGGTGAAAAGTGAATTGAATGGAAAAAAATAGGGGGACAAATGGAATTATTTTGAATGAATGAAATGCCTTTTGGAATGGCGATCCCATTCATGGGCCAACCAAACACTATTTATTCATTAGATCACAATGATGTATTTCATTCCACCTCTCATTCTCCCATATCAAACTCTACCTTATTTATAACATTACTTGAACTATAGGGATATGATAGTGAAAAAATCTATCTGATCATAAAATCTTCAAATCACCCACGTAGTTCTCTCTCTCTCTCCGTCAGAAACGATCATTCGAAAACTTAACAATCGTCGGAAAACTTACTTCTCTTTCGTCTTACCTTTTCGATTATCGAAGATGCCTTCTGGTATTTGGAAAGGATCCAACAAAAAATATCGACAATTTTGTACTGTTTTAAGGATCCAGCTAATGCCTCGACAATCACTGGAAAAGTTTTGAATCAGCCCCCTTTTTTACTCTCACGTCATATGTATTTATTGTTAATCACACGCAGACAATTAACATTAATAAAAATAAAACCTTTTTAGAATTGATAAAACACACTCGATGTAGGTGGTTGGTTTATCATTGTGATCAATTTATTCACAATAAAGATATTAGTGAGGAGGGACTATTTTTATGTGAGTTAATATATATAATCCTGCTAAAATAGTTGATATAACCCTGAAAACCATATGTGCTAAATTCCGAATATGCTTACACGATATCATATAACTCGAGTTCACAATTTTTATATACTATAATATAATTTTCAACAATTCTATCCAATGAAGTTTGTACATTATGCTTCTAGGTGTGTACCCATTTTGTAATTTGTAGGTTTGGTCTTCTTATTGTAATTTGTAGATTTGGCCCACTGATACACACTCATACTGAAAAGTGAAAACCCTAATGTATCAATACTCTTTTCATTTTACTCCCCCACACACAAGTCTGAAAAGAGAGAGATAGGTTGAAAGAGAATTAAGAGAGAGAGGGATCCGAACACACTTCGGCGGCCTCGCTTAGCGGCGATGGGTGGTGGTTTCTATTCGGATGGTGATGATGACGAACGGTGGTGGTGGTTCGAGCAAGTGGTGGTTGGAAAAAAGTGGGAGGTTGGAGTGGCGGTGGTGTTTGAGCATGGAGGGTGGGAAAAGTGGTGGTCAAATCAGATGTGGGGGTTGTTGCTCCCTTGAAAACTTAAATGAATGTTATTCTTTTTTTACTAATTTAGTCAGCCAAGAATTCTAGCAAATTATTACTTGCAACCGTTTTTAACTTAAAAAATTATTTTTACATCAGGTGTTGGTGCACGGATATGCTCTTCAATTTGAGGAAAAAAAATATATTTTATCTTAGATTTGTGTGCTTATAAAGTACATGAAAAAGATTAATTGGATGTTGTTCTGGACCATTTATCATCAAATTCACATTCAATTTGGTTTGTTCTTATAAATGAATAGGTGCAACTCTCTGAGAAATTGATCAGCAATGTTCTCTTTAAGAAGGTTAGCGTATCTCTAATTTTTCATCACGTACACCAACATGGGAAATCATTTGGTTAAAATTTTGTTTGATCTTAGGTCATCTGTAGTCATAAAGTCCTTTAGGGGGCGTTATGCAACAAGTGACGGAGAGAGCAAAAAGGAGGCTAAATGGGGCTTTATATCACAAGAGAGTTTATGTAAATATATGTGTGTGAGTGGGGGACGAAGGGCAACGACGTGATAATTTTCGCGTGGAATCAAAAATCAAACCCCATAGCACTAGCTGTAATGGTGTTGCCTGGCGCTATGGGGCTTTATACCCCTCTCCGGCGTGATATAAGGCCCCATTACGAATGGTCTTATGGTTTTGTTTAATATGTGATTTTGTTCACTATGATTATAACAGTTTCACTTACCTGAAGAGAATTTAGTGATACAATTTGTGATTCAAGTTACTATCCTTCTTTCAACTTCTGTGAGACCTGCTATGTTGTTTTGTTAATTCCATTCAACCTGTATAGGTGCTAATCATGTTGTTTTTTATTCGTATATTGATTTGTTAATTTCATTCAACGTCTGTACGGCTGACCTTTGATTCTGGTCTACCTAAATTAAAAGTGTTAAAAATATATTCTTTAATGCAATTAGCATATATAACATTTTTAGTGGATTTATTGTCTGTTTTTACAATGGGTATTCTTACCTTTTTGTACTTGGTGTGTTGCTGCTGTTTTACAGACAGGAGGAGCCAACTGTTCAAGAAGGGCTTTATAATTTGTTGTGTCTAGGATTCATTTCACTTTTTTCGTCTGAGTCTTTTCTGTCTTTTCTGGTCTCTTTGGTAGTCTCTGTCCGTCTCTTCATTTGGCCGTCAAGATACAACCTGGTTGTGGTTGTTAATGACTTTAGGTTGAATAATTGTTTTTGGTCACACACATCACAATGTATGTTCGCCCATATCGACTACACCGACTACATGTCAATTTGGTTCGCCGCGGCGCAACGCGTGCGAGCCAGTTTTCTAGTTAAGACACTATTTATATTAAATAACTAAGTTCAATATCAAAAACTTTTTAACAAAAAATAACCTATGAACTTCGGAAAATAACAAATAACTTTTGGTATTCCCTTGCGCATTGAGGCATGAATTTGGCTGGTTTCAGTATGGAATGAATCAACATTAGGTTTAGCAGCTGAAAGTGAAAAAATCGAATACCAAACTGGTATAATATCGGACGTTATAACTTTTGGATATCACAATACGGGTATGGTGATACACTTGCCGCATTTTACGATACCAAAAAAAATACGTTCTTGCATATAGCAAAAACTTTTGATGTAAGCAATAAAAATGAATATTGGTATCGCAACCGAAGTTGTTCTCACGATACCAGTTCAGTTCATCACGTTAAAGAATGTAGATAAAAATAATTGACATGTTCGATTAAAAAAACTTTTATAAAAATATAGATAAAAATAAGCACATCAGAACGGTATATTCAATATTTTATAAAGTATTACATTATAATGTTAGAATAACAAAAGGGTAACGGCTTTACTTTATTCAAAAAAGTGAGCTATATAGTTTAAATAACATGTACATTTGTGTTTCAATTACTTGTACATCACTATGACAACATAGAGGATTCTGATAAAGAATAAACATCTACGAGTTATGACAACTAAGAGAACTTCGACTTCCCATACGAGTTTTGCCCTATTTTTAGCACACACCTAGATTAAAATTTCACAAAGACATCAGTTTTTTTATAGCATTGACGGCTGAAGTAAAAAAAAATTGGTTTTCTTTATGTTTTTTTGGAAAAATTGATTTTCTTTAGGTTGTTTGGTAAAAAAAAAATTAAAAAACCTTTCAAAAGGCCGAGTTCTCTAAGTTCTCACAACTCGTACGAGTTTTGGCTCAAAACACTTAAAACGTATATTACATGTTTATTTTTTTCAAAAAAAATGTCGGGAGGTTGATTTTCTGGTTTTCTCAAATTTTTAGGTTTTCTATCTAACTTATACCATATATATATATATGTGTGTTTAGTGTTGTGTGTATATGTGATATATATATATATATAGTATATATTGGGTCAATTTTTTCACAAACGTAGATGAAAATACTATATACACATTTGTAAATAAATGTAAAAAAATTGTCGAATCGGTAGTTTTGACTGATTCAAAATTGTTTTACGCGCTGGCGAAATTTTTTATGAAGATAAGTTTTTTTTTACGACTCATGTGAATCTGGGTATGCGACATTTTAAAATTTTTTTTTGCTGAAACAAGTAATTTTTATATGACTTTTGAGGAAAAAAATCAGAAAAACCTTTTGGATGGCCTAGTTCTCACGGTTCTTACAGCTCAAGGTGGTTCTTGTAAGTCCCAAAAACTCCATCGGATATCACTAACACAATCACAAGTGCGGAATACTAATGAAAGTGACAAGAACAAGAACAAACAAACTGATTAGATTGCACACGAGTATGAATCTTTCTGGTACAACTATCACACAATTCGGAGATGCTAAAAAGAACGGCCACTTGAATAACCCTAGTAACTGCCAAACGAACAACCCCACTAATGACCTAGGCTCACCCTTTATATAGTTACATGGGGTGACCTAAATACAAACTGGGCCAAGCCCACATGCAAACATTAACTAGACAAGCCCAAAACATTTAATTAGCCCACATGGCTTAACTGGATGCTATCTAACCCATTGGAAAACTAAGCCCAATAGCTTATAATTGTGTTTGATAAAGATAAGCGTAAACCTACTAATTATATGGCCTTACAATATCCCTCTAGGTTTATGTTGTCTTTATCAAACTGTTGTCTTCATCATGTCTCTGTGGGAAGATACTTCAACTTTTCATCTTCAAACTTGGGCCTTTATTCTTCTTAAACATGATCAACTTTACTTGAAAATCTTGTGAAAAGAATGCAAGAGGAGGATTCTCAGCAGCACTTCTCTTCTTCAATCTTTCTCATTTAAGCAGGTTTACTGGTACTTCTTCAAAAGGTACTATCATTGTCAGATGATAACTTGTATCAGGTTCTTCTTGTCACACCCCAACCGATGGTGGAAATATCGGGGCGTGGCACTAGGCGAACCAGATTGTCTGATAAGAAATTACATAACACTATTTAAGTGACAATATTTAGGAGTCAATATATCATACTATCAACATATAATCCTCAAATAAGTTACAAAATACCAAGTAATCTCATAAAACAATTCAAGTTCAATCTCCCCTAGATTCTATTACAATGCGTTTCTAAAAGTAAGGCCCTAAATCTAATTCAGCAAGAAGTCCTCAACTTGCCACTATGTTAAAATAAAATGTCAATACAATTAAGTAAAGGTGAGCATACAGGTTTGCGTACTATATAGATATAAAAGCGTTTAGCATACACCGCATGACATACGTAAGGTTGTGAACTATGTATCTACTAGATTCAAGTAAAGCAACAAACTGCGATTGATCAAGGCATGCGAACAAGTGTCCACATCCTAAAGAGAAAATAAATGCGAAATAAAAATGAGAGCCTTAACAGCCCCGGGCCTCCGGGTGGCGGGTCAACCTCTAGCAAGCTATCATGTTAAGGGTGGCATACTAGCAATCAAGTAACACATACAATTTAGCAGATTTCACGTATAGTCATGTATAATGGATTGCGAATAAGAGTTTGCGTTGTGTGATGTGATTTGATATAGAACATATGTGACACCCAAAAGTGTGTTTAAGTGTAAAAGGGTTCAAGTATACTCACAGTTGGTGCGAATTGGGATAGATACGGGTTCTGAAGTAAGTTGAGGAGTGCGCTGGATCAGCCTGTAAGCAAAAAGAAGGGCATCAGTCTTCCGAAAAGCTGAAACGGTTAACGGTTGAAAGAACAGTAGACAAGTTCGGGTGAACTTGTACCTTGGGGTACAAGTTCGGGCAAACTTGTGCTATTATTCTTGGAAGGGTACAAGTTCGGACGAACTTGTCCTGATTCCTTAGAATCAGTACAAGTTCGGGCGAACTTGTGTGTTTTTGTCAAAAATTGATCAAGTTCGGGCGAACTTAGTCACCAATCTGGTGACAAGTTCGAGCGAACTTGATGTCTTCCGAGCGAACTTGACTATTTTGTCATCCAAATCGTGCGTTTTCGCGTTGTTTGCTGAGGAAATCGAGTGTCCATCCCTCCAACCTTAAGCTACTGAGCAAAACCTAGGCAGAGAGGTCTTTTGGAGCGAGTTTTAGCCATTTTACAGAAAATCGGACTAATCCGGGCGAACTTGATGGTTCGTACGGGTTAGTCCAGTTTGTGCAAAGTGACGATTTCGTTCTTGTGCATCCGGATCTAAGATCTTGCTTGACAACGCCTCGTTCCACTTCAAAGTGAACGTAACATACATCATTTAGTCGAATATTGTATAAAAATCGATGTTTAAAAGGGTTTTACTTAAATCTAAGTGTAGATCTAAGTGAAAACAGGAGTTTTGTATAAAAAGATGAAGATTTTCGTAAACAGAAGAGTTTTGATGAAATCGAAGGTAAAACCTTGTGCAAAATCGTTGTAAACGTTGTTGTTGCATGAAAACGAGTTGATTCTTACTTAGAAAACGAAAGTATTCGATCGGGAGAGCTCTGAGCAAACTTGGTCAGCAAGGGGAGCATGAATGGGAGCTGGGTATTTATAGGAGAGGTGAGAATGAGCTGGAAATGGTCAAGTTCGGGCGAACTTGTCTCAAGTTCGGGCGAACTTGTCTCAATTCGGGCGAACTTGTCTCAAGTTCGGGTGAACTTGATGATTTTCCTTGATTTGGGGGCCATTTCGGGCGAACTTGCTTTTGAGCTGAGTTCTAATAGCCCGAGCAAGTTCGGGCGAGCTTGGTGTTACCAAGTTCGGCCGAACTTGGCCTATTGGCGAAGTTCCATTCGTTATTTTCACGTTAAGTGTTCGTTTGGCGATTTGGTTCGTATTAGATAGTTATATAAGCGTTTTAGCGAAGCAATAAGCGTTATATTACCATTGAATTGAGAGAGAGCGAGTTACGTGAGCGTGCGAGCGTTTTAGCGATAACAAACCATAACATAAATAAACATAACACACATAAAACATAATTCCACATAATTAACTACGTTTTTGCGATGCGATGGCACAAGTGGTTATTGTACAACAACACCCTTGGCTACTAAAGTAACACAGTTACTTGTGATTACGTTGAATTAGCGATTAGTAAGCGATTAGATGCGATATAGTTGTGACAAAATATAATTAACAAACATAACCCATTTCATTAATCAACTCTCGGATTTACAACGAAAGGTAGAAACGGAATAAACGGAAAAAAGATAACAACTAGTTTACGAGTTGTTACAGTCTCCCATACTTTAGGAAATTTCGTCCCGAAATTTAAGTAGTGGTTGTAACAAAGAGATGTTGATATTTAGCTTTCATATCACTTTCCAATTCCCAAGTGAACTCGGCACCACGTTTGCCTTCCCATTAGACCTTCACAATCGGAATGCGAGAGCGTCGTAGTTTCTTGGGTCTCTCGGTCCATGATTTCAACTGGTTTTTCCATGAAGTGAAGAGTCTTGTTTCTTTGCAAATCCTCGAGAGGAACATGGAGATTCTCTTCAGTTAGGCACTTCTTGAGGTTTGAGACGTGGAAAGTCGGGTGTACGTTGCTGAGTTCCTCCGGTAATTCGAGTCGGTAGGCCACTTTGCTAATTCTTTCCAGAATCTTAAAGGGACCCACGTATCGTGACGCTAGTTTCCCTTTCTTTCCGAAGCGGATCACACTCTTCCAAGGTGCAACCTTTAAGAGAACGTGATCTAGTACTTCGAGTTGTAGGGGCTTACGGCGTTTATCGGCATAAATCTTTTGACGATTCCGAGCTTTCAAGAGATTGTCTCTGATTTGGAGGAGTTTGTCTGTCGTTTCTTGAATTAGCTCGGGACCGGTGATTTGTGCTTCTCCGATCTCGTGCCATGCAATAAGCGATCGATATTTTCTTCCATATAATGCCTCAAAAGGAGCCATTTGAATACTAGTATGATAACTATTATTGTACGAGAATTCTATTAAAGGTAAATGCGTATCTGAATTACCACCGAAATCTATGATGCACGCACGAAGCATGTCTTCGAGGGAGCGGATCGTGCACTCAGTTTGACCGTTGGTTTGAGGGTGAAAAGCGGTACTGAGATTAAGCATAGTTCCGAGAGCGGATTGAAAAGTCTCCTAGAGACGTGAGGTAAAGTGACCATCGCGGTCAGAGATGATGTCACGAGGCGTCCCGTCTCGACATATGACTTAGTAGGTATACATTCGTACTAATTGATCCACCTTAAAGTCTTCTCGTATGGCAATAAAGTACCCAGATTTAGTAAGACAATCAAAGATAACCCAAATGCTATGGTGACCAGAGGAGGTGCGAGGGAGTTTCGTAACAAAGTCCATAGCTGTACTCTCCCACTTCCACATCGGTATTTCCGGTTGTTCGAGCAAACCAGAGGGCCTTTGATGTTCGGCTTTAACTTTCGAACAAGTTAAGCACTTTGAAACGTAAACAGCGATATCCTTTTTCATGCCCGGCCACCAATACTTAGGACGAAGGTCCTGGTACATCTTGTCGGCTCCAGGTGAATGGAGTATCGAGATTTATGAGCTTCGGTTATTAGCAATTCTCGGAGATTATCACGGCTAGGAATCCAAATAGGATCGAGGTAGTAGTAAATGCGGTTGGGTTTAACTACGAGCTGAGTTTCGGCACCACATTTCATTTCTTCTTGCAGGGTATTCTCATTAAAACAAGCAAACTGGGCGGAGCGAATCATAATTTCGAGATCATTCAAAGCTTGAGAGTCACGGACACTATACACATAGCTTCGTCGACTTAGAGCATCGACTACGACGTTAGCTTTGCCAGGATGGTAGCGTGTCTCACAATCGTAATCATTGAGAAGTTCAACCCATCTGCGTTGGCGCTCAACATTGAACTTTTAACCGAAAAGAAAAATGAGTTGCCTAAGAGCATTGATATAACCTACACGAGTGATGATGGCGAAGCAGTGGTTAAGCAAGTTGTTGATAATGTCTTGAGTGAATCTGATGATGGCAGCTTTGAAAGCGCCAACTCGAGTTCGAACAATTCTGATTCACAATCCGAAGATGACGATACATCATCGGAAGATAGTTTAAGTGATGATCCTAATGTTGTCATGTACAAAGTTAAGGAATCTGATAGACTATACTTCGACGATAGCTTTCCGATTCGGAATGTGAAGGAAGATCAGCTTGACAAATTCTTCAAACTCGTGGAAGTTTCATCGGAAGAGTTGGAAATTAAGCAAAAGAAGTTTTACTCCAAACCTAAAAGAAACAACTACCGAAGGAACGGTGGGGATTTTCCTGAAAATAGGAGAGCTGGGTTGGGTTTGGATGTGGAAGAATAACCAAATAAGAAAATGTCACCATTTCGCGAATACAAAGATAAAAACATGACATTCGTTTATGGGACAAACACGGTTCAAGAGGAAAGTTCGATTGGAAAACAGTCAAACGATGAGTTTAAAAAGCAAAGGAACTTCGAGATAAGGCCAAAGCCGCAAGTGGTGTAAAACCCACTAGTGGATATTCTCATGATGATCGGACTTGCTTTAAGTGCAATGAAGTTGGTCACATCGCACGCAAGTGTCCCAAATCTAGGCCGGTCTATCCTCGAAGGAAAACAAGTTCAGATGTTGTAAAACCTAAGCAACGAGAGTTTGTAAAACCTGTCACAATTTTGAAAAGAAATGAATCTAAACTTGAAGTTAAACCTAAAACTAAATTTGAAAACTGTGGTAAACAGTTCACAGTGCATTTCGATGACAAAGAGTGCATGATATTAAAGTCGGGTTTCAAAATTCCGGATGATTGGATTCTCATACGTGCGCCGCGAGAAAATGACCTTTATGTGTTAGATATGGGCAATGCTACAACATCATCAAAATCGGCACAATGTTTTGTAACTAAATCCATGGAGAAAGATTCAATCTTATGGCAAAGAAAAATGGGGCACATTCATTTGAGAAAAATGAATTTTCTGGTTCCTAACGATTTAGTCGAGGGGGTGAATCTTCAAAGCTTCCACAAGACGAATCACTGTCTGGAATGCAAGAAAGGGAAGCAGGAGAAGAAATCTCATCCAAAGAAGATTCCGAATTCTATTAAGCTGCCGCTTGAACGTCTGCATATGGATCTTTTTGGACCGGTAAATGTACGAAGTATTTCTGGAGATCTATATTGTTTGGTTGTGACGGATGACTACTCTCGATATTCGTGGGTTTTCTTTCAAGAATTAAAGGATGAAACGTTCGATAATTTGGTGATTCTTTTCAAGAAGCTCGAAAATCTTTATCATCTGCCTATCAAACGGATTCGAAGCGATAACAGCACGGAATTCAAGAACAATAAGATGAAAGAGTTTTGCAACGCCAAAGGGATTTTGCACGAATTCAGTGCACCTTATACTTCACACCAAGATGGAGTAGCTGAGAGGAAGAATAGATCTTTGATCGAAACAGCAAGAATGTCACACCCCGACCCGCAGCGGAATAAGAGTCGGGGCATAATTGGGTTATCACCAAAGCTCATGATGTTTACTAAAATGTTTCATATTTATTAAATTCAAATTACAACTTCAATATTCAAAACAAGTTCATACAATTACAAGGAAAAAGAAAACTAAGTAAAACAATCCAAAGCCTAAGCTGATTTATTCTTCTAGGCCGTCCTATATGTTTCTTGCTTCAACTGGATCACCTGTATTATGTGTAAAAATGGGGGATTTTGGGTCAACAAAAGCTGGCGAGTGAACCTTGTTAAAAACATTTGTTATTGATTCCTTGTTGTATTTAATATGAAAAAAATTGTGCAATAATCATATGTGAGCAAACGTAAATGAATAAACAATCACAAACCACCTTACTTGAGTATATGACATGAATGATAATGTATTGTGAGATCAAGGCTCAATCAAACGGAGCCGATCGTATGTTGGCAACGTCACGTTCCGCTCATAGGTAATGGGGAACGTGCGAGCCTATGATGATGTATGTGAGATCAAGGCTCAATCAAACGGAGCCGATCGTATGTTGGCAACGCCACGTTCCGCTCATAGGTAATGGGGAACAGACGAGCCTATGATAATGTATGTACTGGAAATGATAAATTTAATCTAAACATTAACCACACAAACAATTGATACATATTGGATACACATTTGATCATGGATATGATGGATGCACAAGTGTTTTAATGTAATAAATAATAAGCGACACATGATACACCCCAAAATGTGATTAAAACGGGGAATTGGTAGAGATTCACTCACATTGGGTGCGTTCTTTTGATGATGTTGAATGCGCACGAGTTTCGGGATTTAATCGACATGGATAAACTAACCTAAAATAATAACGAAATGGTTCGGTAAATAAGTGGATTTTATTAACAATTTTAATAGGATTTTTAGATTTATTTTTGTGAGTTTAAGGTCATTTTCTAACTTTAAAAATATTATTTTTAAGTATTTTTAATTTATTTTTAAATTAAATAAATAATAAAAAAATAAAAAATTTGACTTTTTTGCTGACCGTTGACCGTTGACCGGTCCGTTGACCGGTCGGACAGTGGTAATTGTTGTGCTGAGTGAGGTTCGAACCCGGGACCTCTCGTACGCGTGCACGCAGCTCTATCAACTGAGCTACGTGTCTAACCCGAAATATTCTATGTTTTAATTATATATATATACTAATTAAATGTTAATTTATTTGGTTTATATTAAAAGGATTTAAACTGGTTGAACCGGTTGCAGGGAAGCCGGATCGAACTCGGGTCCTTTGGTTTGTAAGCGCACAGCCCAACCAGTTGGGCTGTGTGTCTTATCTGTTTAATTTACGGTTTATTTTAATCTTATAGACATACCGTGGCTTGATCTGATTCTGTTTAAAAAAATTGGTTTTAATTCGGAAAGTCGGTGCGTTTGTAAGGTTCGAACTCGTGACGTGCGCTATGTGTTTGCACACAGTCCACCGCTGTCTAACCCGGTTTAATATCTTGTTTTAATTAAACTTATACATAATATTCAACTTCGTCTTCTTCATTCAAAGACACAGACAAACGATATTCGATTGTTCTGGTTTAAATCGTTCGTCGAACATATAAGTGGTTGATATGTAATGGATAAAAAACATTACGAACAGACTGTTTTTCTCAGAATTCCGGCAATGGTCCTCGGCTCTGATTTGTGAATTCCGTCTGATTGAGTCAATTAACAATTTTGATCGATGAGTTGTGAAATTAAATGACTAAACAAGAGTTATCAGGAGGTTTAGATGATTATACCGATTTACAGTGTGATTTCGGAAATGTCCAGAGATTTTCCGGTGAGTGCAGAATATCCGGTAACGTTGTCTGGGACCGATTCTGGTTGAAGGATTTAAGTTAGTATAAGTCTAACAATGGATTGAAAACGAAAGAGTCGAGAAATTTACCGATTTGATGTATGTCTCGGTTTTCCGGCGAAAGTCCGGCGATAGCAGATAGTAATTCTGACGAACAGAAGTTAGAGTGAAAATGAAATTGAGGGTGTTGTGAGTGTTTCCGAGATGTGAGGCGATGATATTATCGGTGTAACTTGAAAATAAATTTCATTTCGGTTTTAACTTTCAACAATCATATGAATCGAGGCATTGAAGATTGAATTGATTAAAACGTGGGCTGTAAATGACATTGAATCATCGGTTATACTCAGAACTCGCGACCACACCAAAGGTTTTCTGGTTATTTGAAAGCCGTTGAGCGGTTTCAGTTCTTGGCGCAAACAGATGAATTCACGGTGCAAGTTAAGTTTTATTTGATGCATTGATTACACAAACGAGTCAAGTGGCGGAGTGGTTAAGTGTTTGTTTGATAAACTAGCTGACCCGGGTTCGAAACCCGGCAGCTTGATATTATTTTTTTTGCACTTATTTTTCCTTTTTAATAATTATAGTTTCTAATATATTTATTAAATATGTAATGCTTAAAATTAATATTAATCATAAATACGCAACGAAATTTTATAACTGATTATTCGATTAATAAACGAAGCGGGTTTTGGAAACCCGTTTTTCGACGGATGTTACAGTGTCCCCTACTTTTAGAAATTTCGTCCCGAAATTTAAGTAGTAGTGGTAACAGGAAAAAGATGCGGTATTTTTCGCGCATTGAGTCTTCACGTTCCCAAGTAAACTCAGGTCCTCGTTTCGACTCCCAACGTACCCTAACAATTGGAATACGACTCCGTCTTAAACGTTTTTCTCCGAAGTCCATGATCTCTACTGGTCTTTCAATGAAGTGCATAGATTCATCGATCTGAATATCTTCTAGGGGAATATGGAGGTTTTCATCGGCGAGTCACTTCTTTAAGTTTGATACGTGGAACGTGGGGTGAATTCTGTTGAGTTCTTCTGGTAGGTCAAGCTTGTATGCTACAGGTCCTACTCTTTCGAGTATCTTGAAAGGTCCTACGTAGCGTGGTGCTAGCTTGCCCTTCTGGCCAAAATGAACTACTCCCTTCCACGGTGATACTTTTAAAAGTACATGATCACCAATGTTAAACTCCAAGGGCTTTCGTCGTTTGTCTGCATAACTCTTTTGACGACTTTGTGCCGCTAGAAGATTGTTTCGAATTTGATGGATCTTGTCTGTTGTTTCTTGAATCAATTCTGGACCGGTGATTTGAGCTTCCCCAAATTCGTGCCAACATACTGGAGATCGGCACTTACGACCATATAACGCTTCGAAAGGAGCCATGCCGATACTTGAGTGATAACTATTGTTGTACGAAAATTCAACTAATGGTAGATGAGCGTCCCAATTCCCTTTGAAGTCTATGACACATGCTCGAAGCATATCTTCAAAGTTTGGAGGGTGCGTTCAGATTGTCCATCAGTTTGAGGATGATAAGCGGTACTGAGGTCTAATCGTGTACCCAAGGCAGCTTGTACGGCTTGCCATGTTCGTGAAGTGAAACGACCATCACGATCTGAAATGATGCTTAAAGGTACACCATGACGGCTTACGATCTCGCTGATGTAGATACGAGCTAACTTCTCGTTCTTGAAGTCCTCGCGAATCGGAATGAAGTGAGCTGATTTTGTAAGATGATCAATGATTACCCATATAGTGTCATACCCACTGGAGGTGCGAGGTAACCCGGTAATGAAATCCATAGTTATGTTTTCCCACTTCCATACAGGTATTTCGGGTTGGACTAGAAGTCCTGAGGGTCTTTGATGTTCAGCTTTTACTTTGGAACATGTAAGGCACTTGGAAACAAAAACAGCAATATTCTTTTTCATGCCAGGCCACCAGTAGGTGTATCGAAGGTCTTGATACATCTTGTCGGCTCCTGGGTGTACAGAGTACCGTGTTTTGTGCGCCTCATTCATAAGGAAATCACGAAGGTATCATGATCGGGAATCCATATGCGATTTAGATAGTATAGAATACCGTCGGATTTAGTTTCGATCTTAAGTTCAGCTCCACAAGACAGCTCCTTGCGTACGTCGTTTTCTGTTACTGAAACATGTTGAGCTTCTTGGATTCGATCTTTGATGTCGGTTATGATTTGCGAACATAGAAGATGAATGGAGTTAACATAAACTTTTCGACTGAGCGCATCGGCCACCACGTTTGCCTTGCCAGGATGATACCGAATTTCACAGTCGTAGTCGTTAAGAAGTTCGACCCATCTTCGTTGCCTCATATTCAACTCCTTTTGGTTGAAGATATGTTGGAGACTCTTGTGGCCAGTGTATATTTCACACTTGGTACCGTAGAGATAATGTCTCCATATCTTGAGAGCGAACACAACGGCTCCAAGTTCTAGGTCGTGGGTGGTGTAGTTCTTCTCATGAACTTTGAGTTTCTAGAAGCATAGGCTATCACTTTTCCCCTTTGCAATAATACACAGCCTAGTCCTTGTCCTGATGCGTCGCAATATACTACAAAGTCATCGCAACCTTCGGGGAATGCGAGGATAGGCGCGTCACAAAGCTTTTGCTTAAGGGTTTGGAAGGCTTCTTCTTGTTTAGGTCCCCATATGAAGGGTTTTCCTTTATGAGTCAAAGCCGTGAGTGGTACAGCAATACGGGAGAAATTTGCAATGAAACGGGGATAGTAACCAGCCAAACCAAGAAATGATCTTACTTCGGTAGGGGTACGTGGCGCTTGCCATTCCTGTACTGCTTTTATCTTTGAGGGGTCGACATGAATTCCCTTGTCATTGACGACGTGTCCAAGGAATTGTACTTCCCTAACCAGAATTCACATTTCGAAAACTTAGCGTACAGCTTTTCTGTCCTTAAGAGTGTAAGGATGAGTCGAAGGTGTCGTTCATGATCAGACTTAGACTTTGAGTAGATGAGGATGTTGTCGATGAAGACTATGACAAAACGGTCGAGATAGGGTTTGCAAACTCTATTCATTAGATCCATGAAAACAGCTGGGGCGTTGGTTAAACCAAATGGCATGACCATTAATTCGTAATGACCATAACGAGTTCGGAAGGCGGTCTTCGGGACGTCTTCTTCATGTACTCTGAGTTGATATCCAGAACGAAGGTCGATTTTTGAAAAACAGGTGGCGCCCTGAAGTTGATCTAGAAGGTCATCGATGCGAGGTAATGGGTAGCGGTTCTTAACCGTTAACTTGTTGAGTTCTCTGTAGTCGATACACATGCGAAACGTTCCATCTTTATTCTTCACAAACAGAACAGGTGCACCCCAAGGCGATGAGCTAGGACGTATGAATCCTTTGTCAGTCAGCTCTTGCAGTTTACTGGCCAGCTCTTGCATTTCTGATGGGGCTAACCTGTAAGGAGATTTTGCGACTGGTGTAGCTCCAGGTATAAGATCAATGCGGAATTCGACTTCCCTCACGGGAGGAAGTCCTGAAATGTCGTCAGGAAAAAC
The DNA here is from genome assembly GCA_947069175.1 of Scalesia atractyloides. Classification (NCBI taxonomy): domain Eukaryota; kingdom Viridiplantae; phylum Streptophyta; class Magnoliopsida; order Asterales; family Asteraceae; genus Scalesia; species Scalesia atractyloides. The sequence goes on from CAMTDV010000017.1 coordinate 12,584,006, forward strand.
TTGCGGAAAATCTTTTACTACTGGGATGTCTTCGAGTTTCTTCTCCTTGGTTCCCTTTTTGACGACGTGAGTTAGGAATGCGACATAATTCTTGCGGAGATATTTTCGGTCTTAAAGACAGGACATTAATTTGAGTCCTTTCGAAGGGGTTTCTCCAAAGATTCGCAGAGTCTGACCGTTTGTAAGAGGAATGCGAATAAACTTTTCGCGGCATACAACTTCAGCATGATGTTGGCTGAGCCAGTCCATACCTATTATAATGTCGAAACTTCCCAACTTCATAGGAATGAGGTCAACTGGAAAATCGTGCTCGTTTAGGGTGAGAGTACAATTGCGTATAATAGAGTTTAATGAGACAGGTTTTCCGTCAGCAACTTCTACCGTTATGGATTCCATGAGTTTATCACGAGTTTGGTTGAGGTTGGGTTCAAATTCTAAGGACACAAAACTCTTATCCACGCCAGTATCAAATAACATGGATGCATAACTACCATTGATGAGAAACGTACCGTTAACCACGTTGTTGTCAGCCCTAGCTTGATTGGTGTTGATGTTGAAAGCTCTTCCCCTAGCAGGTGGAGGAGCTTGGTTAGCCTGGTTTACTGGATTTGCTTGAGCTTGGGCATGGATGATGTTCACCAAGCATGGACAGGTGTTCCTGAAGTGGTTCGGGTCTCCACAGTTGTAACAAGCCCGCATAGGTTGCATCATGGGGTAGTTGGGTTGGTAGCAGGATTGGGCTACATGTTGGGCAGGTGGTAGGAGTAAAGGTTGTTGGGGTTGACCCACTATCTGATGGTGGGTTTGGGTTGAGGGCTGATTGCGGTTCGTTCGCTGAAGTGTGCGACAGGTTTGGATGGTGTGACCCGCACGGCCACAGCCGGTGCAATGCTGGCAGGGATGTTCGGGAAAGTGATGGTATTGGCAACAGTTGCATTTTGGGTATTGGCCGGAGTATGGCTTTTTATATGGTGTAGCTGAGGGGGCAACTTGGGTGACGGTGCAGCAGTGATAGGGAGGTTTGTTTGTGTGACAGCAAAGTTTCTGCCGTTTCGTTTCCTCTTACTAGCAAACTTTGAGGAGGAGGTGGAATGGTTTGAAGTTTGGCCCTCAATGGGGGATTTCTTTTTCTCATCCTTAAATTTGCCGTTTCAGATGCGATTCTCGGTAAGCTCGGTAGCTAGTTCCATAGCGGCTTCAAGTGTTGCAGGTGAAGTGCTTAGTACCGAGTCTTGAATTTTTGAGGGGAGGCCTCGAATATAGTGTTCAACTAAGCGGTACACTGGGGTGAACAAGTTGGGGATCATTTGGTTCAACTCTAAAAACCTTTTGTTGTAGGAAGTATGATCTCCTTCCTTTTGCTTTAACGAGTGGAATTCATCCTCTAACTTTTTGATCTCGCTTCTTGGACAGAAGCGTCTCGTCATGATTTCCCTTAACTCCTCCCATGTTAAGGCCATTGCATCTTCGATTCCTCTCTTACCTTTTTCTGTATTCCACCAGGTAAGAGCTACTCCAAATAGTCTCCCGGTTGCGTAACGTACCTTGCGATCCTCGGGACAATCGCAATTGAGGAAGGTGTTTTCCATTTCCTCAAACCAGTGGAGGAGAGCAGTGACACCTTCGGTCCCTTCATATTTCGGGGGATCGCAAGACTTGAAGTGTTTGTAAGAGCACTTTTTGGAGGGAGGGTTGTCGACGTTCTGGTCTTCTTGATTGGGAGGGTTGATGGGATTTGCGGAGAGAGCTTGTTGGACTTGAATTACGATGTTAGGAAGCACCGCGGCCATTTGTTTTGCGATTTGGGTGGCCAAGCGTTCGTTTGACCTTCCTGACTTTCTACCCCCACGTTGCTGCCTAGCCGACATCTACAGGAACATACATAAGAAGATTGTGAGTTTAAGGAGTCTTTTTAGGTGTCATGTGTCGTCAAATGAATAAAAATAACATAATTATCAATAATGCAACTACATCCATAGGATGTCTTGGGTTTGCTCATGTTTGGGCCTCCAATGTCCCCCATACCATCGCCTGTATAGTCATGTGGGCCCCATGACTATTGGCTTAGTAGGATTCACATTGGTGTTGGCGGTTTAACACTCGCATCACCCGAATGAAAACCATGAAATATGATTGCGAGATGTATGGTAGGAGGGTGTCCAGGTATAGACACAATGACAACTCAAAGTGGGGTTAGCTCACACGACGTTTGGTATAGCATGCTTTGGCCTAATAGGTCCTTCATACTCTCATCGTTAGTCCCCAGGTAGGCAAACTGGTCCTTTATTTTGGATTTATACGAATGCCAAGCCTAGACAGGACGTTCCGACTACCGGTACTTGTACCCTTCCAGTTACTACATGCCCGTCATGAGAACTCACTTTGATGTGATTTGAAAATACAAAAATCGTTGCAAAAAATCATAAGAATTGTGTGTGTGTGCTCTCATGGATATGATATGTTATGAGGATATGATTCATGATGAGCATTGTATAATAATATGTACTTATGAGCATGCTTGCATAACATTAAATGTAACAATAAACATAAAGCATATAAACTTTTGTATGTAACACATAAAAAAATTTAAAATTCTAATCAACTATAGTATAGGCTCTAAGGGTCTAATAACCTATCCTATATCCCTATAGTCATGGCTCTGATACCAATCTGTCACACCCCGACCCACAGCGGAATAAGAGTCGGGGCATAATTGGGTTATCACCAAAGCTCATGATGTTTACTAAAATGTTTCATATTTATTAAATTCAAATTACAACTTCAATATTCAAAACAAGTTCATACAATTACAAGGAAAAAGAAAACTAAGTAAAACAATCCAAAGCCTAAACTGATTTATTCTTCTAGGCCGTCCTATATGTTTCTTGCTTCAACTGGATCACCTGTATCATGTGTAAAAATGGGGATTTTGGGTCAACAAAAGTTGGCGAGTGAACCTTGTTAAAAACATTTGTTATTGATTCCTTGTTGTATTTAATATGAAAAAAATTGTGCAATAATCATATGTGAGCAAACGTAAATGAATAAACAATCACAAACCACCTTACTTGAGTATATGACATGAATGATAATGTATTGTGAGATCAAGGCTCAATCAAACGGAGCCGATCGTATGTTGGCAACGTCACGTTCCGCTCATTGGTAATGGGGAACATGCGAGCCTATGATGATGTATGTGAGATCAAGGCTCAATCATACGGAGCCGATCGTATGTTGGCAACGCCACGTTCCGCTCATAGGTAATGGGGAACAGACGAGCCTATGATGATGTATGTACTGGCAATGATAAATTTAATCTAAACATTAACCACACAAACAATTGATACACATTGGATACACATTTGATCATGGATATGATGGATGCACAAGGTTTTAATGTAATAAATAATAAGCGACACATGATACACCCCAAAATGTGATTAAAACGGGGAATTGGTAGAGATTCACTCACATTGGGTGCGTTCTTTTGATGATGTTGAATGCACACGAGTTTCGGGATTTGATCGACAAGGAAAAACTAACCTAAAATAATAACGAAATGGTTCGGTAAATAAGTAATTTATTAACAATTTTAATAGGATTTTTAGATTTATTTTTGTGAGTTTAAGGTCATTTTCTAACTTTAAAATATTTTTTTAAGTATTTTTAATTGATTTTTAAATTAAATAAAATAATAAAAAAATAAAAATTTGACTTTTTTGCTGACCGTTGACCGGTTCGGACAGTGGTAATTGTTGCGCTGAGTGAGGTTCGAACCCGGGACCTCTTGTACGCGTGCACGCAGCTCTACCAACTGAGCTACGTGTCTAACCCGAAATATTTTATGTTTTAATTATATATATATACTAATTAAATGTTAATTTATTTGGTTTATATTAAAAGGATTTAAAACTGGTTGAACCGGTTGCAGGGAAGCCGGATCGAACTCGGGTCCTTTGGTTTGTAAGCGCACAGCCCAACCAGTTGGGCTGTGTGTCTTATCTGTTTAATTTACGTTTATTTTAATCTTAAGACATACGGGCTTGATCTGATTCTGTTTAAAAAAAATTGGTTTTACTTCGAAAAGTCGGTGCGTTTGTAAGGTTCGAACTCGTGACGTGCGCTATGTGTTTGCACACAGTCCCCGCTGGACTGTGTGTCTAACCCGGTCTAATATCTTGTTTTAATTAAACTTATACATAATATTCAACTTCGTCTTCTTCATTCAAAGACACAGACAAACGATATCGACTGTTCTGGTTTAAATCGTTGCGAAACTATAAGTGGTTGATATGTAATGGATAAAAAAAATTACAGGAATCGAACGTATCGAACAGACTGTTTTTCTAGAATTCGGCAATGGTCTCGGCTCTGATTTGTGAATTCCGTCTGATTGAGTCAATTAACAATTTTGATCGATGAGTTGTGAAATTAAATGACTAAACAAGAGTTATCAGGAGGTTTAGATGATTATACCGATTTACAGTGTGATTTCGGAAATGTCCAGAGATTTTCCGGTGAGTGCAGAATATCCGGTAACGTTGTCTGGGACCGATTCTGGTTGAAGGATTTAAGTTAGTATAAGTCTAACAATGGATTGAAAACGAAAGAGTCGAGAAATTTACCGATTTGATGTATGTCTCGGTTTTCCGGCGAAAGTCCGGCGATAGCAGATAGTAATTCTGACGAACAGAAGTTAGAGTGAAAATGAAATTGAGGGTGTTGTGAGTGTTTCCGAGATGTGAGGCGATGATATTATCGGTGTAACTTGAAAATAAATTTCATTTCGGTTTTAACTTTCAACAATCATATGAATCGAGGCATTGAAGATTGAATTGATTAAAACGTGGGCTGTAAATGACATTGAATCATCGGTTATACTCAGAACTCGCGACCACACCAAAGGTTTTCTGGTTATTTGAAAGCCGTTGAGCGGTTTCAGTTCTTGGCGCAAACAGATGAATTCACGGGTGCAAGTTAAGTTTTATTTGATGCATTGATTACACAAACGAGTCAAGTGGCGGAGTGGTTAAGTGTTTGTTTGATAAACTAGCTGACCCGGGTTCGAAACCCGGCAGCTTGATATTATTTTTTTTGCACTTATTTTTCCTTTTTAATAATTATAGTTTCTAATATATTTATTAAATATGTAATGCTTAAAATTAATATTAATCATAAATACGCAACGAAATTTTATAACTGATTATTCGATTAATAAACGAAGCGGGTTTTGGAAACCCGTTTTTCGACGGATGTTACAGTGTCCCCTACTTTTAGAAATTTCGTCCCGAAATTTAAGTAGTAGTGGTAACAGGAAAAAGATGCGGGTATTTTTCGCGCATTGAGTCTTCACGTTCCCAAGTAAACTCAGGTCCTCGTTTCGACTCCCAACGTACCCTAACAATTGGAATACGACTCCGTCTTAAACGTTTTTCTCCGAAGTCCATGATCTCTACTGGTCTTTCAATGAAGTGCATAGATTCATCGATCTGAATATCTTCTAGGGGAATATGGAGGTTTTCATCGGCGAGTCACTTCTTTAAGTTTGATACGTGGAACGTGGGGTGAATTCTGTTGAGTTCTTCTGGTAGGTCAAGCTTGTATGCTACAGGTCCTACTCTTTCGAGTATCTTGAAAGGTCCTACGTAGCGTGGTGCTAGCTTGCCCTTCTGGCCAAAATGAACTACTCCCTTCCACGGTGATACTTTTAAAAGTACATGATCACCAATGTTAAACTCCAAGGGCTTTCGTCGTTTGTCTGCATAACTCTTTTGACGACTTTGTGCCGCTAGAAGATTGTTTCGAATTTGATGGATCTTGTCTGTTGTTTCTTGAATCAATTCTGGACCGGTGATTTGAGCTTCCCCAAATTCGTGCCAACATACTGGAGATCGGCACTTACGACCATATAACGCTTCGAAAGGAGCCATGCCGATACTTGAGTGATAACTATTGTTGTACGAAAATTCAACTAATGGTAGATGAGCGTCCCAATTCCCTTTGAAGTCTATGACACATGCTCGAAGCATATCTTCAAGAGTTTGGAGGGTGCGTTCAGATTGTCCATCAGTTTGAGGATGATAAGCGGTACTGAGGTCTAATCGTGTACCCAAGGCAGCTTGTACGGCTTGCCATGTTCGTGAAGTGAAACGACCATCACGATCTGAAATGATGCTTAAAGGTACACCATGACGGCTTACGATCTCGCTGATGTAGATACGAGCTAACTTCTCGTTCTTGAAGTCCTCGCGAATCGGAATGAAGTGAGCTGATTTTGTAAGATGATCAATGATTACCCATATAGTGTCATACCCACTGGAGGTGCGAGGTAACCCGGTAATGAAATCCATAGTTATGTTTTCCCACTTCCATACAGGTATTTCGGGTTGGACTAGAAGTCCTGAGGGTCTTTGATGTTCAGCTTTTACTTTGGAACATGTAAGGCACTTGGAAACAAAAACAGCAATATTCTTTTTCATGCCAGGCCACCAGTAGGTGTATCGAAGGTCTTGATACATCTTGTCGGCTCCTGGGTGTACAGAGTACCGTGTTTTGTGCGCCTCATTCATAAGGAAATCACGAAGGTATCATGATCGGGAATCCATATGCGATTTAGATAGTATAGAATACCGTCGGATTTAGTTTCGATCTTAAGTTCAGCTCCACAAGACAGCTCCTTGCGTACGTCGTTTTCTGTTACTGAAACATGTTGAGCTTCTTGGATTCGATCTTTGATGTCGGTTATGATTTGCGAACATAGAAGATGAATGGAGTTAACATAAACTTTTCGACTGAGCGCATCGGCCACCACGTTTGCCTTGCCAGGATGATACCGAATTTCACAGTCGTAGTCGTTAAGAAGTTCGACCCATCTTCGTTGCCTCATATTCAACTCCTTTTGGTTGAAGATATGTTGGAGACTCTTGTGGCCAGTGTATATTTCACACTTGGTACCGTAGAGATAATGTCTCCATATCTTGAGAGCGAACACAACGGCTCCAAGTTCTAGGTCGTGGGTGGTGTAGTTCTTCTCATGAACTTTGAGTTTCTAGAAGCATAGGCTATCACTTTTCCCCTTTGCAATAATACACAGCCTAGTCCTTGTCCTGATGCGTCGCAATATACTACAAAGTCATCGCAACCTTCGGGGAATGCGAGGATAGGCGCGTCACAAAGCTTTTGCTTAAGGGTTTGGAAGGCTTCTTCTTGTTTAGGTCCCCATATGAAGGGTTTTCCTTTATGAGTCAAAGCCGTGAGTGGTACAGCAATACGGGAGAAATTTGCAATGAAACGGGGATAGTAACCAGCCAAACCAAGAAATGATCTTACTTCGGTAGGGGTACGTGGCGCTTGCCATTCCTGTACTGCTTTTATCTTTGAGGGGTCGACATGAATTCCCTTGTCATTGACGACGTGTCCAAGGAATTGTACTTCCCTTAACCAGAATTCACATTTCGAAAACTTAGCGTACAGCTTTTCTGTCCTTAAGAGTGTAAGGATGAGTCGAAGGTGTCGTTCATGATCAGACTTAGACTTTGAGTAGATGAGGATGTTGTCGATGAAGACTATGACAAAACGGTCGAGATAGGGTTTGCAAACTCTATTCATTAGATCCATGAAAACAGCTGGGGCGTTGGTTAAACCAAATGGCATGACCATTAATTCGTAATGACCATAACGAGTTCGGAAGGCGGTCTTCGGGACGTCTTCTTCATGTACTCTGAGTTGATATCCAGAACGAAGGTCGATTTTTGAAAAACAGGTGGCGCCCTGAAGTTGATCTAGAAGGTCATCGATGCGAGGTAATGGGTAGCGGTTCTTAACCGTTAACTTGTTGAGTTCTCTGTAGTCGATACACATGCGAAACGTTCCATCTTTATTCTTCACAAACAGAACAGGTGCACCCCAAGGCGATGAGCTAGGACGTATGAATCCTTTGTCAGTCAGCTCTTGCAGTTTACTGGCCAGCTCTTGCATTTCTGATGGGGCTAACCTGTAAGGAGATTTTGCGACTGGTGTAGCTCCAGGTATAAGATCAATGCGGAATTCGACTTCCCTCACGGGAGGAAGTCCTGAAATGTCGTCAGGAAAAACTTGCGGAAAATCTTTTACTACTGGGATGTCTTCGAGTTTCTTCTCCTTGGTTCCCTTTTTGACGACGTGAGTTAGGAATGCGACATAATTCTTGCGGAGATATTTTCGGTCTTAAAGACAGGACATTAATTTGAGTCCTTTCGAAGGGGTTTCTCCAAAGATTCGCAGAGTCTGACCGTTTGTAAGAGGAATGCGAATAAACTTTTCGCGGCATACAACTTCAGCATGATGTTGGCTGAGCCAGTCCATACCTATTATAATGTCGAAACTTCCCAACTTCATAGGAATGAGGTCAACTGGAAAATCGTGCTCGTTTAGGGTGAGAGTACAATTGCGTATAATAGAGTTTAATGAGACAGGTTTTCCGTCAGCAACTTCTACCGTTATGGATTCCATGAGTTTATCACGAGTTTGGTTGAGGTTGGGTTCAAATTCTAAGGACACAAAACTCTTATCCACGCCAGTATCAAATAACATGGATGCATAACTACCATTGATGAGAAACGTACCGTTAACCACGTTGTTGTCAGCCCTAGCTTGATTGGTGTTGATGTTGAAAGCTCTTCCCCTAGCAGGTGGAGGAGCTTGGTTAGCCTGGTTTACTGGATTTGCTTGAGCTTGGGCATGGATGATGTTCACCAAGCATGGACAGGTGTTCCTGAAGTGGTTCGGGTCTCCACAGTTGTAACAAGCCCGCATAGGTTGCATCATGGGGTAGTTGGGTTGGTAGCAGGATTGGGCTACATGTTGGGCAGGTGGTAGGAGTAAAGGTTGTTGGGGTTGACCCACTATCTGATGGTGGGTTTGGGTTGAGGGCTGATTGCGGTTCGTTCGCTGAAGTGTGCGACAGGTTTGGATGGTGTGACCCGCACGGCCACAGCCGGTGCAATGCTGGCAGGGATGTTCGGGAAAGTGATGGTATTGGCAACAGTTGCATTTTGGGTATTGGCCGGAGTATGGCTTTTTATATGGTGTAGCTGAGGGGGCAACTTGGGTGACGGTGCAGCAGTGATAGGGAGGTTTGTTTGTGTGACAGCAAAGTTTCTGCCGTTTCGTTTCCTCTTACTAGCAAACTTTGAGGAGGAGGTGGAATGGTTTGAAGTTTGGCCCTCAATGGGGGATTTCTTTTTCTCATCCTTAAATTTGCCGTTTCAGATGCGATTCTCGGTAAGCTCGGTAGCTAGTTCCATAGCGGCTTCAAGTGTTGCAGGTGAAGTGCTTAGTACCGAGTCTTGAATTTTTGAGGGGAGGCCTCGAATATAGTGTTCAACTAAGCGGTACACTGGGGTGAACAAGTTGGGGATCATTTGGTTCAACTCTAAAAACCTTTTGTTGTAGGAAGTATGATCTCCTTCCTTTTGCTTTAACGAGTGGAATTCATCCTCTAACTTTTTGATCTCGCTTCTTGGACAGAAGCGTCTCGTCATGATTTCCCTTAACTCCTCCCATGTTAAGGCCATTGCATCTTCGATTCCTCTCTTACCTTTTTCTGTATTCCACCAGGTAAGAGCTACTCCAAATAGTCTCCCGGTTGCGTAACGTACCTTGCGATCCTCGGGACAATCGCAATTGAGGAAGGTGTTTTCCATTTCCTCAAACCAGTGGAGGAGAGCAGTGACACCTTCGGTCCCTTCATATTTCGGGGGATCGCAAGACTTGAAGTGTTTGTAAGAGCACTTTTTGGAGGGAGGGTTGTCGACGTTCTGGTCTTCTTGATTGGGAGGGTTGATGGGATTTGCGGAGAGAGCTTGTTGGACTTGAATTACGATGTTAGGAAGCACCGCGGCCATTTGTTTTGCGATTTGGGTGGCCAAGCGTTCGTTTGACCTTCCTGACTTTCTACCCCCACGTTGCTGCCTAGCCGACATCTACAGGAACATACATAAGAAGATTGTGAGTTTAAGGAGTCTTTTTAGGTGTCATGTGTCGTCAAATGAATAAAAATAACATAATTATCAATAATGCAACTACATCCATAGGATGTCTTGGGTTTGCTCATGTTTGGGCCTCCAATGTCCCCCATACCATCGCCTGTATAGTCATGTGGGCCCCCATGACTATTGGCTTAGTAGGATTCACATTGGTGTTGGCGGTTTAACACTCGCATCACCCCGAATGAAAACCATGAAATATGATTGCGAGATGTATGGTAGGAGGGTGTCCAGGTATAGACACAATGACAACTCAAAGTGGGGTTAGCTCACACGACGTTTGGTATAGCATGCTTTGGCCTAATAGGTCCTTCATACTCTCATCGTTAGTCCCCAGGTAGGCAAACTGGTCCTTTATTTTGGATTTATACGAATGCCAAGCCTAGACAGGACGTTCCGACTACCGGTACTTGTACCCTTCCAGTTACTACATGCCCGTCATGAGAACTCACTTTGATGTGATTTGAAAATACAAAAATCGTTGCAAAAATCATAAGAATTGTGTGGTGTGTGCTCTCATGGATATGATATGTTATGAGGATATGATTCATGATGAGCATTGTATAATAATATGTACTTATGAGCATGCTTGCATAACATTAAATGTAACAATAAACATAAAGCATATAAACTTTGTATGTAACACATAAAAAAATTTTAAAATTCTAATCAACTATAGTATAGGCTCTAAGGGTCTAATAACCTATCCTATATCCCTATAGTCATGGCTCTGATACCAATCTGTCACACCCCGACCCACAGCGGAATAAGAGTCGGGGCATAATTGGGTTATCACCAAAGCTCATGATGTTTACTAAAATGTTTCATATTTATTAAATTCAAATTACAACTTCAATATTCAAAACAAGTTCATACAATTACAAGGAAAAAGAAAACTAAGTAAAACAATCCAAAGCCTAAACTGATTTATTCTTCTAGGCCGTCCTATATGTTTCTTGCTTCAACTGGATCACCTGTATCATGTGTAAAAATGGGGGATTTTGGGTCAACAAAAGTTGGCGAGTGAACCTTGTTAAAAACATTTGTTATTGATTCCTTGTTGTATTTAATATGAAAAAAATTGTGCAATAATCATATGTGAGCAAACGTAAATGAATAAACAATCACAAACCACCTTACTTGAGTATATGACATGAATGATAATGTATTGTGAGATCAAGGCTCAATCAAACGGAGCCGATCGTATGTTGGCAACGTCACGTTCCGCTCATTGGTAATGGGGAACATGCGAGCCTATGATGATGTATGTGAGATCAAGGCTCAATCATACGGAGCCGATCGTATGTTGGCAACGCCACGTTCCGCTCATAGGTAATGGGGAACAGACGAGCCTATGATGATGTATGTACTGGCAATGATAAATTTAATCTAAACATTAACCACACAAACAATTGATACACATTGGATACACATTTGATCATGGATATGATGGATGCACAAGTGTTTTAATGTAATAAATAATAAGCGACACATGATACACCCCAAAATGTGATTAAAACGGGGAATTGGTAGAGATTCACTCACATTGGGTGCGTTCTTTTGATGATGTTGAATGCACACGAGTTTCGGGATTTGATCGACAAGGATAAACTAACCTAAAATAATAACGAAATGGTTCGGTAAATAAGTAGATTTTATTAACAATTTTAATAGGATTTTTAGATTTATTTTTGTGAGTTTAAGGTCATTTTCTAACTTTAAAAATATTTTTTTAAGTATTTTTAATTGATTTTTAAATTAAATAAATAATAAAAAAATAAAAAATTTGACTTTTTTGCTGACCGTTGACCGGTCGGACAGTGGTAATTGTTGCGCTGAGTGAGGTTCGAACCCGGGACCTCTCGTACGCGTGCACGCAGCTCTACCAACTGAGCTACGTGTCTAACCCGAAATATTTTTATGTTTTAATTATATATATATACTAATTAAATGTTAATTTATTTGGTTTATATTAAAAGGATTTAAACTGGTTGAACCGGTTGCAGGGAAGCCGGATCGAACTCGGGTCCTTTGGTTTGTAAGCGCACAGCCCAACCAGTTGGGCTGTGTGTCTTATCTGTTTAATTTACGGTTTATTTTAATCTTATAGACATACCGTGGCTTGATCTGATTCTGTTTAAAAAAAATTGGTTTTACTTCGAAAAGTCGGTGCGTTTGTAAGGTTCGAACTCGTGACGTGCGCTATGTGTTTGCACACAGTCCCCCGCTGGACTGTGTGTCTAACCCGGTCTAATATCTTGTTTTAATTAAACTTATACATAATATTCAACTTCGTCTTCTTCATTCAAAGACACAGACAAACGATATTCGACTGTTCTGGTTTAAATCGTTCGTCGAACATATAAGTGGTTGATATGTAATGGATAAAAAAAATTACAGAATCGAACGTATCGAACAGACTGTTTTTCTCAGAATTCTGGCAATGGTCCTCGGCTCTGATTTGTGAATTCCGTCTGATTGAGTCAATTAACAATTTTGATCGATGAGTTGTGAAATTAAATGACTAAACAAGAGTTATCAGGAGGTTTAGATGATTATACCGATTTACAGTGTGATTTCCGAAATGTCCAGAGATTTTCCGGCGAGTGCAGAATATCCGGTAACGTTGTCTGGGACCGATTCTGGTTGAAGGATTTAAGTTAGTATAAGTCTAACAATGGATTGAAAACGAAAGAGTCGAGAAATTTACCGATTTGATGTATGTCTCGGTTTTCCTGCGAAAGTCCGGCGATAGCAGATAGTGATTCCGACGAACAGAAGTTAGAGTGAAAATGAAATTGAGGGTGTTGCGAGTGTTTTTCGAGATGTGAGGCGATGATATTATCAGTGTAACTTGAAAATAAATTTCATTTCGGTTTTAACTCTCAACAATCATATGAATCGAGGCATTGAAGATTGAATTGATTAAAACGTGGGCAGTAAATGACATTGAATCATCGGTTATACTCAGAACTCGCGACCACACCAAAAGTTTTCTGGTTATTTGAAAGCCGTTGAGCGGTTTCAGTTCTTGGCGCAAACAGATGAATTCACGGGTGCAAGTTAAGTTTTATTTGATGCATTGATTACACAAACGAGTCAAGTGGCGGAGTGGTTAAGTGTTTGTTTGATAAACTAGCTGACCCGGGTTCGAAACCTGGCAGCTTGATATTATTTTTTTTGCACTTATTTTTATTTTTTAATAATTATAGTTTTTAAATTCTAATATATTTATTAAATATGTAATTCTTAACATTAATATTAATCATAAATACGCAACGAAATTTTATAACTGATTATTCGATTAATAAACGAAGTGGGTTTTGGAAACTCGTTTTTCGACGGATGTTACAAAGAACCATGCTTGCAGACTCGAAACTCCCTGTTAGCTTCTGGAGTGAGGCGGTTGCAGCGGCTTGCTACACACTAAACAGGGTCAATTGTCAAACCAACTAAAAAGACATGTTTTGAAATGATCAACCGAAGGAAACCAAATTTGAAATATCTAGAGCCTTTTGGTGCGCCATATGCAGTAATTGATCAAGATGGTAAGTTCGGTGCCAAATCGCTTGAAGGTTTCTTTGTCGGGTATGCTAGTCCGCTTAGAAGAGTGTATGTTCCTGCGTTAAGAAAAAATATTGAAGCACAACACGTGGATTGCTTTAGATATACAACTCCGATTCAGAGAAAAGGCGACGCTTGGTTGTTCAACTATCAAGACTTGTGGAAGTCATTCGACTTGCTTGAAGAACCTTTTGAAGAAGAGCTTGCAGCGCTATATTATCTTCAACAGTCGGAAAATCAAGAACAGATCGTTAGACAAATTATGGTTAATCAACCCACATTGGATACTTCATCTTCTGGAGCAGGTCCGAGTAATAGTGGTGTTCAAGTTGAAAATGTTTCTGAAGCAGAAGCAACACCTACTATAACTCCATCGAATGTCTCCTCTGAACCAGAAAATGCAACAATAGTTCCGAATAAGCCTCAGAATCAGAATTTTGACTCTGATGAAGCGCCAACATTTGATGTTGATAGAGAATCCTCATCGGATGAAGAATCTGAGTAGATATCTAACATGTTGAATCAATCTGCAGGCCCGAGCAATCAGAACGAAGCTTCATCTAGTGCTCCTAATGTTGATCTGATTGTTGATCTGAATGTTTCAAATCAGCAAAGTTCGATTGATGTTCCTAGCGAAGAAATGCCAAGATCATACTCATATCATCGTTCAATGAATATTATTGGTGAATTACAAACTGGTGTGCGAACAAGAAACCAAATCAGCAAAGCTTTAGGATGTTTCTGTACCCGAGTTGCTCCTACTCAAGACTACTGCTACTATTCCTGTTTCATATCTCAAATAGAGCCAAAAACTGTGAATGAAGCTTTGGGTGATGAGAACTGGGTTATAGCAATGCAAGAGGAACTGTTACAGTTCGAGAAATTGGGTGTTTGGAGACTTGTAGACTTACCACCGAAGCAGAAAGCTATAGATACGAAGTGGGTCTTCAAGTGTAGAAGAGATGATCTAGGTGTGATTGTCAGAAACAAAGCTCGGTTGGTTGTCAAAGGTTTCCACCAGCAAGAAGGTATTGACTACACAGAAATTTATGCACTAGTTGCACGATTAGAGTCAATCCGCATTTTCCTTGCACACGCAGCTTGGAAAGGTTTTAAGGTGTACAGTTAGATGTGAAATCTGCATTTCTCTATGGTAAACTACGCGAACAAGTGTACGTCGGCCAACCACCGGGGTTCGTCGATCCGCTGAACAAGAACAAATCTTGTCTCCTAGACAAAGCCTTATACGGATTACACCAAGCCCCGAGAGCCTTTACGAGAAGTTATCGCAACATCTCGTTGGAAACGGCTTTACTAGAGGCATAGTGGACAGTACATTGTTTACTAAAGAAGTCGGAAGTCATCTAATCACTATACAAATCTATGTGGATAATATCATTTTTGGTTCAACGGATGATAGTCTTTGCAAAGAGTTCGAAAAGATAATGAAGAAGAAACTCGAGATGTCCTCCATGGGTGAAATGAAATTCTTTCTCGGATTACAGGTCGATCAGTTACCAGACGACATATTCATTCATCAAACAAAATACGTTTACGATATTCTGAAGAAGTTTGAAATGGATAGCTCGAAGCCGCTTTCGACTCCGCTGGCGCTGAATCATCGGATTTGCATTGACGAAACTGGAACCAAAGTGGATGATACACTCTATCGGTCGATGATAGGATCTCTGATGTATCTGACGGCATCTCGCCCATATATTATGTATCCTACCTGCCGTTGCGCGAGATATCAGTCCAGTCCTCGAGTGTCACACATGCAGATAGTCAAGCGAATATTCCGTTACCTGAAGGGATGTCCAAGCACCGGCTTGTGGTATCCAAAGAACGATAATTTTGATCTGACGGGATACGCTGATTCGGACTTCGGGGTGGACAAGTTGAATTCTAAATCTACAACGGCCGGTTTCCAGTTCTTCGGAACTCGTTTGGTAACGTGGCAATGGAAGAAACAGACCACGGTCTCTCTCTCTACCTGTGACGCTGAATACATTTCTGCCTCCAGCTATTGTTCTTAGATCCTCTGGATTCAACATCAGATGAGGGATTATGGTCTGCAATTTCTTGATACGCCTTTATATGTAGATAACAAGGCAGCTATCGACATCACTAAAAATCATGTTCATCACTCACGCACTAAACACATTGAAATTCGTTATCACCTCATTCGTGACTGCTATGAAAAGAAGTTAGTGTGAATAGAAAAAATCAACGCCGATGAACAAAAGGCTGATTTTTATACCAAAGCATTTCCTTTAACAAGATTTAAATATCTCATGAGGCTTAACGGTATTAAAAATTTGTTGACAGGTGCGGACGCTGAGGTTGAATATAGATCGGACGACGAGTTCGCGTGATCCACATTGGTTTGTTATATCTTTTAGATTAGTATTTCTTAAAAACTAAAATACAAAAATATGTTTTTGATTTTAGGAGGAGAAAATTTTGAGAAAATACAAAAAACATATGAAAAATCAAAAAGTACAAAAACATTGAAAAAGACAAAAAGAATTTGTTGTCATAAAGGAAATGATAGTACATCAGTGGACTATCACAGTATGCTAAAGAAATGTAAAGTTTAAAAGTGATAAACAAGTCTTACTGTAGATGTGTCGTTAGGCTTTACATGTTCAGTAAATTATTTCTAAGATATAAATTAAATTTCACAACTGCTTAAACTTGTGGATGAACACATCTTGGATATATGGACTTAGTACTCCAAAATTTCGATTGAAGGATTGTCTAATTCTGAGATACAAAGTCTTTATAGATAGTTGATATCTGGGGTATTATACAAGTTCTTCTGATTTTTCGGAAGCAATAGCCGAGAACTTCTATAATACTTTTTCTATAAACCCCTAAAAAACTGCATGCAAACTTGAAAAGAAGCGAAAGATCTAATCATTTGCAGTGCTGAAAAGATTCCTTAAATGGAACACACCTAAAGACGAGCCTTCATCTCTTTGTATGTACGGTAGTACTAACCTGAGCTCCCAAGGCCTCGCATAACCCAGAGACAGATATCAATTACGCTATATTCACATGTAAGATGAAATCTAGGGAATCAGGATTCGGGAGTATATTCAAGAAGTGGGAAACATGGTTAAGTCAAGTTTCATAATTCATACCTAACATATCTTGGAACAATTGAGAAACATGCTGAAGTTTAAATGGACAAACATATCGACAATCTAGGTAAAGGAGTTTAAAACTTAAAGTCATATAAAGGTCAACGGTACTGGTGATATGTCTCAATCAACTGATATGATCCTTAGACACGAATTCACAAAAATATGTCTGTAAATATGTTTGTACATAATTTACTTTGTTCTGTATATAGTTTATCTGTTTTACAGATTAAAACCAAAAAGATTTTCAGTGTGTTTTAGCATAAACTTACAAAAATACAAAAAAAAAATTGTTTTTACATTGTTTTCAGCAAACCAATGTTGGAGAACGGATCTTCGAAGTCTGGTAAGGTGCTAAACTGGTGGGAACCTATTTAACAACGGGCTGGGAGCTAATCTGAAAAAGCTGATAAGCCAAAACGGTTAAAAGTTCATTAATTTGAAACTTAATTTTGAAAATATCAACAGTTTGTTCATAACGGGTCGAACCGATGTCATTAACTTGGACTCGGCAGACAAATCGGATAACCAAGGTCATTAACTTGGGCTTAGGTCAACTGAGTGGATTGTTAAAGCTGGTAAAATCTGAAAAGTTCAGGGTCTACAGTGAAAATTTTGAAAAAATTAGAGTTTGAAAACAATCAAGTTCGCCCGGACTTGCAAACAAGTCCGACCGAACTTGTATAAGTATTGAAAGTGATCAACAGTCATTAAGTTCGCCCAAACTTATGAAAAATCTTAATTGATTGTTTTATAAGTTCGCCCGAACTTTTCACCATAAATAGATGACAAATTCGCCCGAACTTCATTACTGTTCTTTTCAAAACTAGAGCGGACTTGAGCGAAAACAGGCGATTTGTGAAATTGGCTCATTTAAGACGAAGTGCTGCCCGATTGAACACTAATTTGTGGTGATTTGCACATCACTAATCATGGCAATGGTAGGTGATTAGGTCTTGGACCATAGATTGATTGGTTTTTGAACGGTTTTAGATATGTGCTTAACTGTTGGATATGTTACGGACCTTAAATGATAAAATTAACACTTAAAACATGTTAATCAATTAGAACATGTATATGGTTTGAATTTGATTAGAAAGGTCATGAACATCATGTTGCTGAAATTGTTTGGGACGATGACAAGTTCTCCCGAACTTGTCTAAGTTCGGCCGAACTTGTCCTTAAGAGTGTTTAAAATGTTAAACAACAAGTCCGCCCGAACTTCCACTAAAATCTGAAAATTTGATCAAATACAAATTCCCCGGACTTGTATAAATGTTTTGATAAAGCCTAAACAAGTTCGCCTGAACTTGTGTAAATAAAGATTAAATCAGAATGATAAGTTCGCCTAGACTTCTGGATTGATAATGTTGTTGTATAAATGACAAGTCCGCCCGAACTTAGTTAAATGAAATGTGTAAATGTCAAGTCAAGTTCGCCCGAACTTGATGAAATTTTGTAAAAATTGAAAAATTGTCGACTAATTTCGTCTCGATTTAAGTGTTTGCAGAATATTGAGTTATTATTTAATAAGTTTCATAACACGTGCATCACGCTGGATAAAGATATTTGTCCATCGCTCGGAGCTTTTGATGATATTCTAGCATTTATGGCACGGATTCTAATACACAAAGCTATCACGGAGAAAATAGTGGTCTACAGGTAACATGTTAACAGATTTTGGATGTCCACAGCTATGAACGAAGATGATATGGCTATAAAGTCTGTGGTTCGTGAAGAGAATGAGGATAAAGAGATCATTATTACTGAAGCTGATATATGCAAAGTTCTGGAATTCAACGACGCAGCTACTGATCCAATGATGCTGGACGAGCGAATGGTTAGAGGATGCTTTTGCCGCATGGGGTATAAGGGGCATGTGAACGAGTCTACGCTAAAGAAAGGATCTGTCCCTATAAGTTCTTGATGCACGCGATCATTCATACTTTCAGCCATCGAAAGGCAGGCCTAGACGACGTTCAAGATTATATGGCCTGCATGGCAACAACGCTCATTCTGAACCAGAGGTTTAACTATTCGAAGTTGGTATTCACTCACATGAAGAACCACATGGGATTGAAAAGGCTTGTGATGTACCCGAGGTTTGTACAGATGTTGATAGAAGATCAATTCAATAAGATTGCTAAAGATTAGAATGATATTGTATACCTGAGTCATCTGGATGATACTACCGTCAAGAAGTTGATCACTTTTCAGAAGCAATCATCTGCACCTATTGCTAAGCCACTATTTGGTGCTATCGCGCCCGAGAATTACATTGCACCGTCTGAATATAAGTGGAGGAAAGACGACAGTGGTGATGAAAGAGAACGAAACGCTAAGCTAGAATGGCTTTCTACTTTCAAAGAGAAGCGTAGTGATTGGTTTTGGAAGAAGGTAGTGGTTTAGGAGAAAAAGAAAACTGCACACAAATCTAAGAAAGTCGATACAATGTTAGTTGATGAGGAAGAGCCTGTTAATGTTCAACAAGAAGCTGGTTCTAGTGCTATTGTAGTTATAGAGAGTCAAGAAGCTGAAAAGACAACGCAGGAAGACGATGTGATTTCTGCAACCTCTGATAAAGATGAAGAAAACGATAGTGATGATTCTCTGGAGATTGCAATAAAGATAGCTAAAGCTGAATCGATTGAAGAGAAAGTCAAAGAAACAGACGTAGATTATGAACCTGAGCATGAAAAAGAATCTGATGAGGAGAGACCGAAGAAGAAAACAAAGCGAGTAAAGTCTTCTGTAACTGATGTATCTAAGAAGGCTACAGGGTCTCCTAAGACGAAAGGCAAAAAGAGTCAAAAAGCAAAGAGCAGACGTTATATCAGTAAGCCAAAGAGCACAGAAGTCACACAAGAACCTTCTGGTGCAAAATCTACAGGAGTTACACAAGAACCTCCTACGGCTGAAAAGATTCGAACAGTTGAAGTTCAAGAAACATTAGTACAGACAGGAGTTACACAAGAACCTCCTGAGTCTGAATTGCTCGAGATTCTTATTATTCAATCTCAGTTCCTCCAACTGCTCAACCTGAAAGTTCAATGCCTAAAGCGTCTACACCAAGGAGTACGCCGAAGTCTACGCCACAAGTTACTCCAAAATCGAAGTTATTTGGTAATATTCCTAATGAGCCAATAGATCTTCAGGATTTAAATGATTTCTTTCCAGAATCAGATGTTGATGTTCTCGAAAAGTGTGTGAAAATTCTGGAAGATAGAGTTGCTAAGAACGAGACAGAGAAAGCAGAGTTAGAGAAGCTGGTGAAACAAAGTGCGGTGGAAAAAGAAATATTGTCTGACAAAGTCAAATTTCTAGAAGGTGATCGAGGGTACTTAAGGGCCCTAATTGAAAGTTTACAAGATGCTAACGAAAGATTGATGAAAGAGTTAGCAGAAATTACGATCTGAGAAAGAGTTAAATGATCGAAGATTCAACAGACTGCAGAAAATGCTGACAAACAGTTTGGGAATAGACTTTGATATGCATGAATAGATCAGCAGGAAGCCAAAGAAAAAGCTGATAAAGAATTGGCTGAACAGGGCAAGGGAAAGAATGTGATTGAAAGTATGCCCAAGATTACAGAGCCTGTGAAAGAGTCTGCAAAAGCTTTTGAGTCTACCGTTGTTCAAGAAACAGAAACAGAAAAGAAAGACGATGAAGAAGCTGAAGATAAGGATGACGATGAACATGCAGACGACACTAAAGACGACTCCGACAATGATGATGGTGGTAATGATGATGATCAGGGTGGAGTCGGTATGAAAATAGTTGATGCTAAACTGAATGATGAGTTTGATTTCTCTTCACTGCTTAATGATGATGTAAATATGATGGAAGATGAAACTCAGGGGGAGCAAACAGGCAAAACAGGGCAGAAAGATGACATTGATATGACTGATGCTATTACTACTTTTTTCCTGTTGCTGCGGTCCCTATAAAGCCGTTAATGCTGACGTTTGAACATAACGTTGAAGAAGGAGAGCTTGTGCATAACTACTCAAAAGAAGATTTGGCTAAGTTACTTGAAGTTGATGCTGAATCATTCGATTTTGGTTTTGAAGAGCAAGTTTTAAATGTGAATACGTTTGAGTCGAATGAGTATCAGTAAAAACGTAGATATGATGCTGATGAATACAACAGGGTTATTGTTGAAGATTGGTCTTCTGATGATGAAAAAGATGAAGCTGAGAAGTACGTCGGTCGTAATACAGATAGTTTTCCAACTTTCGAAGAGATGTACTAGCAGCTAAATGAAGACATGTTGAAAGAAAAGATAGAGGAGTCTGTACGCGAAGGAAAAATCCCTAAATCGATGACTAAAGAGGAGATTGCGCTAGCGAAGAAATCTTGGTTCAAAGAAATGTCGTGAGAACGTAAGTTTCGACGTTCACTTGAATTCTTTACCAGAGACAAAAATGTGTCATTGGGTGATACTCTGAGCTGGGGATGGTTCAAAAAGTTGAATGTGTACGCCATAAAAAGGGAATTTGGAGTTTAATACTTCAGATATCTGGCAGATTTCAAGACACTTCCTTACTGGGATGTTGAGGAGCTGGTACAGACAAGAAACGTAACGTATCATATGAAGTTCATTGATCGGTTGCTTTGGAAAATGATCCAGTTTGAAGCTACAAAAGGGTTCAGATACTGGAAGCCTTTTATTCCTAAGCGTCGCATCAAAACAGATAAGAAGATTGGGGTTAAAGAAATCATGTTGATTATGAAACGCCCAAGAGCAATGAGTAATATGCCTCTGATGCCGATCGAACAGAATTTCTATCCTTTGTTTAAGTGGTGGCAGGTTGATCCAACTACTTGTGAAGCAGTGATCGTGCTACGATTTGAAGATCATCTGGATATTACAAAAGAAAGGGTTGAAATGTTTGGGGTTGAAGGTTTGAGAGGGATGTGGAGAACGATAAGGATACTAGACCCGATGTGGCTAATGAACTGCTCAAAGGAGGATATAAAGTGTCTATTCTACAGCAAGATTGTTTTTTTAAGAGCGTGAAAAGGAGCAAGCGATGCAATACCAGAGAGTTGTTAATGTCTGCTATGCACATGAAGTCAATTCTGGTAGGATGTGGGAATCAACGTGGAAAGAACTTGAACGTGAAGAATTTTTGAAGCAAGAAGCGCGCATTGAACATATACATGAAATGGGTAGGGAGGCAAGACTTAAAAGGTTTCAATTTATGATTAAAGTGCCACCTACTGATTGGACGCCAGATCCAAAGCTAGAACGTCGTAAAAAGCCATACAAGAACTTCTTTGGGCGTGTCAGGCAAAAGTAGAGATGTGAAGACTGATCAAGACGAAGACGATATCCAAGGGGGAGTCTGTTAGTGCATAATGTCTATGTCTTAGTCTTGTATCGAGTCTGTATAGTTTTGGGCTAGAATACATAAAATTAGAGGGTTATTTATGTAAATAGATGACAAGTTCGCCCGGAATTGTATTGGAAGAACAAGCGCGGCCGAACTTGTTCAACACAAGTTTGCCCGAACTTGTAGTATCCCTGGGCGAACTTGTCAGGCTATAAATAGGTGCCTTGTGTCTTTCATTTGTAACTTTTGCAATTTTGGCACATAGACGGCGAAGCTCTGACGGATCAGGAACTGAATGTATTGAACATTATTGATCAATAAAACAACGTTTAAATAGTAAATCTTGTCTATTTGGTAATCATGTCATATTGTTTCCGCCATTATGGACATTAGATACAGTTTAGGTTCCCGTGCTTACGTGGAGACGATCTAACTAACCGCTTACTCATCATATTTTCAACCTTTTCACTAGAAACGTCAAATTTCTTAAAATTAAACTCTGTATTTTCAAAAGTTGATTTTAGAGAATCAAGTTCAGCAGTTAGTTTTTCAGAAAGTTCTTTAAAGTGGAGGCTCAAGTCATTATGCAACTGGCGGATATCACGCTTTTGCGCCTCCACCATATCCTTGTATCCATTGATTTTCTTTTTGATCTGATATAAATCAGATTTGGATAACTGCAGTTGCATAACTAATCAGTTGGCCTGTTCTTTATAGCCATTTACTTTCTCTCTACATGCAGTAGTACAACAAATATTATCTACACATACCTCAGTATTTGTGGGAGTGAAGTCATGAATCTTAGTACCTGTACAGCAACCTGATTCTGAATTCGACGATGAATCAACTACAGCAGGTAATGGAACAGTAGTAGCAACATGAATGGGTGAGCAAACTGCATCAGATGTGTCACCTTGAGCCTTCTGCTTGTCAGCCTTATCATATGATTTGATGAGTGAGATCAGCTCATCCGACTTTATTTTACACCATTTGGTTGTCAAGATGATCTAATTCACATTCCAAAACCAGCTACTATTGGGCTGATCTGGAATCCTTTTCAGAACATCTAGAAGCCTCTTATTGCTCATATGATTAGGCACCATAATTTCAGCCTTCTTCATCTCAGAAAGCAGTTCAGGAAATCTGCCAATTAATGCTTCTACATATTCACCAGGAAAGTAGCTAAAACTTTAAAGTTTCTGCTTAATCACATTATTTTGAGAAGACATTCATAAGTTGCTAACTTTGATCCCCGAAAATGTCAGCTTTACTGTAACGGACTGTTAAAAAAGTACAAAAACAGACGGAAAGCAGTTTTTACTACAACGTACTCTTAAACTTGTCTCGAAATTTCGAGTTCAATGATATATAATGTCCAAACACTTTTTCGGGATTTCCGTGCCTTGTTTTTTTTTGCTAAGAAATCACACGAGTCTAACCGTTCAGTCTGTTTGCTAAAATTGTTTCTAGTTCAAATTCTAAACTTAAAAACGTTTAAAACCGAACACGTCAGCTGGTTAAAGTTCCACATTTGTGTATACTCGCACACACGAGTTTAGGTCGCACACACTGGAACCGTACACTTGAAATTAGGCTGCACACTAAGCAGTTGGGCCGCACACTCAATGTTATATTTGGCCTTGTCGCACACTAACAATTTGGGCGCACACCTGCTCGCACACTACAATTCTTGTCGCACACTACCAATTCAATCAAGTCGCAGACTTCCACGTCGCACACCTTGATTTTTAAACTCAAACCGTACACAATCTCGCACACTAGGCTGCACACCAATTGATTTCACAACTTGGATCTTGTCGACTATTTATTTTGATCCCAATCAATAACCCAATCCCAAAAAATAAGGAAACAATTCGAAAATCAAATTCTGTTGATTATTTCCACCAATAATTTCGTAAAGACGTGTAAACACAGTTAATTGTTCCCTAAAAGAGATCAAAATTCGAAATTCTTAACTATTCTTGATGTCTTCAAAGCTGTTCTTCGGGTTCTTCGAATCTGCTAATTCTTTTTCATGTTCTTCGATTTAATATCCAATGAACCGAGCCTTTGAAAGACTTCTTAGGCTCTGATACCACTTGTAAATCCCAAAAACTCCAATCGGATATCACTAACACAATCACAAATACGGAATACTAATGAAAGTGAAAAGAACAAGAACAAAACTTATTAGATTGCACACGAGTATGAATCTTGTCTGGTACAACTATCACACAATTCGGAGATGCTAAGAAGAACGACCACTTGAACAACCCTAGTAACTGCCAAACGAACAACCCCACTAATGACCTAGGCTCACCCTTTATATAGTTACATAGGGTGACCTAAATAAAAACTAGGCCAAGCCCACATGCAAACTATTAACTAGACAAGCCCAAAACATTTAATTAGCCCACATGGCTTAACCCAATGCCATCTAACCCACTGGAAAACTAAGCCCAATAGCTTATAATTGTGTTTGATAAAGATAAGTGTAAACCTACAAAACGAGTTGCGAGAACCGCGAGAACTTTTTGATCCAGGGCGAGTTAGGCCAAATTTTTTTGCACAAACGTTGATGAAAATATTATAAGCACATCTGTAAAATAATTATAAAAAATTTTCGAGTCGGTAGTTTTGACTGATGCAAATTTTTTTTACGCCTGTGCGTAAATTTTAAATTTAATTTTGCGCCCAGGCTTAAAAAAAACTTGTGTTAGTCAAAACTACCGCCTCGACAATTGTTTTTTACTTTTTTTACATATGTGTTTATAATATTTTCATCTACGTTTATGCAAAAAAAATTTGACCCAACTCGCCTCGGATCAAAAAGTTCTCGCGGTTCTCGCAACTCGTCATGGTTCTCATTTCAACCCATCCATACATATATATATATATATATATATATATACACACACACACACACACACGGGGATGGATAATGAGAAAACTAAAAATAAAAAAAGCTTAAAAACACTTATATTTTTTAAATATTTTTTGCCTGTAATTTTACATTTTTAAAATACAAAAAATAGTATACACATGTGTAACACTACGAAAAAACCTAAACCCTCCAACTCCAAACCTACCCTCAATAACCTAAACCCCAACTCCAAACCTACTCTCAATAACCTAAACCCCAACCCCCTCCCAATAAAAAAAACTTAAAACTAAACCCAAAACTTATACCCTCCAAAAACCTAAACCCCCACGCCCAACCCAAAACAGTAACCCTCTCCCCCTAAAAAAAGCGAAACCATAAACCTAAGCCCACAAAAACCTAATCTTAAAAGATGAATTAAACTAAAAACCTAAACCCTTAAAGTAAATTGCATATGCAACATAACATATGTTGCACATGTATAATACTAACTTGTTTTTTTTTTCATTTTTTAATCTTAAAAATGCTCGACTTACAACCAAAAATATTTTAAAAAAATTGGTGTTTTTTAAGGTTTTAGCCAGTTTTTAGTTATCTCACATTTACGTAGTTTTCACATGATCCTCGCTCTCTCATATATAATATATATAGAGAGAGAGAGAGAGGATCATGAGAAAACTAGATATAAATGAGAAAACTAGAAAACTAACTAAAAAGCCAAAAAAAAGCATAAAAAACATACAAATTTTTTTTATAAAAATCGTTGCATATTATGTATAAAAAACTTTTTTTTTCAAAAAAAAAACTTGTACTGTACATGTACACTATATGTGTACTACACATGTGCATTATATGTATATGTAGCACATGCGCATTATATGCTTTTTTATTTTTAAAAATTTTTTTTTTTATATAATATGTATAACTAATTTTTATAAAAAAATAAAAAAAAATTGATATGTTTTTTTGGCTTTTTTTAATTAGTTTTTTTAGTTTTCTCATTTAAACTAGTTTTCTCATGATCCATCCCCTATATATATATATTATATATATATATGTGTGTGTGTGTGTGTGTGTGTGTGTGTGTGAAGTATAGAGAGAAAACCCACTTGAGTTGAGAAAACTTAACAAAACTATATGTAACATTATTATTTTTTTCTTAGAAAAATAGGGAATGTAAGTTATATGTTAATGAATATTTTGTAACAAAAAAGAAAAATAAAAAATGCCGAACGGTTTTTTTTTTATAAATTTTTTTAAAAATTTCAGCGTTTACAAAAAATGCTAAAAAACTGAATTTTTGTAATTCTTTATTATAAAATCCACTCGGGGCTTTTAATTTTTATTTTTTGTTATTAACATGTAACTTACATTCTCTATTTAAAAAAAAATAAAAATGTTACATAGGGCTTTCTTGAGTTTTCTCAACTCATGTGGTTTTTAATTTATAGTTCACACATATATATATATATATATATATGTATGTGTGTATATATATATAGGTGAAAGATAAAACAAAAACCACTTGAGTTGAGAAAACTCAAGAAAACCTATGTAACATTTTTATTTTTTTCTAAAAAATAGGGGAATGTAACATTAATGTACTTGAACATTTTTATAAAAAAATGTAAAAAGTGCATACTTGTTTTTTTTATAAAAATGTTCAAAATTTGTATATTACATTTTTTGACACATATATTATGTAACATGAAATTTTTAATATTTTTAAAAAATAAACTACTTGGTATTTTTTTTGTGTTTCTTTTATAAAATGTTCAAATATATGTATGTTACATTTCATATTTTTTTAGAAAAAAATTAATTATACATTGGGTTTTTACAAAGGTTTTTTGAGTTTTCTTAACTCAAGTGGGTTTTCGTTTTATCCTTCCCGTATATATATATATATACATATATATATATATATAAGGATCCGTCAGGAACCACCCTTTATTGCGATAACCATGAGAGTGAATACAAAAAAAATACCTAAAAACACACAATTTTTTAATATATTTTTTTAAATGCTATATTTAGTCAGTAAAAAAATTCGTGTAACAATTATCGATGCACATGTGCATATGTATAATTTCTTTGACAAATTCCGTAATACATTACATTTCATTTACACTACCATCCGTAATACACTACTTTTTACATTAACAGTATTAGAAATGCACATGTGCAGCTATATGTATGAACATCATATAATGTTTTTTGGTACACTACTTTGAATACACTTTCTCTTTCATCTATCATACCATCCATAATACACTATCATTACCTCCTACCATCCATAATACACTACCACTACCAATATGTATAATATTCTCACTTTATGCACATGTACATCAACAACCCTTCTACCATACTAAACAACATATTACATTATAAAGTGATAAATATAACCAAACCATCAACCACTAGATATAACTAACTAAAAACATGTATATGGGTCTAGGTCATCATTCAAAATCACAAACTTTTTGCATCAAAACACGTTATATAATGGTTATACATAATGATGCACATGTGCATTTTTAATATTGGTAATGTAAAAAGTAGTGTATTATGGATGGTAGTGTAAATGAGAGTGCAATTGGATAATACTGATAATGTATTACGAAATTTGTCAAAAAAATGATACATATGCACATATGCATCGATAATTGTTACTCGAAATTTTTTTAGTGACGAAATATAGCGGATTTTATGAATTTTTTTTAAATTTGTGTGTTTTTTAGGTATTTTTTTTTGTTCACAATGGTTCTCGTAATAAAATTAGTTATCGCATGAACCCTACCATATATATATATATTATATATATTATATTATATTATAGGAACAAGATCAAGGGAAAACCCTACCGAGTTGTAACAACTTAGAGAACTCGGCCTTCACGTATGAGTTTTGCCCCCATTTTTTATACCCATAGATTAAAATGTTAGAAAAAACAACCAAAAAAATTCAAAGTGGCGTTTTTGGCCACTTTCAGCAGCTGTAAAAAGTATATGACATAAGCATGATATCACTTTTTACAGCATTTACAACATTTACGGCTGCCTTAAATGAAAAAAAAAACAAGTTTTTTATTGAAAAGTTGATTATTTTATGATTTTTGGTAAAAGAAATTTTTTTTGAAAAAATCTTTTGTAAGACCGAATTTTATAAGTTCTTACAACTTGTATAAGTTTTCATTTTACCCTAACCATATATATAAAAAACAAAAAAAGTGTAGACTTGCAGCTTGCATATTGAGAGCAATATACTTTGGGGCTTATTATTGAATAAAAAATATCCATGTTGTTTTTGTTGTTTTGTTATATAACAAATTTTAATCCAACAATCATATCCGCATACTCTACTTCATGCTCTCTCTTGAGACGAAAAATGTAGCACACAAAGGTTTTATCGATTGCGGCATCCAAGTTGATTTTGATTCTTAATCTAGATTAGCGGCTATAATAAGTTTTTGGGATAGATCTCAAGGATATGGTTGTGGATTCGGGTTGCATCTTTATTTTCCAGTGGATGCAAGTGGTCACTTGCTCTACTACATAAACAATCATTGACGATATTTGTTCAGGCCGAAGGCAAAACCCAGCAACGGTAGTGGTAGTTGTTGAACTGTAAAGTTCGTGTCCTTTTTCATTCACAATAGAAAACAATATATACAAGAAGAGGAACAATGATTCAGGAGCTAATTAAGGAAAACCCTATCAATTCTAACTAACATATAATCACAAAATATCACACTAATATTTACGAAATACATGCCTTCAATATCATTTTGATATTGTCGGCTTACAGTCCCCCGCGGTTTGAGCCGTAGGAACGCGGAGGCATAAATTGGAACGAAACCGTTGAAAAAGATGTTTAGGTAAGCCTTTGGTGAAGATGTCGGCGTATTGATAACGGCTGGAACGTGAAGTACTTTGATAGCACCAAGGCGAACATTTTCCCTTACAAAGTGTATGTCTAGTTCAACGTGTTTAGTGCGCTGGTGTTGCACTGGGTTTTCGGCAAGATAACATGCCGAGATATTATCGTAGTAAATGAGTGTGGCGTGTGTAACTAGAACATGTAGTTCAAGCAGTAGGTTACGGATCCAGCTAGTCTCGGCTACAGTGTTAGCCACACCTCGATATCAGCTTCGGCACTAGGACGTGAAATCGTACGTTGGCGTTTGGAGGACCAAGAGATTAAGTTGCCACCCAAGTAAACACAGTAGCCAGAAGTCGATCGACACGAGTTAGGACACCCACCCCAATCTGCATCGGAATATGTGTCAATTTGGTAGAGGGGGAGGGTGTAATTAGTAAGCCCTGAGATAAAGTTCCTTTAAGATATCGTAGTATCCGCTTAAGCAATTGAAAGTGGGTTCACGAGGGGCATGCATAAAGAGACACACTTGCTGAACAGCGTATGATATGTCTGGGCGGGTGATAGTCAGATATTGTAAAGCACCCCGAGACTTCGGTATAGCAAACCATCAGAGAACAGTGGGCCAACATTGGCACTAAGTTTTGATCTAACCTCAATGGGCGTACTAACGGGGTTAAATGTAGTCATCTTAGCACAGGCTAAGATGTCAGCCGCGTAGCTTGACTGTGATAAAAACAAGCCCTGCTGTTGCTTTTGTACCTGTATACCGAGAAAATGATGCAAACGACCAAGGTCAGTCATGTTAAACTCTGTTGATAGAGACTTGATGATGCTTTGTAGAAGAGTGTCACTAGAGGTGGTGAGAATAAAATCATCTACGTACAAAAGTAAGTACGCCATCTGGTCACCGTTATAATAGGTGAATAAGGATGTATCACAGACACTGCTTTTGAAACCACATCGAGATAGGTAACCTGCAAAACGTTGATACCAAGCCCGTGGGGCTTGTTTCAAGCCATAAAGAGACTTGTTAAGCTTGCACACATGTTTAGGGTGTGATGAGGACGTGAACCCCGGTGGTTGGAACATGTAGACAGTCTCTTTCAAATGTCCATGCAGAAAAGCATTTTTGACGTCTAATTGATGAATAGGCCATGCCTTGGGGACGGCTAAACTTAGAACCGTGCGAATAGTAGTGGGTTTCACTACGGGACTGAATGTCTCATCACAGTCAATGCCAATTGTTTGGCTTTTTCCATTTACCACAAGGCGAGCTTTGTGGCGCTCTAATGTACCATCAGCATGAAACTTATGCTTAAATAACCACATGCAGCGAATTATGGTGCATTAGCGGGGCGCGGAACTAATTCCCACGTATTATTGGCCAATAGTGCATCATATTCATTGGCCATGGCAATTTTCCAGTTAGGATCGGTGAGTGCGGTTAGATGTGATTTTGGTAAGGGTGAGATAGGTGACAACGTCTCAGTGTTGAGAGAAAAGGGATGTCGAGGTTTGTGGATTCCCGATTTTGATCGGTCTGCATTGAATGGTGGGACTGGGAAGGTGGTTGGGTTTGAGCGTTGTTTGTTGAGCTATTATTGAGCGGGCTGGTTGCGGCTGAGTTGCGGGGTAAGATGTTGGGCTGCCAGGTGAAGAATGTGTGTTGGAAGGAGGAGGAGGAGGGCCGGAACCGGAAGGTAGGTGGTTTGGTGTTGGGCCGTGAGAAAGCGGAGGTGCGTTGGGTGGTATGTGGTTTGGTGTGGGGCCGTGAGATGTGTGGATGTGTGTGAGACATGTCGTGGGCTGGATGGAGGATTTGGGCTAGGTGGTGGTGTGGAAGCGTTGGGTTGAGTGGTAGTGTAATGAGGGACAGTGGGTTGGGTAAAGATAATTGGAGATGGATCTAGGAAAGTATGGGTAGGTGTGGGGTAGATGGGTTCGCGAATGGAAGATATTTTCGTCAAACGTGACATGTCACGAAAATATAGTTTTACCGGTAGAGATGTCAAACACCGGTAACCCGATAATTGGTCGGGTATCAAGGAAACACATGCGACCGAGCGGTGGGTAAGTTTGTGATGTCGAGTAGAGGATGTGTTGGGATAACATAAGCATCCAAACACACGAAGATGGTCATACGAAGGCTCGCGTAGGTAAAGTAGGGCGGTGGGTGTCTGAAATTTATGGAGTTTGGTGGGGAGAATATTGTGGAGATAGGAGGCGGTGTGGAGTGCCTCAACCCAATACGATGATGGCAAAGAAGCATGAGTGAGAAGGGTGAACATGATTTCGTTTAGACGACGAATCATGCGCTCGGCTTTCCCGTTTTGTTGGGATGTATGTGGACATGAGAATCGAAATTGAATGCCGTGTTTGGTGGTTAAATTTTTAAAATCTGTGTTGTCAAATTCTCCGCCCATATCGCATTGAAACGATTGTATAGGCATGCGAATTGTGTTGCAACAAATTGGTGAAAGTGGGTAAATTTAGTAAATGTTTCTGATTTAAACTTCAAAGGGTAGACCCACGTGTATCGAGTGAAGTCATCTGTTAATACCATATAGTATTTATTAGCCGGCATGACTCAAAACAGGAGATGTCCACAAGTCACAATGTAAAATAGCAAACGGTAATAAAGTACGATTTGTCGAGTCAAAAAATGGCAAACGTTTATGTTTAGATAATTGACATGAATGACAAATAGAAGACAATTTTGTTTTATTAAACGAAATAACATTCTTCGAACTTAGAAACTCCATGACCGGTTGACCCGGATGACCAAGGCGGTTGTGCCAAAGAGGGGAGTCCTTTGTTGAAGCGAAACAAGCTGGGCGGAAGCAATAGGGGTGAGCGGGTAGAGATCACTGGTACTGTTGTGGCGACTCAGGATCGTGCCATCCTTGAAATCCTTCACAGAGAATCCAAAAGGGTCAAATTCAATGGAAGTATTATTGTCAATATTAAAACGTCGCACAGAGATTAGATTTTTAATAATATTGGGATTAAATAGGACGGACTTTAGGTGTAATGGTTTTGTGGATGTGGGGATGATAGAGGATCCCGAACCCATAACTGGAATTTTATTGCCATGTTCTACAAATATTGACTCTATTGGTGAATACGTTGAAAAAGTTGTCAACTTATTTGTGTCGAAAGTAATATGAGAAGATGCACCTGTGTCGAAATGTCATTGATTGTTGTCACCAGTGTGCATGCTTAACGCCTGAACTGCATTAGCCAGGTTAGTCGGTTCCAGAGGGTCAACTTTGCTGCTAAATGAGCTTGGGCTGCGAACTACCAATGATTGTGAGTGTTATTGCTATTGGGCCTGAAGTTGGGTCTTGGATCCCATTGTTGAGCCCAAGACTGAGTAGGAAATGGACATGGTTGAGGTGTCCAGTAGGGTACATAACTTTTTTGAGGGGCCCAATAGGGTACATACGGAGGCTGGTTCGTAGACCTGTTTTGCGGCTAACCTTGGGGACGATTGTGATATCGCTAATTGCGATTGGAGTCCCGACGACTATTATTATTCCGGCGTGATTGGTTGTCTCTGTGGGAGTGAGTCGAGGTTCCGGGTGATTGGTGTCTCTGTGGGAGTGAGTCGAGGACTGATAGGTTTCTCCTGGTCGGATGTAACGGCTGCCGCAATCACCGGAGTAGGCGACAGTGTGTCACGAGCCGCAATCCTTCGAGCTTCGATGAAGTTGATTAACCGCTTCCTCCCAAGCGGGTAACGACTGATTCAGAATTGATGCGGTGGTGTCATATTCCCAAGGGAGCCCGCGGACAAGGTACAGGATGCGTTGTGTGTTGTTGATGGGGCAGTCAACGGCCAACAGTTGATCTGCGAGTTCACGGATCCTTTGACAATAAGCATCGAGGTTCGGCATAGAAGTAAGCGTTAGGTTGGTGAGTTCGTGTTGAAGAGCGGCGGCTCGAGGCCCCTTCTTGTTCAGGAACAGATTTTTAACCCGCTGCCATGCTTCATGGGCAGTGGATTTTTCTTCAAGAACACGAACGAGCAAATCATTTGTCAGCGTGCCATAGATCCACTGCAAGACGACCTCGTCTATCTTCTTCCAGGATGCATATTCAGGGGAGGTTTGCTCCGGGGCCGGCGAACCGTCGATGTGTTCAACAACATCGTACCCGGTAGCATGAAGCATGAAAAGCTGGACCCATGTTGGGTAAGAGACCTCTGTTCCATCGAGAACACGAACTTTGTGTTGGATGTCCGTGACAGTTTATACTGGATGAAGGCTTTGAGGTTTGGCATCGGAGGTTTGTGTTGATGGAGGTTGTGTTGAATGTTCAGTCTTATCGCCCATAATAGCAGAGGAGGAATATACGAGAAAAAAAAAGAAAGAAAGAAAAATATACGAAAGTGAAGGATAGGGTGGAGACTGATCGAAATCAGGCTGTGGTGATGATACCATGTTGAACCGTAAAGTTCGTGTCCTTTTTCATTCACAATAGAAAACAATATATACAAGAAGAGGAACAATGATTCAGGAGCTAATTATGGAAAACCCTATCAATTCTAACTAACATATAATCACAAAATATCACACTAATATTTACGAAATACATGCCTTCAATATCATTTTGATATTGTCAGCTTACAGTAGTATCATGTGGTGGCAGTGGTGGTGGGGCGGTTAATCAACGGTGGTGAAGACTAAGAAAATTATATTGGTTTTGATCAGAAAGTCAAAGAGTGGGAGAAGAGATAATGGGTTGTTTGTGGTGGTGGTTCTTGCGCTAATGGACGGTCGGAGGTCATGCCAACATTGCTGGGTGGGTTATGGTTGTAGTAGATTGTACATCTGCTTTGATTTGTTGTATATGATTTGGCTTGGTCACGCACTAATGTTTATTATTTTTAATAACTTCATTGATATATATATAGGGATGAGTTAAAATGAGAACCACACGAGTTGTGAGAACCGTGAGAACTAGGCCTTCCAAAAGGTTTTTCCGATTTTTTTCATAAGTTATAAAAAAATCACTTGTTTCAGCAAAAAAAATTGAAAAAAATGCCGTACACACACATTACATGAGGCGTAAAAAAATTTATTATCAACGAAATTTACGACAGCGCGTAAAAAAAATTTGCATCAGTCAAAACTACCGACTCGACGATTTTTTTTACTTTTTTTAAAATGTGTTTATAATATTTTCATCTATGTTTGTGCAAAAAAAATTGGCCAACTTCCACGGGAACAAAAAGTTCTCACGGTTCTCACAACGCGTGGTAGTTTTCATTTGAACCGAGCCTTATATATATATATGATCAAGATCAATGGAAAACCCTCCGAGTTGTGAGAACTCGACCTTCGCCTGCGTGTTTGCCCCCGTTTTTTTATATCCTAGATTAAAATTTTAGAAAAGACTGTCGTAAAAAAATATAAAAAAAATCGAAGTGGTGTTTTTTGACCCCCTTACAGTAGCTGTAAAAAGTGTGGTTACATAAGAATGACATCACCTTTTACAACATTTACGACAAACCGTAAACGAAGAAAAATACAAGTTATTATTTTTTAATTTTTATTTTATATTGCAAAAGGTGATTTTTTAGGATTTTTTGTAAAATATTTTTTTTGAAAAAAGCCTTTCGTGAGGCCAAGTTCTTTAAGTTCTTACAACTCGTAGAGGTTTTCATTTTACCGTAACCCTATATATATGTGTGTGTGTTTCGCTAAAAATGTTTTGATAAAAAAAGTTATATTATTTATCAAAATCCATTGAAATACCCAATAAAATTTTATAGACTTTACCTGACTTGAACCGGACTGGAAAATATTGTTACATAGCGATAGAAAAACGACACCTAAAAATTTCCGTTCCTAGGTCTGCCATTGGTGATATTTACACTGACATCTTTAATGTCATAGCTTTTAGTCACGTGTAAAAAACAAATTTTGAATTAAGAGATAAATCTTATTAAAAACTACGAGGTTAAAGATTTCCATGTAGATATAACTAGTGGCAGACCCATAAGTGAAAATTTTTAGAGTCATTTATCTGTCACTATGTAATAATATTTTTCGGTCAACATCGAGTCGGGTCAGGCCGTTTAAAAATTTTAAAAGGTATTTCAATGGATTTTGATAAATGATATAACTTTTTTTATCAAAATGTCTTTAATAAAACATATAGATATATATAAAAAAAGTTATTAAAAATAATAAAAATTAAGCTATATAAAGGGAAATAAGTAATAAAAAATATAAAACAAAAATGTAAGAGTAAAATACCAAAATCAACCATGAGGTTAACAATATTAGCTTGTTTCATCTAAAGGGACAAAAATGTCCCTCAACTTGACATAAAAAATAACTGAGTTAGTGATTTGATGTAAATGACAATAAACACAAATTTAAAGAACTCAAATGCACAAAAAGTCATTTTAGATGAATAAAAAGCACATATGACTAAATCTTAAGGACAATTTTAGCATTTTACTCATTTATTTATTATTCATTACTTTCTTTGAGTTTAGTATTAAGTTTATATAATTTTATGTTGGTTTGTTATTATTTTTATTATATTTGATTACTATAGTAGCTTTCTAATGAATATATTACTTAGTTAGTTTAATGTAAAGATCTATTTCTTACAATAAACTTTCATTAAAAATACTTAACAAAACATTGATTGGTAAAATGTCTAGCTTACTGTTAGCAATTTAAAGCTGTCATAGTAATCATAGAATATCCATTGAAAAATATATAATATATATACTCGTGTATATAAATTACATTGCGACCCACCCAGTCATAATATAGCTCGGTTCCGCCTCTCGTATAAGTCTAGTTCCTACACTGAACCAAACAATATGCATTTCAAAAGATAATATAATCTGAATACAAATTCAAAAGAATGAATTCAGAAAATGAAAAGGACACACGCGTCCGGACATGTAATACGCGTACATATTTTGCTATTATAATGTTACTCTTTGATTATCTATATCTATACTACCTTATAATTAAACTCCTCACGACAAAAATATAATTTTACCACGATTTTAAGACACTTAATAGGGGTTAGTGTCTTAAAATGAAGGGTGAAATTACCCAATCCGTCTTTTTTACTTAACCTATGTATTAGAGTTTATAATGCTGGAACTCTCAAACATATTTTAAGCAACATTGTCTAAAGAAACATCATTAAAGAAAACTCTTTCAAATAGAGGAAAGTAACTCAATTAAAGTTTATAAGCGGCTTTATTTAGCTAGTATAAAAAGGATATGTATGTGCTTATAGCCAACTAAGCTCACTTCGCTTGTATTTGAAAACTGATTAAATAGTTTACGGCCTCCATATTTCGACATCTTATTCATGGTTAACAAAAACAAGATTACAATTATATGATAAATCGATTAAAAAAAGATGATTCTGAATATATTATAGGCAATGTTAAATTCTCCAAATTTTCTAGATGACAACAATCATCAATACATGATTTAGAAAAAGTGATCTTTTCACATTATCATTTGAATAATATTTTCGAAGATCATTATGTCTATCTTTATTAAAAAATTTGATCATAATATTCTCGTGCTTATAAAATAGTTTTCATTAATTATTGATTACAAAGTCAAAATGTTTATTAGATAGTTTTTTATTAGAAATTTTAGTAAGGATACTTATGGAATTGTCAATTTAAACTTCTATTTGATTAAGTATGCTTGATTTCATTCAAAATGTGTGTCCTATATATTTGTTTATCGGTGTGTTTGTAATCTGAACAAGGAAATCATATTGGAGAAATGGCTGCTCTTTTGGGATTCAAGATTAAAATAAATAATCAAAGAAATGGTTGTTATCCATCAAGAAACCTAATACTTTTGACCCGAAACCCTAAAAACGTTATCCATGACATGAATGTCTCTCGAAGGTATGGGTTCAGTTCAAGCTACGGACAAAATACGTCCATTTTAATGACATAGCCATCATTTAAATACATATATAATAATTATATTTTATTCTTTTAAGTTGAATTTCTTTTACCACTTTTAAGACTTAAGCTTTATGTTTAACAATGTGTAAATTACTATATTAACCTTGACAACAATTCAGGAGAAGTATTTTTCACGTAATTTATATAATTCGGTTGACACATTTCAAATTACAAATCCTTTGAACCAAATAGACTTACTATCAAACTTTTCATCTATCATATTACAAGGCTAGCTCATATTTACTTGATATCTTTTTAATAATATATATAGATGAAGTAAATGGATTACACTGATCGACTTTTCGATCTTTTTTGGTATATTGTTAAAATGATTTTCTATATCCCAGTAACAAGTTAAATATTTTTTTAATATACGCGTTATTTCAAAAATAAAGTAATTTAGAGAGATATCACACGAGAGACAGATAGGATGATGAAAAAAGAATTGACATTTCCAAGAGTTGACTTTGTTGCCTTATGGGTGCCAGCTTAATCCTTGTTTAAAAGTACTTGCGGAACCACATCACATGGATAATAAAGAAACATAATATGCTAAATTTCTAACTGTAAACTAAAAAAAAAGATTTATAGGTTTGTGTTTGCGTATTTATCTGTATTTTTAGGGGGGGGGGGGGGGGGGGGGGTTATTGCTGTGTAATGATCTTTATATTTTCAATTTTTTTATACTGTTCTATTTTGCCCTCTCGAATGTCTTAAGGGGGAGTGAGAGCTATATATGTGTATTGCATGATTCTTTTATTCTTTACAATAAATTTTGTCGGCATTATTTTTAATTCAAACGATTTAAAAATTAAAGGTGTATAGATAATGTTAACTAGTGTTATTGAATTGATTTATTTTTATACAAGTGTTTATAAACATGTCCTGGTCATAATGACATATGTTAAAAGTTATTTAATGCTCGTTAATAATACCAATTTTGATGTTTTATTCAACTAATGGATATTGTTTTAACTACTCATTTTTTCTAATTATTTTCTTCCTGATTAATTAAGGTCAAAATTGTAGAATAATACAACTAGATGGTCACTTAATTTCAAATAGGAGTTACATAGGAAAACTTATGTTCATTTAATAGTAAAATTGAGTTCGAACGAATTGTGGTTTATCGACATTTTTGTAATTCATAAATATAGTAAGATTTGAACCTAAGACCTATATGTTATAAGTTACAATCTTAACCAGTGAAACAACAAATTTGGCACGAAAGATCTAATCAATCTCATTACCATTACCACATGAGGGGATCTAGAGATGGAGAAAGCCGATGTATACAGTTATACACACGGTAG
This sequence comes from Scalesia atractyloides, assembly GCA_947069175.1. Lineage (NCBI taxonomy): Eukaryota > Viridiplantae > Streptophyta > Magnoliopsida > Asterales > Asteraceae > Scalesia > Scalesia atractyloides. The sequence continues at coordinate 12,622,128 of CAMTDV010000017.1, forward strand.
TGTGGTGTATATGGAAGTGCCAGAATGAGGTGGTCTTCAATGACAAGTAGCGAATGTTGGAAGATTGATGGAGGAAAGCCAAGCTATGAGGTACCTATGGCTGCGCAATTGGGCTAGAGCTCACGGGCTCTCATGGGATTCTTGGCGGGCTTTTGATTTGTTATGTATGGATGTATAATATTATGATGTATCTATGAGCTAGTGATGCTAACTTTCAGTTGGTTTTTTAGTAATAAAATTCGTTTTATCTATGAGCTGGTGATGCTAACTTTCGTAATATTTAACCTAATAACATTTAAGAATCAGGAAAATGCTAAATAACCTATTTGATTAAGTTTTAGAAAACAATGCTAAAAAGATAATAGTTTGGTTAAGAATTATCTTATTACTTTTGCAAAACAGTTGATGAAAAACTCGCTCTAGTGTGTAGTGTTAAAAAACCAGAGCCCCTTTAGGTTAGCCCCATGTCCCCAGATAACCAAGCTATGACACACCCAATTTTTTGGTTTCAAGTAACTAAGACATTCACTCATCCTTTGTGATATAAGAGTCTCTTATATTGTTATAGCAACCCAGATTAACAAACCGAGCGAATTACTATCCATATAACACAATTTAAAGCAAACCCTTATCTATTTCCAAACCCTTATAATCGGATTCTTACCGTAGGTGACCCGTATGCATTAGTAACACCCAACCAAGTTTATCCTTTGCCTCTTGAGCATCTAGCCCTAGACTGACGATCGATATATAGCTTAAAGATAAATGAGACTGATCTAACAGCATAACCTCATAGAAAGTTCTAAATAACCCACAACTACTCAACTGAACATCCACACTCAACATATGGATTACACTATCACAAGTTTCTATTTAAAGCATTATAAGTCCTATTTGCTCTGACTCGAAATCTTCTATCAGGTTAATTTCACAATGAAATCTCCAAATTAAAAGGAACCATAAATTCATCCAAAAATTTCAGAAAAGTCTATAACAACTCATTGATCAGACCCACCACCTGTATAACTTCAAGCTATTTTCTAAGGAGGTTTATCTTTTAAGGTGTTATTAGATTAGGTTCATCTTTCTAAGGAGGGATCTCGCTTGGAATTGCAGATAACCATTTTAAATTGAATTTTCAAGAACCATATAAAGACGAGCAAAGGGTCCATGAGGCGTGTCAATTAGGTGTTGTCGATGTAGAGAAAGATTTGTGGACACTTATTTATTTTGGGGTGTAGTGTCATACATATATATTTTTTGAACGGCTAACGTAGGGGTCAAATGGCCACTACCCCACAGGGCGAGGCAAGCTCTTGAAACCTTATCCAGGCCCAACTTTATACTTCCAATTATGTACATAGCGGGAGTTGAACCTAGAACCTCCCTAGAGGAGAAGCCTTACGGAAAACTCCCGGACCAACTGGGTTATACCATATTTGTTGTAGTGTCATATATGCTTAAGGTAAAAGTCCAAATATAACAAAATCTATTATCTATAATAAATGAATAGAATTAGGGCCACATGTCAATTGATTAGGGCATCCTTAGCTTGCTTTTCCCGCTCAAAACCCCCGTCCCATTTTTTTCCTTTTGGGATGGATATAGAGTCGGGTATTACCCATATCCACATTTAATCCGGATACATATATATTTCCGCATCTTTCTTCTTCACACGCCAACTAAACCCTTACCTGCATCTCTACGCCTTCCCTTTCATTCTGCTGGAGAAAACACTATAAAGTGTCGATAGGTATGTTTCTGGTTCTAATAGTCGACACTATTACATCTGGGAGAAACGCTCGAAATTCTATATACCTATTTTTATCCTTCTTAGATTTGTCGATTGGACTTTTGTTGATTCGGAGTTTTGTTGATGATTTTGATAATAGGTGTTTATACAGGGTTATCTATCTCATGAATTTTCGAAAGTGATGCTCGGCAATAACACTAGCAAATTTGTTCATGGCGATAGGTACAATTAAGTTTTTGTTCTCTGATTGTATCAGCTTTAAACATTGTATCAGATTTAAACCCTACATCTTAATCTTCTCCCGTACTCTTCTCTTGATCTCTTCTCTTATATTTGCAAACCAAACCCACGAAGTTGATCGTTGATGATCTGCCGCCTGAACCACCATAAAACTCTGCCTTTAATGTTGGCCAGCCGCGATAACCATCGGGTGTTCATCGATCTACACACGCCACATCATCGATCGGAGAGTCATCATCGATCAGAGATATGGATGCAGGTTTAGGTCTCTCAAAGACATAAAAGTTGAGATCTTGAAGCGCACATTCATTTCGGAGAGTCATCATCGATCTACACACGCTTTTCGGTTAGTTTTGCAACGCATTACTTCATCTTTTTTTTAAAATATTTTTATGTGTTTTATGTTTTAAAATTATCCTGAATATATTTGTATTCGATTATGGGTTTTTAGTATATTAGGGTCATATAACATGTTTTTAAAAGATGAATGGGTTATCGAAATAAATGTAAAACTATTTGATTCAATTTTGATTATTCAAGTTGCAATAATTCCTTCAAACATATATAAATATCATCTATAGTAGTTGCTATGGAAAAATTCTATATTTCTCTATGTTGACTTTTACTTGGATCATAACGTACAACATCGGGTGGAGTTTATGGAATGTGCAAGGTTTGGTTTGGTTTCATACTGTGATATGAGTTGTTTAAAAGGGGTTCTACGTTTAATGCTGTAAAAACTTCGTGTGTTCGTCAAATCAACCAAATTGTTGGGTGTTAGTACATACTTGTTGTTTAATTGTGTACCAATTTATTATTAAAGGTTCTAATGGATATCCAACATGGAGGAGAATGAGTGTTGAGTTATATAAGATTTTGATTTACCAAGGTTTTTACCACGTGCTTTTTAAGTTTTTTAATGACTTTTTAGTATATAAATATTGTGCCTCTAAGTTGAAGGAAGCTTTTGTGGGTCTCATTTATATGATGATGATATAATGGAGTGACTTTGTGTCTTACTCCTTGATGTGAGGCTGAATAAAAGATGGGACCCACAAAAGGGTGAATATATGAAAACAAAGTATGACTGTTGCATGTTTTCTAGGTTTGAAGAATGGAATGGAAATGGAACTACAAAGAATGGTTCAGGTGTTATTGAACGTTCAACGGGTCACGAAGAAGATGTCGATTTTGAATTCGACAATTCTAGCTGTTGACCAGATGTTGGTGAAAAAATATACATCTTATGTAAGTTTATACAAAAGAAGTCCCCAAAAGTCCTTGTATGAACATGATTTTGGTCCCTTCAAGTTCGTTGGAGCATTGACCTTTGTATGGTTTCATTGACAACAATCTTTCATTATTTGACTTTCTAAATGATTTTTGTTATTACCTTTTTTTAACAATCTGTATTTCAATTTCTTCTGTTTTTATGTGTTCTCAGAGGTTGACCAAATCAACAAAGGTATATAATATGCTATCAATGATTTGCTTTAATTGCCAGGCTGACCCGGTGAAATGTTGCAAGATGTCAAAGCTTTGGGGTTCTTATGGGTGTATAACGGAGCTAACCTTCTATCCTTTGATTGGAACAGTTGGTGCAGCTTTCGGTTTATGTAATCTCTCTGTATATTCTCATGTTGTATAGCCTTTGGCTTGCTTTTTTCTTAATAAATTTGGCTGAAAAAATATATATATTTGTGAAGACATTTCGTGCAGGATCAAAATCATGTGATGGCTTCAAAGAGGATTCATAGACAATTTACTTTGCTTTTATTTTATGTTTTTAAGAAACTTATAAAGAAGTTGCTTCTTGCAAACATTAAATAAAGGGTATGAGAAAGTCAAGAATTATATTTGTTTCGGTAAATGGACTTTTATGATGTATTCTCACAATTTTTGGTTTCATATGATATAAGAACGCGGGGTGTGGGGCTTGGGTTGAGGGCTTTGCATGACACGTGGCGAAGGTGGGCTCCACCAGGCCAACCGAAAAAAAGTGGAGTGTGGAGGGGCGTGGCTAGCTTGGCGTGGCCAGACTAAAGTAGCCAACCAAAGCCAACCATTCTCCTTTCCCGTTGCTTGTATCCAATTCTTCAGATCAGTTAGAGACATGAAACGTTAAAAAACAGTTACGTTACTAACATTAACAGTATTAATAATGTTTTAACAATAACACGTATTTTAACAATAGTAATAATAATTATAATTTTAACAATAGTAATAATAATTATATTTTAACAATAATAATAATTATAATTTTAACAATATAATAATTAATTATAATTTTAAACATAGTAATAATAATTATAATTTTAACAATAGTAATAATAATTATAATGTTAACAATAATAATAATAATTATAATTTTAACAATAATAATAATTATTATAATTTTAACAATAATAATAATAATAATTATAATTTTAATATAATAATAATTATATAATTTTAATTATATAATAAAAACATTATATTTTAACAGTAGTAATAATAATAATTATAATTTTAACAATAATAATAATAATTATAATTTTAACAATAATAATGATAATTTTAACAATAATAATGTAATTACAATTTTAAAAATAGTTATAATAATCACATTTTACTAACAATAATAATAATAAATAATAATTATAATTAACAATAATAATGATAATTTTAACAATAATAATGATAATTTCAATTTTAACAATAGTTATAATTTTTATAATTTTAACAAAAATAATAATAATTATAATTTTAACAATAATAATAATAATAAGAGTTAATGGCCAAAATCATCCATGAGGTTTGGACATATTTGTCATTTTCGTCCAAAATGATTTTTTTTACCAAATTGCCCCCCACGTTTGTAACTTTTTGCCATTTTCGTCCAAACCACTAACTTAGTTTATTTTTCTGTTAAGTTGAGGATATTTGGATGAAACTGACAAATATAAAACCAAGAGACAATTTTAACAATTTACTCAAGCTCTTTTTAATTTCTTTTATTTAATTAATTCTGTTACATATATAAATAAAAAAGAATACCCTAACAACAATTCATACACTCTTCTTCTCCGATCAACTTAATGCCGGAAGTTAAAGATCCGACGATCAAGCTTTCTGGAGAGACCATTCAATTCTCCCATGTTGATGATGATGATGGTTCTCAACAATATTGTTTTGGAGACAATAAGGTTTTAACATACGAGGTTTTGCAGTGATTTATGTTCCATTTTTTGTTTTTTTACCAAAAGTTTTAGATTTTTAAAATCTCTTTCTTTTTCATGAACCTCGCTTCGCTTATCAGTCCCTGTATTATTCAACTCAAGATTTTTTTAATGTTTAGTGGACTGACCTCTGTTTTTTATTAGAAATTAGAATTTTTTTTTAGATTAACTTGAACAATTTAGTGAAAGATCAGTTATTCAGTTACTCTGTTTTATATTATTTATGGTTTTTACCAGATTTTTTTAAAAGATTGCAAGATTGACCTCTGTTTTTTATTAGCAAATTATATATATATTTTATTGATTAATTTGAGCAATTTAATGGACGATCAGTTACTCTGTTTAAGTACAAACAGGAGATTTATAGTTTTATACTTTTATACCCTGTTTAACTTATTTATAATACCTGTTTAACTTATTTATAATTCTTTCAATAATTTTAAATTTTTATAAAGTTTATTACTAAATTGACCTCTGTTTTCACCAGAAGTTACAAAATTTTATAGATTCTTTCAACAAATTTTCAAGATTTTTAAAAAATTTCTAAATTTCCCTCTGTTTCCACAAAAAATTACAACTATTATAGATTTATTTCACCAATTTAATGAACAATAATCCAAAACTAAACATGAAATTCTCATAATTACAGAAAACTACCGAGACTGAACAAGTAGAAGACACCACCTCTGATCAATCAAAGCTATTATTTTTTTCATATAAAAACTGCATGTATATTCTTTTTAGTATATATGCAACAAAATTAATTAAAGAGTAAATTGCTAAAATCTCCCTGAGGTTTGATCATGTTTACCATTTTCATCCAAAACAACTTTTTTGTACAATATAGACCTTCACGTTTGGGATTTTTTGCCATTTTCATCCAAACATCTAATTTGCTTTATTTTTTCTATCAAAGATTTGGATGAAAATGGTAAAAAAAAATCCCAAATTTCAGGGACGATTTTGACAAAAAAGTCAGACGTTTGGATGAAAATGCAAAAAAATCCCAAAAGTGAAGGACTATATGGTACAAAAAAGTTGTTTTGGATGAAAATGTCAAACTTGCCCAAACCTTGGGGACGATTTTGACAATTTACTCTAATAAAAATAATAATATTATTATTATAATATTAACAATAATAATGATAATTATAATATAACAATAATACAAATATTAATGCGATACATCGTTAATTTGAAACGGATTGCCCGGGTAGAGGGTTGATAATCATCATACAGTGGTGTGTTAGGAGGATCATCACCGATATCCTCTGTATGTATCCGAACTATCTCGTTGCACGTAAGAAACTTCACCCCCGTATCCTCCGTATCTATCTGAACTATCTTGTTGCACGTAAAAACTTCACCCCCGTATCTGTAATCCGGATATACTGCTGGGTCGGGTAATATGGTTCATCAACAAGGGCATTCTCAACAACATATCCTACTTATTCATCCAGATTACCTTGTTGCACGTACGGAGATTTATACTCGTATCCGTAATCCGGATACACTTGATGCGCCGGGTAATATGGTTCATCAACAGGTAGAGTCGGAGCCTCGTTCAAGTCTGGCAACGGATCCAAGAGGACACAACCTCCTCCTTTGATTAGCATCATTTACTCCCCATGCGTCGTTAGAATAGTGATTAAAGAAATAATACTTGTCCCACAACGATGACATTTTATCTCAACCGATCATTTAACTATACAGTGGAAGTGAAGAATCCAATGTTTCGTTTGAATTCGTAGGCAGAGATGGATGTCTAAATACACTTTTGAATTCAAAATTATCAGGCTCGTATAGCTCTATACACCTTATATTGCTTTATTCACTGCCTAGAAAACATTGTATCAGTGTCAAATTTGTCTGACATACGCTCATGTAGACCTATACGCAGTGTATAATGAACTGTACATACGCTTCTATAGAGCTATGTGCAGCATATGTCAGACAGATTTGACATGTAGGAGGTTTGACTGTCTGGTCGTGTACCTACCCCTTACCTACGCTGCGTATAGGTTTATACGCAACGTATAAGAGTAACCTTATATGTTGCGTATAGACCTATACGTAGCGTAGGTAAACCCTAAGTGTGCAGATAGGCAGGGTCGGTGTGTAGATAGTTTGAACTTTTTTTTAGTTGACCGTTTCAGACAAAAAAGAAAAACAAATCTATCTATTCACAAGTAAACGGGTATAAATCGCCAGATATAGTAAAGATTTAAAAAAAATGTTAGGGTTCAATGATTATAAAGAGGTGTATAGAACAATCTACATATCTGAAACCAAATAAATGAAAGTTTAAAAAAGTCATACAAAGACCGCTTTTCCACCAGCAGATGAACTAAAGCTTGACAAACCAGCTATTACAAAAAAAAAAAGTATCACATTTGCTCTTAGGAAGTTTTCCATTTGTTTTTTCACTTCGTTTCCCAGAAACAACAGAGCTTGCAAAAGATTTTGTGGTGTCTGGGACTGCATCAAAGTCTATTTAATGGTGCATGCGAGTCGATGTTCAAACCAAACATGGTACCTATCTATATCCCAGTTCTTTTAGTTTTTTTAATTTTCTTTAGCAGCTAGCCGTGTGAAATTAAAAACATATCTATGAGTCATTAAAAAATGGTTTTTTAAAGTTCAGCAATTTATTTTAAAAGCCACGCTTATACCCAAAGGTTTGATGGTTCGACCCATTTGAATGGTAATGGACCAATTTATGTTAACTAGTTAAAAAAAGCTTGAAAGGAGTTTGTTGCAAATTACTGTCAGGAAATGGTTCAGTATATTCCCATGGTAATACTAGTAATCAATAGAAGTGAAATTAAATGTTGAAGATGAAGTGAGGTTCAAGATGGGGAATTTAGACATTTCACCAATCAACTAATAGTTGATTAAGACTTTAACAGGGATGTAACTGATTGCAAGTGACAACTACGGGTACTAGAATGGCCGTAATTGACAAATAGAAGTTGTATGTGAGATTTGATGTAAACCACATAAATATAAATTGTATGTTACTCTTAAAGATATATTTGAAGTAAATGTGGATTTTGTATGATGGTTTAGTAGATATAATCTAAAAAAAAGAGTTAAATGCTATTTTAGTCCCTGTGGTTTGGGCCATTTTGCCAATTTAGTCCAAAGGTTTTATTTTTTGCCTGTGGATCCAAAAAAGTTTCCCGTTGCCATTTTAGTCCACTTGGTTAACTTCATCCATCTTCTCTGTTAATGAGAAGAACAATTCGGTCATTTTATATGTAATTCTGTTAACTAGAAGGGTAATTCAGCCATATAAAATGACCGAATTGCCCTTCTTGTTAACAGAAATAATAGATGAAAGTTAACCCGTGGACTAAAATGGCAACAGTGAAACCTTTTTAGACCACAGGCAAAAAATGAAACCTTTAGACTAAACTGGCAAAATAGCCCAAACCACATGGACTAAAATGACATTTAACTCAAAAAAATAATGGTCAATGTAAAAATACATTTGAAGTAAGAAGGCTATTAAGATAAGATTTTAAAATAACTCATTTTATGATATTAACTTAAATTAGAAAAGAATAATAATACAAAATATTTTTTTGTTAAAAACAAACTTTTTAAAATGATACGGTTTTAACACATGTCATTATTTGAAATTATTTATTAAAAATAAGATATTAAAATATAGTATTAATATAACTTGTACTAATAACATGTCCCATTTTCACCAAAAGCCAATTCAAAGTAAACTCATTATGCATTTACGCTTTTATTTATTCCAACTTATCACGACACCCATAAGAAGATTATCTATATGATGTCACATTATTGGACTATCTTTACATGCATGTTGAGAATCATGCAGCCAGCCACGTGAACTAGGAAAAGTTTGAAAATATTTTGGTAATATTGATACTTGCTCGATGATATGGAGAATATTTAGTTGTAAACACCATAATAGAACTTTAAGGTATACATCTCTGTGCTCGGATCCCCCCTGAAGTGGAATTTGATGAACTCTTCGTAGTCAAATAGATTGAAAAGTAACGGGTGTTCATTATCACTATTTTTTCAATGGCTTTTAAGCTGTTCCCAGGTTTCGGTATTTCAAAAAGTGCCAGGCTAAACCTAGTCTTGTTTTCTCTCATCACAACCCTATGAAGTGGCACATGCAATCTCTGAAGCACAGAAACGTCCTGGAGCAGCCGTCTCCCGTCCCGGGGACTGCAAGGGGACGGAAACGCGACGGGTACGGCCGGGAAACGTCCCCGGCGGTTAGGAAACGTGGAGGAAACGGGCAGGCGAAGGGGACGGCGAAGAAACGTCCAACCGAAACGTTTCCTGCGTGTTTGTGGTGAAAATCGACAACCCCAATGGCGATCCCCAAACTCTCAAGAACCAAACCCAAATCCAGATCCCCAATTTGGCTCCTTACAGTCACCATCTCGCAATCGCACTCCTCTACCTCTTCTCATCTCTACTCTCAACCACCGGATCAAACCCACTTCAAACCCCCATTTTACAGTTCAACAATCACAATAATCGCATTCATCACAGTGATTCAGAGAAGTTTTTGTATTGGGGAAACCGAATTGACTGTCCCGGAAAACACTGTGAGTCGTGCGAAGGTCTCGGTCATCAGGAGTCCAGCCTCCGTTGTGCTCTTGAAGAAGCAATTGTGTTAAAAAGGTTTGATTTTTAAGTTAATTTTTTGAGTTTAAGTGCACATTGTTGGAATATTTCACTTGATTTTGTGAAAATTGATTTGGGTTGTTGAGATTAGGATTGGTAGAACAAGATCCAGATTTTTTTTTATTTTTTTTAATAATTCAAGTGCAAAGTTTGTGGTGAAAATCGACAAGGATCGTATTCAAGAGTTAGAGCACACTTGCTCGGTATAAAAGGTACGAAAATATGAAACCGTAGGACACTGACAGGTTTATCAGGTTTGGGTCGGGTTGCTGATCAAAGTTATAATACCCCTGCTCTTTCAAATTTATAATTTTTCTGTGTGTTGGGCATTTCAAGTTTATCATTTATTCAATAAAATGATAAATAACTAATTTGAGTTTTTGTGTTACATTATCTTTTATATATATTTATTTTTTTATATGTTTTTATTCCCGTACCCGTCCGTCCCCGCTTCTTAAATTTTTTAGTTTTGCCGTTTCCCGTGCCCATCCCCGTACCCGTACCCCGTTCCCGTACCCGTCCCAGTGCATCATAGCATGCAATCGCCCGTTCAACCATACCTGCATATCCACGTATCGGTAAGTACATTATAATTACATGCATAACCATGTTTTGCAAAGGTTGGAGGTCAATCTTTACATTGCTAGAAAAAAAGAGTATCATCACGGGATATTACAACGGATTCCATGAACACTAAAAAGACTAAGAAAAATTAGCTTTTTTTAAATATTTCAGATAAATTACGGATGGAATCCACAAAATCCAAATTATATATATATATATATAGGGATCGGTTCAAGAGAGAACCAAGCCGAGTTGCGAGAACCGCAAGAACCACTCTCCACCAATAAGATAATGACAACCAAAAGGGTATTATAGTCATTTAATCAAAACCATCAAATCATCTCTCTCCTCGTTAAAGTCACTTTTAAATTCTTTTCAATTTCTCTCTCTTCAATTTCTCTCTCCTCTTTTTATTATTTTATAAAAAAAATTATAAAAAACTTTTTGTAAAAAAAAAAAGTTTAAAAACGGGCGTAAAACGGGCGTAAAAAACGAGATGTAAAAACCGGCTTAAAAAAGTTTAAAATGCACGCGTAAAAACCGGCGTAAAAAAGTTTTAAAATGCCGCGTAAAACCGGCGTAAAAAATTTTTAAAACCGGCGCGTAAAAAAAGTTTATAACCTGCGCGTAAATAAAGTTTAAAATGCACGCGTAAAAGCGCGCGTAAAAAAAGTTTTATACTGGCGCGTAAAAAAAGTTTAAAACCGGCCGAAAAAAATTTTAAATCGGCGCGTAAAAAAAGTTTCTATACCGGCGTGTAAAAAAGTTTAACCCGAGCGTAAAAAAAGTTTTAAACCGGCGCCTAAAAAAAGGTTTAAACCGCACGTAAAAAAGGTTTAAACCGGCGCGTAAAAAAGTGTAAACCGGCTCGTAAGAAAAGTTTTAAACCGGCGCGTAAAAAAAATTTAAAACCACGCGTAAAAAAAGTTTCTATATCGGCGTGTAAAAAAAAGTTTAAACTCGCGCGTAAAATTTTTTTTAAACCGGAGCGTAAAGAAAGTTTATAATCGGCGCGTAAAAAAAGTTTTTTGAACCGGCACGTGAAAAAAGTTTTTAAACCGTCGCGTAAAAAAAGTTTAAAACTGCGCGTAAAAAAAGTTTATATACCGGCGTGTAAAAAAAGTTTAAACATGCGCGTAAAAAACGAGGCGTAAAAAAACGGCGCGAAAAACGAGGCGTAAAAAACGGCGGGAAAAAACGGCACGAAAACACGGGGCGTAAAAACGGCGCGTAAAAAAATAGGGCGTAAAAACGGGCGCGTAATAAATGGCGCGTAAAAAAACTGAACGTAAAAAAACGGCTCGTAAAAATGTTTTTTATAAAAAAAATCTTGAAAAATATCGTTTTTTGTTAAAAAAAATGTTTTAAAATGTTTTTTAATAAAAAGATTTTGATTTTAATAAAAAAACAATAAATATAATAAAACAAAAAAAGTAATAAAAACAATAATAAAAATAAGACAAAAAAAAAACAAATTTACCAAACTACCTTTTAACATTAAAATATAAAAAACATAATAATACAAAAGGATTTTAATATTACCAAACTACCTTTTAACATGTATGTGTAACTCATGTAATATATTTTTATATACATGGTGTTACATGTCTTACATAAGTGGTAACATATGTTAAAGACTCTAGCCTACAACCTGAGTATACACGTGTTAATGTGTTTTTTAACCTCTAACATGTCTACTTTTCAATAGATGATTAACAACAGCCCCCTGCTACTACGTTTATGAGACATCATAAGGCACCACGCTAAGAAATACTGGACATCTTAATTTTTTGACAAGTAATTCAATCCTAGACACCTATTGTTGACAAACAATTCCATCCTCTTCTTGCCATGTATAAAACTTTCGCTGATCAAGCAGGTTTTTCAGTAAAAAAGGCGTAAAACAAAAGTGTGATCTTTTACATGTCTGGACTATGTAATAGAATCAGTTATTTTGAAGTGTTTGCACCTTTATAAATTTCCCTTTTTCCATATGTTTATGTGTTATATTAGAAAGCATCAGTTTTACTATATTTTTTTCATTGTGTTATATTAGGAAGGTACACGTAACAAAAGTTACATTTGAAGTGTTTGCACCCTTATAAATTTCCGTTTTCCATCTGTTTATGTGTTACATTAGAAAGTTAAACGTAACACAAGTTACATTTTTTAAACGGTGGTATTATGGCACAAGTTACATATCAGGATCTTCTTACACCTTCATATTTTTTTACTCCATAAATGATGTAATATTGTTGGATTGTACAGCACTTTATACTCTTAATACATGCAACACTACTTGAAACATCTGTTACATGGTTATATATTGGGATCTTTGTTCCACCCTCATCTTACAAAGGTTTAAACATATCAAAACCAACAACATTTGTAACCGTATATTGGTTTAACATGTGTCATAGCATATTTTACCATTTTTAACTAGTATATTTGTTGTATATGCTAAAAGGGTTCCCCTATGCTACAATTTTTTTACCATGTATAAATTGTCATAGTTAGCCATAGCCTACGTAATTATTGCTCCCACCATTTTTTAGATCAATTGAGTGATGAGTCGATTTGTCGTTACCTCCACGTACCAATCAAGGTCAAACATTTCCACGTATGGCTCAAATGTTCATGAAGGTTTCGATTAGATACTATCTTCTTATCAATTTCCATGTTTTGCATGTGTTACTCCAAAGTGGATAACACATGTACAACCAAGTTACATATGTTAAAAAGATGTAGTTACATGATCTACACCAGAGGCCAACACTTGCATAGCCAGGTTACACATGTTACCTTTTATTTGTAACACAAGTTATACCGATTATAACATATTTTTTGATAATACATGATGTTACGTGTGTTACACATGTTACATAGAGTAATTGCATGTTCTACCCCACATGCTACCACTTGTATAGCCACCTTACACATGTTACCACATGTTACATTTATTTAGAGAAAACGGGATATAGTATGTGTTACACATGTTATATAAAGTAGTTGCTGAGGATGTAGCATTGTTACACATGTTACCTGGAAAACTAGGTAACACATGTAACAAACGAAATAGAGATCAAATTAAGTTGCACAAGCAAAATGAAATAAGCTAAACGTTCGAATAATACAAAATATGGAATACAATGCTAAATTGGAAACAACATATGAATTGCACATGCCTTTTTTCACCTAGACAATTAATACATTCAATTCCATTCATCATTGTTTGCTTATCCTTTTTTCACTTGCCACATTGACCCACAAAATAATATCCCACAAAACAATTGATTAGCCATGATTGAATTCATATCCCACAAAATAACCGATTAGCCACTAATCGAAGGTGTTTAGCAATCACAACAACCGATTGGCCGCTGCAACATTTAACGACGGTGGTTGTTGGAAGAAGACGATTTGTTTAAAGTACACTAGGTGGTTTCACTTACTGATTGACGGCTGCAATGTTTAATGATGGCAGTTTCATTTCCGCCGACAAGGAAGAAGGCGGCTGTGTTAGTGGCTGTTGGCGGTGTTGTCAAATCCGGTTTTACTTATGGCCGACAAGGAAGAAGACGGTTGTGGTAATGGTTCGTGGTTGTTGGAAGAAATCGGTTGCTGGTAGGAGACGTTTCTAGATCTGAAAATTTGTCATCAAAGCTTCAGATCTGAAAAACAGTCACCACGATTGAAACCGGAAAAATGGTAAGAGAAGTGGCTTGACGTCCTACCTTATCCTCTTTATTTTGTTATATCAGTCTCACATATTCACTAGTTACATATGTAACAATTACTGGTGTAACTATGAATAAAAAAATCTTTTCATAATAAAAACAAATTTATTTAATCTGAAATTTAAAATTAATTTGAATGAAATTAAAGTTGTAGAGAAAAGTAAGAGAAAGAAAAAGGTAGAGAGAGAATGTTGGAGAGAGAAAAGGTGGAGAGAGAATCTTGGTAATAAAAAAAGGTAGAGAGAGAATCTTGGTGAGAGAAAAAGTGGAGAGAGAGTGTTAGTGAAATGAAATGTGGAAAGAGAATGTTATTAAAAATTAATTTCATATGTACTTTGTGCAATATGTCATGACCAAAATATCACTTCATCCACTTAAATGTATTATATTTAAATCAAATTACTATCTAATAATCTCAACCATGAGATCATGTTGATCAATGGTTATCGTAGAGTTTACTAGGTTTTCTTACCACAAATAAGTTTTCTATATATCATTTCTCTCTCTCTCTCTCTCTATATATATATATATATATATATATAGAGAGAGAGAGAGAGAGAGAGAGCTAGATTATTGTACAATAGAGCTTAATGTACGATGGTACGCGACTGGTATTTCAACGTGTGATTAACATGCGATTTCATCAACTTCACCAACATGCGATTTCACAATCGCGTACGCTCGTACGATAACCCTATTGTACGTTACACTTTATATATATATATATATATTCTAGAGTACACACTAATGTATTTGGGAACTAAATAAACAAATCCTGAAAATTGATTTGTATCATCAAATCGTAAAATACACTATTTTGTTTTCATCATGACCATTGATTTAAATTTATGTATACACTTATATATACATTTGTGTATTAATAATGGCCATTATCACTTAAGATCTTTGTTGGATATATTAGCAACGGCTTTGGCCGTCAGTGACAGTACTCCATTGTTTTGTAGTTTTCTACATGTTACTTACATTTAAAGTCTCCCCGGCCATGACTATGAACAAGTTAGGCGAAAGTTTTACTTTTAGCCATTCATTGTCTTTAGTCAGAATCTCTAATCCTTCAACATCATTTTGATGCAAAATCGTCATTACACCTGCATCTGCATGAGCCTGCAATCCGAGGTTGGATTCGTTCGATTCTGGCACTCGATATTTCATGAGCTTAACCACATAACTTGCTAGTTCGATGTGTTCGTTCAAATACATTTCCAAATTCAAGATTTCGAAAACCATCTTCTTGGTCATTACATTCAATTCCCAAAGCTTCTTCACATACATATGGATATCATTGCTGCAATGGAAAAAGGGATTCGTAATATTAATGTTGGTTCTCAAACTTTAATGAAGCAAACTAAACGAAACCTTACCTAACTTGAGTGTTGCCTTGAGGACACATGAGATTGGTGAACTTTTGGACTTGTTCTGGGATGTAAGGATCATCAATACCCATGCTTTCATACAACGGAAGCTGTGGAGTATTTCCGATATACCCGTAAAACATTTGAGTTGATGTGTTTTTGGACTTGGTTTCTGTCGGGAGATTAAAAAGGTGCTCAATTGCACTATATACCGAATTTTGAAGGTCAGGTGAAACTCCAGCTATGGATGCGTGGAAGCAACCGTACTCCTGAAGGGCCTTAAGAACTTGGGTTTTGATGGAATCATAGACACAAAGGTCTGGATTCTGGTTATCCAGCACCGAAAAATCGATAACAGGAAGCTGAATATAAGCATCTGAACCCATTTTGGTGTCAAATAAGTAGTTTGGAATGGCTAGCTAGTTGATGAAGTACTATATATAGTACATTGTATTTGTCTTTTAACTGCCGATTTAGTTTCACTTGATTGTGGTTGGTGATAAGATATGGAGTCTTGGACTCTTGGTTCCAACAGGAATATTATCTTGGTTTAGTGGTTGGTGAAAACGAAGAATTGAAGGATTATACATTCGGCAATTATGGCTTGGTTCGGATCATTGCCCACCGAAGAATTGAAGGATTATACGTTTGGCAATTATGGCTTGGTTCGGATCATTGCCTACCTGGGATTTCATTCTCTCTTGTGTCCATGTTGGATGTTTTTATTTATACATTCTCTATTCTTGCAAATTCTCTCGATCACGATCACGAGTTAAACTATATCTAATTTATATAATTTGTTTTTAATTTATTTAATTAGTGATATTACTATTTTTTTATTAAAAAATCAAATTTTTGAAAAAAGTAAAATTAATAATAACATAATCCATTAAATAAAATACAAACACAACAAAAAAAAACACACACACACACTTAAAACCTAAAAATAAAAACATACAAAAATGAAAATAAAACAAACTTATACCTAAAATTAAAAACATACAACTTAAAGTCCTCGTTTATTTTTTATTTCTTCATAAATGCTTTCGTGAATTTGACGTTAAATCGGGTCCATGTTCGAGCGCTCCACGAAGAGGACGGTGTAGTCTTGATTATTCTTGAGCCCATCCATCAAGTCGTCATCTATTTTCTGATGTAGTGTTACATCTGAAGCTTGACTAGGTCGTCTTCTTCAAGAGCCGACGTATCCTTTTGTTTTGTTCCTATTCTCGCCTTCGTCCGAGCCTCCTTAGCCTTCTTTTGCCCCATTAGACGAGTAAACTCTTCAAAAATCATTCGGGATATCATTATCATACATGATATTGAAATTGAAATTCCGAATCATGATTGATATTTCATTGTCATACAAGTCAACCGCATCAGAAACACATACGATGTATATGCTCTCGACTTCAAGTTCTTCGACCTTTTTTACATCATTGGCAACGGTTCATGCAATTTTGGTTCATTTTTAACGATGTGAAAAACATACTCGTAGTTGAAATGAACTTTTTGTTCAACTTCACTCTCCTTTAGCCCTGTTCAAGACTAGGTCATCGCTTTTTTGTATCGGTTGTAAATTCCACAAAAATGATTTGTGGGAGTGGCCATATAATGCCAATGAGACTTCAATTTATCCTTCATTCGGTTATACTTGTTATTTATTCTTCACAAAATATTGGCGGATGCGCTCTTAGGGGTTGGTACCCTTTTGGTTTTTTTTCTAGCTATGGAGGAAGTTGATACATGAAGATAAGCTTGTATAAGAGCTTCTTCTTCTACCGATCAATTATGAATAATAACTTTTGGAACCATAGTTGTGGAGTTGTGGATGAATGGCACCATGTTGACTCATAAACCCGAATTGTTGGAACTGGGAAGACATCGATCTGGGTTGAGTAGGAAACCCATAACTTTGCAAGACTGGGATGTTATTAGACCGGTTCGAGTTTTAACCGGAGCCTAACATTTCTTGAAAACTTCTTTGGTCATCAATGGAAGAAGTTGTGATGAGAATGAAAGGTTGAGTGTTGGATGTTTGTGTATAATGAAAGATTGGTTGAGTGTATAGTTTAGAGTGAAAGTTTGAATGTCTGAATATTCGAGGTTGATGTGAATTTGGTGAAAGTTTAAACTAGAGTTGAAGTGGGCTCATATTTTTGAATTTTTTAATCAACCGTTGGAGGAGTGTTTTTGAATAACTAATTAATGTTTTATTAAAATGTGGTCGTTTATGGGGGCAGGTCCTACATATGTTCAAACGGACAGGTCTGGTGGACCAAACGGATCGTCCCTCCTCAACCACTCCATCGCTGCTCGTCCGTTTTTCGTTGGCTCCGCATTTGGATACAAGGGAACAGACCCCGCGTTGTAGATGCTCTTATCAGCCATTGCTAGCCACCAAGGTAAAATTGTTCTATATTTTGGCGAACATCTGGATTGGCATCTTTATCCTTAAAATTGTTCTCTATAGTCGCACAATAATTTCTAAGAGCATTCACATCCATTCCCTTATGTATTTATGAGTGGTTCCTTATAATAAAAGAATGGTTATGAGTAGAGAAGAAAAATGTTGCTGTTCATCTGTATATTTTAGGTGACATTGTTAACCTCTATTTATTTATAATATGTTTTGAAAGTGGTTGTGAGTGGATGAGAGAAAAGAGATAATATAAAGATACAAAAACTATTATTTAATTAAACTAGATAGAGAAAAAACAGTGATATTTAATGTAGTTATAAGAATGATGATAACATAAATGGGTGTGAATGCTCTCAAGCGACAAAACCAATTATTAGAGACACTTGGGGATATAATAGCTATGGATGTGACAACAGAATCCATGGATCCTTGGGTCTCCTTTTTAAGAGAAACTAGTGTTTCTATCCACGCGTTGCTGCGGAGCACATTTTTTACACAACAGGTGGACCTTTGGTTAACAATGGTGACAGCCACAGTGAAAGATCTTTTTTTATTTACTCATTATATTATTTACCAAACCTCTTTGTTACAAAAGTAAAGTTTTATGCCGCATATTCATAGATTATATTGTCTTTATTTGTTGGAGAATTAAGCAAGATTTGGTGTATGTGTATAGATTAAAGCAACAACTACTCATTTTAACATTACTCACTAGTGCAAGTGGTGCGCATCGCAACGGTTTGCTGTATGGCTTTGCTAATCCGTTTTGGCGATATCAAGGACTAGTTTGCGTTTCTATTTTAGTCGCATATCAAGATATGTAACGAGACTACACATAGGCTGCTATGTTACAAACCCCAAATTAAACCTAATCAATATTATCTCCTACACCCCCCCCCCCCCCCCCATTATAAGAATTATTTTCTACCCGGTATAAACAAAGCAAGTAATATAGACAATGCATAATTCAGGTCAGGTCACTTTTAGTGTGGTTCAAACTGGCCACGACGAATTGTAAGTTAAGCACAACTTGGGTAAAGCTGGATAAATATATAACATATTCATTATAAGCACTCTTTTGACAGTAATGCTTACTTCAAGCTGAAACAACCAAGTGATAAACAAATGGGTCAAAATGACCATATCAGATACAGAAGCCAATGATAATCATATCACTATATCGGTCCATTTAGTTGGATGTCATAGTGCATCATCTACTTCCAGTCTAATTATTCATAGGTTTATCAGACTCTTCTTTTTGACCCGTAAATAAACAAATCAAGATGAAACATCACCTGATCATGAAAATCTTTCTTAAGTAATCACAAAAACAAACCCAATGGATAATGTTTTCCTCATCATCACCTCATGTGTGTGAAAGTAGCCTTTAGCTAAGAATCAAGAAATTGCAAAAGAAAAGATTTTGTAAAATCTTGTTTCATTATTCACGTATCATACTTTCTTATTGAATTCCTTTATGAAGGATTGCGGGTGGTTGTGGTCACCGACGGTGGTGGTTTGCGATGGCACATTGACGAATAATCTTTTGCTTCGCAAGCTAGACCTCTCGGTGAGGGACGATGGACGTCGTTGAAACCCTAAAATACCGACGCCCTTGGCGGATCAGAGAATCCCCAATTGGTCACCGATTTGAGTTAATTTGGTCGATCACCGCCACAAAATACCATGCTCACCTCCTCTCAAGCATTCTCTGTTGGATTTGTGAAGCATGGAAGCAAGAAAAAGGGCAAAGGACGACACATAGAGGAGCAAGAAAAAACGTGGCAAATTAAAAGTTTTAATAGCTTGAAAGACTTGTAAATTATGCTTCAAAAAATTGTATAAAATAACTAGAGTAGTATCTAATCAAGAGCCAAGTGTTGATATTTAATATATATTATATTATAATATAATATAATGTCCTAGAAGTATGCTACATATATAACACAAAGTATATATCTGTTTAAAACTAAATAACATTTTAAAAGAATAGTCAAAACTAAAGCCCAACTAAAATTCATAAAGGTAATTACTAATTACATAATAATGTGTTACGTACCTCCGTGATGTCGGCGGGGTTCGGTGGCAACAAAGACAATGTTATAACAAAAGGAAAACTAATAACCACAGACCACACATTTAAAGATTGATTGCTAATATAACCATTACAAAATCTACAATCCAAGCATCAATCAACATAACCCCCATTATCGCCAAGAACCTCTCATCTCCCACTAGTTGTGAAGTCCAACGAAACCTTATGCCTCATTTCGTATCGGTCTTCAAGGATTCTGCTACAAACAGTTGCCGCCGGGCTGCCATTGGTCTGAAGGGGTCTGTCCTAGTTGCATGATAAAATGCCTCGATCGTTTATCTTACATCTCCATGTGTTGTTAAACTGAGCAACTAAGACACAAAATTATTAACTGAGTTCCCAAAAATTAAGCAAACCTAGATTAAATTAATCTGAAGGTTTATATGGGTTACGCTTTACCTAGCATGGGTCAAGTTTGAAAAAACCTAATAAAAGTAGGGAAAATGAATACAGATTATCAATAAAGGACTATAGATTTTTAATCACATATCAGGTAAAATAAAAAAATATGTTCATGGTATCTTTCCAGAAATGGCTTTGTTTTGTCATTCTGGTGTTGTCGAGGCAGAAGGGACACTTGGATCTGCATAACCCGTTTTGACATAAATTCAAATTATCTATTTTACCCCACCTATAACCCCCCCCCCTCCCCATTTGCCACATCCAACGTAGAGTAAAGCTCAGTAAGTAATCTAAATGGTAGATATAACTTATATCTTTTATATACCTTTAATCGGTGTTTGACCTAAGTTAGAGGGGCCATCACATACATGAAAAACGCTTGAGATTCACAGTGCGTCAAAGATAAAACACACTGTGAATGCTCTCTAGATGCGAATTTCACTTTGAATAGATAAAATATTCGTTTCTTAGTGTTTTGCATGTTCCTAGTTGAAATGTTAGATTTACAAGTTGGATTAAGAGCTTAATTGAAGAACTGAGAAGATCTGTCGTTTGAAGACCGTATATTAAGAAGATCTACATGTCATCAGGCCTTGATTTGGGCTACACCACCTTACAAGTCTAAACCTTAGTGGGCCTAGTTATGATGTGTCCAAGTTGTGGGAAGTATCCAAGAGGAAGAGTACGGTCATACCCAACCCAGATTGTGCATGGATCGTATAAAAATTGAAAGAGATGTAGAGGAAACCCTAAGTTAAGTTACGAACTCAGAAGTCAGGAAGACAGAAAAAATGGTTGTTACAAGAGAAGAGAAGATCAATGGGAGGAGGACTTGACGTGAGGTCGAAGTCTCACTAAAAAATAAACCAATTACACTAAATAGATAGTGGTAAATGGGTATCGAACACAGGGAGTTTGTGGAATATGCATTTACTAAGTAGCTTGCAAAAAAACTAAATTAAAACTAGAAGCAGAAAATAATTTCAATGATTTGGTTGTTTGGTTTGATTAACTAAAATTAACTAAAAAGCACTTATCAAGGTTTTAATTCAGAAATGAGAGGATATGTTCTCCCCCGGTTTCAGATTTTCTATGAATGTCAATTTCAAAGTTTAATTGGGAAGAACTACATATAGACATAGTTCATGAAAAGTGTGTTTGATTGTGATAAAAGGGAACAGAGTGCTTGGATTACAAGAACACAAGATTATCACCCGATGATCAGTTACATATAGCCAACCCCAAATCCCTCCCAATAAATCTTCATTGCCTATGGCACCATGGTTCAGAATAAGAAATTTAATAATAAGAACATTTACTAAACAAACACATAATCTACCATAGCAATATAATCAAAAAGATCAAACTACTATCCCACAAATAACATATAACAATGTCAAAAAAAATCAATAGAAAACCCTTACAATCCGGACGAAAACATACGAAAACTTAGCCACACATAGCTCGGTTAGTCATCACTTCAATTCCGTTGTTCATATGCATAAAAAATGGAATAACAATGATTAATACACCCAAAATAGTGTTTTCTCACCTATATTTTCCCCCAAAACTCTCTCAACAGAACACCAATGATAAGATATATCAAAAGTCCCAAAAACTACACCAATGATAAGATATATCAAAAGTCCCAAAAACTAACAAATAAATGGGATTTACACTTTTCCCGTTAGGCTCCACCACGTTAGCTACGGTGCTAGTCGTAGAAGTCTTACGGTGGCTTTAAAGTGGCCTACGGTAGTTGAAAACTGTCTTACGGCACATTTTTGGTCAGGGTCTATCGTACCGTAAGCAACGGTAGGCTGCAGCCAAGCAATTTTGTTTTCTTCCTAACTTTCTCGTTTCAACTCCGTTTTATTCGTCCACATTCTCATAATTTCATCCTCTATCATGTTGTCTTCTTAATGTTTCAATTGCAGTAAGTTAACTTTTTTTTCATTTATGCTCCTTTATGTTCCATGCTTCTTCTTTGCGCGTCCTTAGCTCTTTTAACCTGCAATAATCAAGTTTGTCGTAGTCATCTAGATTCACCAATTTAAACATCAAACGTATCAAATTTCTTTCTTATTAAATCAATTATAAGATCCTCCTAGGTTTACCTCTCAGGACTCGAGAAGGAATAACATACAGGAGATCGTGATATTGTTTCTTATTGAGTTAGAACATTCGTACTTTCGTTTTCCTTTCGATCTGATTATATATTCAATGAATTTTGTGTTTTAGTTATTTATGAAAGTTGGTGATTTTATTTATGAAAGTTGTCTTTTTAGTAAGTGTCTGGGATGAACTTGTGACTGTGTTAATCTACATGTTGTGTATTGATCTTTGAATGAGTTTGTGTGGGAGATTTAGGTCTTCTATGAGGTTATGAACGTTAGATCTGTTTTATCTATCTTTAGGCTATATATTGATCGTTAGTCTAGGGCTTGAAACTTAGTAAGTAATGGATAAGCTTATTCAAGGGTTGGTAATTCATATGGGTTACCTATAGGAAGAATCCGATTAAAAGGGTTTAGTAGTTAGTTAAGGTTTGTTTTAAAGTAAGTGTCATAAATAGTAATTCGTTCGGTTCGTTAATTTATGTTTCTAGAACAATATAAGAAGCTCTAAATCATAAGGAATGGTAAATTACTTAGTTACCTAGAACTGAATAATTAAGTGTCTCTATAACTTGGGTAATCGGGGACATGTAGTCATCCTGGTAGGGTAATGACCTTTTAACACTACACACCATATTAATAGTGTTTACGATGATGAATAAATCCATAATCTTGATTTGAAAGGTTAGGATGCGATTCTACATTGAGTCTTTGGCATTCTCTAGCAAAATGTCCGTAATTCTTACAGTTGTAACATCTTACTTTGGACTTGTTAAAACCCACTTTCTTTTAAATAAACTTCCAACTTATACGTTTCAGGGAATTTCTTGAGATCATGACCATCTGTTTTGTAGATTCATCTCTGTAAGTCATTTGATGCTGATCATAATCATCATCAAAGTTGTAGGGTCAGAAATTCTACCCTAGATGTAGTTCTCATAGAACAAAAATGCAAGTAATCCTAGGTGTTCTCACACCTTTCACACTTAAAGGCATAGGCTTGTGGTGTTTATTATTTACTCGAGTCTGTTGTTATCTACATTTCAATATAAATTATTGAACCGGGTTTGTGAGTAATAATATACAATTACTTGAAGTACAAATAAATGCTACCACGTTTAACATATTTAATATTTCCTTTATTATTTAATTTTCACTAACAAATTATGTTTTTTATTAAAAAAACTAAATACATAATTATGTGTGGATATTTTCCCAACTTTTTTAATATAAATTTTATTGAAACAAAGTTATATTCAAAATAACTATTTTTTTTGTCATTTAACTACATCTAGTATTGGTACCGTAACGTACCTAACCGATACAAACTGAACAACAATGATTCTAGTACGTAGCGGTATTATTGAGACCTATGTCGGTATTCGTTAAACATGTGTCGATGTTTTTGGGGATATCATGACTTTGAATGTTGAGTTATTTGAGTCAAGCGCCAATACCGTACTGGTACCGATACTGTAACAATCTGACCTGATGTCGACCGAATTCTCACCACATCGTGCGAGGAATGCCACTACACCTAATTTTCTAGTAGTCTATAAAATACTGTAAATCCCTTGCGACCGGACCAAAATTCCTAGTTTAAATAACGTATAACATATAGCGGGAACATATATGGACTTCGTTACTTTAAGAGTACATGACAATATCATGAGACATAAGTAACATAAATAATTTTAAACAAAAGTATGAAAAAAATACAAACGACTAGCTAGTTACTTGAATCACAAAAACAAAGTGCATATATAGCAATTTTTATAGTAATAAAAAGAAAAAGTTAACTTATTTCTTTTGCCATGCTGAAAAACTCAGAATAGTCTTGATGCATTGAAATTGCGATGTTTTGTTTCAGACACCACAATAATTCTTTAATGCGAACTTGCTTTGAATGCCACCCTCTTTGTAAAAGCACTTAAGAAACTCCGCATAATCGAAAGGCTTGTAAAGCAGTGGGTGTTCTTCATCTACCATTTCATAGAATGTTTTTACGAGGAAAGCTTGCTCTCTGTACCGAAAAGAACCCGAGCGAGTATCTAGCCATGCTTCCATTCATTACTACCCTATGAAACGGTACATGCAATCGACCATTCAACCAAACCTGTATAGCGCGGAAGTCAAGAAACCAAAAGTCACGCTCAGTAATCTTTTGAGTTATGTTAACCTACTAGCTAACTAAGGTTAACGAAAACTTTTTATAAAGGGTCTACATATTCATACACCAAGGACCTATTTCCACACCTTCAAGACGTCTAGTAAGGCCTAGACATTGATCAACCTCAGTCCATGTCAAATCAATCACATCATACGTCAGGTACAGAGCTAGATGCCCCGTCTTAAGAAAATGACAAATTACTTTTTTTTGCCCTGAGACACCTCAGTCTAGGCCTAACTCAGGACTAAAATAGTAATTAACCATTTGAGAATTATTATGCTCACATGGTTAATTATCCTTTTAGCCCTGAGTTAGCCTAGACTAGGGGTTTCTTAGGCTAAAAAGGTAATTTGCCATTTTATATTTTAAACTTTAATGGGCGGTTTTGTAAAATTTTTAAACTTGACGTCTAAGGTTTTTAAAAGACTATTATACCCCTAGGTTAGGCTAGCCTGGGGCAACACAGGGCTATAATGATCTTTTGGACAACACCAGACGCCCATTCTAGCCCTTATGCGGCATATGTTTTTTTTGTTTTTCTCTTTTAATTTAAGTAAAACTAATATAAAAATAGAACAAAAAATAAAAAAAATATGTCGCATAGAGGGTAGACTGGGCGTCCAGTGTTGTTTAAATGACTATTATAGCCCTGAGTTAGTGCAAGACTGGGTGGCAACACATGGCTATAATGGTATTTTGGACCACATTAGACGCCAATATATTTTTAATTCGATAACACTAATATTAATAGTGTCTTTGTTTCTCTTTTTTAATATCAATAACACTAATATTAATTATAAAATACTCATATTAATATCAATATCACTAATATTAAATATAAAAAACTCATATTAATTATAATAACACTAATATTAATCATAAAAAATCATATTAATTATAATAATATAATATTAATTACACAAAAACATTTTTCTGACTCCTTTCCATGAAATTAATACTCGGGTTTGGGTTGGTTTGGTTTGTTCGGATTCACTATCGGTAAAATATTTGAACGGCTAATATTTTTAAAGTAAAATGTAAAAATATGTATAATGTTTATACAAAAAAAAAATACAACTTTTCATCAAAAATACATCAAATTACCCCACCAAAACACCCAATTCTTCACTCAAAAAAACATCACCTTTAGGAGCACCGTCTAGGGCTGTATTAGGCATATACATCCCTTAAATTAAGTGTCTGACACCCAATTCAGAACCCCTTAAATTCAGTGCCTAGACGCCCCGTCTAGGCCAGTACAAGGCGTCTAGGGCACAAAGGTGTGCAAATAGGCAAGCCGGGTATATGAATAGATTGAGCCTTTATAACTGTTCTAAACCATAATAAAAAACTCTAAAGGCTAAATACTTTCATATATTGTTAGCGACTCAATTTATTCGTCCACTACTCGAGATTGGCTCTAATAAGGTTGAACTGAAAACGATCTCTAGCCCGAGCTCTAGCCTAAAAATAAGATTGTTTAATAAACGAACTTGATCCCAAGTTTCAGTTATCAAGCTCGAATAAGCATGTGAGCCCAAGCAATTCCTACTATTTATATATTTCATTTAATATATTATGTATGATAATAATAACCATACAATATATAGTATTTTGTATTAAAAGTTACATTCATAAGTAAAATATATTATGTATGATAAAAATAACCATACAATGTATAGTATTTTGTATTAAAAGTTACATTCATAAGTAAATTAGTAAACATATATATTACGATCATTATTAATATATAAATAAATTAATAGATAAACAATAAGTGAGGCAAGTTTAAGTTTTATAAATACAGCTGAGATCTAGCTTGGCTCTAGCACTCACAAGTGAAACGAGCCGAGGTCGAGCTTACATGAGCTCAGGCTCCGTTCGATTGGTTTACTCCCATACTTTCAAACGTATGTTCTGTTTCTACCCGGACTATATCCACATAACCTATAGATAGGAATATAGTTAAAACTATTTGAAGAAAGGAATGATTGTGATTACTCATGTACTTACATTAAACGTTTCACCAGCCACAACTATGAACGAATTCGGAGAAACTTTTACTCGCAACCATTCTTCGTTTTTCGTTTGGATTTCTAACCCTCCAATTTCATCTTGATGTAAAATCGTCATTATATTCGTATCTGTATGCGTATGGAGTCCAATATCTGATTCATTTGCCTCAGGTGCCCGATATTTCATGACTTTGAGAAGGTAACTTGTCGATTTCATTTGTTCGCCAAAGTACTTCTCCAAACCCAAGCTCTCGAAAACCATCTTCTTCACAATCTCGTCTAATTCGCGCAACTTCTTAGAGTAAGTCTTAATACTTTCACTGTCACAAAACTAGACAACTCTAGTAACATGAAAACTTTAGTTTAAGGAGTTTTAAGAAAAGTAACATACCGAAATTTGGGATTGTCTTGAGGCCACATTAGATCAGTGAAGTTGTCCACGTTTTCAGGGATGAATGGGTTGCCAATTCCCATGCTTTCATAGAGTGGAACCTTAGGAGATCTAACATATCCATGAAAGGCGGTTTCAGATGTGTTTCGAAGCTTGGTATCTGTCGGGAGATCGAACAGTTGCTTCAATGCATCGTTCACAGATTCTTGAAGATCTATTGATACAACCGAAGAAGCTTCGAAGCATCCATAGTCTATGAGAGCTTTAAAAACATCAGTTTTAATGGATTCCCAGATCGAAAGATTGATTGAATTGTTGGTTTTTAGCTGTGAGAAATCTATTTCTGGAAGTTTAATTGGAGCTTCGGAACCCATTATCTTGGAAGTTCTGAGTTGTTGTGGAACTAGAAGCATGTGTTTTTAAGTAGCTAGTTAGGCATATATGAAACAATTTGATTGATTAAACCGAAGAAACGATAGGCGCAAGGCAAAAAAAAACGTTTTTTTATGACAATTTCTATTGTTTTCAAGACAAATGTGTATTGGTTTTTAAATTACTTTCACGTTTGGACATTGTATTATGTTAATGTACATATACTATAAAACAAACTTTGCCGTAATCACATCCTTTCATAACATCTTGAATCGTTTAATTCAGTGTATGAAATTAAATATGTGGCTTAATAAAAGTACAAGAAAAAAGTAAGAACTTTTCGGCTTGCATTTATTTATGGAAACCCAAAAAGAATTGCTACATTGTATGATCTAAGAAAAAGGAGTTTTTTTCCAAAAAGAGTGTTGATGGAAAAGTTGTTTACCAAAATAGATGATTTAAAAAATAATTACTAAAACAGGTGTTTTGCAATGACTTTTTTCTTAAATTGGTGAGGGTGAAAAAAATATTTACCAAAATGGGTGATTTTAAAAAATATTTATTAAAATGAGTGTTTTTTTTCTTATTTCTTTATTATTAACTAAACTGCTATATATTTTTTTTTCAGTTAACCTAATATGTTTTTAATTTATTTTTCTCCAAAACAAATTACTCGTTATATTTTATTTACTTTTTTAACTAACCAAAAATATAATTTTTTTTCTTAACGCGTTTTCTTTTATTTCTTTTTACATTTGTATAAGCTAAATAATTCTAATATAAAGTTTACTCCTAGAGTTTTAGAGATGTAAACAATCACTAAAGTAGCACCTTCATGTTTATTTATTTAACTTTAACCGAACAAATAATCAAACACAAATATGGTTTTCTTTTTCGTAAACAAGACATATATTCATGTTTACATTAACTGAATGAAATAAATGTTGTTTGTGACTATTAAAAAATAAGTTGATAATAAAAATAATAATACAGTATCAAGTTGGCCAATAAAATTACGAACCAATCAATCTATCTAAATATTTTGCCCAGTGATTGTTAATAAACTTTATGTAATTATAGGAAACACTATATTATGGGTTTTCATTTGAATCGGTAATAAACTACACAGACAATAGTAAATATGAAAAATTACCCTTAAAATATTATATTAGAACAGTAAATGAGAGGTATTAGCATTTAAAAATTAAATGAATTCAACGATTTCAATTTATTTTAACGTGGGTTTCATTATATAAAAAAATATAATAATTAATAAGTTAGTTCAAGATCTATATAATGAGATCGAAGAAATGAATATAAATGTGATAGGTTGATTAAATAAAAATAGAAGAATTAAATCGATTAGTTAAAAATAAAGAAACATAGAAAAACACCCATTTTGGTAATTATTTTTCAAATCACCATTTTGGTAAATATTTTTTCCACCAACACTCTTTTAGGAAAAAACTCTAAGAAAAAGTGTAATATAGCTTGGAAGTGGAGTAAATGAAAATGAACTACTTGTACAAAAACGACCTTTAAATGCGTTGCAATTTCTCTATAGACACGGGGTCCAATGTAAAACCGGGTCTAGTAATAGTTGGAAAGCCAAGCGTGTCTAAACGAGCCCAAAATATCTAATAAATACCAATGTCTGTTTTTAGTCGCGGGCTTCAAGCAAACCGCGTGTGAAACTTCAGTTGATATTTACAATTAACCATGAGCCATATTGTTTTTCAACGCCTTACGATGTTTTTCCTAATATGATTTTAAAATGGAGTGGAATTGGAGTGTTGAGAACCACACCACAATTCTTGCGTGGAGCCTGTTGTGTTTTTATGAGCGATTTTCACACTTGCATTTTTGTGAGCGGTTTTGCATATTTTAAGCATTTTTGTGTTTTTTTAGAGCTATAGAATTGGTGTGATTAATACAATACGCCCAATACCAATTTATAACACTTGGCCAGTTGATATGGTCTTCAATCGATTAGGAGTACCTTCGCGAATAAATGTTGGACAAATATTTGAATCTTCACTCGGGTTAGCAGGGGATTTGCTAGACATACATTATCGAATAAACGCCTTTTGATAAGAGATATGAACAAGAAGCTTCGAGATGAAGCCAGTAAGGAAACAGCGAATCCATAGATATTTGAACCCGAGTCTAGGAAAGAGCAGAATATTTGATGGAAGAACGGGGATC
Organism: Scalesia atractyloides; assembly: GCA_947069175.1. NCBI lineage: Eukaryota > Viridiplantae > Streptophyta > Magnoliopsida > Asterales > Asteraceae > Scalesia > Scalesia atractyloides. The sequence goes on from CAMTDV010000017.1 coordinate 12,651,882, forward strand.
CTTTAGAACAACCTGTTATAATAGAAAAGCCTTATATCTTTAAATTAATTCATCAAGTTGATGGGGGCAAAATGACCATAAAGCGGTTTCTAAGGCCTATATTACCATTTCTAATGCCTATTTTTTTTCAACATTAATAAACCAATTTGATGGGTTATAAAAAAAGTAGGATTTAGTTACTGTTCACACTAAAAATAATAAAAAATGATTAGGAACCACTGCGTTTTATATAACCTAAACCGGCTATTATTATATCCATAAGAATCCGGTTGCAGTCGACTAGGTTAAAAAATGATTTTTATGTACACCTCTACATAGAGATGTACAAAACAGGTTTTGTTTTTCATCATGGAGTCAAGCCGGTTTAGATTATAAATCGGCTTAGGAGGAAAATGCTCAAACCCATCAAATCGATTGATAGGGTTGAGTTACAAACTGTTTTCAAAGAATGACGAATTTGTGCCAAACCTATAAGTTGAGTCCAGTCCAAACTAATTTGGCTCAACCAGTTTTTTGGTGGATCAGTTCGGGTCGGGAATCAATTCCATAGACCCAAACTTGTTCTTTTTTAAATATCTCCACCTCTACCATAGCCATCAATCAAGATTGCAACTTATGCCAGCCCAAGCCTCATTCCTCTTGCAATTTCTTTACGTTCATTTTCTTATTATTCAACTCCTACAAAAAAATTGTTTGTCAAACAATCTTACCTAGCCAATGAGAATAAATTTGAGCCCAATTTATATTATAATTTTCTTATACCAATTTACTTGATACACACAGGAGATATATCATCCGTTGTTTTTCTTTCATATAATCAAGAAATATCCTCTTAATAGAACCTATCTATAAAAATGCCTTTAAAGTTTGGACTAGCAATATCAAGGTGTTAAATAAGGTTGTCTTTCCAAGTAATAAGAGTTTAATCTTTTTAATGGGTCAAAAATGTAGTTTAGTAGTAGAAATAGAGAGCTTATAATTATCGTTCTAAAAAAATTCCCTGTCTTTAATTTTCATTGAGCTCCATTGTGAATTTTCTATTCCATTTCCTTTAATATGACTTTATAAGGAATTCTAGATTGTATTTAAAATTGAATGTTCATTAACCATATAATTACAGATTGTTATCTTTTAAGACCTAGTAAATATAAAAACCAAATTAAAGTTATATATTTTGTACTGAAATTAATGAATAACTAGTATAACACAAAGTCTATATAAAATGTACCGATTAATAAAACATGCTAACCATCATTAATATAATTGTCCATGGTTAAACTAATGAGCAATATCAAGTGATTTGGGTTTTAGTTAGTCATATTTGGTCACAGTTAGTTTTAATGAGCCATAACAGGTCACTTATCTCGTATTCAACCGTAATAAGTTAAAATTGAATATCAGTGACTCTTACTGAACTCAATACTGACCCTTATTGATCCTCCACTGAATATCATCAACCCTATTATCAATCACTAACACTCATTAACCCTAACGACCATCATTTTTGTGATAACTCGCATTTTCAAGTTCTTACTGTTAACTCCGGCCCTTTGTTAAATCTTTATGATCTTGCAACATATACGTACTTGCATCCACACTACACGTGTCGGTTATTACACACGAACTATAATAAACTAGTGGGACTAGTTTCGTTAACTGGAAGTTAAATGCTAACTCTTTATGCAAGTTCTAAAAGATTTATAACTCCGAGGGATTTGATGTGTAATTATTATAAAACCTCACCACAAATTCGGAACTCCCAACTCCACCCTTCACAAACTCGGAAATCCCCTACATCTAAATTTGGAATATCTTATACCTTTCACAAATTAGGAATAACCCCCCCCCCCCCAAATTCTAAATTCAGACAACCCTTCTAACTCACACAAACTCGAAACCTCACCACCGACTCTAGTACTGTATATATTCATAACGTGCAAACCTTAATTGTCTGATAACATGTGAACTCAACATTCACTCTGAACGTCGACTGTGATCTCCAAAGCATTCAACTCTCTTGTTCTCCAAGTTTTTCTTGATCTCTATTCCTTTTGGTAATCTATCTTGATGTTGATTATTGTTCTTTATACACGAGTCTTGACTGAGATTGATTGATTACATGATTTCTTGAATACATGCAAACTAGGGTTGATTAGAATCTTCATATTTATGAGTTGATAAATTGTATGTTACATACTTGTATGTGTTGATGCACTTTGTGTTCGTCACTTGTCGAATAGGCTAGATAGAGCGTGTGTTGAATATTGTATAGGTTAGAATTGAACACATGACCAAGTTAGCACGAAGTTGTAGTGAAGTAGACAAGTTCGCACGAACTTGTATGTAGGTGGACAAGTTCGCACAAAGTTAACTTCGGACGAACTTGGTCATCACCTTTTTGGTGCGAACTTGTATACCTATATATAGGTGGCGTGTGTTCATTTGTTGTTTAAGTTTTTGCAATCCCTACGGGGAGGTGCTGCCGGATTCTCTCCAGGAACTCCGGCAGCCTGACAAGATGTATACTCTTTTGGTATGAATGAATAACATATGGCTTCCGCTGCATTCTACTTCTACTCCTTTTATGTAATAACATTCTACCAAAACCGTCATACTACGCACTAACTTCCATCTAGAACCGCCTGATCAAGACCTAAAATTGGTGTTAGAGCTACGGTTATCACCTACGCTCATGAATTTGGAAATTTATGGATATTAGGAGGGGATTTAGGCGTAAATCATCAAAATAAAGGACAATCCATGGATAAAAAGTAAAATTAAAAGGATAGGATTGTTAGAAAATCATTTTCGACCAGATCTATAATGGAATAGGATTCTGGATCGAAAATGTGAAAAAGGCTGATTTTGGAGGTGAACTTCGTACGAAGTTGTGACCAAGTTCACACGAAGTTGTCAAGGGAAGGACAACTTTGCACGAAGTTGGTGTTGGGTGAACAACTTCGTACGAACTTGATCATGAGCCTAAAAAAATTGTTGATCGTTTTGACAAGACGAGTGTCCAGAAAAAATTTGGTGATAGAAATTTTTTCGAGTTTTTACGATCTAGTTCGGCATGTTTGGAGACACCGTCTAGAGCTTCAGAGTACAGATTTGGTGATACGGTCACAAAATTTTGAAGATAACGGGAGAGTTATTAATACCTGTACAGAATGTTGATCATTAGGTATTGTGACTAGTGATGGGCCTAAACGTCAAATCCGCATTTGTTAAAAACTGATTTTTCCAGATTTAAAGGGGAATTTCAGTGAAAATTTCGGTATGGTCAGAATTTGCAAAAATGAGGGGGAATAAAAATTTTACGTTATATGAAGATTCGGCATTTTTGAAATTCGTGACTATTGCTACAGTATCTGGGTGGGTACCGATTGTATATTATCTGGGAAATGCAGAAGATCTAGATTCATTAGTGATCTCAAGTTGATGTTTACTTTGCGAGCAGGGGGTTACATAACTGAGTCTTGGGGAGTTGTTTATTAGATTCTAAGGTCATGGTTGTGGATTGACACCTGAGTCGTGCGTATTTTGCGGGTGCACATACGACTGCCTATCTTTAACTCTGCTTTGCATATGAGTTATTGACTGGACTAACCGCCGGGAGATAAGGATGCTTTATAGTTTCAGTTTCCCCGTGGGGTACGTGGTACCATGATTGAAGAAGATGATATAATGGATCTTTTAGACAAAGACGTGTACCAGTTGCTAGTGAAAGAGACTATACATTTGGGATTTCGTGATCACATGAAGTTCTGAATTTTCAAATCATGATACAGATTGATGCTTAAGGGTTAGAGTCCTGATTTCCGGTGAAGGGGTAGTTAGCAGGATTAGCAATCATTAATACCAGTGAGGAACCGAGGACGTCCAAAATGTTCAGTGATGATCTTAGGAATTAATCACTAGCTTCGGTGTATCGGATAGTTTCAAAATTACCAAGGAGATTTGAGGTTATTCAAGATATAACTGATGATAGCCTTTGGTGGCCATTATTTTTAGTCTTCAAGTAGATGAATCATTCTTCTTGGACTAACCGTCGTTGGATGATGATGTTTCTTGATTAAGTTGCGCTGGTCTACCGGAGATAACTATATATCTGGCATTGTGACTGAAGAAGAAGAATGTGATTCTGATTAGGGACGTATGTTTCTCAGATTCGATGTGTTACCAGATGATGTGATTCTGATTAGGGACGTATGTTTCTCAGATTCGATGTGTTACCAGATGATGTGATTCTGATGAAGATTTGCTGATTGAGCAGATTACCGATTTCCTAATAAATCTTTCAGGAGTATGCTTAACTGCGATGATTCGAGAGTATTCGTTGATTTGAATTTTTTTGGTGCGGTGATTGATGTTTCTATTAATTGCCGGTTGAGTTTTTGATATATTAGGAGTGTGCGGAATAAACTCTCGATGCTACAGTGCTTATTCAAAAACTGAACTCAGATGCAGTTATCGTCGAAATGGAGAAGCTACTACATTGATTAGCTTCGAGTTGGTGTGTATTCAAGAAAATTTGTCATTCAAGCAAATCAGAGGAGATCGGAAACCGTGCAAACAAAGTTCTGGACTTGAGTTTTAAGGGGAATTCAGTGTTGATACTGCAAGCCCGGATCATCAATTAAAGGGGAATTTGTTGACGCGTTCTTCGTCATCGATAGATACTCTTGATTGAAGTTGCAGAATATTCAAACACGGCTCGGAGATTTCAAGATCAAGATCAAGCTTCGACAGTAACAAACAAGGGGAATCTGTTGATGCACTTTGTGTTCGTCACTTGTCGAATAGGTTAGATAGAGCATGTGCTGAATATTGTATAGGTTAGAATTGAACACATGACCAAGTTAGCACGAAGTTGTAGTGAAGTAGACAAGTCCGCACGAACTTGTATATAGGTGGACAAGTTCGCACGAAGTTAACTACGGACGAACTTGGTCCTAACCTTTTTGGTGCGAACTTGTATACCTATATATAGTGGTGTGTGTTCATTTGTTGTTTAAGTTTTTGCAATCCCTACGGGGAGGTGCTGCCGGATTCTATCCAGGAACTCCAGCAGCCTGACAAGATGTATACTCTTTTGGTATGAATGAATAACATATGACTTCTGCTGCATTCTACTTCTACTCCTTTCTGTAATAACATTCTACCGAAACCGTCATACTACGCACTAACTTCCGTCTAGAACCGCCTGATCAGGACCTACAGTATTCATGTATGCTAGGGTTTCAATTTATAACATGAGTTTGATGATAACTTGATGATAAACCTGATCTACGTACTATTATACACATTTTAGTAGTCGAAAAGTATGATAACACGATCACGAACATGTTATTGTAAGAATCTAAAACCAAACAGTTTATGCGTGGAATTTTATGTCAAATTGTATTGGCTATAACTTGATCAAAACAAAACGAAAACGAGTGGTTCTTTAGAGTCAAACGAGGTTCTACGAAATACCTTTCAAACCTAACTGGATTCATAATTTTTCGACAAGTTTATGTCAGTTTAAATATTAAAACGGAAACACAGGTACAGGTTGTGTTTTCTACTAAAATTGCAACCTGTTACGAAGGTCATAACTTGGTCTACGATTGGAGTTAGTAATTGAATTTTTTTACAGTAAATAGTCCTAAGAAGTTACTAATTTCTCCAACAAGAATTTTGACAATATCGATGAGGATTTTTTGTAAAGTAAACTGTAAACTCTCGACAGAATGTGACGAAATTGCCCTTTATGTGCTAAATGATTTTTGGTAAGTTTTCTTTGAACAATTAGACTTTGAGAAAATTAAACAAACCTTTTTGGACCTAATGACACATCTCATAAATTATTTGTAATTTTTCTAGTCCATTTACTATTTTAAACGGAAATCACGAAAATACCTCAACAACTAACGTTGAGTTGAAACCCCTGAAACTTGTGTTTACGTGCATAAGGGCAATTGGTTGTTAGTATGAGGTGTTAATGGTTTTTTGATATCTAAACGATTATAATTGAACGTGTTACATGTTATGAGTTGTATACAAGACACGTAACCACACGACACGTAACCACACGAACGAACAACTAAGTGTCTACATGTATGCATATTATGTGGAAGTATACGTATATAATTAATGTGACTTATGTGAATAGTAACTAACAACAAAACGACAACCATATCAGGACGTGGTTGACCACACTTAACACTAGTCACTAAATTCTAGCCGAGCAAATCTAAGATGAGTTCACTACTCTACTAAAAGCATGCAATCCCTGGTTTTCAGATGACACTCCCTGGTATTGGGACTATACTTGTATTCCTGGATGTAATATGGCAACTTAAATACGGAACATCGATCTTGAAAGTCCATACTCTTTATACCGAGTAATTTTCGGGTTGGCAAATGGGGTATTAGTTGATAGCGCTATTAAGTTTGACAATGCGGATACACATTGATGTGGAGCATACAAAAACTTACTACGTCGGTTTTCGGTATCACGTGTTTAGTCGCTTAATAGTGGGTTAACTACCCATGACATGCCTTTAAAACATTCTATTTGGAACTTACTTTTCGTTGAATTAAAACCGTGAGCTCGCCAACTTTATGTTGATACACTTTAGCATGCATTGCAGTCTTAGGTACCACTGCACATGGGAACGGGCAGCTTGGAAACTGTCATGGTGTTAATGAACTGTTTTCGTTATTTATGCTAAAAAGTTATGATTTCCATTACGTCCAGATTTTATACTTTACTTCCACTGATAACTTAAACTTATTTTTTTAAACTTTAAAACCAATATCACCATTCATGTTGAATGTGATAGTTAAACGTTTTACAATTGTTTCATATGGTTGAACATTATTAGTGGCTGGATTCTGATAAGTCACACGACTCGTGATAAAACCTCACATATGGAATTTAGGGTGTGACAATTTTACCCTCTATAAAATTGAAAAACCCCTTAACTAATTAATCCATTAGTTTGTATATTAATATGGTTGGATTGCATTAGCTATTTCCACTAATAAATGGGAATTATAAGTTGTACTAAATTTATACCAAATAATTATGTTATGGTCTGTTTGGATGTGATAATAGAATGTTTGGAGTAATAGAATGGACGAGGTAATGGAATGAGCAATGGAATGAAAGAATCATTCCATTCCATTGTGATGTTTGGTTACTCATATGTGAATAAATGAATCATTACTTTGTAAAAATTTGATAAACTAAAAAAAGACGAATTAACGAAAACTAATTGTAATAAAAATGACAAAATTATAAATTTCCACAATAATAATAATATATTAATGGTAAAAAAATTAAAAATAAAATTTGATATATATTTTTTTCAACTTTGTGTTCAAAAAATATTTAATAATATAAATATTAATAATAAACAATAAATATAAATATAATAATTATAATAATAATATTTTTTTCCATTTCTTATGGAATGAAAAAAAAACATCCTCTTATCAAGGAATGAAAATTGTTATATTTGAAAGGAGTTAAATTCCTTTGGAATGCCCCATCCCATTACCACATGATAACCCATACATATTTCTTTTCATTCCATCAGAATGATCTATTCTATTCCACATTCTATTACTTCATACCAAACACTACCTTAAAGTTTTGTATGCTTGAGTTGCTAATTACAAACTGCATAAACTTGATAGGAATATTTGTTTTAATATTATATTATATTTTGATTTAACGGTTCACTTAGCAGTTTTTTCTAATTAGTGTTATGCCCGCTCGCGTTACGGCGTTAAGTCGAATATTTTTAGTTTCATAACATTACGCATGTATTTATGTTACTTGTACATACTACTTATAACATGATCTTAATAAAAAAATACATTTAGGCAACCAATTAATTTAAAACACCACCATTTTTGCTGAGGTAAAGCGAGTCCTAAGCAACTGTTGGACACAATAAAAGTTATATTGAGTCAACCAAGTAAATAAAATATTACTGTAGTTTTGAAACAAATAAAAAAAGTTAAAACGATAGTAAGACCACATTTTTTAACTGCGGAAAAAGCTAATTTTTGAAACGGGGGCAAAATCGTAATTTTATTTTGAACTAAGGGGCAAAATCATATTTTTGAACTGAGGGCAAAATCGAATTTTTGAGCTTGGAGAAAGAACATAATTCTATCTTAAACACAAAAACATAATTTTGAGCGGAGGGTAAAATCATAATTTTTAACTGAGTGTAAAATCTTAATTTTGAGCTAGGGCAAAATATAATTTTATTTTAAACCGGAAGCAAAAATGTAATTTTGAAATGAATGTTAAACTGGGAATATAATCGTAAATTGATTGAACCAATAGAGAAGTGCGGACAAGCTCCGTAACACTATTACTTATAAATGCTATTTTAGTAATTTTGATTTAATTTTTTCTTTTCCTTTTTGAGAACTTCTGGAATGCACCCGATCGCCTGTAATCAACGATGAATTTCCAACTTAAAATTAGTTTTCCGTTTTTTGAGCAACGGATTTCCCTCGACATTTGAACATTTATTTTTATACTTCCTTTTAGGATTTTGTAAGTTCCATTGGTAATCACGAGACAAGTAAACAAAATTTTTATCACGAGACATGAATTTTTAGTGTCAGTGAACTTCTACTGGAGAGAAATCAATTTTCTAGTAGTCAATACGAATTCGCTGACCACATATATATGAAAGGCAAGAAATGCAATATTATTCAAACAGTAAATACTTTTAGTAATCTACGGATTTGTAGTAAAAACGAAGAGTGCACATTTCAGAAAAAGTTAAAACGAAATGGATAACTAGCATTATTACTAGATCACAGTGTAATTATTTCTTAGTCATAATTTGATCAATTGTGTAGTATTTCGATTGTTAATTTATTGGAGATTTATTAGCATCTCTTTTTTATGATGCTGCCATGGCTAGTGTTACAGACATAAAAAAAATAAGTTAACATCATGAAATCACATACAAAATGTGGGCCTTTTACTTGATTTGCAAACTTTTAATAGATGGATCAAGTCCCTACCAAAATCCTTCACCCATACATTACCGCCCTTTCTTGGTTATCACTTATCAATAACACCAAAATCCAAATGCGAACCCATAACCTCTGGCCCCGTTTTCGAATGGACAAATTAGACCCACTTGCTTTTTTATTCCTAAATAAATGTAGAAAAACATTTCCTTAACAAGATAAGCAGTCTTCTTTCTTGGTCAGGGATACAACTTATTAGGTTTCTAAGTACTTTAGGGTCTATTTGATACTAGTAATGAAAAGGACAAGTGAATAGAATGGATTAGGTGATGGGATGAATTATTATTTTATTGTCTTGTTTGGTTATCATGTGTGAATGAAATTAATCATTAATTTGTGTTGTTTGGTACGAATAAAATCGACGGTAAGTGGTGTGGTGGGCAGCGGCACGCTGGGTTCGTGGCCGCGATGAGTGGCAGTGGTAGGTGGTAGCAGTGGTTGTGGGGGGTTGATGGTGGTGGTGGGTTGCAAGTGGAAGTGGCGGGCAGTGGCCACATCAGGTTGTGGTGATGATAGGTGGTGGGATGGTGATGGTGACGATAAAAGGTGAAAGAGGGAATATAATAAAAAAAAGGATGGGTGGATAGAATGAATCTATAGTGTATACAGTGAATGAAATTCTTTGTTTAATAAGTGATTCTATTTTACTTACTAACAAAAATACCATTTTTTTCATTCTCTTACAATCAGAATGTTCATTCCATCACTTATTCTTGATATCAAACACTACCACATGTAAAGATGGAATTATTGTTGTAGCATTTGGCCTCTCATTATCATCAATGTTTACCCATCCTGGTACTATTTCTTCTACACGAGCATGCTTAACTAGTAGTTGGGGCGTGGTTAGCGTAGGCTTAAGGGTCTAGGCCTACCTTTTTTTTTATCTTTAGAAGTGTATAGGTTAAGCCAATTAATTTTGAAAAACATTATCTCTATTTGGTTGATTCTCTCCTAATTTTTCCCTTACGTAGGACATCAGAGGCGCAAGAGCAAAGAAGTTTTTTTTTATCTTGCAATCAACAGCAGAGGGGAATCAGCGGATCAACATTCGTCCCAAATTCGGAATCGGTAAGTAGTATGTTTCCATGTGCCTATTATTCGGAATCGGTAAGTAGTATGTTTCCATGTGCCTATAACTCCAATATAATGTAGTAATTCTTCTTTATATGTTGTTTCTGTGTAAGATCGGTTTTAGTTGGATTTATTGTCCTTAGTTGGTGAAATGTTTTTTTAATGTGTAATAACTGTAATTTTAATTTCTAATATTTTCGGCTCTCAAATTTAAATTTTTAGTTCCGCCAATTAGTAGTAGAGTTATCTCATCCACAACCTTTGCACTCAAAACGCATTGTAGATAATCGAGGCAGAGTTTTGCCTAGTCGATAATAAAAAAAGCACTAGATTTAGATGAAGAGTTGGCACAAATCTCTAGCCGCATGTTTATAATTGTACATAATTTTTAATGAAGAAATATGGTTAAAATGTATGAATATGGGTGCTTCTTGTGTAACTTGAAAAGTATGTAAACAAACTGTAAAAACTAACACTTTTTCTTCAGGAGAGAGGATACATAGTGTTATTGGCTAATCGTAAGGACCATATGCATGTGGGACCTTTACAAGCAGTGCAAAAATCCCTAATTTATGTGGCTGATATATATGAAACAGACAAATGTGAAGAGACAACCATGGCCTCATATTCTTTAAGTTTCAACTTGCTCTTACTTGAAATCTAATCTATTTTGGAGGTTTTGTTTCACTTTTTGGGAGTTTTCAAAATGGAATTATTGATGAGGTTTTTTTTTTTTTCTTTTTAACTTGTAACTGAGAAGTTTTGGTTATTAAGGAAAATATGGGATACTATAATTCATATATAAGCCAGAAATCTTGACAAGTTACATCAAAACAGAAGGTAGCCGGGCAATAAGCTACGCCGCTAATCCTTTCTGAATTGCAAACCCTAACCTTCCAAATTGATCTTTTCTTTGGAGGAGGATCTTCCTTCTTATTTGGGGCACAAATATGTCGGACTAACTGTCGTTTACCTTGATACTTAATAGATTCTATCGATATTTATCTTACATCAAGACAAAATCCCAAAAACAGTCTCTTGTTTCCTTATACTCTCTCCTTTCATTAAACGTTATCCTCAAATTATTGACAAAGAATAGTTTCTAACACATATTCAACCAACTCGTACACCGTTATGATCGTTTGTGTCCGCAAATCCGTTCAAAGGGGCACATAAACGGACCGAAGACAACGCCTTGTTGAAGTGTTTCGCCTTGGTGCCAAGATATTCGCTCCATATTACCGATCGGTAAAGTGGAGGGTGTACTTGGTCTGTTAGTTTTGAAAGAGGTGAGATTTGAACATTAGATGGTGGTCCGTAAAGATACGCCACTGACAACCGGTGTTGCGTCCGGTTCACCATGGCACGGTGAAGCACACTTGGGTACAAACCGTTGGATAGTATGTGAAGGAGGTCGCCCACATTGATCACAAGTGCACCGGGTATAGGTGGTACTGTGACCCAACCGGTTCCTTCCTTATGAGCTTGGAGTCCACTTGTGTTGTTTTGGTGAAGTATGGTTAAAAGGGTAGAATCGGTGTGAGCCGCTAGACCCATGGCTCGGTCAGGATCTTGACAAGCTGGGTATGAATTTAATTGTAAAGCCGAACATGATCTTTGGGTAGTAGCCCACTTCACATCTTCCATTGTTACACCCAATGATCCTAACATCAAAAACATGAGTTTTTGAGCTAATTTATTCATCTCTTCTTTATACTCTTCAATCACACCACTGCAAAAGTTCAATCACCAATAATCAATTCCACCGTAATTACATTTCTTAAACAACTCTTAAACAAATGTTAATATAAGATGGAAGGATTATTAACTGATCTTTACCAGAATCGATTGTAACGGTTGGGCCAGAGTTTACGCGCATGTTCATATGGAGATCCGACTATGGTGAACCCTTCGGACCAATGAGTTTGGGAAAAAAGGCGGATATCCTCGCTACACCATAGCCCGAAACGCCATTAGGAGAACGAGCAGCTTTAAGCTTTTGCTGCATAGGAAGTGCAAACAGTGTTCTACCAGCATCCTCCCTTTGTTCAAGTAAATTTGTAGGGACACCATGGTTGGTGACTTGAAACACACCCCAAGTTTTGCATGCATGGCCAACAAGCTTCATGGCATTTGGATCTTTGAGGTTGATCACAGGCACTTGATCAGGAGTCGAAGAGCTACCGGATGGCAATTCGTCTAGCGATAACCATGCATGTGATTCTGGCAATTCTTTCATGGAGTTCAAGTCTAAATGTTTCTGGTTGATCATGGTGTAGGGTTTTGTATGCATGTTTTTGTGTTGGTAAATAATGAACACTTGTAATGGGTAGAAAGAAGAAAAACTGGTGAGTGAAATGTGATGTTTGTACTGTATATAAGGGATCAGTGCTATAAAGGGACAAAAATGGTGGGGTATATTATACTCGTCATCTTGTACTGTGTGTGTATATGGTGTCTGTTGTTTGCCCTTTGGTTGTAAGAGATCGAATATTATACAATAGCAATTTAATTATCTTAAAGTTTCATATGATCAATCATTCGATCTACACTATATTTTATCATTTCTAATACGCTCAACTGGCTAAATAACGTGAAGGGAGCATATATTTTTCATCTAGTTTAAACAGATGTCATTGTGATCGATGTATTAAATTAGCTATAGGGACGTCGGTGATTTTGAATATTCTGGCCTATCGGCATGGCTAAGAAAACAAAACTTAGCCGCCAGTGCTATTAATTCTTATTTCTTAGCCCGTTGGTTAAAGCTTCTAAGATATACTATAATAATCTTTCCATATGTTAAAGTTATATTTTTTAATTAGAAATATTGTCACTGTATATGCTCAAAATTAGAGAAATTAGCAAATGTAGGATTAAGGTAGCCTGTTATAGTTAAATCTCTTTTGGCAAACAACAACATGTGACTATAATATTTTTCACTTGATAAGTAGGTTTTCCCCACAACGTGTCCGCATTGCTTTGACACTAAAATGTAAAATGGTTATCTCCAAAAGGTTGTCGCAATTGGCCATTATGTCATGACAACATGTCGTCGCGCGGTTGACTAAAATATTATTTTACCCAAAAATAAATGAAAAAAATTTAACTAGTCCTGACGATATGTCATCGCAACAAGCCGACCCAAAAATAGTTTTACTGATTAAAATTTACACCCTTTAACAACGTGATTAAAATTAAAAAAAAACATAAGAAACTAAAAAAAATAACATTAAAATAAAACAACAGGCGTATGTGTCGTCATTAAAAGGAATTTATTAATCTTTTTCCATATTTTTTTTTGTTTTTACAAAAAATTATCAAAATTCTATAATAACAAAACAGTTAATTTCTTAAACAAACCTTCAAAGTTTCTTAGAATAAATATTTTGAAAATTAGAACGGTTGTACAAGCTATCTCAATCAAGTAGTTTCAGTTTCATGATGAAATCGTATAGTGAACAAATACTTACACGGGATTCAACCCGGTACCTTAGATCAATGTGGTGTTCCGGTGATGAAGATAACTCACAATATGGGGACGATGGCAGAACTGCGTGTCAGAGTGGTTGAATTTAGGGATGGCAATGGGTAGTGTTTGGGACGGGTTTAATTAATCCCAAACCCATACCGGTTAGATAAGTTTGTCCCAAACCCGTCAGGTTTCTAGCGGGTAAATACCCACGGGTATTTGGGTATACCCGCGGGTTTTGGGGTAAACCCATTAATTTTAAAAAAATTACCCGTTGGGTATTCGACCCAAAACCCATTGTGTATCTATCGGGTAACTACTAATTAGTTACATTTAATATTATTACTATAGAAATGTATTAAATAACCACAATATATATGAAATAAAATATCTAGCTATATGTATACAAAATATGAATGTATCATCTATATATATATATATAGGTTGGGAGTTCGCTACAGAGTCCATTTTTCCTACAAAGTGTAAAAAGTCATAAAACACCATGATGTCAACCATAAAACACACTCAAAACCCACAAATAACAAAGTAAAGATTACCAAAACGCCATATATGTTGGTTTTGCGTTGTGTTTTGGATTATAAGAGTTTGATTATCGAATGACTAACATTAGTGTGTTTTATGTTGATTATCATATTGTGTTTTATATTCATAGTTCTACGATGGTATGTTTGATGTTTTTATGGACTGATAGGTTTGGATATTTGTTTTAGTGATCTTCACTCTGTTATTTGTGGGTTTTGAGTGTGTTTTTTGGCTGAAATCGTAGTATTTTATGACTTTGTACACTTTTTAGGAAAAATGGACTTTGTAGCGGAACCTCACCCTATATATATAATATATATATATTTTTATAACAATTTAAAATATGTAAGAAAATATGTCGGGTATACAATCGGGTAAATGGGTACACTTATCGGGTAAACGGGTATATCATCAAATCCCAAACCCGTCCCAGACCCACAAAAAAAATCCAAACTTGTCCCAAACCCGATTATCCAACCCAAACCCGTCTCAAATGTGTCGGGTTTTGGGTTTACCCGTCGGGTTCGGATTCAATTGCCATCCCTATAAAGAACATCTTTGGAGATGAATGATCAACGATGAATTAGCGCAGCGGGCCAATGACCAGTGGTGAAGCTTGAGATTTCCGATCGGGTGGTCGAAAACGTATATACCCAAAATTTTCTATAAAATTGGGGGTCGAAAATGTATATACCCAAAAATTCCTAAACGAAAACTACATATTCTCCACTACTAAGCGAAAAGTTCGGGGGTCGGCCGCCCCCTCCCGTCCCAACTATCCTACGCCCCTGCCAGTGGCTGATGAGCTTTGGGCTTGTAAACCCTATTCCGACGACATGTCGACAACGTTCTTCATTAAAATTAAAATTGATTTAAACTAAAAATAAACAAATAAATAACATGCACTACAACATATCGTCCGTATAGATTATGTGCAAAATTGTCGAATTAAATTTTGTAATAAAAGAAACGGAAAAAAATTAACGATGACAAGTCGTCTAGACAAATTTTGAGAATGGTGCCTCTTTTTTTACCATCCCCACCTAAGCTATTACGACTACGAGTCGCCAGGATAGGGTACCTTATAGCGACGACAGACTATCGTCCCTAAAGGTCCATCCTATCATACTACTTTTCTTGTAGTGTGCTGTAATTATCTTTTGATGTATTTTGTTAAACATATGTTTATTAGTTTCTGTGTATTTACAATCTAGTCTTTGGTTTGGATTATTTTGTGGCTGAAGTAAAAGATTATAGACATTTAATTTATTAGAAAAACCTAACATGTCCTTAAAGAAAAAAATCTTATACAGATACAATTACGTTCTTCAAACGAGAACGTTTGTTGTCGACAGTTTTTGTCCCTTGGGTAACAAATGCCGGATTGCTTGTAGTGTTTGTTACACATATTCGTCATAGGGACATATTTTGTTCTATAACAAGATTTTATTTATTTATTATCTTATTTTTATGTGTGAGAAGGGTAAGTTTTGTGTTGGAAGATGATAAAAATAGAAAGGGCCATCTTGTCATATTATAAAGATTCAATGTAAGAAACGAAAGCGTCTCTCTTGTTTATGTGGCCTTGTCTTGTCCTGAAGCAGAAACACATCTGTATTCTTTGGTATTATAATGCTAATTAGAATCGTGTCATCTTGTCCAAAACCCATTTGTGGGCTCATAACTATCCCCTTTAATCCAACACCAACTTAAATCCTATTTCATCTAATCCTTCTATGTTCTTACTTTAGGAACCCCCTCTATCTTTTGTCCCCTAAACCAAAGTCTACATCCGAGACCAAGAATCTTGCCCTTTTGACCAATAACACGTAACTAATTCCCAATTAAACAATACTCATAACTGGCTTTGAATTCAAGACCTTTAGCTTAGGTAGTCTATAGGAACCCAAACTACTCTAAGCTGACCATTGCATCCATAATGATCAATTACACAGTACCTTGTAGGGTAAAGTAATCCTATTACAGCCGGCATAGGTAGGCTGCCCATTAGATTTGCACGCACTATAATAGAACAAGAGATATGTCACACCAAATATAACCGAGTTAAAAAAGGGAGATATAATTGCAAGACATTGAACCCAATTTCTTTTATAAAAAGAGTGCTTGTCACATAAAAAGTCATAGAATAAAGTAATTAACCCTGATTTGGTAAGTGTTCTTTATGTGTCCGTTCAAATATAGCTAAAGAAAAAGAACCATGTTTTACACAAAGAATTGGATTCTGCTTTTCCCAGGAAAAAATGGGGCCTCATTAAGAGCATTCACATCTTTTTTTTAAGGTAAACTTCATTAGAAAACACTAATCACGAAACAGGATGGTCAACCAAGAACATTACATAATTACAAATTACATCACTTGGTTCAAGACACGGACAAACCTTTTGATCTACTATTAAACCATAAGAGCATTCACATCTAACCCCTTAAACTATGTGAGGGGATTTTTATTTTATAAAAATACTTGTTGGTAGTGGTTGTAAGAGCATACCCAATAGCTACATTTTTTTCTCATTTTTAAGGTTTATGTAGACCACTTGTCATTTTTACCTATTGTGGTGATATTTTTTTAGGATCATTTTAAGATCCATTTTTCTAGAACAAATGGATGATGATGTGGCACGGGTGGGAGGGTTGGGTAAAACACAAATTCTCTAAAAATGGTTAGATGTTTTTAGATTTTGTTATTAGGTGGGTTTTAAGTATTTGTTTAAGAATCGGTGTTTTTATGATGTGGCGCTGACTAGACAAGTTTTTAGGTGTTTTTATGGTTCTTATTGTGCATGGTCTAAGTTGTTGTGAGTAAAGAAGAAAACAAAATTTTACTATTCATCTGTAAATTTGAGTGGATATTGTTCACCCTTTATAATTTTTAATGTATTTTGAAAGTGGTTGTTTGTGTAAGATAGAGAAATATAATGATAAATGTATTAAATAATATTATTTAAATAAAAATTAGAGAGAAAAGATAGTGATTTTAGTGTAATACAATGTAAAAAAAGAAAAGTTAGAGGAAACAAAGAGGTAAAACGAGTAGAGATTTATTATATTGAAATATACATAAAATAAAAATAAAGAAAGGAAAATAAATAGAAAACATAATTAATTAGGCCATCTAGCTAAATATGTTAAAAAGATGAGAAAAATGACACTTAACAAAAACTATAGAAAAATATAAATTTATAATATAGAAGTGTTATTGAGTATGTTTTTGTAAAAACCCGAGTTTTAAACCTTTAGAGCATTCATTTTTATCAATTAACATTAACATGGTATTAGAGCATAGAGCATATTCGATCAATGTTTTTTAATTCGATGATTGAAGAGTTTGTAGTAGCCACCAGTTTCGAGGATCGTACATGCTTCTAGTCCGTATTAGTTCGTCGATTGCAGTTTGTTTCATATTTGTTGCGTCACTTTCATAATTAGGGTTTCTATTTGCTTCCGTTGCTTATTTCATATTTGGTAATTCACTTGATGTTAGTGTTCATATTTGCAATATATATCTCTAACTGGATTGTAAAAACTTTGTCTACTAAAGTTACAAGATGATTTCCTTCGTGGGAACCATAAGTATGGTTATGTCATTGGTGCTAAGGGTATGTTTACAAACAGATAACTGAGATTTATGTGCTTATATGTCGAATTTATGGGATTAGTAGGCTCTTACGGAATTTGTAGAGTGGAAAACATTTAGGTTGTACATTGCTAAGAGGAAAGCGAATTGTTTGGTTCAACTTTTGATGGCGTTACGTTCTGACTTTGAGGTATTACGTGGAACAATCATTCACTGGTCTCTTCTTCGTGTAGTTGATTCAGTTGTCCATGAATTCATTGCATAGGAGACTTGTATCAAATCTAAGGTAAACAAGTTACTATTCATTTTGTGTTTGTTGTTCCAAATATTAAGTCTAGACCACAATGATCTCCAACTTCAAATTAGTCTAGACAAAGCTCCTAAAGTTACATTTAATAAGTGTGCATTTACAAACAAAAAACCTTTGGAAGTCTCAATGCCCATTTTTACTTAACACGAGAAGACAACACCAAAACTCTTCGTAGCAAAACATACCAAATGAATAGTTCAAGCCATTGTTTTAGCCCCTCCCTTCTGGTCGTTCTTCAGTGGCATCTCGTCCTCCATAGTTATTTGTTGTTGCTACACCATCATCTAGGACCATGTCACTTTCTACTTTGGATCCTAAGGTTTTTGAGCAATTTAGAAAGTTTCTTGCTGCTAATCCTACCACCTCAAGTATTCCGCATTTTTATGGATTTTGGGTGCATCTCATCACTGTCACCTAATTTGTCATGTGTTAATTCTTTATCTTCTATTTTACTTGTATCTATAATGTATACTAATGCCACATTAATTTTATTAGAGGGTGTTGGTTTGTTGCTACGCCTCACATATTTCTCAGTGATGCTTATTATAATCCCAAGCTTGCTTTGATTCTTGCTTCGTTGGTTAGTTGTGTTAATCTCGTAATTGGGTATTCACTTTTAATTTGTTTGAGTTGTATATGACCATGTTACTTAGAGGGTTGTTGGGATCGGGCCTTGGGAACTATATGTTTTAGAGGATCTGAATCTGATATTTCTGCCTCTAGTGTTGATTTATCTTATTTTCATTTCAGTTCTTTTTCTTCTGAGTTTTATCTTTGGCATTCTCATTGGGGACATGTGTCAGCATCATGTTTATAGTTTTTAGCCTCTACAAGTGCTTTGGGTCATTTGAACACTTGTGATATTTCTTATTGTAGTTTATTTAATGGCAGAATGTTCTACACTACCATTTTATAAAAAGTGTATCTCGATTTGTTGCTCCTTTTGACACTATTTAATTTGATGTGTTGATTTCATCTCCGGTACCCACAAAGGGTGGGGTTACCCATTATGTGTCGTGTGTAGATGATTATACTCATTATACTTGGTTGTATCTTATAAAATGCATGTCTTATTTCTTTGGCACTTATTGCAACTTTAGAGAACTTTTTAAGACGCAACATCTGGTTGTTATAACGTACTTTAAGTATGACTTAGGGGTTAAAAATACCTCTAATAATTTTACTCAGTACTTACTTGCATCTGATGGTATTGTAAACAAGTGGTCTTGTATTGACACTCCCTAGCAGAACTGTGTTGTAGAAAAGAAACAACGTCATCAATGGAGACTGCTGGTTTTATATTTTATCAATTGAGTTTTCTCATGTCTTTTTTAAGTTGTTGTGCATTTGGTTAATCGAATAATCTACTTCACAGAACTCAGGAATGTCTTCATTTGAAAAATTACTTGGAGAGCTACCAGATTACTTTACATCACGGGTTTTGTGTGTACTTTCTTCATCTTCCATCCTCATGCTGAATAGAAAAAGTTGTCTTCTAGATCCACTTTATGTCTATTTTTTTGGTAATGGTATTGGATAGAGCGGAAACCATTGCTTTGAACCTCCAAGTCAGAATCTACATGTATCATGGCATATCACTTTTCTAAAGCATATTCCTTTCTTTTCAATTCCAGCTTAGTTTCATAATGTAACCAAGTCAAATCTTCTGGCTATTAGTCATTTGGTATTGACATAGATTCATCAGTGCAATTGATGTCTTAGTTCCATATGTATCTATTACATCTAATGCATTTGTTCATAAAATGTCCACACCATCATATAGTACTTTAGCTCCATCTATATCTAAGACTGCTCCTTGATCCATTGAGACCGAAGATCCTACGCCACTGAGGAGGTCCACTCATTCATGTAAGTCCATAAAACAACCATATTTGGCTTACTCTACTTAATCAGGTTCGTTTACTTCTATTATTGCAAACGGACATCCCTTATTTGAACTAGAGTCATATAGAGATGTTGTTTCTGACCCCTTATGGTAGAATGTTATGGGTAAGTAGCTTACTACTCCTTACCAGAAACATACATGATATTTGGTTCCAAGCCCACCTAATAAGAATAAAATCAATGTCGTTAGGTATATGTGCTTTAAAATATCATATATGTCTGTTAGGCGATACAAGGTTAGACTCGTTGCAAATTGGTACTCGCAAAAATATGGTATGGATCATGAGAAGACTTTTCCCCAATGACACAAATGAAGACAATTTATACTCTAATTGCAATTACATCCTTTGTCAGTAGAAGATTATTTAAATGGATATCAAGAATGATCTTTTAAAAGGTAATATTAATGAGGAGGTTTACATAACTCCTCCCCTGGGTATTGCACACCAATCGGGTGAAGTTTGTCGACACTGTAAAAAACACTTTGTGGTCATAAACAAGACCTTCGTGTTTGGTTTGATAAATTATCTATAATGATTACTTCTAAGTAACCATGATTCAACATTGTTTTGATAGATAAGATAGATTCCTAAGTCCTTTACGTAGACAATGTCACACCCCGACCCGCAGCGGAAAAGGTGATCGAGGCATGATTGGGTTATCATCAAAGCTCATGACATTATTTATAACGTTTCATATTTATTATTACAATTTAAAGGGAAACATACAATCATAATTACATCATGTCCTACACATCATTCTAGACTTCATTATTTTCTTCTAAGGCATTTCCTATGTTTTCCTTGCTTCATCCTGTTCACCTGTATCATGTGTAAAAATGGTTTTTGGATCAACAAAAAGTTGGCGAGTGAATCCTATGAAAAACATTTGTACAAGTTTATTGAATTGATAAAATAAAGTGCGTAACCACATATGAGTAAATATGGATGTAAACTTATTCACAAAACACTTAATATTAAATAATGCACAACATACAATAATAGATTGTTTTGAGGCACGCGTTGCTCAACTCGTCTCCCACGAGAAACTGATGGGCTTAATTAATGATTTGCATACAACTTGACAATATGAAATACATAACTACAAACAACATTTACATTCTAAGTTTAAGTCATAATATGGTATGGCACGAGTTTGAATAAACGAATTATTTTTAGTGACACATGATACACCCCAAAACGTGTAATTAAAAACGGGAGTTGTAAGATTCACTCACATTGGGTGCGTTCGGTTGATGATGTTGAATGCGCACGAAGTTTGATTTAATCACGAGTGAAACTAACCTAGATAAATAAGCGGATTTTATTAATCAATTTTAGTAGGATTATTGGATAGATTTTTGTGAGTTTAAGGCTATTTTCTAACTTTAAAAAATGTTATTTTTAAGTATTTTTAATTGATTTTTAAATAAAATAAATAAATAAAAATAAAAATATGTTGACTTTTTTTTGACCGTTGACTTGTTGACCGTTGACTTGTTGACCGGTTTTATTGTATATATGTATGCGCCGGGCAGGACTCGAACCCGAGACCTCCCGTTCGCATGCACACAGCTCTACCAACTGAGCTACATGACTATCCCGAAATATTTTTGTTTTTAATTATATTTATGTACTAATTAAATTTATCCGAAAATCATTTATTCTAAAAAGGATTTACTGTGTCGACTCGGTGCTCGCCACAGGTCTCGAACCCGGGACATGTGGTTTAGTTTGGCACACAGTCCATCGCTGGACTGTGTGTCTAACTTGGTAATTATTCTGGTTTTTATTATACTTAACATCTTACTGAAGTTAACCCGGTTCGGTCTCTAAAAAAAGGCATTTTATTTCTGTGAAGGTGCGTGTGTCAAGAATCGAACTCGGGACGTTATGCATATTGTTTGCACACAGTCCACCACTGGACTGTGTGTCTAACCCGTTCATAAAACTGTTTTTAATTAATCTTATATCATATCAGTACTTCGTCTTCTTCGTTAAACTTAACCAGAATCGATGTCCGACTGTTTTGACAAAAATAATCAGTTTCTTTAGTAAGTTGTGATTAGCTACATGTGAGATTAATAAAAACGAGAGAGATTAGGTGTAGATATACCGAACATAGATCCTCTGTTTCGCCGGCGAAATTTCCGATAACAGCAGGTTATTCCGGCGACGTTTATCTTGCGGCAGAAGGTCTTCAGGAAGCTTGAGGTGAGTGTGGGTGACTTCGGTATGAGCTCTAGGTGTTCTGTTTTTAGAGTAAGGCACAGAAGTGAAGGGGTTCGGCTTTCCGGCGAGTTGCAGAAACTTTCCGGCGAGTGAAACTTCGTCGAGAATGGGTGTGATCGTGAGCGAAAAGGCTACCAGTGAGTTGTGGGTGGATTTATAGGGAAGAATCGAGACGCATGGGGTCGGATTTCAGTCTTGATTCAAAGTCAATAAGTTTTCCGGCGGTTATGACGGATATCGCGGACTGGACATCGGTTACAACCGATGTTAAGGTTAATGCTTCGGTTAAATCAGAAGAAACCGTCCAATCTCGGCGAAATCGTCGGGATTTCCGACGACTGCGATTTGGGCGCGTCAGTTTGAATTCGATTTTGTGTATTTGAATTAATTGTTTCTAATAATGAACAAGAAACACAAGTGGCGGAGTGGTTGGAATGTGTGTGTGTTAATGCTTTGCTGAATACTGGTTGACCCGGGTTCGAAAACCGGCTTCAGCCTTTTATTTTTAAACCACTATTTTTAATACTTTTTCAAATATAACTTTTATATTCCAATATACTTATTAATTATGTATCGTTTAAAATTAATTTGGGCATTAAATACGCAACGGAATTTTTAACTGATTGTTCGTTAATAAACGAAGCGGGTTTTGGTAAATCTGGTTTTTGACGGATGTTACAGTATCCCCTACTTTTTAGAAATTTCGTCCCGAAATTTAAGTAATGACATATTTGTCTAAAAAGGATGGTGTTTAGTTTGACAGTTACATACTTAGCAAAAGAGTAAGAGTTTAAATTTTTTTTTTCTTTTTTTTGTTTGAGGCGGTAACGTTCCTTGTAAGGGTTGAGTACCCTGCTACAGGAATCGCTTTTTGTTGCCTACGGTAAAAATATTGATAAGCGGAGTTGATTCACTGAGTATGATTTCATGCGCAAGAGTTTTGATATGTTTGGAAAGATAAGGTTATATCCTAAAACAAAACTTCTAATACTACAACCTACATGGAACTTCTCATAACCGCCTGACAATGCTTCTGATCCTTTGGCAAGAATACTTATAATAGGAAGTACCAGCGGCGTATCCACCATATTCTTGTCAAATTTTCATTAGTTTTATCAGTAAGTTATGATTGGTTCTATGATGTGACTCTAGAACATAAATAAACACCACAACCGATGTCTGAGTCCTAATTCTGATAGTATACATGTTTGATTGGTGACATAATCCCATTTCTTTAAATGATGAGCTGATATAAATGCTAGATCAGTGAGTATAAAACGAACTTCAACCAAGAAATTACTAAATCCTACATGGAACTTCTCATAACCGCCTGACAATGCCTCTGATCCTTTAGCAAGAATACTTTTATATAGGAAGTACCAGCGGCGTATCCACCATATTCTTGTCAAATTTTCATTGGTTTTATCAGTAAGTTATGATTAGTCCTATGTGACTCTAAAACATAAATAAACACAACAACCAAAGCTTGAGTCTTAATCCTGATAGTATACATGTTTGAATGGTGGCATAATCCAATGATGAGATGATATGAATGCTAAATCAGTGAGTATAACTCATATTTTAATCAAGACAATACTAAATCCTACATGGAACTTCTCATAACCGCCTGATAATGCCTCTGATCCTTTGGCAAGAATATTTATATATAGGAAGTACCAGCGGCGTATCCACCATATTCTCGCCAAATTTTCATTGGTTTTATCAGTAAGTTATGATTAGTCCTATGTGACTCTAAAACATAAATAAACACAATAACCAAAGCTTGAGTCTTAATTCTGATAGTACACATGTTTGAATGGTGGCATAATCCAATGATGAGATGATATGAATGCTAAATCAGTGAGTATAACTCATATTTTAATCAAGACAATACTAAATCCTACATGGAACTTCTCATAACCGCCTGATAATGCCTCTGATCCTTTGGCAAGAATACTTATATATAGGAAGTACCAGCGGCATATCCACCATATTCTCGCCAAATTTTCATTGGTTTTATCAGTAAGTTATGATTAGTCCTATGTGACTCTAAAACATAAATAAACACAATAACCAAAGCTTGAGTCTTAATTCTGATAGTATACATGTTTGAATGATGACAGTACCTCTCTCGTTTGTTGTGATGAAGAGGTTAGTCCTTGTGGAAGTGAGTCATAGCTCGACTTCTTTAAATGATGAAATTGAAATACGTTGAAATGTATGATGAACAAACTTCGACCAAGACATTACTAAATCCTACATGGAACTTCTCATAACCGCCTGATAATGCCTCTGATCCTTTGACAAGAATACTTATATATAGGAAGTACCAGCGGCGTATCCACCATATTCTTGTCAAATTTTCATTGACTTTATCCGCAAGTTATGATTAGTTCTATGTGACTCTAAAACAAACACAACAACCAAAACTTGAGTCTTAAGATAGTATACATGTTTGAATGATGACAATACCTCTCTCGTTTGTTATGATGGAGAGGTTAGTCTATGTAGAAATGGAACACAATCCAATTTCTTTAAATGATGAGATGCTATAAATGCTAAATCAGTGAGTACAAAACAAACTTCAATCAAGACAATACTAAATTCTACATGGAACTTCTCATAACCGCCAGATAATGCCTCTGATCCTTTGGCAAGAATACTTATATATAGGAAGTACCAGCGGCGTATCCACCATATTCTTGTCAAATTTTCATTGACTTTATCCGCAAGTTATGATTAGTTCTAGGTGATCTAAAACAAACACAACAACCAAAACTTGAGTCTTAATTCTGATAGTATACATGTTTAAATGATGACAATACCTCTCTCGTTTGTTATGATGGAGAGGTTAGTCTATGTAGAAATGGAACACAATCCAATTTCTTTAAATGATGAGATGCTATAAATGCTAAATCAGTGAGTACAAAACAAACTTCAATCAAGACAATACTAAATTCTACATGGAACTTCTCATAACCGCCAGATAATGCCTCTGATCCTTTGGCAAGAATACTTATATATAGGAAGTACCAGCGGCGTATCCACCATATTCTTGTCAAATTTTCATTGGCTTTATCCGTAAGTTATGATTGGTTCTATGTGACTTTAAAACATAAACAAACTGAAATAGTAATTCGCATTAAGATCCTTGGATAAGATTCCAATTTATAACTGGGATACGGGAAAATTGAGATAACATAAAGAAAACATAAAAACTAAGCGGTTGGAGTTGAATCTTGATTTTCGGTGAAAGGGACTAGTTGGGTGGTTTCGTTTGGGCCGTCATTATCTTCAACAGGATTGGCGTTGATGTTGAAAGCTCTTCCTCTTGCTGGTGGCCTAGTGCTTAGGTTTCCTTGATTTGCTTGGTTAACTGGGTTTGCTTGAGCTTGGGCGTTTATGATGTTAACCAATCGAGGGCACGTGTTTCTAAAGTGGGTAGGGTCGCCACAATTGAAACAAGCTCGAACATATGGGAACATGGGGTATTGGGGTTGTTGATAGGTTTGGATCATGTTTTGAGTAGGGGTGTGTGGTTTGGTTTTGAGGGGTGCGGCAAACCTTGCTCAAATGACCATAGCGCCCACAATTCGCACATAGTCGACAAGGTAAGGTAGTTGGATGGTGATAAAAACAGGTGTTTACATTGAGGGTGAGGTCCAAGGTATGGTTTCTTATTTGGGTAAGTTGAGTTGGGTGCTATTTGCGTGATTGGGATAGCTTGGATGGGTATGGCTTGTGAAATTGGTTGATTATGTTGGGTGACAGCGAAAAGTTGCCCGTCTCGTTTTCTCTTAGAAATGGGTTGAGAAGGGGATTCAGTTTGGGTGGAGTTGGAGGTTTCTGTCGATGCTTTATCCTTCTTCTTCTCCTCCTTGAAGTCCTTGTTCCGGATTCGGTTCTCGGTGAGCTCTGTAGCTAACTCCATTGCTGCTTCCAAAGTTGCAGGCGTGGTACTTATTACAGAGTCTTGAATCTTTGACGGAAGACCTCGA
Source organism: Scalesia atractyloides (assembly GCA_947069175.1). Lineage (NCBI taxonomy): Eukaryota > Viridiplantae > Streptophyta > Magnoliopsida > Asterales > Asteraceae > Scalesia > Scalesia atractyloides. The sequence goes on from CAMTDV010000017.1 coordinate 12,678,064, forward strand.
ATGTAGTGCTCGATCAAACGGTAAAGAGGAGTGAACAAGTTGGGAACCATTTGATTTAACTCGAGGAATCTTTTGTTGTAGGTGGTATGGTCGCCTTCCTTTTGCTTCAACGAATAGAACTCATCTTCTAATTTCTTGATTTCGCTCCTTGGACAAAACCGTCTTGTCATGATTTCCTTCAACTCTTCCCAAGTCAAAGTCATAGCGTCTTCAACACCTCGTTTGGCCTTCTCTGTATTCCACCAAGTAAGTGCTATTCCATATAAACGACCAGTAGCATATCGCACTTTGCGATCATCGGGGCAATCGCAATTTAGAAAAGTGTTCTCCATTTCTTCAAACCAATGGAGGAGAGCGGTGACACCTTCAGTCCCTTCGTATTTTGGAGGGTCGCAAGATTTGAAATGCTTGTAGGTGCATTTAGTGGTATTTGGAGGAGGGTTGATATCATTTTGATCTTCTTGGTTGACGGGATTAGCGGTAAGGGCTTGTTGGATTTGAATTACAATGTTGGGTATTACGACAACCATTTGTTGAGCGATTAGGGCAGCCATGCGCTCGCGGGCTTTTCCTGCTCTCATCTTCCTACGGGCGAGGCTAGAAGACATCTACAAGGAATACATATCAAGAGTATGAGTTGGATGTTTTTGGGATCATGGGTCGTATTTAGGAATGAATATTTATAAAATAAATATAAAATAATAAATCTACTACATCCATAGGATGTCTTGGGCTTTGCTCGTAATTGGGCATTGCATGCCGCCATACTTCACCTTTGTAATCATGTGGGCCCCCATGAATACCGGGTTTTTCATATGGTTCGCATGTGTTAGCCTGGTTACGTACACTAAAACCCGGAGAAAATCGAAAAATATGTAACGTATGATATTCGGAATGTATCCAGGTGTGGACACGGTGACACCTCAAAGTGGGGTTAGTTCGAACGACGTTTGGTGTGGCATGCTTTGGCCTAATAGGTCCTTCATACTCTCATCGTTAGTCCCCAGGTAGGCAAACTGGTCCGTTATAATTGGATTTATACGAATGCCAACCTAGACAGGACGTCCCGACTACCGGTACTTGTACCATTACAGTTACTACATGCCCGTCGCAGAACTCACTTTGATGAGATTTGAAAAATGAAAAATGCGACAAAATCTTTGAATAACGAAAGTATGAAGATGATTTGAATATGTGAACATTGAAATATGTATGATGAATGTGTATGTAAGTATGTACGTTTGACTGTAAGTATAAACAAATATGAAACAAATAAATATCATAAGTTTGCATGTAACCACATAAACAATTAAAATCTAGTCAACTATAGTATAGGCTCTAAGGGTCTAATAACCTATCCTATATCCCTATAGTCATGGCTCTGATACCAATCTGTCACACCCCGACCCGCAGCGGAAAAGGTGATCGAGGCATGATTGGGTTATCATCAAAGCTCATGACATTTATTATAACGTTTCATATTTATTATTACAATTTAAAGGGAAACATACAATCATAATTACATCATGTCCTACACATTATTCTAGACTTCATTATTTTCTTCTAAGGCATTTCCTATGTTTTCCTTGCTTCATCCTGTTCACATGTATCATGTGTAAAAATGGTTTTTGGATCAACAAAAAGTTGGCGAGTGAATCCTATGAAAAACATTAGTACAAGTTTATTGAATTGATAAAATAAAGTGCGTAACCACATATGAGTAAATATGGATGTAAACTTATTCACAAAACACTTAATATTAAATAATGCACAACATACAATAATAGATTGTTTTGAGGCACGCGTTGCTCAACTCGTCTCCCACGAGAAACTGATGGGCCTAATTAATGATTTGCATACAACTTGACAATATGAAATACATAACTACAAACAACATTTACATTCTAAGTTTAAGTCATAATATGGTATGGCATGAGTTTGAATAAACGAATTATTTTTAGTGACACATGATACACCCCAAAACATGTAATTAAAAAGGGGAGTTGTAAGATTCACTCACATTGGGTGCGTTCGGTTGATGATGTTGAATGCGCACGAAGTTTGATTTAACCACGAGTGAAACTAACCTAGATAATAACATAATGGTTCGGTAAATAAGCGGATTTTATTAATCAATTTTAGTAGGATTATTGGATAGATTTTTGTGAGTTTAAGGCTATTTTCTAACTTTAAAAAAATGTTATTTTTAAGTATTTTTAATTGATTTTTAAATAAAATAAATAAATAAAAATAATAAAAATATGTTGGCTTTTTTTTTTTGACCGTTGACTTGTTGACCGGTTTTATTGTATATATGTATGCGCCGGGCAGGACTCGAACCCGAGACCTCCCGTTCGCGTGCACACAGCTCTACCAACTGAGCTACATGACTAACCCGAAATATTTCTGTTTTTAATTATATTTATATACTAATTAAATTTATCCGAAAATCATTTATTCTAAAAAGGATTTACTGTGTCGACTCGGTGCTCGCCACAGGTCTCGAACCCGGGACCTGTGGTTTAGTTTGGCACACGGTCCACCGCTGGACTGTGTGTCTAACTTAGTAACTATTCTGGTTTTTATTATACTTAACATCTTACTGAAGTTAACCCGGTTCGGTCTCTAAAAAAAGGCATTTTATTTCTGTGAAGGTGCGTGTGTCAAGAATCGAACTCGGGACGTTATGCATATTGTTTGCACACAGTCCACCACTGGACTGTGTGTCTAACCCGTTCATAAAACTGTTTTTAATTAATCTTATATGTCTTCTTCGTTAAACATAACCAGAATCGATGTCCGACTGTTTTGACAAAAATAATCAGTTTCTTTAGTAAGTTGTGATTAGCTACATGTGAGATTAATAAAAACGAGAGAGATTAGGTGTAAGATATACCGAACAGAGATCCTCTGTTTCGCCGGCGAAATTTCCGATAACAGCAGGTTATTCCGGCGACGTTTATCTCGTGGCAGAAGGTCTTCAGGAAGCTTGAGGTGAGTGTGGGTGACTTCGGTATGAGCTCTAGGTGTTCTGTTTTTAGAGTAAGGCACAGAAGTGAAGGGGTTCGGTTTTCTGGCGAGTTGCAGAAACTTTCCGGCGAGTGAAACTTCGTCGAGAATGGGTGTGATCGTGAGCGAAAAGGCTACCAGTGAGTTGTGGGTGGATTTATAGGGAAGAATCGAGACGCATGGGGTCGGATTTCAGTCTTGATTCAAAGTCAATAAGTTTTCCGGCGGTTATGACGGATGTCGCGGACTGGACATCGGTTATAACCGATGTTAAGGTTAATGCGTCGGTTAAATCAGAAGAAACCGTCCAATCTCGGTGAAATCGTCGGGATTTCCGACGACTGCGATTTGGGCGCGTCAGTTTGAATTCGAGTTTGTGTATTTGAATTAATTGTTTCTAATAATGAACAAGAAACACAAGTGGCGGAGTGGTTAGAAGTGTGTGTGTTAATGCTTTGCTGAATACTGGTTGACCCGGGTTCGAAACCCGGCTTCAGCCTGTTATTTTTAAACCACTATTTTTAATACTTTTTCAAATATAACTTTTATATTCCAATATACTTATTAATTATGTATCGTTTAAAATTAATTTGGGCATTAAATACGCAACGGAATTTTTAACTGATTGTTCAGTTAATAAACGAAGTGGGTTTGGTAAATCCGGTTTTTGACAGATGTTACAGACAATGTGATTATTACATATGATTATTATGATTGCATTGAGTCACGAATGGGTGATTTCGATCACTAGTTGGCCATTAAAAAATTGGGCTTGTTATGTTATTTTTCGGAAGATTTTCCAAATGGATGTCAAGAATGCTAGTCTAAAAGGTCATATTCATGAGGAGGTTTACATGACTTCTCCCTCGGGTATTGTACACCAGTCGGATGAAGTTTGTCGATTTTGAAAAGAACTATATGGTCTTAAATAAGCCCTTCATGCTTGGTTTGAGAACTTCTCTACAGTGATGACTCTATCTAATCATGATTCAACATTGTTTTGTTAGATGTACGAGTGCAAGACTGATTCTTTTGTCCTTTATGTAGACGATATGGTTATTACAGGTGATTATTATGATGCATTAAGTCACGAATGGGTGATTTGGGTCACTTGTTTGCCATAAAGATTTGGGTGATTTGGCTCACGAATAAGTATTAGAATGGTTTTGTCACACCCCAACCGATGGCGGAATCATCGGGTCGCGGCACTAAGCGAAACAGATTGCTCAAGAATTTCCACAACGACTATTAATATGACAATATTTAATAACATCCAATTTCCCATACAATCGAACTAAACATTCACATCAAAAGTCATACGGATTACATCATTCTTAAACAATACAATTCGACAACTAGTTTTATTACCAGATTCTAAAGATAAAGCCCTAAATCCATTGCTGCATAGAACCATCAACCTGTCACATACGTTAAAATAAAAATCAATACAACACATGTTTAATAGCATAATAATTGCGAAAAAGCATTTACGCATAACCAGCATGTGACACGTAGAGAGGTGAATCTAAGTATGCTAACAACAATTATACAAGCTAACCAACACGACTGCGAGGTGGAGTATGCGCGATACGTGTTCATATCAGCGAACACGCACGAAAGTTAATATGCGAGCCTTAACAACCCCCTAACCAATCGGGCGTTGAGTCCAAACTATAGTACTATCGTCGCTAAGGGTGGTCTGCAAGTCCTCATTATTTACACATAGCAAACAAACATTCAGCGATTCACGTATAACATGCGAGAGCGGTTAGCGTTAAAAGAGTTTAGTGTTGTGTGTAGTGTGTTTTGATATAGAGAACGTATGTAACACCCAAAAGTGCGTTTTAAGCGAAAGGGGTCAAGTATTCTCACAGTTCGTGCTTAGCAAGTAAACACAATCAGCTAGGATTGAAGGGAGCGCCAGAACAGCCTATAAACAGAACAAAAGTGCATCATGTCTTCCAAAGTGCTGAAACGGTCGAAGCGAAGTATGGGGTGTAACAGTCTAGTTCGTGCGAACTAGTGCTAGTTCGTACGAAGTGGAACTTCGTGCGAAGTAGCACCAATTTCTCATCTGGTGTGTACTTCGTGCGAAGTAGCACCAGATTCTCACCATATGGGTACTTCGTGCGAAGTAGCACCCAATTCTTACTAAGGTGGATGCTTCGTGCGAACTAGATGTCTAGTTCGTGCGAAGTAGCCCTTCTGGTGCGAACTTAGGCTGTTTTGGTGTCCAAAATCTAGTATTTTCGCGTCGTATCTTTGGGAAATCGAGTGGTCCTCCCTCCAGCCTCAGGTTACTGATCCAACCTAGTGTCGGAGAGGTCTTTTGAGGGGTTTAGTCAGTTCATAAAAACTTGGGCTGATTCGTGCGAACTGGCAGTTCGCACGAAGCAGCCCAGTTCGTACGAACTGGCTATCTTGCGTCTTGTGCATTACGGACAGGGTTTTCGCTTGGAACGGACGTGATTCGAATCCATTTCAGGCTGATTTTGACTCCGCTTTGTTCCACTGCTTTAGTAAACGAAACATAGGTCGGTTCTTATCCATTTTTGTGTGAAAATCGAGTTTAAATAGTTTTCCTTGGGATTTACACTCCTTGTGAGTTTAAATCATGAGATTTCTATCTTGGGAAGCCAAAGCTAAGCCTAAAACACTCATCTAAGTGTGAAACCAAGGTAAAAATAGAAGGTTTTATGAAAAAGATGAAGATTTTCGTAAAATAAGAAGTTTTAGATGAAATCGAAGGTAGCCTCGTGCAAAATCGTAGTGGAAAACGTTGTGGTTTACAATAAACAAGTTATTTCTTACTTGAAAATCAGAGAAAAACGGGTAGGAGAGGTTTGATGCGAAGTGGCAGCAAGAGAAGTGTGTGTGGAGGTGTTGGGTATTTATAGGAGAGGAAGGAGAAGGCCTCATGTAAGATCCTTAATTAATTTATACGATTTTCATATTGATTTCGAGTGTAAAGGTGTATATACGATTACACATGTATTTGAAAATACGGGTTTTAACATTAGAATTAAATACGTTGTAAACATTACACATTATTGAAATATTTGTTAAACATAAGATTTGAAAACGCTTGATCGCCATCCGATAATTCTAGGCAACCTACATTTCATAAAACATGAAATGTTTTAGTTACATGACGTTTATAACATGTCTATATAAGCCCGTAACAACAAACAACGTTTATAAACCTTTTTTTGGTCCGTCACCGCACGCGACGGTAATCAGCCTTAGCCGTCGCGCGACGCCAAGGTCCAATTTCGGCAGAAAGTTTTTAAAATGGAGTGTATATTCCCAGCAACCCATTTTTAACTTAAACGGTCATAACTTGCTCAATTTTTATCCGTTTTACGATCGTTTCTTCCTACGTAATAGTAATTTAGTTCTCCATCACATGGAGTTAAAATCCGACATCTGGATTAACAAAATTTGAGAATTTTAAGCCTTCGGCTTAATATATATTTGCTAAATTTTGACCCGTTCATGTATTTATCAAACAAACATGTTTGTTTGATCCCAATTTCTCATGAACCTCTTAATTTCTATGTTATCTATCATACTAGGTTTGATTCACGAGTTCATATACCTTCTTAAACCCGTTTTTACTTAGATGCTTATTTTGACCCTTTAAGGATATTTGAGCACTTTTTCGCATAATTCACTTTCATTCACTTCTAGCATTATATTACCACATTTCTTATCAAATAATCTTCCACCACAACTATATTTGTGGTGGATTTTAATGTGATGACTATTTACTTCGAGTTTTATCCATCGGATTACTAATTTACGACAAGACGCATTTGAATGCATTTGACTCACAAAAATCATACCTTTCGCTTTTATATTTTTCCTAAGTATTTACTTGATTAAATGACTTATTTCTAAACAACCCTTAGGGGTCGTTTGCCTGGTTTATCGATCAAGGGCATTTTGGTCACTTTAGTCCCTCCTTTTACGACGAAGGACTTTCATTGACACGTTTGACCAAAATCGCACCATCTAGTTATGATCTAATTTACACGTACCTGGCTCGGCTCAAAGTATTGACCCGTTTAATACCTTGCCTTGATAATGTGCTAATTATTGGCAATATAATTTCCATATATCGTTTTACCCTGTGAGCATAAGACACGACAAGCACTTATTAGTTGTTATTGTCAAATGGTGTCAACATCACCATTTGACCTATTTGGTCCAAACGACCGAACATTTTATATTCATAAACCACATAGTATTTATTTACCAAAACACAAGTTTGACCCATTATGGATTTTTTACCATAGGGTCGTATCTCTTAAATCCTTTTTCTTACATTTTTAACCCATCTCGGCTTACACCATAGGGTATGTTTTAAGTTTCAATTTATACTCGTCGACACGTTACTAATTTACCAATTTACTTTTTTTTCTCAATATAAGATACACCATAAGGTAACATTTCAAAAAGTCATTACATGTTCGTCATTTCATGACTAAATTATCGTTTTACCATTTTTACCATAATTTATGGTTTCTCACAATTTTCACTTGTTCCGACCCCTATTATTTCATGTCGGAACATCATATTTCAATTACGAAACTTACTTTATTCGTATTCAATACACACAAGCAGGTATTCTATAAAAAAAGGGCGTAAGCTTTACTTACCTTGCATCCAAATTACGCTTTTTCCTTCATACTTGATTCGTTTGACCCGCTTCCTTCCCAAGCTTCCACCTAGTTTGTCACGCGTCAAACTATCATATATTATTCACAAGGTGATTAGATTAGTCATTATAGATCATGACCTTCACACCTTATGAACCTTTATGCCAGTTTTACTTATTGAACTCTATCATAGGTCGGTTTGACCTTTTAAAAGTCAATCGTTTATTTACTTATATTTATGCACAATTAGGTTCAATCAACATCATGTTTAGAACCCGTATTATTCCATATCACACATAATTAGTCAAATTAGCCAATTACTTGTTTCTTTCGTAATTTCTACATATCAACATTTGTTTAGGAATTTTAACAAACACCTTGCGGGCAAGATTTTTATACTACTCTTTTCTAGTTCATTACTAACTTTTAACCAAGTTTATATTATCAAAATCAAGCCCTTGGTCTAGTATTCATGATCAAAATCACTATCTCGCATCTTAACTTCAGTTTTCTCATAACTAAACATACAAAATCATGTGTTCATCACAATGACATAAAAACCCACTTAGCACATATATGGGTGTTCATCAATTTCATAGTTTTCAACACTAAATCATCAAACTTTCAACTAGGGTTTACTCCTAGACATGGTTTCAACATAACAACACTCATACATTCAACATTTAAGTATGAATTTCAATTATGAGTGCTTATCAAGATTCAAGATATCACCAAATTACAAAATTTGACATACCTTTTGATCTCCTAGCTTAGGTGATCATGAATTTAGTTAAATCCCCAATTCTTGGCTTGATTTCTCTTTGATTTTGAGCAATTTAGTGAGTTTTAGGGTTTGAAGGGAAGAACCCTTCTTCTCCTGTGCAAATGTCGACCAGAACACACACTTAAGTGTGTGTTTTAGTGTTTTGATTTTTATTTATTAAAACCATTTCCTCATTTAACCATTTTAGTCCCTCAAGCTTTCTAGAGTTATGAAAATGATTATTAACCAAGTTTTCTTTATTGTTTTTAAACAATTAACTAACTAGGTTAGTTATTCCTAGTTAACCTTCTGGATTCAGGGAGTTATAACCCGTTTTATTTCAAGTTCCATTAACCGAGCCTCTTATAAACTTTGTCTTCTCAAAGCGTCAAGTTCCGTTAACCGGGCCTCTTATAAACTTTGTCTTCTCAAAGCGTCTATTCTTCTTTTTAATTAATATTAGGATTTTTTATTTAAATCCCAATATTTACCGGGCTAATTTTTTTACCACTAATGGTATTTCACCTGTTCATTATTATTAACGTGGTTTGACTACCAAACCAGTTTTCGGGGTGTTACACCTCAGTTCGTGCGAACTGGCCAGTTTTGGCTAGGTACTTTCGTTCGTTTTCGTTATTTTAGCGTGTTTAGGCGTTTTAGCGAGGTGTTAAGCGTTGCATTAATAAAATAATGTGATTGAGCGATTCGTGTTGGCGAGAGCGTTGCGATAGCGAGTACAACCACAAAACATAAGGCACACATAACATATAAGTAACATAAAGTAACATAATCAACTGCGATTTGAGTTTGCGTTGAGAGTTGCGAGTATTAAGTGATTTAAATGTGATAAATAAACGATATAAAATGTGTTTTAAAATAGTTATAATCATTACAATAAATCTCAGAGTACAAAGCGGGTTCGAAACAGAAATAAACGAAAATAACAGAATTCGGATAACAATCCGAAAGATCGGGTTGTTACAGGCTTAGTCTATGAAAGGACATCTACTTTCCAAAAAAAATGTATTGCTGATTTATTTTAGCGTGCATGACTTTCTGACGATAGGACTATAAACACTCCTCTTGAAACCAATGCACGGTACTCTCTTACAGATGGTGTTTAGTTATCTGGTCCGAGTCTATATTGTACTATTGTACGTAATTTATTTTTATCTTTTAGTTACTCGCTTAAATATAGCTCATGCTGTTCATGTGTTGAGTCAATTTGTTACTGCTCCTACTTTTGTTCACTCGAGAGCTATTCTTCATAGCCTAATATATCTTTGTGGCACTCAGTTTTAGAGATCTTGTTTCCTTCAATGTATTCTCTTGAGTTACGTGCATATAGTGATCCATATTAGGATAGCAATCTTAATGATCGTGAATCCACTATTGTTTCTGTATTTTCTTTAGAGATTCATTAGTCTCCTTAAAAAGTAGGAAACATGATGTTGTCTCCAGATTTTGTTAGTATCATGCTATGGTTATGACTAGATATGAGATTATTTAGTTATGTTAGCTACTTGCATATTTTAGGGTTAACATTTCTTAACAAAAGTGCAATGTTGATTGCAATGAACTTTTTTTTCCAAGAGGCAAGAGCGGACAAAGCATATTGAGATTGATTGTCATTTCGCTTCCAAATATTCCGCCAGCCATGTAGGTCGCTAATATTTTCACGAAAGCTTAGTTGACGTCTCTGTCTCGTTTCTTGTTTGACAAACTTTTAACACTTATTACTATAGCATTTTGAGTTTGAGGGGGATCTTATCATAATAAAGTTAGTGGGTTATTTTTGTATTGAGTTCATCTTTTAGCCCTTTTATATAGATGACCTAATTAGCTCGTCTATTCATTTTTCTTTTTTTTTCATTGTATGCACTTTTCAATGTAAAACAATCCTAGCCGTTTTTCTTCTTTTCCTTTGTACATGTTTATCAGTTAACAGTTTTGCGTTAATTCTTCTTCAGAAAACATGTAGTGTTCTCGACTATCTTTTTATATATTGCATAACTATGTTATATCAAGTATGGTAATGAACCAACAATGGTTTGATTTGTGTTCCTTCTTGCCACATATGCACAATGCATGTTATGAAGCGGTGTCTTTTGTTTAAGCCCACAATTAGTTAAAAGACCCGGTTAAATTAGTGGGTTATTTTTGTGTTGGGTTATTTTAGTTAAAAGACCCGGTTAAAACTAATAATTACCTTTCTAATGGGACTCACTTGGTTAATTTTAAGGTTATATTACCTATCTTAACAAGTCTATATTTTTGAAAATGTACGTAGTTGTAAAATGTGCTTAATAATGCATTACCAGTAATAGAAGCAGCGTAGTTAGTACTAAGGATATGTTGGTTGAGTTATCATAAAAAAAACTAATTAATCATTTGGAAGGGTGACAAGTACTGTAGAAGATGTTGGTTTTGACACATCCAAAGACAATTAATACATGGGACAATTCTTAATTATGGTTTTTATTCTAATTACATTTTCACATGGTTAATGGGTCCTTATTGTCTAGCGTTTATGTTCATGTAACCTTGTAGATCCTCCTAGGTGTAACACTATGTTTTCTTGCTTTAGAAAAACAATATGATTCACTATTCTTGATTTAAATAAAGCAAACAGATTAGACGCCACCAAGTTAAAATCTATTTGTGTGGGGAAAGCATAAACCGTCTTGATCCTAGGAACTAGGAAGTGATTGAACCTGATTAATTATATGTAGAATTAGAGTTTTGAGTCAAACATTTAACTTTGACAACGAAAAATAAGAGACTTCATAGTTGTGAACTTGTGATAGTTTAGACGATTGGGTGTGGTTTGGGAAGTCCCTATGGGACTATCCGCCACGTAGGCGTCACGTCACATTAGGTGAGGACCATCCATTTGGGACTATCCAATGGTGTGGAGGATGGTCCTCACCCCCTTTTTTATTATTTTTTTTATTTTGTAAAATAATTAAAACAAAGTAAATAAATAAAAAGTTACATTTAAATAAAAACCTAAAGTTACATTTAAAAAAACTAAACATTAAAAAAATACAACACAAATAAAAAACACCTAATGTTACATTTAAAGCGTCGGGTGTTTGTTGGTAACCCGGAAAAGAGTTTTCCATGACGGAAGTGTAGCCGGGTGACGAAAACGGTAGTGAACTTAAGTTGGGATTATTTTGGTTGTAGGGATCCATATTTTTTTAAGGTTGAGGGAGGTTGGTTTATAAAAATAGAGATGAAGATGAGGTTGTGTGTAAAAAATGGTGGTTAAGGTTAAATATATAGTGGTATTTGGGTAGTTTTTGTTTTGTTTTGTTTTTTTTATAAATGTGCAAGTTACCATTTGAAGGGGCCCATCATTTGAAAAATTCAACTCGTCGCCAACGTCCTTGTTTGGCCGTTTGCGCCGCGACGAGCCCGGGGGGCGGTGTGAGACGAGGCAAAGCGAGGATCACCACACCCCTTGGTCTTAGTATCTTCATTTTGTTTTGTATTTATAATGTACAAATAGGTTATGATAATAACTTGATGATGTACAATTTTTTTTAATGGCAAGAACGACGTGCCAACCACTGTGACATTGGGCGTTGTGGCCAAGGTCGACTACTCGACCGCCGCCAGCCCCTTGGCTCTCCCTATATGCGCGGAAACCCGACCTCCACCCGTCCGAATGCACGACGGGGGAATAATCGGTAAAAGATTGCCTCCCATTTAAGTCGAACCGGCGCTACCCATATTCGTTCTTCACCTGGATATCGCAGAAAATAATGAGGAGCGTTGAAATTGAAACTGAGTCACAAGAAACACCAATTCTTTTCCTAACCACTCCACCACTATCCATTGACATAATATAAAAATGATTACTCTTAAAAAATACACAACCTGGAGTCGTCATGGATTCCCATATATATTTGGCACCAGCTACTAAACTGAAGTGACATTTTGGTTTGATAAGTATTTTGGTTTGATAAGTGTGTATTGATATTGTTTGTTTCATGATAGGAGATTGACGTTCCTGCTTACCATTCATAAAGCCTCTAATCTATCATTTCGTATAATATAGCTTTCTATAAAATGCCTGAGGAAAAATCATAAACAACAAAAACACAATTACACTGAATTGTTTATAATAGAAAAAAAAAGAATTATAAAAAACTAAGTTACAACTTTATATTTACAGGCTTATATTGTAACTGTATAATAATAATAATAATAATAATAATAACAACAACAATAATAATAATAATAATAAATGATAATAATAATAATAATAATATTATTATTATTATTATTATTATTATTATAAAATAAGTGTTTCTAAGTAAGCTAGAAATAAAAAATTATACAATGATGGTTTTTAAAAGATATACAAAATTTAGAGAAACGTGTATTTAATTTAGATTATAAAGATGAAGACGGAGACTTCAATGTCAGTGCTTTGGTCATTCACATCCTTTCCATTAAATATTTGTGAGTGTGTTCTTTATATTTTAAAAAGTGGTTGTAAGTGATTATGAGTGGAGAATAGAGAAAATATTACATTTCATCTGTATATTTAAAGGAATATTGTTCATGCTCAATATTTTTTTAATATATATTGGAAGTGGTTGTGAGTGTAAGTGAGAAATTGTGTAATGATAAATAAATAAATAAAAACTATTATTTAATTGAAGATTAGAGAGAAAATAAAAATTTTAAATGTAATTATGTGGTTGAAATTGTGGAAGGGATGTAAATGCTCTAAGTATTCAATTATTTTCCTATAACTTAGTTATCTACTTGTATGGTGCATGACACCCACAAAAGTGATGTGGTGTAGATCTTTACAAATGCACGCTTAGCCGCTTAGGTGGTATTTGTGTAAAATAATTGTTGTTCAAAAAAAATATTTAGTTAGTTAGTTAGGCGGTGGGTATGGTTGCCTATCAAATCCATTCACCCATCTTTCGTGTCATCTCCACCTCACCGGCCACCTTCCGCTCCATCTCAATACAAGGGGGTGGTGTTCCCATTATCCCCTTCCATAAATAAGGGGGGGGGGGGGGGGTAAAAGAGAGATATAGGCTTGTGTGCAGTCGGGGAGACGGGGGAGAAGTCCCTGAAATCACGGAAACCAAATGGAAGGGACGGTATACCTATTGGGTGTCGACGCCAACTCATGACTGTTGCCGACCCCTACACTTCATGGCCTTAGGGAGAAACATTTAATTTTTTTAACGACAATTTTGGATCGCTAACAGACAACTGGAGTATTATCGTGCTCCCAACAGATCCACCTGAGGATATCCATCTGCACTAGGCTATAATGCATATACACCAATTCAGAAGGAAACTCAATAAATCTGGAAAACCTCATTGTGTGAATTGAACTCAGGACCTAATGGTTTATAAGTCTTATCCCACCCCAAAATGTCACTAAGCTATAATGCCACGAGCGGAAGGAAAATTTGATATTCCCAAATAGACAATTTGACCTAAAAAAAATTCACAAATAAACATTAGACAAAATGACAGGGCACGTCCTTTAGGTTTAACTAAAAGTACAGTGCACGTCCTTAACGTTTAAAAGTTGCACTGCAAATCCTTTAACTTTATTTTCGTTGCATTGCCCATCCTTTATAGCAAATGGTGTTAATTGTAACTGTTAAATCCCTCGCGTGCCTGCCACGTGAGGGGTAGATCTGTCATTTCCCTTCATTTGCCTCCTTTAAAACCCCAGTTATCAATACGTATTTCCCCTTCAACAAAAATTGGAACCGTAACTCAAATTAAAAAACCCTATTTCTCCAATTCAATGTCAATTGTGTATTGTTCTTGTGGGAGAGAAGCTACAATTATGATACTAGGACAAATCGCAATCCTGGACGTCGATTTTATGGATGCCCTCAAAAGGTATGTGATTTTTGGTTGTCGATTAAGTACAGGAAGCATGACCGTTATAATTAATGTTTCTTTTCGCAGGGTTGTCGAGGATTCATTCAGTGGGTAACTGATGGACCGGTAGATACAATGCCAGCATTGTTGAGGGCTATAAACTTCCTTGAATCTTCTAATGAACAACTGCTAACTTCCAACCGTTTGCTTGAGGAAAAACTGAAAGAAACTGAAGCTGAAAATATGAAATTGAGGATGTATTTGACTGTTATTGTCGTTGCTGTTATTGTGATTGTCATGGCTAGGTTGTTAGGGTAATGGTCATTGCTGTATTACTGGTTTAATGAATAGGTGGTTGGGTAATGGTCATTGCTGTATTAGTGGTTCAATGAATAGGTTGTTGGTGTAATGGTTCAATGTATTGGTTTAAAAATGTTTAATGGAATGTAATGGTTTAACGAATTGTAATGGTTCAATGTTTATTCCGACAGAAACAATTCATATAAAGGCAACAAAAGCAAATTTCATTGCAACTAAAGTCATACCCAAAATATTACATAAAAAGGCAACAGATGCCAAAATACCAAAAAGTTTAAAAAGTAGCAACAGCAACCAAATACACATTGTTTAAGTGTAACAAAAGAAAAACAACTTCAAATTATTTTTTTTTGGAGCAACAGCCTTCTTTCCAAAACCCTTCCTACCCTTCCCATTTGCAGCAACAGCCTGACCCTTTCCTGTTTTACCTCTTGAAGCTGCTACAGCCTTGTTACCCTTTTTAGCCTTTCCAGTTTTACCCCTCTTCACCCCAGTCCCACTAGTAGATGCACCAACAACTTCAGCTTCATATTTTTGGCCTTTGCAAGTTCTGCTGTTATGACCCCTTTCCCCACACTTAAGACATGTAACTGTCACATTCTTCTTTGACAGTTTAGTAAGCTTGGTCCCATCTTCTAACTCAACAGTTGACCTATTTCTTTTTTTTTTTTTGGGTCTGCCCACTTGTTTGTGATGAACACGTGGAGTCAAAGTGGTTGCCACCCCGGATTTTGCCCACATAGATCTACCATTGATAGGGAAAATCTTGTGGTCGTAAACATTCTTCCAAGTGTCCAACTTGTACAGGATCGGGATCCATCGTAGATTATGTAACATCCGTCAAAAACGTATTTTCCAAACCCGCTCCGTTTATCAACCGAACAGTCAGTCAAAAATTTCGTTGCGAATTAAATGCCCAAAATATTTTTAAACGATCCGTAATCAATTATTATACAAGAATATATATTTAGTTTTTGAAAAACTGTCAAAAATCGCAAAATAAAAATGATTTGTTTCTGCCGGGTTTCGAACCCGGGTCTGTACCGAATCAGTTCAGCGACTTATCTCACACACATAAACCACTGCGCCACTTGTTCTGTTTGATGAATAATAGAATCATTTAATTGATAAAGTGACTTTACGAATTCAAAACCGGCGCCCAAACGGTTCAGTCGTCGGAATCCCGGAAATCTCGCGAGTTTTAACACCACTTTCAGTTATAACGTAAACCATTAACAATACATCGGTTATAACCGATGTTTGAAGTCCGCGACACTTTTCTATAACCGCCGGAAATTTTAAATCAACGAATACAGTCGGAAATCAGACCAAGTGCATTGACGATTTGCCTTATAAATTGACCCACAACCGATGACAAACCTTTTCGCCCAAAAACACACCTTTTCTCGGCGTAATTCCACTCGCCGGAACTTTTCTGTTTGTCGCCGGAAAACCGTTTTCCCCATTGCCGAGCCTTACTGGGCCCCTGAGTTTATACCGGAGTTACCCACACCCTTTATAAGCTTTCCGGAGACTCGCTGCTATAAGGAACACGTCGCCGGAGGTGAATTCTGTCGCCGGAGTTTCTGCCGGAAAACAGAGAGTCCAGTCGGTATACCTCTCCGCTCAATTTCTTTTTCTTTTCTCATTTATCTCACCTTAATGGACTGTAATTCGCTAATGAAACTTGAATAAAACTCGAACCAGTCGATTTCCGATTTCTGGTGATATTTCAGTGAAGAAGACGATGTATTGTTATCATATAAGTTTAATATAAATCAGGATATTACTCGGGTTAGACACACAGTCTAGCGGTGGACTGTGTGCACATATAATGCAAAGGTCTCGAGTTCGATTCCCGTCTCACACACGCTGCCTTAATAAAAACCATTTTTTTTTGTTTAACTGAACCGGAGTCGCCACAGATATATGTTAAGTATATTGATAACCGGAATAATAACCAAGTTAGACACACAGTCCAGCGGTGGACTGTGTGTTTGTTTATATCACAGGTCACGAGTTCGAGTCCGGTCCTCAGCACCGACTCGGACAATTATCTCTTCTTTTTAAATAAGGCAGAAAAGGAAATAACTAATTAGTATTTAAGTATAATAAAAATCGAATTATATAACATGTTGAACACACAGTCCAGCGGTGGACTGTGTGTTAGATTAAACCACAGGTCCCGGGTTCGAGACCTGTGGAGTGCAAGTCCGGTTCGCTTAAAACTGTTTTTAAAATAAAATGATTTTCGGTTTAAATTAATTAATATATATATATAATTAAAATCAGATATATAACGGGTTAGACACGTAGCTCAGTTGGTAGAGCTGCGTGCACGCGTACGAGAGGTCTCGGGTTCGAGCCTCACTCAGCGCACAATAATATGCCATCGAACCGGTCAACGGTCAGGTCAACGGTCAACGGGCCGGTCAACGGTCAGAAAAAAAAATAAATAAATAAATAAAATTTTTTATTATTTTTATTAAATTATTTTAATTAAAAATCAATTATAAATACTTAAAAATAACATTTTTAAGGTTAGAAAATAGCCTCAAACTCACAAAAATACACCCAACAATCCTATTAAAATAAGTTAATAAAATCCGTTTACTTACCAAACCATAATGCGATTTATCTAGGTTAAATCTCACTCGTGGTTAAAACCACTTCGCGTGCATTCAACGTCATCAACCGAACGCACCCACTGTGAGTGAATCTTACAATTCCCCTTTTAAATTACACGTTTTGGGGTGTGTCATGTGTTATGAAAATAATTAATTTATTTATTTAAACTTGTGCCATACCACATCATGACTTAAACTTAGATTGTTTTTATTGTTGTGATTTACTTATATTCCTTTTGTCAAATTATATGAAACTCATACATTAAGCCCATCAGTTCCTCGTGGGAGACGAGTAGAACATCGCGTGCTTCAATTCAAATTCATTATTGTTCATGTGTGTATCATTGAGTTTATATTGTTTGTAGTTGTGTCATTCATATTATCATGTTTATGCAATTCATTCATCAGGCCCTTCAGTTCCTCGTGAGAGACGAGTTGAGCATCGCGTGCCTTTAATTGTTCCATTATTATTCATGAGTGTTTCATTTAACATCTTATGATTGTCGATTAAGTTACATCTATTTTTACTCATGTTTGGTTGTGCACATATTTCATAATCAATCTAAATAAATATGTTCAAATGTTTTCCATAGGATTCACTCGCCAACATTATGTTGATCCAAAAACCTTTTTACACATGATACAGGTGAACAGGTTGAAGCAAGGAAAACATAGGATATGCCTTAGAAGAGAACAAAGAAGTTTAGATTGTTAGATAGATCATGTTGTAACATTTATTGTAGATTTCCATTTAATTTGTATTAATGAATATGAAACGTTTAATAAATGTCATGAGCTTTGATGATAACCCAATCATGCCCCGATCACCTTTTCCGCTGCGGGTCGGGGTGTGACAGATTGGTATCAGAGCCATGACTATAGGGATATAGGATAGGTTATTAGACCCTTAGAGCCTATACTATAGTCTGCCTAAATTTTAAATTGATTAGGTGCTTACATACAAACTTGTGATATTTATTTGTTTCATATTTGTTTACATTTCAGTCAAACATACATGCTTATATACATATTCATCATACATATATACATATTCATTATACATATATCGATGTTCATGTATTCAATTTATTTTCATACTCTCATTATCCAAAGATTTTGTGCAATTTCCAAATCTCATCAAAGTAAGTTCTGCGACGGGCATGTAGTAACTGGAAGGGTACAAGTACCGGTAGTCGGAACGTCCTGTCTAGGCTGGCATTCGTATAAATCCAATATAACGGACCAGTTTGCCTACCTGGGGACCAACGATGAGAGTACGAAGGACCTATTAGGCCAAAGCATGCCACACCAAACGTCGTTCGAACTAACCCTACTTTGAGGTGTCACCGTGTCTACACCTGGACACATTCCGAACATCACACGTTGTATACATACTTCTCGATTTTCTCCGGGTTTTTGTGTACGCAACCAGGCAGAAACCGTGCGAACCATATGAAAAACCGGTATTCATGGGGGCCCACATGATTACACAGGTAAAGTATGGCGGCATGAAGGGCCTAACAGCGAGCAAAACCCAAGACATCCAATGGATGTAGTAATTTATTTATCTATAATTATTTTATGAATGTTCGTTCTTGAATGCGACCCATGATCCCAAAAGCATCCAACTCATACTCTTGTCATGTATTCATTGTAGATGTCTTCTAACCTCGCCCGTAGGAAGACGAGAGCAAGAAAAGCCCGCGAACGCATGGCTGCCTTAATCGCTCAACAAATGGCTGCCGTAATACCCAATATTGTAATCCAAGTTCAACAAGCACTTACCGATAATCCTGTCAATCAAGCAAACCAAAACATTTTCAACTCTCCCCAAATACCACTAAATGTACCTACAAGCACTTCAAATCATGCGACCCTCCAAAATACAAAGGGACTGAAGGTGTCACTGCTCTTCTCCATTGGTTTGAAGAAATGGAGAACACTTTTCTAAATTGCGATTGCCCTGACGATCGCAAAGTACGATATGCTACCGGTCGATTATATGGGATAGCACTTACTTGGTGGAACACAGAGAAGGCAAAACGAGGTGTGGAAGATGCTATGTCCTTAACTTGGAACGAATTGAAGGAAATCATGACCAGACGATTTTGCCCAAGGAGCGAAATCAAGAAATTAGAAGATGAATTCTACTCATTGAAGCAAGTGGAAGGAGACCACATCACCTACAACAAAAGATTCCTCGAGTTACATCAAATGGTTCCCAACATGTTCACTCCCCTTTACCGTTTGATCGAGCACTACATTCGTGGTCTTCCGTCAAAGATTCAAGACCCTGTTATAAGTATCAAGCCTGCAACTTTAGAAGCAGCGATGGAGCTAGCAACAGAGCTCACCGAGAACCGAATCCGAAACAAAGACTTCAAGGAGGAGAAAAAGAAGGATAAAGAACAGACTGAAACTTCCGACTCCACTCAAACTGAATCCCCTTCTCAACCCAATCCTAAGAGAAGAAGAGTCGGGCGACTTTTCACTGCGACCCAACGAAATCAACCAGTTCTACACGCCATACCCATCCGAGCTATCCCAATCACCCAAGTGGCACCCAACTCAGCTTACCCAACTAAGAAACCATATCTTGGACCTCATCCTCGATGCAACAACTGTTTTTATCACCATCCCCTTACTTTACCTTGCCGGCTATGTACAACTTGTGGACGCTATGGTCATTTGAGCAATGTTTGTCGCACCTTTCAAGACCAAACTTTTTCCCCTACTCAAAACATGGCCCAAACTTATCACCAACCCCAATACCCCATGTTCCCATATGCGCGAGCCTGTTTCAATTGTGGCGACCCTACCCACTTTAGAAACACATGCCCTCAATTGGTTAACGTTATCAACACTCAAGCCCAATCAAACCCAGTTAACCAAGTAAACCAAGAAAACCCAACCACTATGCCACCAGCAAGAGGAAGAGTCTTCAATATCAACGCCAATCCTGTCGAAGATAATGACGGCCCAAATGAAGATACTCAGCTAGTCCTCTTCGCCGAAGATCCAGATTCAATTCCTATCGTTTAGTTTTATGTTTTTCCATGTGTAGACTGTTAGAGAAATTATTGGATATTATATATTATATATTGTTTTCAGTATATGCTTTTGCTGAGGCCGCAGCTCCCCATCCATCGAGGTTGAGTTTGATCCCCATTTTATTATGAGGTTGATCAGGGCGTGCCCGCACGATCGGCTCCGTTTGTTTGAGCCTTGATCGGTTATTTCATTTTACATTTCAATACATGCAATACGTTCGGCTCCGTTTGATTGAGCCTTGAGCGCATATTTCAATTTACATTCCCAGTTCATGCAATACGTTCGGCTCCGTTTGATTGAGCCTTGAGCACACATTCAATTTCATTATCAGTATCTTGTGGTTGTGGTGTTTGTAGTAGAGTCGCATCGAACTAACCATAACTTGCGGATAAAGTCAATGAAAATTTGACAAGGATATGGTGGATACGCCGCTGGTACTTCCTATATATAAGTATTCTTGTCAAATGATCGGAGGCATTATCAGGCGGTTATGAGAGGTTCCATGCATAGGATGATTGTGTGATGGTTGTTTAGATTAAGTTGTTCAATTTCAGTACATTCAATACGTTCGGCTCCGTTTGATTGAGCCTTGAGCGCACATGCAATTTCATTCAATACGTTCGGCTCCGTTTGATTGAGCCTTGAGCGCACAGACAATTTCATTATCAGTATCTTGTGGTTGTGGTGTTTGTAGTAGAGTCGCATCGAACTAACCATAACTTGCGGATAAAGTCAATGAAAATTTGACAAGGATATGGTGGATACGCCGCTGGTACTTCCTATATATAAGTATCCTTGTCAAATGATCGGAGGCATTATCAGGCGGTTATGAGAGGTTCCATGCATAGGCTGTTTGTGTGGTTAAGTTATTCATTTTCAGTACATGCAATACGCTCGGCTCCACCCGATTGAGCCTTGAGCACACAATTTCAATTTCAGTATATTCAATACGCTCGGCTCCACCCGATTGAGCCTTGAGCACACAATTTCAATTTCAGTATATTCAATACGTTCGGCTCCGTTTGATTGAGCCTTGAGCGCACATCCATTTCATTTTCAGTACATGCAATACGATCGGCTCCGTTCGATTGAGTCTTGATCGCACAGATACATTTCATATCAGTATTTTATGTTTGTTGTTTTGGTTGTAGAGTTATAGGACTAATCATAATTCACTGATAAAACCAATGAAAATTTGACAAGAATATGGTGGATACGCCGCTGGTACTTCCTATATATAAGTATTCTTGTCAAAGGATCAGAGGCATTATCGGACGGTTATGAGAAGTTCTATGTAGGATTTATTAGTTTCTTGGTAGCGAATCATAACTTGTGGATAAAACTAATGAAAATTTGGCAAGAATATGGTGGATACGCCGCTGGTACTTCCTATATATAAGTATTCTTGCCAAAGGATCAGAGGCATTATCAGGCGGTTATGAGAAGTTCCATGTAGGATTTAGTATTGCCTTGGTTGGAATTTGTGTTACATCTATATCATCATGTTATTTAAAGAGATTGGATTGTGATCCATTTCTACATAAACTAACCTCTCCATCATAACAAACGAGAGAGGAACTTCCATCATTCAAACATATATGCTATCAGAATGTGGATTCAAATATTTGCTGTTGTGTTTACTCATGTTCAAATATTGCTGATGTGTTTATTCATGTTCAAATATTTGCTGATGTGTTTATTCATGTTCGAATATGAGCTGTTGTGTTTACCTATGCTCAAATATCAGCTGTTGTGTTTTTATTTATGTTCCATAAAGGTTGTAGTGTTAGAAGTTTTGCCTTAGGACATAACCATACTTTCCCAAACGTATCTAAACTCTTATGCATGACATCATTTTTAGCAAATCATTTCTGCTTATCAATACTTATACAGTAGGCAACAAAAAGCGATTCCTGAATAGGGTACTTAACCCTTACAAGGAACGTTACCGCCTCGAACAAAAACTTAAGCCCTTATTTTGTTAAGCATACAACTGTCAAACAAAACACCATCATTCTGTTAGTCAAATATATCACAATTTAAATTTCGGGACGAAATTTCTAAAAAGCAGGGGATACTGTAACATCCGTCAAAAACGGATTTACCAAACCCGCTCCGTTTATCAACCGAACAGTCAGTCAAAAATTTCGTTGCGAATTAAATGCCCAAAATATTTTTAAACGATCGGTAATCAATTATTATACAAGAATATATATTTAGTTTTTGAAAAACTGTCAAAAATCGCAAAATAAAAATGATTTGTTTCTGCCGGGTTTCGAACCCGGGTCTGTACCGAATCAGTTCAGCGACTTATCTCACACACATAAACCACTGCGCCACTTGTTCTGTTTGATGAATAATAGAATCATTTAATTGATAAAGTGACTTTACGAATTCAAAACCGGCGCCCAAACGGTTCAGTCGTCGGAATCCCGGAAATCTCGCGAGTTTTAACACCACTTTCAGTTATAACGTAAACCATTAACAATACATCGGTTATAACCGATGTTTGAAGTCCGCGACACTTTTCTATAACCGCCGGAAATTTTAAATCAACGAATACAGTCGGAAATCAGACCAAGTGCATTGACGATTTGCCTTATAAATTGACCCACAACCGACGACAAACCTTTTCGCCCAAAAACACACCTTTTCTCGGCGTAATTCCACTCGCCGGAACTTTTCTGTTTGTCGCCGGAAAACCGTTTTCCCCATTGCCGAGCCTTACTGAGCCCCTGAGTTTATACCGGAGTTACCCACGCCCTTTATAAGCTTTCCGGAGACTAGCTGCTATAAGGAACACGTCGCCGGAGGTGAATTCTGTCGCCGGAGTTCCTGCCGGAAAACAGAGAGTCCAGTCGGTATACCTCTCCGCTCAATTTCTTTTTCTTTTCTCATTTATCTCACTTTAATGGACTGTAATTCGCTAATGAAACTTGAATAAAACTCGAACCAGTCGATTTCCGATTTCTGGTGATATTTCAGTGAAGAAGACGATGTATTGTTATCATATAAGTTTAATATAAATCAGGATATTACTCGGGTTAGACACACAGTCCAGCGGTGGACTGTGTGCACATATAATGCAAAGGTCTCGAGTTCGATTCCCGTCTCACACACGCTGCCTTAATAAAAACCATTTTTTTTTGTTTAACTGAACCGGAGTCGCCACAGATATATGTTAAGTATATTGATAACCGGAATAATAACCAAGTTAGACACACAGTCCAGCGGTGGACTGTGTGTTTGTTTATATCACAGGTCACGAGTTCGAGTCCGGTCCTCAGCACCGACTCGGACAATTATCTCTTCTTTTTAAATAAGGCAGAAAAGGAAATAACTAATTAGTATTTAAGTATAATAAAAATCGAATTATATAACATGTTGAACACACAGTCCAGCGGTGGACTGTGTGTTAGATTAAACCACAGGTCCCGGGTTCGAGACCTGTGGAGTGCAAGTCCGGTTCGCTTAAAACTGTTTTTAAAATAAAATGATTTTCGGTTTAAATTAATTAATATATATATATAATTAAAATCAGATATATAACGGGTTAGACACGTAGCTCAGTTGGTAGAGCTGCGTGCACGCGTACGAGAGGTCTCGGGTTCGAGCCTCACTCAGCGCACAATAATATGCCATCGAACCGGTCAACGGTCAACGGGCCGGTCAACGGTCAGAAAAAAAAAATAAATAAATAAATAAAATTTTTTATTATTTTTATTAAATTATTTTAATTAAAAATCAATTATAAATACTTAAAAATAACATTTTTAAGGTTAGAAAATAGCCTCAAACTCACAAAAATACACCCAACAATCCTATTAAAATAAGTTAATAAAATCCGTTTACTTACCAAACCATAATGCGATTTATCTAGGTTAAATCTCACTCGTGGTTAAAACCACTTCGCGTGCATTCAACGTCATCAACCGAACGCACCCACTGTGAGTGAATCTTACAATTCCCCTTTTAAATTACACGTTTTGGGGTGTGTCATGTGTTATGAAAATAATTAATTTATTTATTTAAACTTGTGCCATACCACATCATGACTTAAACTTAGATTGTTTTTATTGTTGTGATTTACTTATATTCCTTTTGTCAAATTATATGAAACTCATACATTAAGCCCATCAGTTCCTCGTGGGAGACGAGTAGAACATCGCGTGCTTCAATTCAAATTCATTATTGTTCATGTGTGTATCATTGAGTTTATATTGTTTGTAGTTGTGTCATTCATATTATCATGTTTATGCAATTCATTCATCAGGCCCTTCAGTTCCTCGTGAGAGACGAGTTGAGCATCGCGTGCCTTTAATTGTTCCATTATTATTCATGAGTGTTTCATTTAACATCTTATGATTGTCGATTAAGTTACATCTATTTTTACTCATGTTTGGTTGTGCACATATTTCATAATCAATCTAAATAAATATGTTCAAATGTTTTCCATAGGATTCACTAGCCAACATTATGTTGATCCAAAAACATTTTTACACATGATACAGGTGAACAGGTTGAAGCAAGGAAAACATAGGATATGCCTTAGAAGAGAACAAAGAAGTTTAGATTGTTAGATAGATCATGTTGTAACATTTATTGTAGATTTCCATTTAATTTGTATTAATGAATATGAAATGTTTAATAAATGTCATGAGCTTTGATGATAACCCAATCATGCCCCGATCACCTTTTCCGCTGCGGGTCGGGGTGTGACAGA
Organism: Scalesia atractyloides; assembly: GCA_947069175.1. Lineage (NCBI taxonomy): Eukaryota > Viridiplantae > Streptophyta > Magnoliopsida > Asterales > Asteraceae > Scalesia > Scalesia atractyloides. The sequence continues at coordinate 12,703,093 of CAMTDV010000017.1, forward strand.
TTAAGGGTTAATACAGAGGAAGGGGATGATGTGAAATGTTGAAGGTTTTCGATAGCTGGGGTTTTAAAGGAGGCAAATGAAGGGAAAGGACAGATCTACCCCTCACGTGGGAGGCACGTGGGGGATTTAACAGTTACAATTAACACCGTTTGCCATAAAGGATGTGCGATGCAACGAAAATAAAGTTAAAGGATTTGCAGTGTAACTTTTAAACGTTAAGGACGTGCACTATACTTTTAATTAAACCTAAAGAATGTGCACTGTCATTTTGTCTAAACATTATCTTTTAAGGTTGGCTAAGGCGGCTAAATTTTAGTGGTGTCTTTTTACCATCTTCTATAAAAAGTGTCAGTAAGGGTTAAAATTTAGCTGACATTTTTTTTATAATTCTAAAAATGGCCAAAGTTTTAAATTCTGCATTTTAGCCAGTGATTTTGATTTTATATTTGCCTAAACTTTACATGTATATTATTTTAATTGGTTTTAAACAACTTTACTTTTTAAGGGTTTTCTAGTTGTCTAATTTAGCTATTGCTTTACAACCTTGGCAGCCGTGCTTGGTTGTTCTATTTTTTTTAAATAGTGTACGGTTAAAATGTCGCTAACGGGGTTATTAGTTAGTATATTACTATCACTAAGTTAGTATTAAAATTAGCTTTGTCTGGATATGAACTCAGGACCTTCAAAAAAAGTAAAACTTCTCACATCTCATTTACCACTAGGTCAAGAGATTATTGGTTGGTTGTTCTATTTTTGTTGCATTTTTTAGATATGCATATTTTTACCAAGGCAAAAACCTATTATCAGTTTTAGTCAACTTTTGGATCAACTTATCATCTAAGAATTCATCCATATATATAATTTGAAGCAGTAATGGAAATTCTGTTACATTGACGTGTAGATCACAAACATGGATTGTCCATATATAACGTGTTATTATCTTAATATAATATTAAAAAAATCATGTACAATTAAAAAAAAAAAGATTTGATTTGATTTTGTCATTTTTTATTTCGATAGAAAAAAGTAACTTTGTAACCAAAACAATTTTGATTCAATACGTTAACCGAAATTGTATACATATATATATTATAATTATAATATATATTAAAAATCATCATTAGCAACAAGATTTTTTTTTAAGTTTATTCTTTTAGCCACAAACTTTTTTGAGTAAATTGCGATTTTGGTCCCTATGGTTTAGTGCTTATTGTTATATCTTATAAAATCCAAAAGTTTTGCAATTAACTACAACTTTCTATTTTTTCAATTTAAATCAATAAGACTAACTTCATCCACCTTCATGTTAAATCTTGGTTATATGTAGTAAATTGCGGTTTTAGCCCCTGTGATTTATAGGTGTGAAGTCTAGCTTAATACTTGATGATATAAGACAACAAAATTGGAATATTGTCTAAAATGTTGAACTTTGTTTTGGTCGTTTATTTTAACTTAACTATGGTAAAAAAAGTTGGAATTTTCTTTTTGTATTTTTAAATATTTTAGTTTAGGTTTCTTTTTATTTGATGTTATTACTACAATTACGTCTGCGTATCATTTAAACTTTGCTATAAATCGCTCAGTTCCCGTCGTGAAGGGCGGGTGTAACTCACTAGTTATTTTTAAACTTCTAAGTTAGAGGTGTTTATTCGGGAAAGTTTTTTTTTTTTTTGTTAAGAAAAGTTATTTCTTTATTGTATCGTTAAAACATAAAGATCCAAAAATATTATGTTTAAAATGTTTATTAAAACAATTTATTTGATCCTAAAAGAAGCAATAAATTTTACTATTTTATTGATTTCTATAAAAAAAAAAAAACAAGTTATTGTGTTTTGATAACATAACTGGGTGATTTCCCCGGTGTTGCAACAAAAAACCTATATAAAAAGTCTATTTACAAAAAAAAAATATGATTAATTATAGAGATATGTCTCATTACATTGATAAGATAACTTGGAAAATTAAAAAACCGCACATGCCTCTCATGTGACCAAGGGAACCTTGGTATGTGAATTGGACTATAAATCACAGGGATCAAAACCGCAATGGACTAACCATAAGGTCAAAACCGCACATGTCTCTCATGTGATTAAGATTTAATATGAAGGTGGATAGAGTTAGTTTTGTGGACTTAAATTGCAATAAAATAAAAACCTTGGTATGTAAATTACAAAACTTTTGAATTTTGTAAGATATAACAATAAGCACTAAACCACGGGGACAAAAACCGCAATTTACTCAACTTTTTTACTTTTTTTTACTATAACATGATAAGCTTTTATATTTTTTTAGACACAAACTCTTTTTACTTTTTTTCGTTTTACGACTAATATTGTACCAACATGTTTGGTATGTATACTACATTAATAAATAGTCTCGTGGACTTAAATTGTAATAATATAGAAACCTCGGTATGTAAATTGTAAAACTTTTAAATTTTGTAAGATATAGCAATAAGCAATAATCCACAGGGACCAAAACCACAATTTACTCAACTTTTTTTACTACAACATGATAGCTACAAGAGCTTTTATATTTTATTTTTTTAGACACAAACTTTTTTACTTTTTCTATTTTATCATTATATTGTACCAACATGTTTGGTATGTGTATTACGTTAATAAATGTCACCGTTGTACTAACATGTATGCTATATGTAGTGTATTAATAAACGTCATATACTTATATTTGTAGATTGATGTAGTACAAATGTTTTCTTTTTAGATTTTTTATAATCATATTAGCTACAGTAAAGGAAAAGTCCTTACTTTTAAGTTTAATTACCAAAATATCTTTATAATAGAATTTCCGTTTACACTCTCTAATTTTTAATAAGTTTATCATACAACCCCTCTATATTAATAATAACATGTTTAGGCCCTTAATTTTAATAATTCTTTTTCATTTCAACCCTTACACTTTATTACAATCACTATTTGATCCTCAACTTTAGTTTTTCCCTTTACATTTTATTCTAATATATTCAGACCCTAAACTTTTAGTTTTGTTTTCTTTTACTTATTTATTGTCGTTTCTTTTTACTTTTTTTCTCAAGGTAAAGTCTTTCTAACTTTCGTATGTACCGTCGTAAGTAGATTATTTTATTCACATTTCGAACATGTCCCAACTATTCATTTTTATGGTTATAATGAATGTCGATACCACACGGACTAACCCATACCTTTTTTTGACATTTGAATTATCGTCATGACGTGGTTTTTTACCTTTACGTAAAATGTTCATTCGCGATTGTTTTTTTTATATATGGTTTGAACCCGCGTGAAACGCGGGTGATAGCCCACTAGTATATATTAAATTATATCATGATAACTACAATAAGTTTGTTTACTTTTTGTTTTGGTAACCAAAAGTTTATTTTTTCACAATTTAGGCAAAAGAAATCTAAACATTTTATATTTTATTTTTATAAACCAAATAGGTAATATAAGTGATTAGAAATTTTGTACTCAAATACTTTTTTCCCATGTTTTTATTAGATATGTTAAATAATTTGTATTTTATTTATTCTATACTTCTTTTAGTTTTGAATAGTTATAGTTTTTTCTGGTTCTTTTATTTAATTTCTAAATCAGTTGTAATAAACTTGTATAGGCCACGACTTTACTCGAGTTTAATTCATGTCATAACTTTTTCTTGATTGGAGAATATACCGTTGCATGTGTTTCTATCTACATCTCAATAGTTTTACTCGCGTTTAATTTAATGACGTAACTTTTTCGTGATTTGCCAATATACCGTCACAAGTGTTTTTATCTATATGTTAATGGTTTTACTCGAGTTTAATTTACAACGTAACATACCGCCGCAATGCGCGGGGTATTTTACTGATATAATATAACTAGTATTATTTATACTGATAACCTAAAAAATGTATATATTAGCCTCTCAACATAAATCGTTAATATATATTAATTAAAACCACTCCCAAATGGAAATGAAATAAATAAAAAAAACACACATTCTTTACTTCCATCCGTATTACATATCAGCCCTAAAATCTAGAGGTCTTACCTCTTTTAAATGCCCTAAAGAAAGCCTCCTTCTGCAATCAATACACAATATGGATCATTCCACCACCCAGAAGCCCAAACCCTTAGAAATTCACCTAAAGAAGAACCTTAAAGCAGATTTCTTCACCCACAAATCCCTAATTTCCCCAAAATCAAACACACAAAACAAACCTAACCTGGGAATTCATCCGAAAGAGGCAACAACCACATCAGAATGATGGAAAACACTTTCTTAAAGACACCAAAAAAACCCACACAAATAGCTTCGCCACGTGTTTAGAAGAAAGAAACCAACAAAGACTTAAAAGGAACACGTATACAACAATTTATACATGAAAGTGCCCAAATATATTATTACAACTGTTCACAAATCGATTTGTTATTATATAGAATTAACAACTCTAAATAGTAAAATAATATTATCTTTTTATTTTACCTTTATAAGTTTCAATTTTCTTTTTCATTTTTTAATACAATTAAGTTTTAGGGACTTTTATAGTTCTTTTAGCTTTTAAGACACTGTATTTTACAAAATTTTAATTACGTAACGTACTTATTTTTATTTGTCTCAGTATAATATTTTTACGAAACCGAGATGTGATAAGTAATTTATAAATAATCTAAGCACAAACGTAATATTATGAAAGTTACGTCTCATTTAGTTTATTTTTATACTCACGCTATTTACGATTTTCATTATTATAATAATATAATGTAATGTTTTCTAAACTTCCGAAAATATTATGGCAACGAATGTATTTTTATCTATGTTTTAATAGTAGTTTTTTTTACCGTGACAAACGAAACCAATACCGTCAGAACAACTTCAGTATTAGTATTTGTACCATTATTCATTTGTATTGATTCGGTTATATATTCATTTTCGAAAGATAGTATTTTTTATATCGTAGGCTATATCAAGTGTTCATAGTACCGGGAATGTGAAGAACCAAACTTATACAACCCAACAATATCAGTACCACATGAATTCCGATCGAATAATGTCGATACCGGTATTAGTAATATTAGAACTGTCACTTATATTTATTTTTCTAATTTTCCATCTTATCTATACTTTTTGAGTTTTATCTTTGATACATAATTCTTGTACCGTACCGATGCATAATGCATCGAACCGTTACCACTCAAATTCTGGCCACGCCAAGCAAGAAATTCTACATGTTATTTAAATCATAACTAATATAACAACATAAATTTATCAGTAAACATTATAACTAATTTCATATCATTAACATTAACAACTTCATATTTTCTCGGGAGCGCTGCGGCGCACTAAACCGCAAAAAAAAACGTATTATTAACGTGCCCGAAACTTTATATTTAAAAAACCATAACCTTTACATAACCTACTCTTGGCGTTTCTTTAAGTTATTGTTTTGCTTCTTCCTCTACTGCATTTCTTCTACGTCGATCGTAATCCGCCATTCCTAGTGAAAGGTATCAATAAAGATACACAAAGTTAAAATTTGAATAGACAACAAACATTAATTGTTAGTAAAAAAATTGTTAGTATAAGGTGTCAATAAAGATACACAAAGTTAAAATTCGTAATGTTCGGTTTCGACAACTTATAATGTTACATTGATTTGTTTGAAGTGGTTATGGTAGAAGTAGCATACAACCAATCTTGCGAAACAACCCATGCAAAATGTCAACCAACTATCACTATAATCACCAGAAAACAACATCCGTTTAACTAAAGCTAAACTAAATCGGACATCACAAACTTATGCCCTACAAATCTCACTTTTTGATTGATAAACTAACTTATAAGATTTATAAGCAACTCACTAGAATACATATTGTATTTGATCCTCAGTTTCATCAAATTCATTAGCTGGTGATAGTCTTAGATGAATCTCAGCCATTTTTAGTTTCGTCAAACCCTACCTTCCGTTCAGATGTTGTTATCGGAAACACCTTCGTCGATCAACCGAAACATCACCAGCCTCTATCTCCGCTTCCACCGTTACCGTCGTCATAGGACTCTAGGCTCATCGCCTACATGCGATGCTTTCAGACAAACACCACCAGTTCTACTTAGCATCCGCCACCACAACTACAACCACCGAACTTAAGGCATCCTCGTCTCTACTTCCGTTGAGGTGTTTACAGCCAATGTTATTTCCAACACTTCCATGTCGTCGACGAACCAATTCGATGTGGTGGTAAGTCTTAATTTTTGCGTCCAAATTAGAAAACCTCTCATCTCTAACTCTTTCTCTCTAAATCTCTCTCTTTCTCTTCCTCCGTTTTATATCTCTCTTTTTCATTTGAACAAAGGTGGTCATACTCATGGAGATGGGGCTTTGACGGAGATAAGCAGGCTATGCAATGTTGAGGTAAATAAAGGCTTCGGCATTATCGTAAATAATATCCTGAATTTGTCTATTTAGTATACTGTTCACAAGATGCTACGGTAATTGTTATTGTTATTATAGATAATAGATAATATAATATAATGAAAATTTCCAAAGTCATATAAACATCCATTCACGGTTCAAATTCACTCTACTAAATTCTATTATACAATTAGTGTGGTATAGAATATTAATAAACATACATTTTCAAGTTTTGTAATTGAATCTTTAATGGTTACGTCAATTTCTATGTGTTTTATATTTGAGCCTCTTCCTTTCAAATTCGAATTTTCTGAAACGCACTATACTCGCAACCTAAAACGATAATAAAGATCGAGATACAACCCAAAAATTTACAACTCTTTCCTTATTGTTTAATCTCAATGTGAATACATGCTACATCTATGTGAACATTGTGAACCTTAGATGCTTATGTGTTATGCCGTCATATGTTACTTGTGCAAAATTATTTTCTTAAAACCATTTGATCAAGTCTCACCGCTACTACGCCGTTATAGCCCAACAAATCCGTAACAACCCAAACCCCTACCAAGAAAGCTTAAACCGGACTTTTCCCAAGTGTAACGCATGCCACTGCCACCATCCAACCACTACCGCATGCCGATACTGCAACTCTTGCAACCAGTATGGGCACGTAGCCGCCGCATGCTAAAGTGGTCCTAGATCACAAGGTAACCAAACCAAACCTCAACCCCAAAACCAAAACCAATGACCACCGGCTAACAATGGTCGTGCTTGCTACAAGTCTTATGATCCTAACCACCTTAGCCCTCAATGCCCTCAACGCAATGTTCATGGCCAAGTGCAAAGGCCTCGCGGCCGTGCTTTCAACATCAATGCCGCTCAAGCTCAAAACGACAATGATGTCGTTAACGGTACATTTCTCGTAAATGGAATTTATGCTTCTTTACTTTTTGATACTTGTGCGGATAAGAGTTTTTTATCTGTAGAATTTGAACCCTTGCTTAAATGTACACGATATAAGCTACAAAATCTTTCACTGTCGAAGTCGCTAACTGAAAATCTCTCAGTGTTGATTCCATTCTCCGCGATTGTGTTCTTAGCCTTAACGGGCACAAATTCCCATCGAACTCATACCCATGCAATTGGGTAGTTTTGATCTCATAATAGGCATGGATTGGCATACCAAGTTTCATGCCGAAGTTGTTTGTTTTGAGAAGTTCATCCGCTTTCCTCTTCCGTCCGGTGACAATTTGAAAATCTATGGAGAAAAACCCTCAAAAGGCCTCAAGCTCATGTCATTCACTCAAATGAGTAAGTACTTACGAAAGGAATACTTTGTCTTTTTAACTCACACTGTGGAGGAGAAAGGCAAAGAACAAAGTGTGAAAGACGTTCCAATCGTTTGTGAATTCCCCGAGGTTTTTCCCAAAGACTTACCCGTCTTGCTCCTCATCGTTCCATTGATTTTTGAATCGACCTCGTATCCGCCGCAAAACCAGTTGCAAAATCTCCTTACTGTCTCACACCTTCGGAAATGCAAGAGCTATATAGCCAACTTCAAGAATTGCTTGATAAATGTTTCTTACGCCATCGCGTATCTCCGTGAGGCGCCCCAATCCTATTTGTTAAAAAGAAGGATGGTTCGTTCTGCATGTACATCGATTATCTTGAGCTCAACAAACTCACCATCAAGAATCGTTATCCCATTCGTCGCATCGACGATCTTTTTGATCAACTCCAAGGATCGACTGGTTTCTCAAAAATCGACCTTCGTTCTAATTATCATCAACTTCGAGTCCTCAAGAAGACATTTCAAAAACCACATTTCGCACTAGATACGGTCACTACGAGTTCATGGTCATGCCATTCGGTTTGACCAATACACCCGCGATCTTCATGGATTGATAAATCGTGTGTGTAAGCCTTACTTGGACTGTTTCGTAATTGTGTTTATCGACAATATCTTCATCTATTCCTAACTGAAAACCCAACACAAGCGACACATGTGTTAAACTATGGAACACCTTCGAACCGAATGATTGTAAGCTAAATTCTCTAAATGTGAATTTGGCTACAAGAAGTTCAATTCCTTAGTCACATCATAAACGAAAACATATCCACGTTGATCTAGCCGAAATCGAAGCCATCAAGAATTGGATCGCCCCAATATCCCCTTCTAAAGTCCACTCATTCCTTGGATTGACGGGTTATTACCGTTGGTTCATCTGCAACTTCTCAAAGATCGACGTGCCTCTCACTTTGTTAACCCAAAAAGATAAACCTTTTGCTTGGGGTCCCAAACACGAGGAATCTTTTCAAACTTCATGCGTATGCTTTGAGATGTCCCTATCCTAGCCCTTCCCGACGAAAACGATGATTTCGTTGTTTATTGTGATGCTTCCAACCAAGATCTTGGTTGTGTTCTTATGCAACGAGATAAGGCCATCGCCTATGCATCCAGGCAACTCAAGATCCATGAAAAAAAGCTACACCATTCACGACCTCGATCCTTGTGTGGTTGTTTTCACACTAAAGATTTGGAGACACTACCTTTATGGTACCAAATGTGTAGTTTTCACCGACCATAAGAGTTTCCAACATATTATCAACCAAAAGTAACTCAACATGCGTCAAAGACGATGGGCCGAATTGTTAACTGACTACGATTGCGAGATTCATTACCATCGTGCTAAAGCGAATGTCGTGGCTGACAAAGGGTCACATCAAGGTTCATAGCATTCTTAGTTTACAACTCCAAACCGACATTCTATCCCGTATTCGCAAGGCATAATACTCGTCCATCAACAAAAACAATTTGTATGACGAGATGTAGTGTGGTACCGAAAGCAAACTCGAAACCAAACCTAATAGAATCTTTCACTATCTCGACAGTATTTGGTTTCCAAACCGTGATGACCTCCGTGTTCTTTTGATGAATAAAGCGCACAAATTCAGTATTCCATTCATCTCTGTGCGGATAAAACGTATCAAGACCTCTGTCGTACTTATTGGTGGCCGGGCATGAAGAAGGACATTGCTATCTTCGTGTCCATATGCCTCACTTATTCCAAAGTGAAAGCCCAACACCAACGTCCTTCAGGTTTGCTCGAACAACCCGAGATTCTGATGTGGAAGTGAGAGAGTATTGCCATGGATTTTATTACCAAACTCCCACGAACATCATCCGGGCACGATAGTATTTGGGTAAGCATTGACCGATTGACCAAATCGGCCCACTTTCTCCCCATTCGGGAAGATTATAGAGTTGAGAAATTGGCTCGTATCTACACCTGCCATCATGGTATTCCCCTCGACATTATCTCGGACATTGATGGTCGTTTAACTTCTCATCTTTGGCAAACGTTTCAAGCAGCTATGGGTACTCAACTCAATCTTAGTACGGCCTTCCATTCTCAATAAAAATGGTCAAACGGAACGTACTATCCAAATCTCAAAGATATGCTTCGATCTTGTGTAATCGATTTTGGTGGCAACTGGGACGTACATTTACCTTTGTTTGAATTCTCGTATAACAATAGCTATTACTATAGTATTGAAATGGCTCCGTTTGAAGCATGGAAAATTTATTCTAAAACTTTGTTTTGGAATTAGAAAAGAACAAGAGTTGCACGTAGAAGATAAAGACATTAGAGTAAAGTGCATCTTCACCAATTTATTTTGTGAAAGTAATTGACAAACCTTATTTAAGACTCTTTTTTGGCTATGAAAAACTTATTAAATTCAAATAATTATCACAATCATCATGACTCATTGCAAATTGTTATTAAATTTCAAATAATTATCAAGGACGACTATGAAAAACTTATTTAAAACCAAAGACATAAAAGTAACTAGAAAAAATCTTAATTACAAAGTATAAAATATTGGTATCTAGTATATAGTTTATTTGTTTGAGCACTTTAGTTGTAAGAAATATTGTAGATTCTTTTTGGAACGACATTATATTAGATAAATGGGGCATGAAAACCCTCAAGCGAAAACACTAAAACACTGGAAACAAGGAAACGAAGAAAGCAAAACAATGCAACAAAAGGAAAAAAAACAACAGAAAATAAATGCAGCCAAACGGTTCAGAAACCCAATCATTGCAGCTTAAATTTGAGTGTTCTGACCGATGCTTGATCCAATTAAATGGAGTAGATACGGTCTCTTCTCACACCTTATCAACCGAACACTTGATACCCTTGAAAATTTTGTCGTACCTCTCCTTCCAGACAAGCCATTAAGTCGTATACATGATACGCATCAGAATCTTGCTTTTAGAACCAGAAATATTGTAGATAGCTGAAAATGGACATACATTATAAAAATGAGAGGCATTACTGCATTAGTTATAAGTATATTTTGGCAAATTTGTTTTTTATTGTTGGTGTGTAGAGCTGGCAATTCTGACATGAACACAATAACACGATACGAACTTACACGAAGTTTTCATGTTTGACCTTAACAGGCGTCGTGTCTAAAACAAGTCGACACGATAAGACTTCATAGGTTTCGTGTCTAAACAGTTTGAAACCCGTTAACCTGTTAAGACCCGTTTGTTAGATAATGTATTTCCTTGAATGATAATGAAGATTACAATCCTATAAATAATACAAGAGGATGAGATGAGTACGGTAACTAACTAAAGAGAATAAATCAAATCCTAACAAACTATATTATACAAATATACAAAATACACATGCCGATAATATGAGATATTATCGGCTAACAGTCCCCCGCAGTTGAAGCCATAGTGGAGCGGAGGCATAAACTGGATCGAAACCGTTGGAACAAATGCTTTGGTAATCCCTTGGTAAAAATGTCCGCATACTGATAGTCGGCCGGAACATGGAGAGCTTTGATCGTGCCGAGACGGACTTTCTCTCGAACAAAATGAATATCCAGTTCTATGTGTTTAGTTCGTTGGTGTTCTACTGGATTCTCGGCTAGATATACTACAGAAATGTTATCACAATAGACGATGGAAGCATGTCTATCCGGTACGTGGAGCTCGAGAAGGAGATTACGGTTCTAGCTGAGTTCGGATACAGCGTTGGCAACTCCTCTATACTCTGCCTCGACACTAGACCGAGAGATGGTAGGTGGACGTTTTGAAGGCCAAGAGACGAGGTTGCCTCCCATGAACACACAATATCCAGATGTCGAGCGACGAGTGTCGGGATACCCGCCCCCAATCAGCGTCAGAATAGGCAGTTAGCGTGGTTGACGAGGAGGGTGAGATAAGGAGACCATGTGACAAAGTGCCTCTGATATAACGTAAGATCCGTTTCAGCAGTTGAAAGTGCGGTTCACGTGGGGCGTGCATGAAGAGACATATTTGCTAAACTGCATAAGAGATGTCTGGGCGAGTGATGGTAAGGTACTGCAAAGCGCCGGCCAAACTTCTGTATAGAGAACTGTCTGAAAACGGTTCGCCAACTGTGGCACTTAACTTTGAACCGGCCTTAACGGGTGTACTAGCGGGTTTACAATTTAACATGTTAGCTCGTGATAGTATGTCGGTTGCATAGTTGGATTGAGATAAGAATAAACCATGTTTCTGCCGCTGAACCGCTATGCCAAGAAAGTGGTGTAACTAGCCGAGATCGGTCATGTTGAATTCAGTAGAAAGGGACTTGATGATGCTATTTAACAATGAAGTACTTGAGACCGTGAGGATTATGTCATCGACATATAAGAGCAAATAGGCCATCTGATCACCTTTCTTGTACACAAATAAGGATGTGTCACATGTACTGCTTTGGAAACCACACTGCGACAAGTAACCTACAAATCTTTGATACCAAGCGCGTGGTGCTTGTTTAAGACCGTAGAGGGATCATTTAAGTTTACAAACATGTTTCGGGTGTGTCGGAGAAGTAAAACCCGGAGGCTGAAACATACAAACCGTTTCCTTTAGGTGACCGTGCAAAAAATGCATTTTTGACATCAAGTTGATTAATGGACCACCCTTTTGAAATTGCGAGACTTAACACGGTACGAATGGTTGTTGGTTTTACCACCGGACTAAAGGTCTCGTCACAATCAATGCCCACGGTTTCGCTTTTACCATTAACGACGAGTCTAGCTTTGTGTCGTTCTAATGTGCCATCGGCATGAAATTTATGCTTGAAGAGCCACATACACCGAATGATAGGTGCGTCAATCGGACGGGGTACTAATTTCCCACGTATTATTTGCCAATAGAGCTTCATATTCGTTTGTCATGGCATTTTTCCAGTTTAGGTCCGCGAGAGCTGTGAGATGAGATTTTGGTAATGGAGAAATAGAAGGAGAGGTGACGGTGTGTAAGGACATGGGTTGTCGGGGTTTAAAGATTCCAGATTGTGACCGGGTTTGCATGGGGTGGGTCGGAATAGGAAGTGGAGGTTGAGAGGAAGGTGGAGAGCCGATGGGTTTCCATAGGAGGTGGGCTCGATTGGTTTTGGTTGGGTGGGTGGGACCGTGAGATGGGCCGCGAGAGGAAGGAGGGCTGAGGGGTGGGGGAGGTGGTGATGGGCTAGCAAAGTTGGATGGGCCTGGTTGTTGCGAGTGAACAGTGTGGTTGTGGCCGAGATGGGAGGAAGTGGGTGGGCCGTGAGTTGGAGTGGAAGGTGGGGAAGGTGTTGGGCCGATTGGGTTTACTGGTGTGGGAGTTTCGTAAGTTGTAGGTTGAGTGAAGATTATAGGGGAGGGGTCTAGGAACGTGTGTGAGGGTGGAGTTTTAGAGGGGTTGGCGAATGGAAACTTGGTTTCGTCGAAGGTTACGTGTCGGGAGAAAATGGTTTTTCTGGTGGAGATATCGAGGCATCGGTACCCTCGATAGTTAGCCGGGTATCCGAGGAAGACACAAGGAGTGGAACGAAACGCAAGTTTGTGAGGACGAGTGTCCGAAAGGTTAGGGAAAACACAAACAACCAAATACTCGAAGATGGTCATATGAAGGTTGACGGAGGTATAGGAGGGCCGTGGGTGTTTGGTTGAGGTGGAGTTTGGTGGGAAGAATATTATGTAGGTATGATGCCGTGTGCAAAGCTTCAACCCAAAATGTGGATGGGAGACGTGCATGGGTGAGGAGAGCGAACATTATGCCGTTAATACGACGGATCATGCGCTCGGATTTACCGTTTTGTTGAGAGGTATGGGGGCAAGAGAAACGGAGTTGGATACCGTGTTGGGGTTGTAAAGTTTTTGAAATTAGTGTTGTCAAATTCACCTCCCATGTCACATTGAAAGGATTTAATTGGGAGATTGAATTAAGTTTTGACAAAATGGTGAAAATGGTGAATTTAGTGAATGTTTCGGATTTAAATTTTAACGGGTATACCCATGTATATTGTGTGTAATCATACGTTAAAACCATATAGTACTTATAACCTGCATGACTCAAAATTGGAGAAGTCCATAAATTACAATGCAAAATAGAAAATGGTAATAAAGTACGAGTAGTAGAATCCGAAAAAGGCAAACGCTTATGTTTCGATAACTGACACGACTCGCAAACAGGTGGAGTCTTTATTTTAGTACTAGAAATAAAATGCGTAGAACTAAGAAACTCCATGACAGGTTGACCCGGGTGTCCAAGCCGATCATGCCAAAAAGGAGAGACTTTAGTCGAAGCTAAACAAGCGGTTACGGAAGCAGGTGGAGTGAGCGGATATAAGTCACTGGTACTGTTGTGACGACTCAGGATCGTGCCATCCTTGAAATCCTTCACAGTAAAACCAAAGGGGTCAAACTCAATTGAAGTCCAATTATCAACATTGAACTTACGAACAGAAATAAGATTTTTAATAAAATTGGGATTATAAAGGACCGATTTAAGGTGTAAAGATTTAGAAGGTGTATTTATAGAGGTGGAACCCGAACCCAAAACCGGAATGCTATTGCCATTACCAACAAATATTGACGATATTGGTGAATACGAGGAAAAAGTATTAAGTTTTCCGTGATCAAAAGTCACGTGAGAAGTGTAACATCCGTCAAAAACGGATTTTACCAAACCCGCTCGGTTTATTAACCGAACAATCAGTTTAAAATTTCGTGGCGTATTTAATGCCCAAATTAATTTTAAACGATACATAATTAATTATTATATTTGAATATATAATTTGTTTTTGAAAAATTGTTAAAAATAATGAAATAAAAATAAAATGGTTCTGCCGGGTTTCGAACCCGGGTCAGTAACCGGTTCAGCAGACTTAACACACACACACTCAACCACTGCGCCACTAGTGTTTCTTGTTAATTATTAGAATCAATTAATTCATATCATGATTCCCAAATTCAAAACCGGAGCCCAAATTTCAGTCGTCGGAAATCCCGACTAACTCGCCAAGAATTTACGATATCTTCAGTTATAACGTAAAACTTAATCACAACATCGGTTATAAACCGACGCCTGAGTCCGCGACACAAACTATAACCGCCGGAAAACGTAATGACTTTGAATCAAGTCGGAAATTGGACCAAATTCATCGATAACTAGCCTTATAAATACCCCCTCAAACCTCTGCAAGCTTTTTCGTTCAAAACCGCACATTTACCCGACATAATTCCATTCGCCGGAAAACTTCTGCACATCGCCGGAAAACCGAACCCTTCACTTCTGAGCCTTACTGAACCCCCTGAGCTTATACCGAAGTCACCCACATCCTTTTAAAGCTTTCTGAAGACTCTCTACTGCAAGACACACGACGCCGGAATCTTTTGTGTCGCCGGAGTTCTGCCGGAGAAACAGAGGAGTCCAGTCGGTATACCTTACGCTTAAATCTTTCATTCTTTTTACATATCTCATCTGTAATTAACCTCAAAACACTAAAGAACACGATTAAAACATCGAACCAGTCGGACTTCCGATTCTGGTTAAAATCTAACGAAGAAGACGAAGTGTCCGTTGTCTATAAGTTTAATTTAAATCAAGTTATAACTCGGGTTAGACACACAGTCCAGCGGTGGACTGTGTGCACATTAAACACGTAAACGTCTCGAGTTCGAATCTTGTCCCACGCATGCTTGCCTTAATAAAAATGTCTTTTTTTTGTTAACCGAACCGGAGTCACCGCTGTACATGTTAAGTTTATTAATAACCGGAATAATAACCAAGTTAGACACATAGTCCAGTGGTGGACTGTGTGAACGTTTAAACACACGTCACGAGTTCGAGTCCGGTCTACTGCACCGATTCGGACAATTATCTAACTTTTTAAAATAAGACAGAAATGGAAATGTTAAGTTTGTATATAAGTATAATAAAAATCGGTTTATATAACAAGTTAAACACACAGTCCAGCGGTGGACTGTGTGTTAACTCAACCCACAGGTCCCGGGTTCGAGACCTGTGGAGCGCACCGAGTCACTGATTAAAATCTTTTTAGAAATAAGCTGATTTTCGGATTAATCTAACTAATATATAAATATAATTAAAAACAGTAATATTTCGGGTTAGACACGTAGCTCAGTTGGTAGAGCTGCGTGCACGCGTACGGGAGGTCTAGGGTTCGAGCCTCACTCAGCGCACACTTACACGCATACGAACCGGTCAAATGTTTCAAGGTCAAAGGTCAACGGTCAACGGTCAACGGTCAAAAAAGTCAATTTTTATTATTATTTTTATTTATTTATTTTAATTAAAAATCAATTAAAAATACTTAAAAATAACATTTTTAAGGTTAGAAAATAGCCTTAAACTCACAAAAATACACCCAACAATCTTACTAAAATGGATTAATAAAATCCGTTTACTTACCGAACCATAATGCTATTTATCTAGGTTAATTTCACTCGTGGTTAAAACCACTTCGCGTGCATTCAACATCATCAACCGAACGCACCCACTGTGAGTGAATCTTACAACTCCCCCTTTTTAATTACACGTTTTGGGGTGTGTCATATGTCACAAAATAATTAACTCGTTTATTTAAACTTGTGCCATAACATATCGTGATCTAAACTTAGATTGTTTATATTGTTGTGATTATGTATTTCATTTTGTCAACTTATATGAAATTCATTCATTAAGCCCATCAGTTCCTCGTGGGAGACGAGTTGAGCAACGCGTGCCTCAAAACCAATCCATTATTGTTCATGTGTGTATTATTGAGTTTATATTGTTGGCAGTTATGTCTTTCATATTATCATGGTTATGCAATTCATTCATTAGGCCCATCAGTTCCTCGTGAGAGACGAGTTGAGCAACGCGTGCCTCTAAACGATCCATTATTGTTCATGTGTGTATTGTTTAATATTAAATTGATTGATGAATAAGTTTACATCTATGTTTACTCATGTGTGGTTGTGCACTTTATTTCATAATCAATTAAATAAACTTGTTCAAATGTTTTCCATAGGATTCACTCGCCAACTTTTTGTTGATCCAAAAACCCTTTTACACATGATACAGGTGAACAGGATGAAGCAAGGAAAACATAAGGAAATGCCTTAGAAGAAAACAATGAAGCCTAGATTGATATTTAGGACATGTTGTAATATTGATTGTAATTCTCCATTAAAGTGTATTAATGAATATGAAACGTATAATAAATGTCATGAGCTTTGATGATAACCCAATCATGCCCCGGTCACCTTTTCCGCTGCGGGTCGGGGTGTGACAGATTGGTATCAGAGCCATGACTATAGGGATATAGGATAGGTTATTAGACCCTTAGAGCCTATACTACAGTCTGCCTAAATTTTAATTGATTAGGTGGTTACATACAAACTTGTGATATTTATTTGTTTCATATTTGTTTATACTTACAGTCAAACATACATACTTATATACATATTCATTATACATATATCAATGTTCATATATTCAATTCATCTTCATACTTTTGTTATTCAAAGATTTTGTTGCAATTTTCAAATCTCATCAAAGTAAGTTCTGCGACGGGCATGTAGTAACTGGAAGGGTACAAGTACCGGTAGTCGGAACGTCCTGTCTAGGATGGCATTCGTATAAATCCAATATAATGGACCAGTTTGCCTACCTGGGGACTAACGATGAGAGTACGAAGGACCTATTAGGCCAAAGCATGTCACACCAAACGTCGTTCGAACTAACCCACTTTGAGGTGTCACCGTGTCTACACCTGGACACATTCCGAATATCACACTTTGTATACATATTTCTCGATTTTCTCCGGGTTTTAGTGTACGCAACCAGGCTAACACATGCGAACCATATGAAAAACCCGGTATTCATGGGGGCCCACATGATTACGAAGGTGAAGTATGGCGGCATGTAGGGCCTAATGGCGAGCAAAGCCCAAGACATCCTATGGATGTAGTAGATTTATTTTTCTATAATTATTTTATGAATGTTCATTCCAAAATACGGCCCATGAACCCAAAAACATCCAACTCATACTCGTGATGCGTATTCCTTGTAGATGTCTTCTAACACGCCCGTAGGAAGATGAGAGCAGGAAAAGCCCTGCGAACGCATGGCTGGCCCTAGCACAAGGGTCTAATACCCAACATTGTAATCCAAGTCCAACAAGCACTTACCTCTAATCCTGCCAATCAAGAAAACCAAAACATTATCAACTCTCCCCCAACTACCACTAAATGCACCTACAAGCATTTCAAATCATTCGACCCTCCGAAATATAAAGGGACGGAAGGTGTCATTGCTCTCCTCCATTGATTTGGGCAGCCATGCGTTCACGGGCTTTTCCTGCTCTCATTTTCCTACGAGCGAGGCTAGAAGACATCTACAAGGAATACATGTCAAGAGTATGAGTTGGATGATTTTGGGATCGTGGGTCGAGTTTGGGAATGAACGTTCATAAAATAAATATAGAAAAATAAATCTACTACATCCATAGGATGTCTTGGGCTTTGCTCGTAATTGGGCCTTGCATGCCGCCATACTTCACCTTCGTAATCACGTGGGCCCCCATGATTACCGGGTTTTTCATATGGTTCGCATGTGTTAGCCTGGTTACGTACACTAAACCAGAAGAAAATCGAGAAATATGTAACGTATGATATTCGGAATGTGCCCAGACATGGACACGGTGACATCTCAAAGTGAGGTTAGTTCGAACGCGTTTGGTATGGCATGCTTTGGCCTAATAGGTCCGTCGTACTCTCATCGTTAGTCCCCAGGTAGGCAAACTGGTCCGTTATTTTGGATTTATACGAATGCCAACCTAGACAGGACGTCCCGACTACCGGTACTTGTACCCTTCCGGTTACTACATGCCCGTCGCAGAACTCACTTTGATGGGATTTGAAAATTGCAACAAAATCCTTGAATAATGAGAGTATGAAAATGAATTGAATATATGAACATTGATATATGTATAACGAATATGTATATAAGCATGTATGTTTGACTGTAATATGAAACAAATAAATATCACAAGTTTGTATGTAACCACCTAATCAATTAGAATTTAGGCAGACTATAGTATAGGCTCTAAGGGTCTAATAACATATCCTATATCCCTATAGTCATGGCTCTGATACCAATCTGTCACACCCCGACCCGCAGCAGAAAAGGTGATCGGGGCATGATTGGGTTATCATCAAAGCTCATGACATTTATTATACGTTTCATATTCATTAATACAATTTAATGGAAATTTACAATAAATGTTTCAACATGTTCTAACTATCAATCTAAGCTTCTTTGTTCTCTTCTAAGGCATTTCCTATGTTTTCCTTGCTTCAACATGTTCACCTGTATCATGTGTAAAAAGGTTTTTTTTGGATCAACATAAAGTTGGCGAGTGAATCCTATGGGAAAACATTTGAACAAGTTTATCCAATTGATTATAAATAATGTGCATAACCACATATGAGCAAATGTAGATGTAAATTTATTCACACAACAAACAATATTGAATATTGCACATACATACACCAAATGATTGTTTTGAGGCACGCGTTGTTCTTACGAACTGATGGGCCTAATGAATGAGTTTTGAGGCACGCGTTGTTCTTACGAACTGATGGGCCTAATGAATGAGTTTTGAGGCACGCGTTGTTCTACGAACTGATGGGCCTAATGAATGAGTTTTGAGGCACGCGTTGTTCAACGAACTGATGGGCCTAATGAATGAGTTTTGAGGCACGCGTTGTTCAACTCGTCTCCCACGAGGAACTGATGGGCCTAAATAATTTGCATACAACTTGACACTATGTACTACATCACAACCAACAATATTTACATTCTAGTTTAAATCATATAATGGTGTAGCACGAATTTGCATAAGAGAATTAGTTTAAGCGACACATGATACACCCCAAAACATGAATAAAAAGGGGAATTTGTAAGAATTCACTCACATTGGGTGCGTTCGGTTGATGAGGTTGAATGCACGCGAAATGGTTTTTAACCACGAGTGAAATTAACCTAGATAAATCGCATTATGGTTTGGTAAGTAAACGGATTTTATTAATCTATTTTAGTAGGATTGTTGGGTGTATTTTTGTGAGTTTGAGGCTATTTTCTAACCTTAAAAATGTTATTTTTAAGTATTTTTAATTAAAATAATTAAATAAAAATAATAAAAAAATATTTGATTTTTGCTACAGTTGACTTTGACCGTTGACTTTGACTGACTGTTGACCGGTTTGAAGGCATATTGTTGTGCGCTGGGTGAGGCTCGAACCCGAGACCTCCCGTACGCGTGCACGCAGCTCTACCAACTGAGCTACGTGTCTAACCCGTCATATATCCGATTTTAATTAATATATATATATTAATTAGATTTTAAACAGAAATCCTTTATTTTAAAAACGAATTAAATCCAGCGAACCGGTGCGCTCCACAGGTCTCGAACCCGGGACCTGTGGGTTAGCGTACACACAGTCCACCGCTGGACTGTGTGTCTCACTTGGTTATAAACTCGGTTATCAATATACTTAACATATACCTAAATCAATCCGGTTCAGTTTTGCGGAAAAAAGGAATTTTTATTAAGGCAGCGTGTGAGGAACAATACTCGAACTCGAGACCTTAGCGTTCAATGTGCACACAGTCCACCGCTGGACTGTGTGTCTAACCCGGTAAATAACTGGATTTTAATTATACTTAACCATTACCGAAACTTCGTCTTCTTCACTGGTTTTAACCGGAAGTGACGACTGACTGATTCGAAGTATTGATTCAGGTTTCTTTAGCGTTGTATGATTAATTACAGATGAGATAAAAGTAAAAAGGAAAGGAATTAGGCGTGAAAAGTACCGACTGGTTCTCCTCTGTTTTCCGGCAGAACTCCGGCGACAGCAAGCTCTTCCGTCGACGAGTGTCTTGCAGCAGAGAATCTTCAGAAAGTTTACAAAGGGTGTGGGTGACTTCGGTAAAAGTTTAGGGGGTTCAGTAAAGCTCAGAGATTAATGACACGGTTTTCCGGCGACGTATAAAATATTTCCGCGGCGAGTGAGTTTTCGCCGAGAAAGGGTGCGATTTGAGTGTGAAAGATTTCTGGTGAGTTGTGGGTGAATTTATAGGGTAGTATCGAGATGTATGGGGTCTGAATTCGGTCTCAATTCGAAGTCAGCCGTTCTCCGGCGGTTATGGCTGATGTCGCGGGTTCAGACGTCGGTTATAACCGTTGTGGGAGTTAAGTCTTCGGTTAATTTGAGCGGAAACGTAATTTAACGGCGAAGTCGTCGGGATTTCCGACGACTGCTAATTGGGCGCAATTACTGAATTTAACTTCCGAACTTGAATATTTGAATTAATTGTTTCATGTTATTATCATAAAATCAAAGCGGCGGAGCGGTTGATTGGCTGGGTGATAAGTCATTGTTGAGTCGGTACAGACCCGAGTTCGAAACCCGGCATGAATAAAACATTTTTATTTTGTTATTTTTGACAGTTTTTCAAAAACTAATTATATAACCCCGTATAATAATTGATTATGTATCATTTAAAATTATTTTGGGCATTTAATTCGCAACGAAAATTTTAACTGACTGTTCGGTTGATAAACGGAGCGAGTTTGGTAATTCCGTTTTTGACGGATGTTACACTTTAACCCATGCTTCATGAGCGGTGGATTCACTCTCCAAACACACGAACCAAGAGATCACTACTGAGGGTGCCGTATATCCATTGTAAAACGACAACATCAATCCTCTTCCATGATGGGTATTCTGCGAAGTTTTTATCAGGTGGTGGCGAGCTGTCAATGTGGTCGAGAACTTCATAACCGGTGGCATGGAGGGTGAAGAGTTTTACCCACGTAGGGTATGAAACTTCAGCATCGTCGAGAACGCGAACTTTGTGCTGGATGTTGGTTACGGTATAGACTGGGTGAAGGGGTTGTGATTTGGGTTCCGTTTTATCGGTCATGATGATGATCGAAATGAGCAAGAAAGTGAAAGGTGGATGGTGATGGCGAGATCGAGATCAAGGCTAGAAGGATGATACCATGTAAGATAATGTATTTCCTTGAATGATAATGAAGATTACAATCCTATAAATAATACAAGAGGATGAGATGAATACAGTAACTAACTAAAGAGAATCAATCAAATCCTAACAAACTATATTATACAAATATACAAAATACCAATGCCGATAATATGAGATATTATCGGCTAACACCGTTAAGTACATGTTAATAATTAAAAATTAAAAAATATTATATGTGGGTGTGGATATAGGGTCATCAGTCGTGGGACTTGAGATGAATTATACACAAACACATGCAGTTTTTTCCACAATCTAAACCCTAATTTTAAAATCTCTCTCACAAACACCACCATTCCTAATTCGGTTCACAACTTCCCCAATTCGTGCGTGTTCGTGTCTTAAACAGGTCGTATGATACGTTGGTAAGTTTTTTGGTATCTTAACAGGCCGTTTCGTGTAACTTGTGTGTTAACAGGTTCATGTTCGTGTTTCGAAAATCTGACACGATAAGATTTCGTGTTGTGTTTGTGTTTACGTGTTTCGGGTTCGTGTCTTATCGTGTTCGTGTCTTAACAGATCAGGTTGACCCGTTATACCAGCCCTATTTGTGTGTTGATCTTGCTTATATAAATATATTATATCTTTTCTAAAGTAATATTTTATAGTATCAAAATCTCACTATACTATCTTTTCTAAAGTAATATTTTATAAATCAAAATCTCGTTTATCACTTCGATGAAGTTCTTCACCGTCAAAAAAATTATATTTAACCAACTTAAGTTATTGTTATGTTTCCTTACTAAATACGAAACTGAATATAGAATTCAGTGAAAGGCAGGAAAAGAAAAGGGAAATAATATGTGATGTCCATTGGGTTCTCCCAAGTGTTAACCAATTTGCCTTTAACATCCAAACTCAAAACCTTAACTTCTAGTTGGTAACCCCATTCATCTTGGGATTCATTCGTCTTTAATATATATTCGATAAACAATGTCTTTATCACCTATCTTTTTAGTGACACTCTACAACTCAATGCATTGTTTCCATTAAAATGTACTTGAAGCCGACCATAAATGTTCATATGAAAAGGGACACATACAGATAGATATTGGGGACGGGATATGGAATTAATTTCTATGTTTTCTATAATTCGCTTAGATGGATTCATGTTTTCCTCATCCAGTTACTCACTCGAAACGAAAAGTTAACTTGGTATATTTATCAAATTCAAGTTATATAATATAATATTTTAACGTCAATACATATATATATGATAAGGATCTGTTAGGAATCACCCTTTATTGTGAGAACCGCAAGAACTAATGTGAACACAACAAAAAATACCTAAAAAATCTAATAAACACATAAACTCTCTTTATATTATTTTTTTAAAATCGCTATACATTGTCACTAAAAAAACAAAAAAATATCGAGTAACAATTATCGATGACATGTGCATATGTATCATTTCTTTGACAAATTCCATAATACATTACCAATATTAGACAATTGCACTTTTATCTACACTAGCAACCGTAATACACTACTTTTTACATTCCCAATATTAGAAATGCACATGTCCATCTATATGTATGAACATGTATAATGTGTTTTATTACACTACTTTCAATACACCTTCCATTTCATTTATCATGTCATCCATAATACGCTACCATTACCACCTACCATCCATAATACAATACCATTATATCTTACCATCCATAATACAATACCATTACCTCCTACCATTCATAATACAATACCATTACCAATATTTCACTTTATGCACATGTACATCAACACCCTTCATACCATCCAAACAACATATTACATAAAGAGACAAATATAACAAAACCATCAACCACTAGATATAACTAACCAAAAAACATGTATATGGTCCTACTTCATCATTCAAAATCACAAACTTTTTGTAACAAAACACGTTATAACATAGTTATACATAATGATGTACATGTGCATTTTTAATATTGGTAATGTAAAAGGTAGTGTTTTACGGATGGTAGTGTAAATGAAAGTGCAATTTTCTACTACCAGTAACATATTACGGAATTTGCTAAAAAAATGAAACATATGGACATGTGCATCAATAATTGTTACTCGATTTTTTGTGGCGACATATAACGATTTTTTTTTTAAATAATTAAAAAAACTTTGTG
This sequence comes from Scalesia atractyloides, assembly GCA_947069175.1. Classification (NCBI taxonomy): domain Eukaryota; kingdom Viridiplantae; phylum Streptophyta; class Magnoliopsida; order Asterales; family Asteraceae; genus Scalesia; species Scalesia atractyloides. The sequence continues at coordinate 12,727,046 of CAMTDV010000017.1, forward strand.
TGTTTTTTAGATTTTTTAGGTGTGTGTATGTCTATATATATATATATTATATATATATATTATATCTTTTAGTTCCATTTTATCAAATATATAATTTCTTTATTATTTAAAAACAAAAAAATGCGATAACACGCCAAATTTGTTTTAATATTATTGATATTTAAAATGTAATCTTCTTTTATTTTTATATTGATTAACTTATATAACAGTGTGTCTAATTTATTACAATGGTGGTGTATAAACTTGATGTATAAATTCGGCTCTTCCGTCTCTTCTACTTAAAAAAGTTAGGCATTTAATCATTCACAATTTATAAAATGATTATTCGTCAAATTTTTTGATATGTTTTTAAGCTACACATTTATCCTAATCCTTTTACGTAAGATATGGACACATGTAGTTGAATTTCCTGATCCTATTGAATCACCTTGATTGTTAAGTTACCTATTTAAAAGGTCTTCTTCAACATATTTTAAATAGTTTAAATAGTTGACTATATATTAAAATTTAACCCTGTAAGAAAAATTCTCGACATTACCTCATTATTAATTTGTAAGTTATGGATCCATTAGGGTGCTGTAATCTATGTTGTAGGTGTTTGTCTTGCATTTAATTGTTGTGATATTTGTTTTATGGTTTGTACATTGTTGTTGTGGGTTTCTTTGGATGCGTGTCCCTTTCAGGTGTTATTAGAGAGGTTTTGAAACCCTTTCTTTTGTCTGATGCTTTTCTCTCTACTCTCTCTTCGGTTGTTGTCGGTTGTGTTGTTCTGCTATTGTGGTAAGTTACCTTTGAGATTTTATTATTTTTCTGTCAATGATAATGTTGTTTTTTTTTTGGGTTGCGGGTTTTTGTTTATGGTTGTTTGTTGTTGACAATGGTGGTGTGCTGCATGATTTCGGTGGTGGTTTTGTTGTTGACAATGGTTGTGTGCTGCATGATTTCGGTGGTGGTTTTGTTGTTGATAGTAGTGTTCCTTGGCAAGATTTTGGTGATTATTTTGTTGTTGATGGTAGTGGTGCGCAGCCGGATTGCAAGGGTACTTGTACCATTTGTGATGGTTGTCGTGATGTTCCAATATATGGTTTCTGGTGAATAATGTTGTGATACGCATAAGGGTGTTGTACTCTTTCTAAGATTTTTGTTATCTAGTATTAAGTTATTGTGCTTTTTTTAAGGTTTGTAAATTATTCTGGTGTCTTTTCTGGACGTTTGTTCCATCACTTTCTTGCTAATTTGTTTTCCTTTGGTCACGGCCGATGATGGTTTTAACCTGAAGCTGTTGGATTGTTGGTATATACGGGTGATAATCATCTTGACCCGAGCCTTTGGTTTCTTTCTGTAAGAAATCTGCTTTTGTTTTTGGGTGATGGCTGGTTATGGTTATGACCTCCGCCTATTGCATGAAAATTGGGGCTTCCATTTGATGGTTGCCAATGAGGGTTCTAACCCAAGGATGTTTTGTTTTACATGTATACCTTATGAAAATTGTGGGTTACATTTGTTGGTTGACGATGAGGGTTCTAAGTGAGGCTGTTTTAGTTTTCCTGTATACCTGAGGCTTACTGGTTGTGATGGTTTATTTGCGAACAAAATGTGATAGGATTTTTTGGGTGATTGTTGATGGTGTTCTGAGTTGTGCTTATTGTAATAAAAAAAATTGTTGCTTTAATTTGACGGTGGCTTCTAGGTTGAGGTTGTTCATGTACTTGTGTATGTCAGAGCCTTATTGGTTGTGATGGTGTGACCTATGAAGGATCATTTTTAGCTCTTGGCGTGACAAGATTCTTTATGACAAGCTGTCAAGAGCTAATCCCAGCCTATATAGAATTACTAATGTTGTAGGCGCTTGTTTTTATTTAAACGACATAAAGGTTGTCATGATGGTGGCGACGAGGTGTCGTTATATTGTGGGGTAACCTTAGGATTGTGGTAGTGTGACAGTTGCCTTTGCTTATTTTGCATGCTAAGTTAAATATATTAAACGTATTTAATCAAGTACATTTATAATCATTTATATTATATTATATAAAAAATAATAATTTATACTTTATAATAATAGTAGTTGGTAATTGTAATGGACCATATTATCCTTACTAACTGATAAAGGTTTTCCCATAAGTGTATTTAAGAAGATCATTAGAGATGTTTAAAGGTTAGACTCCACAATTAACATCACTAAGAATCGTCCCCCCCTCTCTCTCCCAAATAACACGAGTTCTTCAACCAAGAAGTCCTGATCACCATCGCTAATAAACACCCTAAACAGGAACCAGACCAAGCTGACACTCATGTCGTGTACATCTATCTATGTTACGGTTGTCACTTACCATGTACACTTTTACATGTTTTCCATTATATACATACATAACTAATCAACATGTGGTATCAAAACATAGGTTGCTCAAATCATTTCTGTTTGTTTTCCCCAAATCTGGAATTAAAACAGGAAAACAAGTATGTTTGAAGAAAAATGATTATTCAAGATTTTCGTTTCTCTTCATAATCATAATCATTTTTTTCTGCATAAAAATGTGGAAAAAGTGGTTTTCTATCAGATTATGATTTCATAAAACCCGAAATCTTACAAAATTCAAAATCTATAATAAAATAAAAATGGTTTTTTTCGTGAACATAACTCCTGCAAACTATTATTGTGAACTAATGGTTTCGTAAATACTTAGATAAAAATATTTTTTATAATACTAAATAGCCTAACTTGAATGAGCTCTTGATGTTTCACTTTACCCAAAGGTGATTTGCCATAATTATTTTGGACGCATACTTAAATGATTTCACTTCTGCCCAAAGGTGAGTTGTCTACGTTTAAGTAGAATTTTCAAAATGAACTTAGACTATTAGTTTGATATTAGTAATAGACATATCACACCTTCTTCAAATAATTATCTCCTCAATGATCCTTCATTAATCTTTAATCTTATGATCATATTTTAGTCTGCCTTACTATAATCTCCCTTAATAGTACTCACTGCAACTTTCTTTTATAAATTTGTGTCTCATTCTACAACTTCCACTAAAATATTAAAACCCAATATATTTTGCTTTACAAAAGAGTTTTTATATGATTTGCTCTTAAATAAAATTCTTGATTATCTCTTAAGACACGACAATATCATTGCTCTTTTCTGATAAAAGTCTTGAAAAAGAAAAGTAGAGCATAACAAATGGGATAAGTCAAACATAATGTAAACAACCCGCATTTTCACGCTCGTTACCCTCGTTCCGCCTAGCACTAGGGATTCGGATCATAATGTGAACTATATCGCTTACTACGGTACATCGATACTTTCACACTACATCGCGTATTTACACTACACATTTCACTTTACGACGCATTCACTTACAACGCCCTCGCTTATACTAAGATATCGCGTGATTTTTTTTTTCCAAAGACTACTCGCTCGCTTACACCCCAACGCGACACTTACAAAAACTGGGAACTAACACGCGTTGTATCTCACTTAATTATCTCATCCAAACACATAATGCATGAAAACGCTCAACTCAACGGAAACTCGAAACGCAGTTATTTATGTTATTTGTAGTTATACATATATATATACATGTCTCGCTAAAACGCTTAATATAACTAACTAATACAAACGAAACACCAAATGAACTGGTTAGTTCGTACGAAACGCGTAGTTCGCACGAAACGCGCAGCTCGTACGAACTGCCCCTCTTGCCTCCTCCTCTATAAATACCACACTAACACCCATGCTCCCCTCTTGCTGCCACTTTGCACATACCATCTCCTACCCACTTTTTCTCTGTTTTTCAAGTAAGTAAACAACTGTTTTCAAACAAACCACAACGATTTACACATTTCATGAGATTATCTCCGATTGCATCTAAACTTCTATGTTTACAAAAACCTTCATCTTTTTCATAAAACTTTCTATTTATACCTGGGATTCACACTGGAACGAGCATATTGGGCTTAGCTTTGGTTTCTCAAGTTAGAAATCTTGTATTTCAAGCTCACTAATTGTTAAATCCTAAGGAAACTGTTTTAAACTTGATTTTTACACCATAACGAACCGAAATCGACATATGTTTCGTTCACTAGATAGTGGGACGAAACGATGTCTAAACCGTCGTGAAAAGGACTCGCAATCACATCCGATTCAGACAAAAACTCAGTTCCGGACTCACAAAGACGCAAGTCAGTTACCCGTGCGAACTGAACTGTCTCGTACGAACTGCTCAGTTCGTATGAACCAGTCCAAGTTCCCACATGTGACTAAAATCGCTCCAAAGACCTCTCCGACATTAGTTTTGATCAGTAACTTAAGGCTGGAGGGATGAACACTCAAATTTCCCTGAAGAAAGACGCGGAAAACACTCGATTTTGGAACATGTCACTTCACACGAAATGTGCACTTCATACGAACTGTAGTTCGCACGAAAGGCGTAGTTCGCACGAACTGATCTGTTCCCTGCACAACTCTCAGTTCAACCGTTTCAGCATTTCGGAAGACTGATGCACTTTTGTTCTCGCTTGCAGGCTGACCCAACGCTCTCCTCACCCCATCTCGCTCGTGACTCGTTGATTAAGCACTCATTGTGAGTATACTTGACCCCTTTTCGCTTTAACGCACTTTTTGGGTGTAACATACGTTCATATCAAAAGTACACAACACACGCTAAACTGAATTACCACACGCGAATATCTGTTATACATATTTACACGTGATGCTAGGAACATGTATGCTAGGATATTGTCTGGTTAATTTCCAACTTAGCTAGTATGGTACTATAGTTCGACTCACACCCGACGGGGTCTAGTTATGCGCACCGCACCTCTCCATCGCAGTCATTTTGGAACACTAACATGTGATATGTCTAGATTAATTATATGTGGTGTTGTATCTCGTTTATGTATACGGTATTTCGCGACACTTTTCTCTACTATGCTATTATATCAAAACTGTATGCTCGCCAATACATTTTTGTATTGACATTATTTGAACGTATGTTGTAGGTTAAATGCAGACTATCTTGAATCAAGATTAGGACTCGCTAGAAACCCACTTAAATCTAGTTGTCGGACTTTTTGTTTAAGAATTATGTAATCTGTTTGGATTATTGTATGAATATTTGTTTGATTTTATGGGAAATTAAACCTTGTTAAATATTGCCATCTTAATAGTCATTATGGATTTTTTGAGCAATTTGTTCGCTTAGTGCCACATCCCGATGATTCCGCCATCGGTTGAGGTGTGACACGTAATGTCTCTTATGATAATCAACAACTCATTTAAATAAATGTTATCACTAGATTTATTGCTGAATAAGTTTTTAAGACTAGTTTAATTTATGTGGAATGATCAAAATAATACTAAGATGCATGCTTTCATTTCAAATTCTAAACAATAAGGTTAAATGACATCCGTGAATACATCATAATGTACAATACCATGACCCATAAAATGAAGAGGTTACACATGGAAATAAGTACATGTTTCCAATGCATTACATACAAACTCATCCACTAGTACGATTTTAATGCCTTAGAATCAACTATAACACTTAGAAGTACCAAAGGAAAATGAGTGTGTTGATCAGCAACATACGTACAAGAAAATGCACCTGAAACTGGAAAATAAAATGTTATTCACCTCACTACCATTAAAACCTAAAAAGAGGATGGTTCTAAGGTTCACTGACAAAAATACAAGTACTAGTTCCAACTCTAAGGTTCTTCAAGGGAGAATCTCACTGCATAATTATGTCATTAGACTAGGCATAAGCAACAAGACTATCCATAATTCAAAAGATCAGCTGGGTAAAATAAGTAGTCGCTTATTAATGATATTTAAGTTTACTATTCTTAAAATTCTAATTAACATATGCTAAGTTGACTCTAGTTCTATATGTTTCCTTATCAGAAGTCAACAAATAACATACATGAGAGTTAGTGACAAATTAAAAGTTAAGGTTATATAATAATAAATTGTCTTCTAATTATGAACATACAAAGCTAGGGTTTGTTTCTCTCTCTGGAATATCTCTTACACAGAAAGTTTTCCCAAAAAGTTACTCGTCATTGCATTTCATTCAGTATTTATACAATGACTAACTCCAGAACACAACAGTAGATTCACAAAATACAAATTCGGACTACATAAGTCCCTCTAATCTTAACAAACTCGGACTACATAAATTCAGACAACACTAGTAGTGTTAAACAAACTCGGACAAAGCTAAACAACTTATAACTTCCAAATTTACCTAATAAATTCGGACCAGGCATATTAACAAATTCGGACAAGACTTTAGACTTTACAAGAATTACAAAACAGACCCTGGACAATCTTCATAAGGCTGGATCCAACACTTATCACCAAAGGTGCATTACACTTTATGATACCTTACATATTCTGGGATTCATCAGAATTCAGTATCAATACTTAAGCTATACTATGACAAGTTGTGAGGTTTGCACAGCCAACATAAAGTCACATTTACCTTAAATCTCATATTATCTGTTTATCAATATCTGGACAGAAACCTTTACAAGATAGAACTAGATAATACTATATACTTTCACAATTTTTGTTATCATCCAAATGAGAATTTAACAAAATGACAAATGAGACAAATAAAATTCAACCATTAAACCAAATTTCATGAGAAATCATGACAAGGTTGATGAGGAAAATTGTTTCATCTAATCTCATTCTCAGTGACTTTAAATCATGTATTAGATGCCCTAAATAATGCTTGGCTTAAGGAATAAGTATCGGTCCACCGAAATTTATATTTCATGGACATTCGTGGAACTTATTCCAAACGGAATATTCAAACATAATTCATTTATCATTTACATACTATCTAGTTGTATATAATCAGTCTCCTATGGTTCACGATCTTAAAGAGATCATTCTTATATATAATTATAGGATTTCTTCTAAATATGTCCCTAAAGATTTCTTCTGATATCTGGACCTTAAGGAAATCAAATAAAACTAAAATATGTATGACAGGTTCCACGTCACATACATCATTGAAATATCTGTTGTAGCATTCTTAGAGGTATCAAAGATCAATGAGAGCTTTAAGTGTTTTTATTATAACTTGCAAGAATTGCAAGAGGTAGGGAATTGAACACTAAATATTACCTCAATTTGCACCTTTTGTACAAGACACGACTCCTCCAAAACTTGTCTTAATAAAGTCTAATGCTACTCTTATAAAAGTTTCATTATTGCTTAAATGTGGGCACTTAGATTTCTTACGAAACTAAAGTAATCCTCAAACAAAGGAAGTCCACAATGAGTCACGTCAAAAACTTGTTTCTCTATTAGACTCTGTTGGTCTTTAAATACAAATGCTAAGCATGTTGAATTTCCTAAAGACTTCCAAGGTCAGTGGGAGTAGTAAAAGTCTTTATCATGACTTGCAAGAAACATAAGAGACGAGGAGAAGAGAGTCATTAACTTTTACTCCGAATTTAAATCCGTTTACACCTCTTGTACACAATACTACACCAATTCTTACACACTTAGAATCTAGTATATCTGCAAGTGATAGCAGCCTAACTAAGTGTTAATCCATAAAATTGAAACTTCTAATAAACCCGATAATCAACTCATGATGTCATATTTGTTTAAAAACCTACCAACTTTTATAATTATGTAACCTCCCTAACTAGAGTTGAAATAGATTTTGCAAAACTTTACTGTTCCTACCTCTTCTAATTTAAACCATTAGCATAAATCAACCTTCTAAATAGAATAAAGCTATTATTAGTAAAACTGATTCTATGTGTTAGAATAACGTTAGGGATTTGGTTGAATCACCTAAGGGTGTTCGTAACTAAACTAAATCCTAATTAAAAAACGTTAAGACACTAAGAAGCAAGATTGACTGGGAAAAGTTATACTTAAAGGAGATTAATTATCAAAGAATCTTCTTACCTGTTTTACAAAAGTTTTTTTGAGGATCAACATTGTTTTAGTAGCTTATAACAATTTAGAGCTAAATTAGATGAACATTAAAACAACTTTCCCTAATAATTGACTTACATATTTACATGTTTGAAGGTAAAAGAAACACTTAGATTGTTTGAAGGTCAAAAAACAGTAGATTGTAAGCCAATAAAATCCATGTATGGGTTAATGCAAACATCAAAATGTGATGAAATCATAATGCAATTATATTCGTCAAGAACCAAGTGGATTAATGTACCTACCTCATGATGAGTGGGAACAACTAAAACAAACGTATTCTTATGTAGATGACATTTTTTGACAAGTATATGTTCTAGAAGTCAAAGCATTGTTCACACATACTTTGATATAATAGATGTCACACCCCTGACCCGCAGCGGAATAAGAGTCGGGGCATAATTGGATTATCACCAAAGCTCATGATATTTACTAATATGTTTCATATTTTTGAAGTCAAAATTACATTCCAAATAATCCAAACATGTCCATACAATACAAAGAAAATAACCAAACAAAATAATTCCAAGCTTAAATCATTTTATTCTTCTAGTCCAATCCTATGTGTTTCTGGCTGCAGCTGGTTCACCTGTATCATGTGTAAAAATGGGGGTTTTTGGGTCAACATAAGTTGGCGAGTGAACCTTGTTAGACAAACATTTATTATTGATTTACTTGTTGGTTTATCAATGAAAAATTGTGCATAATCATAAATGAGCAAATGTAAATAATCAAGCAGTAGCAATTGCAATCACATCTATAACATAAATAACATATGATAGCATACATTAACATACCAACATCATACGATAAATACATGAATGAAACATGCGATCAAGGCTCAATCAAACGGAGCCGATAGTATTGCATGTACTGAAAATGATAAATGTCTGTGCGATCAAGGCTCAATCAAACGGAGCCGATCGTATGTTGGCACGCCAGGTTCACGCTCATAATAAATGGGGAACATGCTCAACGCTCATAATGTAATGGGGAGCGGCGGCCTATGAAATTGCATGTACTGAAATAATAAATTGAATCTAACAATAACCACACAAACAGTTGAAACAAGCTGAATACACAAGTTCATGATATGATGTATGCACAATGATTTAAATGTAATATATAGCAAGACACATGATACACCCCAAAACGTGATTAAAACGGGGAATTTGTAAAGATTCACTCACATTGGGTGCGTTTGATTGGAGATGATGAGATGCGCACGAGTCGGGAGAGTTGAACAACGAGAATTACTTAACCTAAATAATAACGGAAAAATATAGTAAATGAGTGGATTTTATTAAGGATTTTAATGGAATTTTTAGATATATTTTTGTGAGTTTAAGGCTATTTTCTATCTTTAAAAATATTTTTTTAAGTATTTTTAATTGATTTTTAAATTAAATTAAATAAATAAAAAAATATAAAAAAATTGTTTATTTTTGCGTTGACCGTTGACCGTTGACCTTTGACTTGTTGACCTGTTGACCGGTTCGGTCAGTGTGCATGTATGCGCTGGGTGAGACTCGAACCCGAGACCTCCCGTACCGTGCACGCAGCTCTACCAACTGAGCTACGTGTCTAACCCGAAATAATCTTGTTTTAATTATATTTATATACTAATTCGATTTATTCAAAATTCATTTGTTTTAAAAAAAAATTTTAAATCATCGAACCGGTGCCGTTAACCAGACTCGAACGCGTGACGTGCGAGTTAGTGTTGCACACAGTCCACCGCTGGACTGTGTGTCTAACCTGGTTAATATTTCGGTTTTTATTATACTTAACATCTATTTGAGTTAACCCGGTTCGGTTAGAAAAATAAAACATTTTTATAACAGAGAGGGTGCGTGTATCAGGGATCGAACTCGCGTCCGTATGAAATTTGTTTGCACACAGTCCACCGCTGGACTGTGTGTCTAACCCGTTCATATTACTGATTTTAAATAAACTTATAACTTAACTATCTTCGTCTTCTTCGCTCAATTTACAGTCGACTGTGTTACTAATCTGTTTCTTGCTTTTACGATTATCAATCATTCATAAGACTAAAATGAAATGGCAGAGACGGTGTTGGAAGTAAACATACCGTAGGAATGATTTATCACAGAATTTCCGGCAATGCGTCGGCTCTGTTTTTTTTTAACTTCGATTGGCGAACAAATTAATAGTTTTGATTTAGTTAACTGTGGAATTGAAGTACTAAATAAGAGTTATCAGCAGGTTTGAATGGCTATACCGTTTTACAGCGAAAGATAAGGATTTTCAGAAGTTTTCCGGCGAGCAGAAATTATCCGATGACGACGTCTGAATTTGATTTCAATTGGAAGGTTTGAGTCAGAAATAGCTTAACAATCGATAGACCACGAAGGTATTGAAAGACTTACTGTTTTGATGAAGAATACGGTTTTCCGGCGACTTGCAGAATTTTTCCGGCGAGTTGATTTAAGCTTTCTGATGGACTGAATGTATGACGAAAGTGAAATGGAAAGTTTGTATGATGTTTCTGAGTCGCGAGAGGGGTCTTGATTGAAGTAATTCAGACATTGATTATTTTCGGTTATAAAAACCGATCATGATCAAAATTGAAGTTCATTCAAATCCGAATTGATTAGGATCGTCGGTGCACCGGTTTTGTTCAGTAATTCGCGAGTAATCAATCGTCTTTGGATGATTGGTGACCGATTTCGGTTATGGTTTGGCATTCAGGTTGTTTTCTGTTTGAATATAAGTTTCATTTGTTTCCTAGTGATAACAGAAAACAACAAGTGGCGGAGTGGTGATGTGTGTGTGTTAAGTCTTTGGATTTCAATTTCCGGCTGACCCGGGTTCGAGCCCCGGCAGCAACATTTTATTTTTATTTATTTTGTTTTCACTTTTTATCAAATATAATTTTTATAGTTTAGTTTGTTTATTAATTATGTATCATTAAAAATCAAAATAACCATAAATACACAACGTGACATTTATAACTTGATATTCGATTACAAAACGGAGCGGGTTTTGGAAACCCGTTTTTGACAATGTTACAATAGATCTCAGGGATATCTCTTATATGACAGATATCATAATATACCGAGATAGACCCAATGTGACATTAGTTTCATTCCATAAGTTTTACCTGAAATGGGGCCTTAGACATGTAACAAACAATATTTCTCTCCTTTAGAGGATAATAAGATCAATGAGATTATTTAGTTATGCTTCATTAATTAGAATCCTTATGTAGGTTTAAGTCTATACTCCTTTAGATATTACCTGCATTACAACACACTAGATATGTCTGGATTATTGTGAAGCATCTTATAGAGTATTGAAATATCTTTAAAGGAAACGAGAGACTATAATTTAAAGAAAAAATGAGAACTTGAACTAGTTGATTACTCTAACTTTGTAATATTCAAACATGAAAAAATGTAATTTCGTGGTATATCATTATGTTAACAGACAAAACCTATCTCATGGAGGAGTCATAACGAATTAATAATAACAACCTAAGTTATAATGATGCAATATGTTGCTAATCACAAAGCAATGGCCAATATATGTTGTTGAAAATTTATTAGTGGATTCATAAGTTTATTAACTCCATAAAAATACTATATTAAAGAGTTATTGTGATAAAGTCAGTTACCATGTCTCCTTAAACAATAACAGTTCAAGAGGTGTTGCATTAATTTCGATACAAAAGTAGTTATTCGTTTATGAACGAATTGAGGAAATTAATCTTTGTATCGAATACATTCATGATATGCTTAAGGATCCTATAACTGAAGATCTATTACCCATAACTTTTATGAAACGTGCTTATAATAGAGATAAGTTTTAACTAAAGACCATGTACAATTGCATATCGTACTATAAATGATTAACTATTAATTTTTCCACACGGTTTTGATTTTCTTTGTATCTAGATATGTTCTGCATGCATAATGACATATAGTTATTATATAAATCAAACGTTTAAATGGCTTACTTGTAACTTTAATCATAACTGCTAGGTTTTTAAGTTGGGGTTTTATTATGATTAATGGGGCTCCTGAGTTGGATGATGACTCAGTAGTTGTATTTCTCCGCTATGGTTTTTGGTCTAGAGTTAAAATGAGTATTATTTCTTGATCAGGCTTATCGAATGCTCATAAATAAATAATACTCGGCTAAGTGGGATAATGTTAGATTGAATATATAGTAGCCTTTATAATCATTTGTATTATATTAGATGAAAAATAATAATTATACCTTATAATAATATTTGCTGGTAATTATTGATGGACCATGTTACCCTTACAAACTGATAAAGGTTTAACCTTTGGTGTATTGAAGAAGATCGGTTAAAAGATTAGACTCCACAAATAACATCACTACGAATCGTCCTGCTCTCATCACGAGTTCCTCAACCTAAGAACTCCTAATCACCATCGCTAATATACCCTAAAAGGAAACTATATCAAGCTGACAATCATGTCGTCTACATCTATCTTTGTTGCGGTTGCTAGCTTACCAAGTACACTTTTACATGTTTTCCATTATGTACTTACAGATCTGAACAACATAGCGATGACGAATTGCGGTGATTGGTGTGGCAACTCGGGTGGATATAGATAAACCAACACTTGCCGCCCGCCATTAACCATTATTCTGAGAACCATCATTAGTGTTCTAGTGGTGGCCACCGGTTTAAGTTCCACCTATGGTGGGCCCGGGTGAGTTTTCACCTCCAGGTCTCAACTTCGAGTCTGGTGATAGGAGTTTCACATTAAGGGGTTTAAATTGAGGATCTATTGTGCGAGGGGGCTTTCTAACACAGACCCGACTAAAACAACATATGCTAGACCTCCTGACATTCACAGATAATTCACACCTTTCAAACAAATGCCATTGAGCATGTAGATCAATAATGCAAGTCCATTTCTATATAGTTATTTATGTATTGATCTTTTATTTATGTATTGAATATAGTTTTCACATCTTCCAACTTTATGTTTCGTTAATTAAATTTGTGGTTTTTTATATTTTTTGTTTATTTGTGTTAAGTTTAATTGTGTTGTCGCAATATATTTCTTTCAGAATGTCAACTTCAAGTGAGGAATCGAATATTTTCATACAACTCCAACAAATGTTGGAGGATATTCTCACCTCCAATCGTCGGGTGACTCAAAAAGTTAAGTAACGTATTAACTGACCACGTGAGTAACATACATAAAACCAGTGTTAGCAAAAATCGCGACTAGGCGGCGACTAGTCAGCGATTAATCACTAGTCGGTCAGTAACTGAGTAATTCGCTAGTCGGGCCTACGGTCCTAGTTAGGCCTAGTCGGACCTAGTCGGCCAGCCAAAATTGGCGATTCCAGCAAAAACCCTGTATATTCCGGCCAAAACCTAAAAATTCCTGCTAGTTTCTAACCAAAACATGTGAATTACAACAATTAATCTTGTATACATAAAAAAATGAGTTGGGTAACAGTTAAAACCTAGCTACATAAAATATTTACCTATAAAAATGTGTATATGTATACATAAAGCTGAAAATTACATATAAAAAACCTGATCCGGTTAATCCCGATTAATCTTGAGTAATCCCGAGTAGTCACTAGTCCTCACCTCACCGGCCGACTACTGACTAGCGAGTTCTCCAACCTTGCATACAACACAACCCAAGTTACAAGTGGTGACCGACACACTATATATGCGTTATGTATCACACAAAAATGTTAAAGATTAGATTAGTCTAAAGTATATTATGTTTAAAAATGTTTTGTTGTAAATTTTGTTATACACACACAAAATCAACATTATTAATTTAAATGGCTAATTAGGAATTTTGATGAACAATGATAGATAATCAGTCGTGTTCATATTGATACGTTACACAAAAAGCTAGTTATATCTAATTCCAAGCATTATGCTAGAACCAAAGCATTCAACTGAATTTCTATAGTTACCCTAGTTACTCAAGGTCATTGATATATTTTTGAATCGGGTATAAATCACTATTTTATAGAAATTTGGTGATATTCTGAAAATATTTAATCGGATGATTTATAAAGATCACAACAATGTGTATATTTTTATGGTGGTACGGTCAAATAAAAAAGTTAATTTTCCCTAAGTAGGTTAAAAATGTATCTTGACCTTTTTTTTCAAATCAATGACTAAGATGAAAGTGTAAAAAAAAAGAGGTGTAAGAGCATCTCCAATGACTTGGTCTATTGGAGAGTTTGCTCTACAAACCACAACACAGACAAACGGGTTTGTTGGAGGAGGTGGTCCAGTGAGAGATGGTTCGATTGAGCGGACGGACGTGGTTGGGAATTGTGGGAACCCTCTCACAAAACTTTTTTAGTGTAAAAGTGGGGTGTGATGTGAAGGATTGAAATGATTTATTGTTGTAGAAAAAAGTTAGGTTTGGAATACTGACTACGCAGTCTAGAGTTTGGGCCAGGTTTACCGTTGGAGATGCTCTAAGCATACTTTTGGAATTGCCTTTTATATTGATTTTTATTCATATTCATCTAATTTTTTAAATGTTCGTAACTTTTTATACGACATCATTTAAAATAAATTGGACTATAAAATCGAGTATTATTTTATCTTTATTTGAGTATCATTATGTTATTAACAATAACAACTAAAAAAACTCAAAATTGTGTCCTATAACATATTTGTGCTGGATATTATGTATTACATCTTTATGCTATATTTTTTGAGCTGTTTTTTTACTAGATTTTTTGTGTTTGATTTTTTAACTAGATTTTTGTACCAATTTTTTTGTGTTTTATTTTGAGAAAACACTTATAAACACTTTCAATACCAAATTTTAGATAATAGATTAGCTATATAAAACCTGTTTTAGTCAGCCAATCTATCCACATTTGGGGAATTTTAAAAGCTGACTTGGGTTTTCATTAAATAGAATATTAGTTATCTATATCAAATTATAGCAAAGCTGTAAAAATGGATTCTACCTTCTTTGGATTTTTTTTGTTTTTGATAATCTCTACTAAAACGTTCGAGAAATTTTGTACAAGGTAATATCTACATAACCGAGTGTGAGCAAAGTTGTTTTTACGACAAAATCACGTCTATGACAAAAAGAGTGCCACTATACAAATGACGACTTTTGCAACAAAATTATATAGTAACTCATTTGCGATAATATATTTAACGACTTCTTCGTTACTAATTTAATTTAGCAGTTTGTTTGTAAGACAATATCTAACGGATTATGTGAAGGTTTCAGTATTCTTTAAAAAATTTCTTATGTCACAAATCCATTGCTAAGAAGTAGTTATAATATTTAATTCTTTATTTTTCAGCGTCTTTTTTCTAGAGTAAATTACTTTTTCAGTCATTGTGTTTTAGTGGTTTAACCACTTGAGTTCAAAATTAAAAAGTTTAACACACTGAGTCTCAAACTGCTCATTTTATAACGTTTTGAGTCCAATTTTGTTCATTTTATAAAGTTCTGAATCCAATTTTATAAAGGACTGAGGTCGTTAAACATTTTGATTTTGTAGTTATATGGTTAAAACTATTAAAACACAAGAACTCAAAAAGTAAGTTACTGTTTATTCTAATTCTTTATACATACGAATAGAAGTTGGGTCTACAGGACTCTCCAAGTATTGGCTGATTTTTTTTTCTGTTTTTCATTCTCTTTTTTATAACTTTATATCTCAACTTTCAGTATTAACATTTATTACCCCTCAACTTTTTAAAGACTTTGTAAGTGAGTTTTACGAGTTTACTTTTATATACATGTCGGTATAAATTCAAGTTGATTTATGTTTCAACGTAATTCTTATTATTATTTTTTAAATGAGTCTGGTAAAATATAATATGTTTTCGTGCTTACTTTTATTTACGTTCTCAACTGGTCTACATTTTGAAATATATATTTTTTAAGACGAGCCGGGCCAAGTATAATACATTTTCATCATACGATGCAAATTTGAGTTATTTTACATTTCAACGTCGTTGCAACGTGCCATACCATTCTTTAACTTTAAAAAACATTTTTTTCTAACATTCATAATTTTATGTACGTGTCGGTATAAATTCAAGTTAGTTTACGTTTCAACGTAAATTTCTTTCGCAAATAAGTCTGATCAAATTTAATATGTTTTCGTGTTTATTTTACGTACGTTTTTAGTTAAACTACGTTTTGACGTAAATTATGTTATGAAACGAGTCGGGTCAAATATAATACATTTTCATTATCAGACGGTATAAATTCGAGTTACTCTATATTTCGATGTCGTCGTAACCAGATAGGGAAATTTACTAGTTGTATATACATTTACAATTATCTAAATATATTTATAAAAACATTAACAAACCAATATATTATACAATTTGAGAAAGCTATAGAAGCTGTCCAAATCAAATAAAAAATTCTAAAAATTTATAAGATATACATAAATATCTACAACATTGTATAATTTAGGAGAAAAATCTCATGAGCAGCCTCCAATGTATTTTATGACGTAAAACCTGCAGCTAATTTGTTGCTACTTTCGCAATCCTTAGTTTCGGTCGCAATTTTAGTGCGTATTTTTTTATAGGTAGAAGAATTTCGTGATAAATTACTCTTTTCGGAGTGCGTATTTATAGGTAGAAGAATTTCGTGACATATTAATCTTTTCGGTTCTGTTAACATCTCTATGGATCATTGTAGTCTATTTTATAATCGTCATTAAACACAAGTCTTTGAAATTACATGGTGTCTTCTAACATACAAATGTTTTTATATAGAAAAAAAAGTTATTATATCAAAATACATATTTACCATGTTAGATTGTTGGCTACAAAATTTCAAAGTATACTATTATTTGATGACAACCGTTGATACTTGGTAGTGCCGATCTTGGTAAACCAGATAGGTTACTTTCCATCAGGTGGTCTGGTGGGGAAAATATGAAAATGGTTCACCTGTTTCTGCCAATCATGGTCCAGTTCTAGGAGGTACACTTGTGGAGCACATGTCAACTAGTTTTTTGGGCCATGCATTCGATTGGTTAGAATGGTCATCTTCCCAAATATTATTAACCTAATTGTTGTATTCATGTGATATCAATAAATATCGAAGACACTTCTAGTGTGTTATGATATCCTTTTTGAATGTTATATAAAACATGTTCCAACATTTTCATGACAAGTCTTTTCTTAAACCTTATGTACCTATATCGCTTCCAAAATGTCAAATCCAATCAATAATGACTTGCACATCATACTTTGAAAGTTTTAATCTTTTAACAAAAGCAGCAGATCAATCCAAGACTTTAGAAACAGTCACATATTAAAATCGTAAAACTCGCAAATGTTGCATATGATACATCAAATTCGAAACTCGTTCAAATGTAAATGATCAAATCCTGGCAATGACGATTTGTACGTTGCTTATGACAGACTCTCTCAGCATAATAAGCGAGGATAAAAGTGGCAATAATTGTATGAAGAAACTAAGTTAAAGAGGTGTATGGATTCAAAGTTGTAGAGCATTAGAAAAATATATTGATGCATTGAAGTTATCCATGACGTGCCTCAATTACGTGGTAAACTCACAATTTTTGCCACACCAAGTTATGCAACCACATGAGATCTCATGCATTAGATGCTATACCAATATTGCTTAGATCATGAACGATAAAGGCCATAATGTATGTACTAAATCACGATATTGCAATAGATTCGAACTTTACGTTCAATGGCTTTCCTTTTGTTCCCTTTGTTCCCTTGTTATGTAAAAAATCATGACATATTATTATGTAGCAGTAGCACTACACAGTCCAAGACAAAGTTAGTTCCACAACTGAAGCCTCTATAATATATTATCTATATAAAATAGAGGAAACAACAAAAAACAACAAAAACAATACTACGTAATCCCAATAATATACAGAGAAAATTTTATAGAAACTAAACCACACCCTCTATATTTAGAGGCATATATTCAACCCTCTATATTCTGTTTATGGGTGCGTTAGGAAACAAAAAGATAATAAATAAGTGTTTGTGATTAATATTAAGATATAGATGGAGAGTTGGATGCGAGAGATTTTTGAAAAATAAACAAATTTTATAAAATAATATGTTTTTAATGACAAATTTCTTTTAATTCATGTCGTTTGTGAGACTTGAATCCATGTGTTTTAGACTATGTGGTGTGGAGCGGCTTGGATTGGAGGCATTGGTGGACACGTTGCAAGTGTGGCTCCACCAATCCACCCAAAAAAGTAGGGTGTGGAAGGGGCGTGGCCGCCAGGCCGTGCCTTTTTTTTTAATTTATATTTGAGTAACTACAAACGGTCATTAACACCCAACCAACCATTGTCAGATATGTCATCCCAGGTCAGCGCCTCACGCCAAACGAGCAACGCCCACCAAAACACCAATACGGGGTGATGTACCCAACATTAAGGGGCCAAAACGCCCACACCAAAACACCCACACACCAGTCTTATAGTTAAGTTAACATGAGGATGATGATTTTAATGAGAATACTCTTACAAGGGCATTTAAATCTAAAATCTAGACCCTTAAACTTGAAAGACGCCAAAAATAATTTGTATTGATGGGAAATCTCTTTCAAAGCATGTTCACATCATTTTTATATATTCTTGATTATAATTATTGGACAACGTGTATGACTTATAACTACAAAAATAAATTTTGTATAAAAGTATTTAGATGTGTATAATATATATAACTTATAACGCCATTTTTTATAAATGCCGGCTATGTAACTAGGAACCATATTATAGGCTTGTGAACTATGAAGGAACCTTCTTTTCTTAATTGTCCTCATTTGCTGGATTGTTTCAGATTACTATGTAAACAAATGTAAAAATCAATGTCTATTTCGTTAATTTTTTTTGATTAATTTGCCTATTTCCATTATTTTATGATTCTTGGGCTATGTGTAACCATTTCATTTTTCTTAATTGTCGTATCACAATGTAACTTTTACTTTACTCATAAATCAGTAGACCGCTTTGGTTACTTTTTTTCAATATACCCTGTTTTGATTTCACTATTCACCACTTATTAAAATGACGTTTAAATTAAATAAATTTAAAAGAATTTAAGCTGGATTGCCACTTGTTCCATTGGATGAGGGAATTAATTCTCATGACATCAAAAGTTTAGGTCTGCTACATTAACGCATCACACCCTCTCACCTTTCACGCTCTTTAAGGCCCCTTGGGGGCGGAGTTGTGGCTGTGAAGAACGTTTAACAAATCTATGCATTGGTCGTTATACGATAACAAATAGTCTTATGCTAAAACCTTTTTAATGTAAAAAGGCATCAGAGTTCTGTTTCTAATGCCAAAATGGATTGATGCACCCCTGATAAACTCAATCTTTGATCGATATTAACTTATCTACACCCCATCATTATAAACAAGAGTGGTGATGTACACTATACAAAAAAAGTACTCAATCTTTGATCGATATTAACTTATCTACACCCCTTATAAACAAGAGTGGTGATGTACACTATACAAAAAAAGTAAGTATAGTGGGAAAGATAAAATTCTCAAAACAATATACATTTGGTGTATAAATCATTGGAACAAAAATGCATGTTTTTACCTTGAATACAAAACAATAGAGTCCACAAAGGGGCCCCAGAACATGAGAAGAAATGTGTTTTGTATGGACATGTATACATGTCCTATCAAGCAAGTGTACACATAATAATAAGAGCTATTAATTGCTGCCTTTGTACTTAGCACCCAAACTCACTACTCATGAATAGTGGCGTTTCATGGCTAAGTTTTGACACCTTTTACTTGGTCCTAGCTTTGTTTGGAAATCGGCTAAATACCCTTCTTTTTGTTTCAACATTCCCTTTTGATATCCCTCCTTCGATTCCACCAACTTTTACTATTCAACCATGTGCACTTCTACACGTCATCGAACTCTCATAAATATACATATGTTGCATGGCCATAGTTAAACGGTTGACACGTTTTAAAAGATTCTGTTTTGGTACATTTAGTACAATTTTACTTTTAATGGTTGAAAAGATACAAAATACTTTTGTTGGAAAATTATATTGAAAAGTGGGGTTTTCAATAATGAAGCCCAAATAATTGTGTATAGAAAACAACGATATATAATTAGTAACAAATAGGTTTGCGTTTCGCTTAACAACAACTTCACAATGAAAAAAAAAATCGATAAACTAGATAAGTGTATTAGTAAGATATTGATATTCAACATTGTTTATTTAAAAAAAAAAAATTGCTGTGAATAAATTTGATATTGATACATAAGACATGTCTACGAACAAACCTCGTTCGCCTCTAAAGAGAAAAGATGCTTAATAATCTCTTTACACATGTTTTACTTCACCTATGCACGCTCATGGAGGTGAAATTAACATTAATAAGCAAATTGGGTTTTACTCACATATCTACTATTCAATTTAATTGTGCATTATATGGTTATATCAGATGTTATTTGGTTTGTACCATATATCATTATTTCAATTTTCTTCCTTTATAGTAGTACTATAGTGAGTTTTCATTTTCTTTCTTAGAGTATGATAACCTTTACTTTTCTTTTCCTAAAGTATTAGTAAAATATAATATCAATCTGGTGGTTTATTTTGAAATTTAATGCACCCTATACTTTACACATTGAGTTTTAATAAACCCTATACTTTATAAATAAGAAAAAGATGTTCTAATCAAGGTTTAGTTGAATTTATTTTCAAGCAATTAACGCAGTTGACATTTTTTGTTATGATTTGCGAGTTTTCTTAGATGTGGCACTAAAACCAAGCTCTTTACCACACTATCGGTCAGAGTATACATACAAAATAATTCCTAGCAAGAAGAATATATGTTTCAGGTGCAATTTCATCATTGACAGTAACACAATCGGTTGTTATACTCTTGGACGCATGCATCGCAAGCGAAAAATCTGTTTTAAGATAAATGTGTTTATCACAACTAGTTAATTAACAAATTTATTCTATTTTCTTTATTTATTTTATATTATTTATCTGCACTAGTCTTATTGCATTTATTTTCATTTAATATTGTATTATTATGCAATAGTGATTGAGCTTGTTGTTGGAAAAATTTAGTGGAAATGTTTGGTCACTAATTTTGGATAATAAAAAAATATATTTATATATGAGTTGTATAGATAATTATTTATGAGTTTTTGTTTAATGATGTGAGAGCTTTACAAACGAATCAAACCATGTTGAAATCAGGGCTGAGATGAATAAATATCGATGCTCGAATTATATGACTTTTGTGACTCTAGAGAAACTTTATCTTTGTCATAAAAAACTTGTTATGATTTGACTCTTTCAAGAATCATTATGGAGTTTTGATATGTCTCATAACTATTATTAAGCACCACCACGTTGCGGCAGGGATGTAAAACCGTGCCAAGTAGTACTAAGTCGATATAGGACCCGTACGTTATGACGAACTTGTCAAACGGGAAAAAATAGACGACATAAAACCGTTGAACCACACACGCACGTTGCGTCGTGTTAACTCACAAATTTAGAACGAAACGTTGAACCACACACGCACTTTGCATCGTGTTAACTGGTAAAATTTAGAGCGAAACGTAAAACGAAAAATTTACGAAAGATGGAAAATACAAGGGACCAAAGTTGATAGTAAAAATTTAGCGTCGTGTTAACTGGTAAAATTTGTAAAACGAAAAATTTACGAAAATACAGGGACCAAAGTTGATAGAAAAAAGTTGTAAGATTAAATTGTAAAAGAAGAAAAGTTTTGGGTTAAAACTAAAAATTCAAATATCTTGGGTTAAAAGTAACTTATCAAATATTTTAGGACTAAAAGTACAAATATCAAAATATTTTTGAAAAAACCCCAAACATTTAGTATAACTTCTTTATGCATAGATATGTGCAAATTTATAGTGTTAGAAATTTTATCTAATTTGACATTTTTATGTCATGAATAAAATAAAGGTTTTATTTGCCTTATAAAGTTAGTTTAATTGTGTTTAAGTAAAGAAATTAAATATAGAATTTTGAGATGAGTATAGAACTGAGCTTATGACTCAATTTTTATACATGGAAAATTGTGAGTTAAAAGAGATTTGAAATAGAGAAGTGAAAAAGAGAGATACTAGAGAAATTATTTTTTCAAAAGGATTTATAGACTTTAGAGATGAGTAATTTTATAATTCTTGCACCATAACCAACTTCATATTTTTATATTTACACGTAAATTGAAAACACATTAAACCGATGTAACCTTGTGCGTGTGATACATATTGTTCTGATTGCTTGTACCTTCGGAGATAGACGTGTTTATCTAAAAAGAGGCACGAAGTCTGTTTTAAGGATCACGTGTCAAACACCTTCCTCAACCACAACCGTCAAAGACTATTTATTTCTTCTTGCAACGAGATACATGCAACAAAGGGGTGCGGTTGAAGTTCTCCAAGCCATGGCTTGAATAACTTTTGGTATATAAATTTGTACTTTATATTCTTTGCTCATTTAGTTTTGTAAACAGTATTGTACTAGTCATGTCCTATGAATAACGAATGATCGTTATTATATATTTTGATTATACTTTTAATAAATGTGACCACTTCTATATTGTAGGTTTTGGTATGCCAAGAGAGTTTATTTCAGTTATGTTGTGTAGTTCACATTTTTATTCTTCTTGTATAAATTAAGATTATCCGAGCAAAACCATATGCTCAACTAAGGGGGGTAGATTCTACGCAGAACACGGTTGTTGATGAGAACAAGAAGAATAATCATTCATTTTTTATAACTTTTTAGATGATTGAAGTTCAATGTTTATTTATTTGACTTGATAAAAAAATCAATAAATCTTGTTTAATTATATAACCTATGCATGTACAAATGTGTACGTTATATTACATGCACATAACATGCAAGTCTAATATATGTTTAAAAGATTAAAAAAACACATGAAGAAATTATTCAATGTTTTTATGTACATAATATGTACATTTTTATAAAAAGTATAATACTATAAAAAAAATTAAAACGCTCAAAATCCTAAGGACTCGTACATTGAATTTACTATTTGAAAAATAGTTCTAAATTGACAATAAAAGTATACGCAACAGTGATTAATATAAACCAAACATCCAAGTTAGATACAAGACCGTAAAGCTTAGGTCATAAAAATATAACCTAACGACGACATAATATGAGATGACAGTCTAGGGATGCGCATATGGTACTTGGTACCGGTACAGATACCGAATTTCCCGTACCGATTTTTTCCTGTAGCACTCGGTACCCAATATTTGGCGTTTTTCGGTATCGGTACGGTACGTCGGTACCAGTATTTTACCGAATTTTACCCTTAAGTACCGGTACCCTACCGTACTGAACATTTTCGTATCGAGCTCATCCCTATGCAAGTCTCTCGTATGATAGTCTCTGCAATTTCTAATGCTCTCGTCGGAGCTCATAGCTATCCAAACTTTATCTTGATGTGCATACGAAAGATCTGCTACATTGATTGAGTTATAGTTTATAAAACATTTCATAACATTAACAATATATTTTAATTTATCATGATATTATTTGTATAACATATTTAAATTTATCTTTTTTCTTTAGCGTTAAATTGACATTCATCCCTGAAAGATTCGTAGCCGCGGAGGTCGCTACCCTATATATGTAGCTTCAGAGGTCTCTGTTTATGCTTGCAGCCTGAAGGTAAGTGCCTATACTTGCACCCCTGAAGGTTTTGTTCCTTACCAGTCAAGTTCACGGCCATGGACTATGTGACAAGAATTGCCGCGCCAGAGGTAACTGCCTCGTAACATGAATCAAGTCTTTACAGGTATATCAGGTTATGTTTCAATTATACTATTCTTTTGTAAAATACTAACATTACTTAATTGAAAATGTTTCCTAATAGCATCATGGCTAGAAGCCAGAATTGATTAAATTAAATCATTTATTTCTACATCATTTACACTTTACTTGACCAAGTATGTACATCCTTTAAAACTATGTTTAACACTCATATATATGTGATACTATGTATTACTTCACTATATTTATATTATGAAGGATCCTGACACTTGGACGTTAAGTCAATTTATCTGGTCAAACGATATATACGAAATGGTCAACATTTCATGCGAGGTATATAAGCGAAATCGTTACACTTTTCACATGGGTTATAACATTTGGGATGCATAACATACATATATGTACATCATTCTTTTTAGTTGTTTAGTGGTTCTGAGTAGGTCAATGTTTAGTTGTTTAAGTATTTTACACATATGTACATCAATGTTCTTAGTTGTTTTTATGTGCAAGTATAGTGCAATATGTACATTGAAGAAGATGATTGTTTGGAATATGGTTTTGTAATGTACACATCGGCGGAACCAAAGGGGGTCCGGGGGGTCCGTTGACCCTCCGGCCAACCCTCCGGCGAACCATATTGTCGACTAATAATGAGTATTTGCTTTAACCTTACGTTAGTTTGACCCCCAAATTTCCACGATTAGCCTTTTATGGTTATGAAAAGAGAAGAAACGGAGATGAAATGGAGATGCTTTGGTTGTGCTTGGGTGTGGAGAAGATAAATTAAGACCATGGGGTATGGTGGGGCGGGAGTTTGGGGCATGGGTTGACATGTGGGCTGGGTGGGCTCTACTGGCAAGACCAAAAAATTGGGGGTATGGTGGGGTTTGGGTTTGGAGCGTGGCTTGGCCAAATTCCTTTTATTATTTTTTTTTTAATTAATGGATAATATAAGGTAGGGTGCACCCAATGTCCACCCGCCAGCTTAGATGGGTAGCCCGCCCAACGTCCGGGCTGAAACCCCCGCCCAAAAGGGCCTCGCCCAAACCCAAACCCACTCGAGATGGTCACATGGACGTTTCCCCCCAACCCACGCCCAAACCCCACCCCATACCCCATAGCCTAAAGACCGGTGTATGTAAAAAGGGAAGGGAAGACGACAAATGGAGTACCTGTTTTCATCCTAACCCTTAGTGTTTCAATATTGTTTCAAATAGGCCTTTAGTGTTTTAACACTTCGTCATGATAGAACTAAAATTTAATATTTTAAATGACTGTATAGCTTTTATATTTTACTGAACTACATAAATATATAGTAATATTTAAAAAATTAACTGTGATATCTAATCAATAAGTATTTTTACTAATTATTAAGAAATTTACTTCTAGTAAATTAGTGAAATTTATAAAATTATTTTCTTCTCGTATCTTTTCTATATTAACTATCATATATTTTTATTAACTTTTATCAACTTCATCACTTTTTTTTGTTTTATTTGTACTCTTTTCAATAAATACTTTTATAAATTCTAAAAATAAATTAGTTTGCAAGGGTTTCAAAATATTGGAACCTTAAAAGTTATAATTCCCTACATTAATACATCAATATTTTTTTAACGACAACTAACACACCCATTAATTTCCCTTCTAATTATAACAAAAAGAGACTTGAACAATTGACCTCTAGCGAAGGGGCACCAATTTACACATGAAGATAGCATTAAGTAAAATGCACTTTGGTTTTTGCTCTTTCATGTATACTTGTTAAAAAACATGTGTTATGCTTTATACCAAGAAACGTAAGGGTAACAAAACTATTGTGACCCCCCAACAAAAATGTTCTGGTTCCGCCACTGAATGTACATATATGCAAATATGTGTTTTAAGGGTGGGATTCGGCTAGAAAGTCTATTTTTCCTACAAAGTGTACAAAGTCATAAAACACCACAATTTCAGTCATAAAACACATTCAAAACTCATTAATAACAAAATGAAGATCACCAAAACACAATATCCAAACCCTAACAGTCCATGAAAACTTCAAACACACTATCTTAGAACTATGAATATAAAACACAACATGATAATCAACATAAAATACACTAATGTTAGTCATTCGATAATCAAAGCCTTATCATCCAAAACATAACACAAAACCCACACATATGGCGTTTTAATAATCTTCACATTGTTATTCGTGGGTTTTGAGTGTGTTTTATGGTTGATATTATGGTGTTTTATGACTTTTTACACTTTCTAGGAAAAATGGACTTTGTAGTCAACTCCCATCCTGTGTTTTAAATTGTAAAATAAGTATAATATATATATACACATTTCAAAAAAAAAAAGATTGTTTTGAAATAGTTTAATAATGTACATATATGTACATACGTGTTCTAAACAATGTTTGATAATCTACATACATGTCAATGTTTGTATGATCGAGAACCTCCAGACAACACCTTTAGTATGTTCTTTGAAATTAACAAATTATCTAACTGGGGATAAAAAGTTAATACTCTATTATTATGATCTTTTAATAATGTTTAAATTGCATGTCTTTAATACATTGCATTGTGTTTTAAATTGTTATGTTTGGTGTTTTTCTTGCCAAAACAACCAAAACATCATGGCTAAGTTCAAATCATGATGCCTACATCTTAATTCCTATGCCTTCTCACACTTCTCACGAAAATGGTCCTTTTTACAGGAACCTCGCCCTTCTAATTGATCTGTTCGGTTTATAGTGATGTCATCCTACATATAATATTAATTTATTAATAAATATAGAAAATCAATCGCTTAATAATTGAATTGGTCGATAATAGTTTCGTATAGAATAGGAATTAGAGGATTAAGAGAAGGTTCGATCGAATGAAGCAGAGAAATACAAATGGGAATCGAGACACAATTCTTTGATTTAGACCAAAACAATTAGAAAAGCGTCATTTGTTATTTGATTTGTTATTTGTAACCTCCCCTTTCATGCTTGGTATTTGGATGATGGGACGATTATAGGTAATGCAGCGGAAATAGCTAAAGCCTTGGACATCATCAACATAGAGGGACCATCCCTAGGGCTCCATCTTAATATTAAGAAAACGGAAGTTTACTGGACATCGTGCGACGGTCTCAAGGTTCAGGACGACCTTTTCCAGAGAGGGATAGGTAGACCTGAGAGGGGGGTTAAGCTCCTTGGGGGGCGGTTAGTCGAGATTCTAGTTTTATCGCGGAATTAGCAGGGTGGCGGGCATCGACAGCGGTTGACCTAGTGAAACTCTTGCCCTGCCTCCAGGACCCCCAGTGCGAGATTCTTCTTTTTCTTTTAAGGTCATACATGGGGGTAGCTAAGTGTAACAACAACCAAATAATCTCACACGCCATCTTGGCGGGGGTTCGCGGGGAGCGCCCCTGAGAAGCAGGGTCCTAGGGGTGGCAGCCCCTAGCAGGGTCCAAGGGGCAGAGCCCCTGGCTGGGGTTGAGAAATTTAAGAAAAATGCTTCAGAAATTTAAATCCGGAATAAAAATACAAATAAAAACAAATAATATGGGCCGCTCGCGGGCCGCGACGGGACTTCCCCTAGGCCTTGCGGGCCGCGACCCGGAGATGAACGGGGACACCACAATGTGCCACGTGGCACGACACCCGGCTGACCTACATGTTGACTGGCCAAAGCTAGGCCCTAGCCTAGCCCTCTCGCGAGCCGCGAGAGAGACAAAGAAATGGCTCGCGGGGCGCGAGCGACCTAGGTTTCAGCCTATAAAAGGAGGCCTCTGGCCTCAGTTTCGTTTGTTCAATTCTTTTCATTCTCTCAGTCCCTGTAATAACTAAACGTTGCTCGATATAATACCCCTAAATAGCAAAGCTCTGCTACGTTGTAAGTGTAACATCCGTCAAAAACGGATTTACCAAACCCGCTCCGTTTATCAACCGAACAGTCAGTCAAATTTTTCGTTGCGAATTAAATGCCCAAAATAATTTTAAACGATCCGTAATCAATTATTATGCGGGGATATATATTTAGTTTTTGAAAAACTGATAAAAATAACAAAATAAAAATGTTTTACCCATGCCGGATTTCGAACTCGGGTCTGTATCCGGTTCAACCAAACAAACTATCACTCAACCAAACAACCGCTCCGCCACTTTGTTTTTCTGTTAACACAAGGAAACACTTAATTCAAATATCAAGTTTCAAAGTTAAAATCAGTAAATTGCGCCCAAATTAGCAGTCGTCGGAAATCCCGACGACTTCGCCGTTTAATTAAGTTTCCGCTCAAGATAAACCGTAGAATTTACTCCTACAACGGTTATAACCGACGTCTGAACCGCGACATCAGCCATAACCGCCGGAGAACGGTTGACTTCGAATATAGACCGAATTCAGACCCCATTCATCTCGTTACTACCCTATAAATACACCCACAACTCGCCAGAAACCTTACACACTCAAATCGCACCTTTTCTCGGCGAAAACTCACTCGCCGGAACTATCTTATACTTCGCCGGAAAACCGTATCCGTAATCTCTGAGCTTTACTGAACCCCCTAAACCTTTACCGAAGTCACCCACACCCTTTGTAAGCCTTCGGAGGACTCTCTGCTGCAAGATACTGTCGCCGGAAAAAGATTGCTGTCGCCGGAGTTCTGCCGGAAAACAGAGTAAAACCAGTTGGTACTTTTCACGTCTAATTCCTTTCCTTTTTACTTTTATCTCGTCTGTAATTGATCGTTAAATGCTAAAAGAACATGAATCAACCTTTCGAACCAGTCAGTCGTCACTTCCGGTTAAAAACAGCGAAGAAGACGACATTTCGGTAACGGTTAAGTATAATTAAAATCAAGTTATTTACCGGGTTAGACACACAGTCCAGCGGTGGACTGTGTGCACATTTAACGCTAAGGTCACGAGTTCGATTCCGGTTTCACACACGCCGCCTTGAGAAAAATTCTTTTTTCAGCAAACTGAACCGGAGTCGCCTTGAGTATATGTTAAGTATATTGATAACCGAGTTTATAACCAAGTGGGACACACAGTCCAGTGGTGGAGTGTGTGTCCGCTAACCCACAGGTCCCGGGTTCGAGACCTGTGGAGCGCACCGGTTTGTGAATTAATTCGTTTTTAAAAATAAAAGGATTTCTGTTTAACTCTAATTAATATATATATATAATTAAAATCGGATATATAACGGGTTAGACACGTAGCTCAGTTGGTAGAGCTGCGTGCACGCGTACGGGAGGTCTCGGGTTCGAGCCTCACCCGGCGCACAACAATATGCCTTCGAACCGGTCAACGCTAGTCAAAGTCAACGGTCAACGTCAACTGTAGCAAAAATAAAATATTTTTTTTATTATTTTTATTTAATTATTTTAATTAAAAATCAATTATAAATACTTAAACATAACATTTTTAAGGTTAGAAAATAGCCTCAAACTCACAAAAATACACCCAACAAACCTACTAAAATAGATTAATAAAACCCGTTTACTTACCAAACCATAATGTGATTTATCTAGGTTAATTTCACTCGTGGTTAACACCACTTCGCGTGCAATCAACGTCATCAACCGAACGCACCCAATGTGAGTGAATTCTAACAAACTCCCCTTTTTTATTCATGTTTTGGGGTGTATCATGTGTCGTTTAAACTAATTCTCTTATGCAAATTTGTGCTATACCATTATATGAACTAAACTAGAATGTAACTATTATTGGTTGTGATGTATTCATATTGTCAATGTTGTATACAAATTATTTAGGCCCATCAGTTCCTCGTGGGAGACGAGAACAACGCGTGCCTTAAAACTCATACATTAGGCCCATCAGTTCGTAAGAACAACGCGTGCCTCAAAACTCATTCATTAGGCCCATCAGTTCCTCGTGGGAGACGAGAACAACGCGTGCCTCAAAACTCATACATTAGGCCCATCAGTTCGTAAGAACAACGCGTGCCTCAAAACTCATTCATTAGGCCCATCAGTTCCTCGTGGGAGACGAGTCGAACAACGCGTGCCTCAAAACAATTATTTGGTGTTGTGTGTTCAATATTCGATTATTATGTTTGTGTGAATAAATTTACATCTACATTTACTCATATATGGTATGCACCTTATTTATAATCAATTGGATAAACTTGTTCAAATGTTTTCCATAGGATTCACTCGCCAACATTATGTTGATCCAAAAACCTTTTTACACATGATACAGGTGAACAGGTTGAAGCAAGGAAAACATAGGATATGCCTTAGAAGAGAACCAAGAAGCTTAGATTGATAGTTAGAACACGTTGTATCATTTATTGTAAATTTCCATTAAATTGTATTAATGAATATGAAACATATAATAAATGTCATGAGCTTTGATGATAACCCAATTATGCCCCGATCACCTTTTCCGCTGCGGGTCGGGGTGTGACAGTAAGTACGGTAACCCCTGTTCATTGATTTGTCACTCTGCCCGGTTGACATAGGACCCAACGGTGTATGTCGAGGCTCTGTCAGACCAAGTCGTTGGAGTTTTGTCCCGTGATGTATGGCTAAAAGTGACTTATCCTACCCAGTTGACATAGGACCCAACGTGTCTGTCAGACTAAGTCGTTGGAGTTCTGTCCCGCGAGTATGGATTAATGTGACTTGGGTTATTTTACTAACACGCGTGCATTGTGTGTTTTTAATAGATAACAATCAGGAACAGTTGCCAGAAAACCAGTAGGATTACCAAAGATACCATTGTCAGTCATTTCCCTTTTTCTCACAGTTTGTGAGTCATTCTCTTTTTCTACTGAATTGTTTTACAAAACCTTAAATGTTTTAATTATACCTAACAGTGATTGAGTCTTTACATTCTACCAATGCTGCCGGTATGTGGGGTTTTGTATACACTACTGAATATAGCGTTGCTATTGGACGACGAGTTAGCCAATAGTAATATGACCACAGTCAACATGACAAATACTGAATGAGTACTTGGGTAGAAGTAAACATTGTAATCGCTCTTAATACTGTGAAGTATAATTGTGTCATTGTGTAAAATGGAATATACTCGCCAGTATTTCTTGCTGATAAAAAATGTTTTTAAAACGCGTTTCAGGTAACTTAATGTGAAGCTATAGGAAGCCAGCTATGGAGCACTGAAGGCTTAAAGAAAGTGGCTATAAAAGTTACCTACATAAAAGTTTATGTTTTCATAATTTGGGGTTTACCCTTCTACGAATGTATTGTAATGGAAACATGGGTTTCATCCCTTTTGTCACTTATAAAAGTTGGTGTTTTGAAACTTTGATAATATTTCCTAACTACGATTCTGATGTTTAACTTCAGCTGCCAAATTAATAAACACCGGTACCACTTGACTGGTTCACGGCTCCCGCTCCCAGGGTGGGGTCGGGGGTTGTGACACTAAGTACCGTTTGGGCTGCGGACTTGTCAACCCCACTTGATGGCAAATGCGGCATCATGTTTTGACGATGGCCTCCGAGAGGCTATCGAAGACATTGTTGTTTGCGGGGGTCCTACTTCGAGGACCTCCAGTGGCGTTTGGCATCGTTGCCGATGCATATGGGTGGTTTGGGCCTCCTCTCAGCCCGGGATGTTGGAGTTTATGCTTTTGTGGCGTCTAGAGCTCAGTCATGTGTATTGCAAGACCATATCCTTCGTAACAGTGGGGTTGCTGAGCTTGATGTAGACTACCAGCAGGCCCTTGAGCACTTACGTGCCTCTCTTCCAGACTTTGATATTGGCGGTTTTTCTAATATGGACACCGCCCCCTTAAATCCACAAAAAACTTTGGCGAATGCCCTATTTGGAAAAATCGCTCAGAGTCTGGGAGAAGCGTTTGATTTGTCTCCCCGCCAGAAGGCGGTGATTGAGTGCTTGAAAGGCCCCCATGCGCAGGACTTTTTGACTGTTATCCCGATCGAGGGGCTGGGGCAATGCATGTCGGCGGTTGAGTACATGGCTATCCTCAAATACCAACTGATGATCCCTATGTATCCAGAAGACGAAACCTGCCCAATCTGTCGTAAAGCCTGCTTGGATAAATACGGGGAGCATTCTGTTCATTGTAAGGAGCTCCCTAGTTTCAAATATCGACATGACTGGGTGAGGGATGTTTTGGGGGACATCTTGAGGAGAACAAAGATTTCTGGCAAGAAGGAGGCCCCTGTGAATTTCCTTACAGATCCTATGGAAGGGAGATCTATGTTGAGACCAGCGGATCTGCTCGTCTTTGGCTGGGCAGGAGGGAAACATGCTTGTGTGGATCTCACAGGAGTCTCCCCCTTACTTGGTTTAAGGGAAAGTGGGTTTATAGCAGGAAAGCTATAAGGAAAGCGGAATCAAAAAAGGTGGATAAACACGCTAAAGCCTATGCTGATAATCAACATGCATTTGTCCCTTTCGCCTTTGACACCTTTGGCTCCCTAGCTCCAGAAGCTATCCGTTTGTTGACTAGGGTCCATAAGGTTGTTTGCTCTTCAAAGGGGGGGGCGGGGGGGGGGGGGGGGGAGGGTTTGTCTTTAATATGCTAGGGTTTGCTATTCAGAAAGGGGTAGCGGCGCAACTTGTTGCTCGCTTGCATACGATTTTGATATAACTCAGCCAGTTTTTATATTAATGAATTTTAATCAATATTATTATACAAAAAATTTACAGCTTAACCTCAGTGAACGAATTATCAAAACTTTTAAGGGATGTGGCTCACATGTATAATTTGGTCGCCCATACATGTGCACGGTTTGATACGCCCTCGAAAATAGTTCGGGAGCAACCCGACACCTGGAATAAAGAAAAGCAACTAAGGTGTAGATAATGGTAGTAAATATAATGGTAAGTTGTTCTTTGTGGAGATGCACTGAAAAATAAACTTCTTATGCTATATATCTTAAAATTACAAAAAAAAGGTGAAAGTCCACGTCAATGTTGGGTTTCTTTTATTTTTATTTTTTTAATTTGAATTCTTAGATAAGATTTTTGGGTGATGTACATGTCACTTTCTGAATAAGTTTTTTGGTGGTTCTCTAAATCTTTAATTGGATAATTTCAAATAAACTAATGACATATATGTAAGCTACATCGTAAACGTATACTCAAAATCTTTAATTGGATAAATTCAAATAAACTAATGACATGATGTAAGCTATATCTTGAAAGCATACTCGAAATAAGATCTAAAAGCATCCATAACGATATAACGATGAACTGGTTCAAAATCCAGACTTAACTAATTAGCATCTTACATCATTCCAAATCACCCACATTACAAATCCATCTTTTTCCTCTAACACTAAACTACTACAAACATCCACCTCCCCACCTACTTTTACTTTTATTTAAACTATTTATAATCTATACAATCTATTTACAAATATCCACCTCACCACCTACTTTTACTTTTAGAGTTAATTACTGTTTTCGTCCCTGTGGTTTGTCAAAAATCGCTATTTCAGTTCATTAGTTTAAAATTTGCGATTTCAGTCCCTGGTTTCAATTTCGTAACCATTTCAGTTCCTATGGTTTCACTTTCGTAACCGCTTCAATCCAATAAGTACAGGGACTGAAATGGTTGCGAGGTGGACTGAAATGGTTACGAAAATGAAACCTCAGGGACTGAAAAATCGCAATTTTTAAACTAATGTACTGAAATAGTGATTTTTGACAAACCACAGGGACGAAAACAGTAATTAACTCTTTACTTTTATTTAAACTATTTATAATCTATATAATCTATTTAGTTAATGATATTAGTTAGTTTTTTTAATATTAAAAAATATGAAAAAACAAAATAAAAACTAGATAATCCATTAAATAGAAAAAATAAACAAATTACCACAACTTAAATAAAAGAACACACTTAAAACATAAAAATAAAAACATACAGACAATAAAAATAAAACAAACTTAAACCTAAAAATAAAAACATACTAATAATAATATAAATAAAACGAACTTAAATCTAAAGTTAAAAACACACTAATTACCATCCATATTTTTCTTAATTTTCTAAAAAACTTGTTCTTGAATTTGAATTCGAACCGGGTCCATGCCTAAACGGTCCATAAAGAGGAGGGTGTATTCTTGATTCCTAAGAAATTGGTCGAGTCAATCCTTAAGATCATCTATCATTTCCTCTTTTTTCCCGTGTATTGTTGCATTTGAAGCTTGAGCGGGTGGTCTTCTTCAAGAAGCAACGTCTCCTTTTTTTAATCCCCCCTCGACTTTGCTCGAGCCTCTTTAGCCTTCTTTTGTCTCATTGGACGAGACAACTCTTCAAAGTCGTTTGGGTGTCATTATCATTGAGATTGAAATTGAACTTCCGAATCATGGACCGGATTTCATTGTCCTTTTTGACATTATTGGCAGTGGTGAATGCCATTTCGATTCATTTTTCACGATATGAAAAACATCCTTGTAGTTGAAACGTATATTTTGTTCGACTTCATACTCGGTTTTGGCCCGGTTCATGACTGGCTCATCGGAGTAACTGCTATGTTGATGTAACTCTTCGTAGCTTTGTACTTTTCTTATTTAGAAAGTTGTATTCACATTTCTATTTTTAGAAATCTTGTATTGTATTCTATATTCAATCCTTGTAATTCTGAGACTTTGATCAATGGAAAACGTATTTTGTATCAATCTATTTTTATCATACTTACACAATATGTAACCAATCACAAATACGCACTTTTTACACAAACCCGAACCATAATTTAAGTTTATATACGCTTGGTGTGTGATCATATGTGTTTTAGACTTACACAAACTTGCATACACCTTAGATACCCAAAAACATGCTTAATTATGGATTTCTAGCTGTAAAAACCAATAAAATCAACTACATGGGCTAAAATGAACGATTTGCAAACTTTGGAAAACAGTGCTTCTTCGTGCCACGCGACGAAGCACTAGTGCATTGTCGCGTGGCGTGACGATACACGTTTTTCAGCCAGATATTTTAAATTCGCGAATTAAGTTCGGTTTTCACTTTCCAACACTCTAACACCCAACTAACCTCATTAAACCCCAAACCCTAATACTCACTTATAAATTCCTTCTTCCTAAACACTTTATACTCTCTTAAATCACTCCCAAAGCCTCCCAAATCTCCAAAATTACCAAGTGTTGGCAGATTGCATCAAGGTTCAAAACAGTGAGTTTTGAACACTTTTTCTTTTCTTTTCTTCCTGTCTTCTTCTTTCAATCTACTTGGACAACCTCTAGGAGTGTTTTTACAAGTTTACCATGGTAAACTAAGTTGAAACATCACCATTTTTGAGGTCCAAAGCCGGATTTAAATTTTGTTTTTAAAACTTTTATCGCTTACAACTTTTAATTATCTTTCTTGTATGAACATGAACTCAACCATGTTCCCAACTAACTTGCATATTAATGGACTTGAGTCGGGGCTTCATTTCATAAAGATTCAGGTGCAAACACCTCCAATCTAATCGACCTAAGTCAACAAGTACACTTACTAGTAACAAAGTGTCCAAACTACACCAACTCTCCGAACATTTTCCATGATTGGAATGCACTAGTCTAGTTTGAGTTTCACTTGGTTACTTGATGATTTAGATGAATATCTAACTAAATACTTTCCAAGAATCAAAGTAAGTTAACCCCGCCTCGCCTCCAACATTTGCCATGATGGGTATAACACGCCCGGGTTATCCTTATTTGGCTACTTAGAAATCTAGTAACTTATTAATTTGTATTTTTATGTTTCATAACCATCCGAATCATCCTCGTGATGATTTATGTATTGGTAACATTAGGGTTAATGGATTCATCCAACCCATGCATGACCATACTTGACTATCCTAACATTTGGACTACTAACATTTCTATATATATACACACTCACACACACATATCTATAAATTAACCAAACCTAAGGCACTAGCAATCCTTGGTTTGATGTCAAGAATAATATGGTTAAAATATATTGGATTTAACTGTTCATAATTTGGACTTTCAATAGGCGAACTTGTGCTTATGAAAAACACCAAATCATGGTGTCCAAATTTGGGTATTTCGTCAAGATAAGTTTTATGTATTTTCCTACTAAGTAATCATCTTGCATTTTGCATTCCGAATCTAAACTCTGTCAAACTGATCCGTCTCATTTATTTTTGTAGGATAATTCGGTGGTCTCTCTCAAAGCTCAGACATATCAACTCACGTACACGGGATTTACTACGCAAACCGTGAGTATACTCGATCCCATTTTCCCTATTTACACACTTTGGGTGCAACATGTACATTATACTACAAATCACATATTCACGATCAAACTTGTTTATATACACCTCTATCCGTTAAAACATGATACTTGTTATATTCTTGCTGTTACATGCTATATTATACTTGTGTTCTATATGCTTATTACCTCTGCAAGTCTACCTTAACAATTATAGCGCTATAGGATTAATGCACCACCCGTATTCTTGTGGTATTGTTAAGTAAATTATTTTACGGCCTTGACGTTTCGACGACAAGGATATGCACAATTGTGGTATACATTGGTTTGACTTATAGTTAACACATGCTAGTATGTTAATAAACAATCTATGTAATTACCATGTTGGATATGAGACAACTTTTAGACATGATTATGCCATGTATTCAAACTTGTATACTCGCAACTTTTGTTGATTTTATTTTAATACGTGTTGCAGGAAACTAGTTGATGACGATTGAAGAACAATATTTAGGATGGACTAGAAACACACCTAAACTTTAATTCATGTCTTCATTTATGTTGTTATGTTATTTGCAATATGTAGTACTTTCATTTCCAAAAACAACGTATTTCTCGTTGGTATAACTGAAATTTAAATTACTTAATTATTGTCACAATTAGCAAGTTATAATTTATCGAGCAATCATGTTTTCGTTTCAGTCCGATGTTTCTGCCATCGGTTGGGGTGTGACAGTTGAAAGTTTAAATTAAAGCTAAAATGGCTTGATATTTTTTTAAAAATTACTAAATTTTGTTTATTTAAAAAACTAGTCGTTTTATGTCTAAATTTTGAAAAACTAATTATTATTATTATTTTTTAAAAATTGTTATTGTTCCAAAAGCATGCGGCGGAACTCAGTCAACCACAAACCAAACTAGTCCGTTGCAGCAGAACGGGTTCCGTTTGAATTGCCCTGTCATCGAGCTCCAACATTTTGGTCCGTTTTCTTGCTCGTCCAAAAAGCAAACAACACGCACCAAATGGTGTATTGCGGATGCTCTTAGATCATCCAATGTTACAACTCTTAGTGGGACAATCATGTCTGACATGGGAAAACCTTCAATGGTAACTCTCTAAATTACCACTTCTCTGTGTGAGTAGTGCTCCGTGACTACTGAGCATACTTCTGGATTGTAGTTACTAATAATAATAATAATAATGCTTATTGATGTAGTATAGTTAAATGTACACTTGCAAACAATAGCATAATCATATATTTTTTATTATATTTATCCTCATATAGGCAACATTCTAGTTATAAGATATCTCTTCTCTATTTAAAAGTTAGGGTTAAAATCCTACCTAAACGGTGTAAACATAAGTGGTTAAGAGGTGTACATTTGAAATAAAATACTTTTTTTATAACATTAAATTAAACTTTGAAAAGAAATATGAAATCACTTTTTTGTATTCAAGAATTTCCAATTGAATGTTTTTTTATCCAAAGATCGTTTGACTTCCTAAATGGCAACCAAATATACATATAAATGATTTTTTTTATTAATCTAGTTGATCAACTCTATCCCTATTTAACCATAGGTATCCAGTGGCGAAGCTTGAGATTTCCGACCGTGAGGTCGAAAACGTATGTACCTATAAAAATTATAAAATCGGGGTCGAAAACGTATATACCTAAAAAAATATATACGAAAACTACATACCAGACACTACTGAACGAAAAGTTCGGAGCCCTGTAGGTATCCATTAACTTTATCTAGCACCAAGAATCAGGTTTAAACCATAACCAAATTTAAATCTGTACAAGTGATCAATTTCGCAATAAAGATAACGTTTATAAAATAACCATTAAATAACAAACAACTGAACACAAACTTATTAAAATTGGTACATTTATTTTAGAATGGTTTCAAAATAAAAGTTACAGTAACCTTTAAGTCATGAGTCTTAACTTTTGTTCGAATGTGTCTGCTCATCCTACTTTGCTAAGTCATTGCCATAACTATTGACGTGAGGACAACAACAATTGCAGGTAGTAGTTCAACTGAAAAAAAAAAATCTTAATCTTATTATCAAATTTTGTTACTATTTTAGTTACGAATATATAGTACGAGTTACCACAACCAATAGAGTTGGCATTGCTAGGAGTAGGCGGAGGAGGAGGTGGCGGCGACCTTGATGGAGGTGATACTAGACCAATACTAAGATGGTTGCAATCTGCTCTAAAAAAGCCTAAAAAAACAAAATTAGTCAATCTTGAAACTTTACCATAAGCTACTTGTAATATGTTTACATCATAAGCTACTTGTAATATGTTTACATCTCTTGACGCATATAAAGGAAGAATTGTTGTTCAAGTTATCCGCATCTTCGTGACATCGACAATAGTGTCTATTTTCATCGGCCACGCAGTCCCCGTCGCCACACCAAACCAAGTTACAAACTATAAAAAATGTGATCACATTATTAAGTAGTTAAATGAAGCTAATAAATTATCAGAAAAGCTCTTATATGATATATATCAAATCGGTAAGAATTGAAAGATTACTTCCACTTACAAAGTTCTTGGATTCTAAAATTTAGGAGACTGAGGTTCTTAATTCTTATGTGTAAATTGTAATTAGCTTGCACTTAAGTTTATAGAGAACTTAAAAAATAACAAAATAAATTATAAAATAGTAATTTAATAAGTATTCGCATCCAAAGAATAATTAAGTTGTCAATTTTAATCCCCCCCCCCCCCCCCCCCCAACCAACCCAACCACCCAATTTAATAAGTATTCGCATCCAAAGAATAATTAAGTTGTCACTTTTATTCCCCCCCCCCCCCCCCCCCCACCACCCTTACCGACCTAAATCATTTTTTGAACGGCAATAAATCTCACATGTAAACCCACCCACTCTGCTTTGGGTTATATCCAAGGTCGATTCCTGCCCCCTAATGCGCGGGAACCGGATGGAATCTGCTGTAAACCCTCGTCCTCCCGTCAGGTTTGAACCCGGGACCCCCCCCCCCCGGATATCTTTTTTTTTAACGGAAAATAATCTCAATCTCACATGTAAACTCACTCTTTTCGGGCTACATGTCGACCTAGACCGCCATGAGACCGTGCTCCCTCCCTCCCCCCCTGGATCAGGTTCGAACGCAGGATTAAAGCCCCGATTCATCCTTCACCCAGATATCCGTTGAAAGTGGCCCAAGCGGAATCGAACCTGCGTCTCCACTAAGGAGGGCAGGCCAATTAACCACTGAACCAAATTCTTAGGACCCTTTAGTTACCGAATATCTAACTCCAAAATTGGCGTGGATGAATAAGGATTAATGTTTACCATTGGTGATGTTAAAGGGTGATCGTTGTGGAGGAGGCGATGGAGGAGCTCTTCCTCCACATGAGAAATCCATCGTACCTAAAACTTTTATAAGTGTTAGAAAATATATTATTATCGAGATTTTAGTGACACTTTTGAAAAATACTAACAATAACTTGTAGTTATGTTATACTTTTGTATGCATAGAGTAAACATTTAAACACTTTTGCGACTATATTTAAGTGACTCGCAACTTCAGGGCTTCTACTAAATAAAGGCTTAAACCACTAACAATTGGGGACGATGCATGACGGAAAGGGCATAGGAGCAACCATCATCGTCTTCCACCCACGATTGCACTCGCAATGATATGATAATCCGTTGTGATCCGCCACACACTGACCTTCTCCACAACCCAAAAGCTGGCATGCATCATCTGCTTAACGATCAAAAGTTGATTACATACCCAAATAATAGTATACTTGAATGTGAAATTAGTCTTGATTTACGTGCCTTGAAGAGAGTAGGAAAATAGCCAAAAGAAAACAAGAAGTTGAAGATGATATGGAGTGGTCGCCATTGTAGGTTGGATGTGGATTTTGTTAAAATGAGAGCTACGAGCCTTAACAGTGGATTTTGTTAAAATGAGAGCTACGAGCTTTAATAATCGAAGAATGTAATTGTGCATAATGACATTTATTAAAACCAAACTAATGGGGGAAACTAGAACATAAAGGTGGTGATTGGAAGCTTCTAACCTAAATACACCATAGAGATATTTAGGTGGTGATTGGAAGCTTCTAACCTAATTTGTGTATAGGCATTATGCCTAGTGGATATGCATATAATCGGCTGGTTCTGCTCGTGGCACGATGATACTTCAGTGATACGTCATTATATAAATTTGTCGTTAAAAAAAGATTATCATCTCTTTACAATAGTTATTGTTATTTAGTCATAATCTCCTAAGTGTTAGCTATCCAGAATATCATTACGTCAGTGATCCAAATTTGCGGTTCAAAGAAAAACTAAAAAAAAGAGATTAGCATCTCTTTACAATAGTTATTGTTATTTAGTCATAACTAGAATTAAGCTCCCCCGTGTTGTGGCGGGGGAGCAAAACTATGTCAAATAGCACTAATGCCACACCACCGTCAGTGACTATCAACACTGAGTTGATCTAGGACCTTCGCGTTGCAACAAACTTATCAAACGAAAAAAAAAACATAAAAACATTGAACCACACATGCACGTTGTGTCTTGTTAACTCGCATAATTTGAACGAAACAAAAAAAGGGATATTGGATTTAAATAATTTCAACTTTCACCAATTGGCCGATAACACCCCAACTTTCATTTTGTACCACACCACTCCCAACTTTCAACTTATTGGCCGATAACACTCCAAAACCAGTGCCACGTCACCTGCCAAGTCAGCATTTGGGAGTGATATTGGCCAATAAGTTGAAAGTTGGGAGTGGTGTGGTACAAATTGAAAGTTGTGAGTGTTATCGGCCAATTGGTGAAAGTTTTGATTATTTAAATCCAATATCCTAAAAAAAAGGTTGAACCACATACGCACGTCGCATAATTTGCACGAAACAAAAAAAAACGTTAAAACAAAACGTAAAACGAAAATTTGCGAAAGATGAAAAGTATAGGGGACCAAAGTTGAAGGTAAAAATGTTGTGAGGTTAAATTGAAAATAGTGAAAAGTTTGAGTGAAAAGTGATAAAGAAATTTATGTGGGTTAAATAGCAAAATTTGAAAAGCTTTTGGGTTAAAATTAAAAAATAAAAGTTTAAAAAAAAAAACCCGAAAGCAAGAGGTAGAACACACTATGCACAAGAATGTTACTTACTTATATAATTATATAATATCTAGTCTTAGCTATCCAACTTTCAAATATTATAGTTATATAATATCTACTCTTAGCTATCCAACTTTCAAAATATTATTACGATATGACAAGAAAAAAATTATTTTTTTTCCGTTTTCTTTCATTCTTCGTCAACGTAGCCGAATTACTTATTTTCAAATAACAGTAGCTACGAATAGGTTTGTACCCACAACCAAGTCGCTGTCTAGTCTCACCTATATCACTACTAAACAAATGAATAGTATTAACACCCCATCCTGTCAGAAATTTTTCTTAGAAAATGGTTACCAAGAAGAATCTCTCGTTGATAATCCATCGGTAAATTGGTCTAGGTAATTTGGTTACCGAGAGATTAACGATAGTACTGATAGTTATAAAAGCAACGGATTGCCGACACTTCTCCTCCACTAACCAATAAGTCTTCTAATTAGGTGGCTGGCACACTATTATTGATTGATTACCAATGTAATTTGAATATTACTGATGGTTATTCCCTCATTTAAATTAATTTCGGTAAAAGA
The DNA here is from genome assembly GCA_947069175.1 of Scalesia atractyloides. Lineage (NCBI taxonomy): Eukaryota > Viridiplantae > Streptophyta > Magnoliopsida > Asterales > Asteraceae > Scalesia > Scalesia atractyloides. Next base: position 12,768,743 of record CAMTDV010000017.1, read on the forward strand.
GTTTTATTTGGTCTTATTTATTGGGAAATAAAAATATAATTTATAAATTGTGAACCGTAAAACAAAATAAGGATGAAACTGTACAAAACGAACTGCAGTATATGTTTATGTATAGGGGGGTCTCAAGTACATCTTGAGTCTTCTCTTTCGGCGCCATCACTTGATCTATTTGTGCTTTAACTATTTGTATTATCATTTGTTAATCCTTTCACTACCTTCAAACAACCACCCCTATACCAGTACGGTAGTGGTCATTCCCTTGAAATGGGTCTCTTCTTCCGGATTCCGACACTCTACTCCCATTGCGGTGGGTAATCAACAACTTATTTGTCACCAAGTATGTTTTCTTACGTTTTTTTGTGGTTCAAGGTTTGGGTGTGGAGAAGCCTCATCCTCAAAGGATGGTCCTCCACATCACCACGCAAGAAGGATGTCCCTTCAAGGATGGATCAACAGTGTCGAGAATGGCCCTCCATCCTTTATTTTTATTTTTTTTTGTTTTTCAATAAAAATTCAATATTTTTTTAAACATTACATAACTTATAAAATAAAACATTAAATAATTTTAAAAAACGTTACATAACTTTAGAAAAACACTACATAACTTTAAAAAAAAAACTTAACTTAATAAATAATTGCTAAAAATTAAAAAAAACAAAAGAGTTCCAATTTTTGGAGATCTTTTATTTCATTTTACGCTAAATATGTCGGTCTTCTTCCGGATACATGTTGATATCGGTTGCCATTATCTTCCATTCCACTATTTCTGCCGCCTCTTGCATCAACCTTACCCGTTCGTATACTTCACGTTGCTTCACTTTTACCTTTTCGGTTGTGACCTCGGTGTATGCTTTGAAATGGGCCATCAACTCGTCCATTTTCGATGAGGCTTGTTTTTTTGCAGCCGCTGCCCTTTTGGTTTTGTCCCTTCATGTGGGACGTTTCTCCTCTCGAACTACATTCCCTTCTTCGTTATATTCAGACTCTTCGTTTATATTTATCTAACATCGTGCGTCTAAGGCCCCGACACTCTAACTTCCATTCTTCGAAGTTTTGGTCTGTTTAGCGGTTGCAACCTCGTTTGGAACCCCATTTCTTATTTTTCTTCATCACTTCCCATCTCCAGACATGTGGGAAAACCTATGCTCATCTTCGTATCTACATATCGCCTCTTTGAAAACACTTTCATCACTCCACCCACTTGGACGATTAGTATATAAATTGTTATAATACCCACAAAAAAGGTTGACGACATGATGCATCTTTCGTCACTTGGGAGAGACAGAATCGATATCTCGATACGGATCTTGTTCTATAATTGCAAGGAATTTTGCTAGTATTTCCTTCCAAAAACAATCGCTGGTTTGGTTGTTTCCTACATTTTAAAAATGTAATAAAATTTGTATATTAATTTTTAACAACATAATATTAAAAAGTTTAAAACAAAAATATATATATTTTTACATAACAACAATTGGGCATTTTGAGGTACTAATCCACACCTTAGCTAATGTCTCCTCCTCGATTTTTGACAAGGGTTGCGACTTCGGTTTCGAAGTTTGATCAATAGCTAGACGCGCGATTTGCTTTCTTTTTTTTCGTTTGGAGGTTTGGGGTTGCGTTTCCAGCACAAATTCTTCAACCTCATGTTCTACGGGTTGAGATGATCCTACCGCTGGCGCTGAAGGTGAAGGTTATGGTTGCGATTGAAATTGCGAGTTAAACGGGTTTCGCATAACATTTTGTTGTATCGATTGCATTTGTTTAGTTCATTTGAGTGAAAGCATCCCCGAAAAAGAAAACTACGATGCCGACAAACTCGGATCGATCGTTGGAGAGTAGCCGGGTAGTGAGAAAATGTTTGGGTTCGGGTTGTTTTGATTGTATGGATTCATGGCTAAAACTTTTATAAAATTTGATAAAATGTATAAAAAGGTGAGAGAGATTGGGTTGATTTTGTTTGAAATGGGATAAATGGTTATTATTTATAAAGAAAATAATTATATATATATATATATATATATATATATATATATATATATATATATATATATATATATAAAACTAGCCGTTATCAACGGCTATAAATCATTCAAAAAGGCCCGTCAAGGGCTCGACGTTTGCGACTGGACAAACGGGGGGTGCGCTAGCCTGTCGCCGCACGATGCCAACCCGGGGAAGAGCCCCATACCGTCTAGTCTAATGAAAAAATATAAAAATGTCAGTTGATAGAAATATTGTTTGATAGATAAAAGGTTGTTTTTTTAACTGGACAAAGTATGTCATAAATCGGAATAAAAAATTCATAAAGGAAAAAATTAGGCATGTACTATTTCACACCTCTATTTTCTTATTCTCACATTTCTATGTGTATACGGGTCGTATAACATTATACAGCTCGTATAGAATGTTGTTGCACAGAAATAAATGCGTTGAAATGTTTTATTTGCTTTATTTCTTTTACATGTGTACGGCCCGTATAACATTATACGACCCGTATACAATTGTATACGATCAATATAATGGTATACGGCCAGATGTATATTTTTGTGAGGTTTTGATCAATTTTTGGGTATTTTAACACCTGTATACGAGTCGTATAATGTTATACGACCCGTATATAATTGTTATTATTAATTTTTTTGGCGAAATCAAACAACCGTTTAAGTTTTAGTAATTGTTTAGATAACGTTTGCCGTATTATTTAGATATATCGGATTATGTTACTAGTTTGTAGTTAAACGTACTAATAATGTTAAATAATTTTCCACTTTATTAAACAAAATATATGAACATAATAAACAATACGATAACAATTATTAAACAAACAACATAAAATGTAAACATAAGATTAATATTTACAATGTTTTACATTTAAAACAACAAAAGATAAATATTTACAATGTTTCAAATGTAAAACAACAAAACCAAAATACAATAAGCAGCTACGGCTATGGTGGTGGTGGTAGTGCAGCGCTAGCTTGTGGAGGTAGGGGCGCACAAGAATGCAAAAAATAATCGCCTTGACCATCCACTGTACGTCCACCCGTACAACAGCTATATCCAACTCGACCTGAGCCAGTCAATCCTCCACCCCCACTGGAGGCATCACACACGGTCTCACGCTCCGTTTGATCGTACGAGCGATCACCATGTACATCCTCCACACCTACATGCGATTTGTCGACCGCAGGATGAACTGCTCGCTGTACCCTGCCCTCACCTACTTATCCTCCGCCTCCCTCACCCCCGTCATCCTCACCCTCACCATCACCCTCGCCTCCCCGCCCCTGGCCCGCCTCGCTTGGTAGTGGCTGCCTTGGGTACCACGCGGTTCGGCCCTCATCATACGACCGAATCACCTGGACTTTATCCGGTAGCACCTCATGAGCAATCCCCATCGCGCATGTTGTGGCCCTCCTTACCGGATCAACATGGTGTGTGATGGTCATATCAAGGGCCACCTGCGGGGACAAGAGGCGCGACCGTGTGGGAACCGGCACCCACTTCTTATTTTTCTTCATAACTTCTCATCCCTAAACGTGTGGGAAAACCAATGCTCATCTTTGTATCTACGCATCGCCTATTTGAAAACGCTTTCGACACTCCATCCACTTGGACGATTAGTATATAAATTGTTATAATACCCACAAAAATCGTAATAAAAAACCCATAAAGGAAAAAAACTAGGCATGAACTATTTTCACACCCCTATTTTCTTATTTTCACACCCCTATTTTCTTATTTTCACTCCCTGATCTTAATTGTAGTTGTAACAACTCTCCAAAACACCCCGAATTCAACCGAAACGTAAAACCGGACACGTAAATTGAGACGCAGCACGCCAAACGAGACAGGTCCACCTGGACAGTCCAGGCGCCACGCGCCAGAGACACCTGTCTCTGTCGCGACGCGCGTGAGGTGTCAAGGTGACGTGTCACCGTCTCGCGCCATCTGGCAACCCTATACTTGTGACCAGGCTGGCCTAGCCTAGCTAGGCACCTCAAGCGCCACGCGAGAGGGAATCCCGATCCCGCGCGACGCGCAGCGGAGGTCAAAATCGGGTATAAAAGGAGCAGCGTGGGACTGAGTTCTGTGCTCATTTGCGATCGAAAATATCGTTCGTATACTCTCTGAATCTCTGTTTCTTCGTGCAACACCCACCCTAAAACCCCTAAACCTGCAAAGCGCTGCCTGCTGTAAGTAACTTAACCCCGATCACTAATTCACTATCCTACCGAGATTAGGACTAACGCATGTCAAGGCCCTGCCTGACTACGTTCGTTGAAATCCTATCTCGTGTTGTATGGACACTCTACCCAATCGATCTAGAATCGCCAACGCATGTCTAGGCTCTGCCCGACTACGTTCGTTGGAGTTCTGTCGAGTGCTGTATGGTTAAAGTGACTTGGGTTAACTTACTAACACATGTGCATTGTATGTTTTAATAGAAATCCCAGGAAGTAATCAAGAACCATCACCAGGAACTCCGTAGGAATACTTAAAGTGTTCAAGGCCAGTACATTCTCTTTTTGTAAATCTTTTTGTGAGTCAAAATGTGTTACCAAAACCTCAAATGTTTAAATTATGCTTAACAGTGATTGAGTATATGTATTCTAGAATTACTGCCGGTATGTTGGGGTTTTGTATACGTTTCTAGCCTAAAGTCACGGGAATGTGACAGGAACCGTTACTGTTGGGTGACAGGGCCCAAAGTAATATGACCCACAAGTCAGGATTGACAGTACTGATTGAGTAATTGTGTAGATATAAACATTGTAAATGCGGATGCTCCTCAATAACTGTAAAGTATAATCACTTGTTTTGATAAAATTGAGATGGATTCGCCAGTATTTCTTGCTGATAAAATGTTTTTAAAACGCGTTTCAGGTAACTTAATGTGAAGCTAATAGAAGCCAGCTGGAGAGCACTGAAGGCTTAGAAAAGTGGCGTTAGCTAAAAAAAAGGAGTTTATGTTTTCCATAAATTAGGGTCTGTTGTAACATCCGTCAAAAAACGGATTTACCAAACCCGCTCCGTTTATTAACCGAACAATTAGTTAAAAATTTCGTTGCGAATTTAATGCCCAAAATAATTTTAAACGATACATAATTAATTATTATATTGGAATATATAATTTGTTTTTGAAAAATTGTTAAAAATAATGAAATAAAAATAAAATGGTTCTGCCGGGTTTCGAACCCGGGTCAGTCAGCCGGGTCAACAGACTTATCGCACACACACTCAACCACTGCGCCACTTGTATCTCTTGTTAAATATTGAAGACAATAAATTCATAACATGTTTTCCGAATTCGAAATCGGCGCGCCCAAATGCAGTCGTCGGAAATCCCGGAGATCTCGCGAGATTTGACGGTTACTTCAGTTATAACGTAAACATTTAAACACTGCATCGGTTATAACCGATGCCTGAGTTCGCGACACAAATTTATAACCGCCGGAAAACGTAATGACTTTGAATCAAGTCGGAAATTGGACCAAATTCATCGATGACATCCCTTATAAATACCCCCTCAAACCTCTGCAAGCTTTTTCGCTCAAAACCGCACCTTTACCCGACGTAATTCCATTCGCCGGAAAACTTCTGCACATCGCCGGAAAACCGAACCCTTCACTTCTGAGCCTTACTGACCCCCTGAGCTTATACCGAAGTCACCCACATACTTTTCAAGCTTTCTGAAGACTCTCTGCTGCAAGACACACGACGCCGGAATCTTTTGCTGTCGCCGGAGTTCTGCCGGAGAAACAGAGGAGTCCAGTCGGTATACCTTACGCTTAAATTTTTCATTCTTCTTACATATCTCATCTGTAATTAACCTCAGAACACTAAAGAACACGATTAAAACATCGAACCAGTCGGACTTCCGATTCTGGTTAAAATCAACGAAGAAGACGAAGTTTCTGTAGTGTTTAAGTTTATTATAAATCAAGATATAACTCGGGTTAGACACACAGTCCAGCGGTGGACTGTGTGCACATTAAACACGTAAACGTCCCGAGTTCGAATCTTGCCCCACGCATGCTTGCCTTAATAAAAATGTCTTTTTTTGTTAACCGAACCGGAGTCACCGCTGTACATGTTAAGTTTATTAATAACCGGAATAATAACCAAGTTAGACACACAGTCCAGTGGTGGACTGTGTGAATGTTTAATCACACATCACGAGTTCGAATCCGGACTACCGCACCGGTCCGGACAATTATCCTACGTTTTTAAATAAGGCGGAACTAAAATTTATTTAATTGTATATAAGTATAATAAAAATCAGGTTATATAACAAGTTAAACACACAGTCCAGCGGTGGACTGTGTGTTAACCTAAACCACAGGTCCCGGGTTCGAGACCTGTGGAGCGCACCGAGTCACAGATTAAATCTTTTTAGAAATAAGTTGATTTTCGGATTAATCTAATTACTATATAAATATAATTAAAAACAGAAATATTTCGGGTTAGACACGTAGCTCAGTTGGTAGAGCTGCGTGCACGCGTACGGGAGGTCTCGGGTTCGAGCCTCACTCAGCGCACACTTACACGCATATGAACCGGTCAAACAGTCAAGGTCAAAGGTCAACGGTCAAAAAAGTCAATTTTTTTATTATTTTTATTTATTTATTTTAATTAAAAACCAATTAAAAATACTTAAAAATAACATTTTTAAGGTTAGAAAATAGCCTTAAACTCACAAAAATACACTCAACAATCCTACTAAAATGGATTAATAAAATCCGTTTACTTACCGAACCATAATGCTATTTATCTAGGTTAATTTCACTCGTGGTTAAAACCACTTCGTGTGCATTCAACATCATCAACCAAACGCACCCACTGTGAGTGAATATTACAACTCCCCCTTTTTAATTACACGTTTTGGGGTGTGTCATGTGTCACAAAATAATTAACTCGTTTATTTAAACTTGTGCCATGCCATATCGTGATCTAAACTTAGATTGTTTATATTGTTGTGATTATGTATTTCATTTTGTCAACTTATATGAAATTCATTCATTAAGCCCATCAGTTCCTCGTGGGAGACGAGTTGAGCAACGCGTGCCTCAAAACCAATCCATTATTGTGCATGTGTGTATCATTGAGTTTATATTGTTTGTAGTTATGTCTTTCATATTATCATGTTTATGCAATTCATTCATTAGGCCCATCAGTTCCTCGTGAGAGACGAGTTGAGCAACGTGTGCCTCTAAACGATCCATTATTGTTCATGTGTGTATTGTTTAATATTAAATTGATTGATGAATAAGTTTACATCTATGTTTACTCATGTGTGGTTGTGCACTTTATTTCATAATCAATTAAATAAACTTGTTCAAATGTTTTCCATAGGATTCACTCGCCAACTTTTTGTTGATCCAAAAACCCTTTTACACATGATACAGGTGAACAGGATGAAGCAAGGAAAACATAGGAAATGCCTTAGAAGAAAACAATGAAGCCTAGATTGATATTTAGGACATGTTGTAATATTGATTGTAATTCTCCATTAAAGTGTATTAATGAATATGAAACGTATAATAAATGTCATGAGCTTTGATGATAACCCAATCATGCCCCGGTCACCTTTTCCGCTGCGGGTCGGGGTGTGACAGATTGGTATCAGAGCCATGACTATAGGGATATAGGATAGGTTATTAGACCCTTAGAGCCTATACTACAGTCTGCCTAAATTTTAATTGATTAGGTGGTTACATACAAACTTGTGATATTTATTTGTTTCATATTTGTTTATACTTACAGTCAAACATACATACTTATATACATATTCATTATACATATATCAATGTTCATATATTCAATACATCTTCATACTTTTGTTATTCAAAGATTTTGTTGCAATTTTCAAATCTCATCAAAGTAAGTTCTGCGACGGGCATGTAGTAACTGGAAGGGTACAAGTACCGGTAGTCGGAACGTCCTGTCTAGGTTGGCATTCGTATAAATCCAATATAATGGACCAGTTTGCCTACCTGGGGACTAACGATGAGAGTACGAAGGACCTATTAGGCCAAAGCATGTCACACCAAACGTCGTTCGAACTAACCCACTTTGAGGTGTCACCATGTCTACACCTGGACACATTCCGAATATCACACGTTGTATACATATTTCTCGATTTTCTCCGGGTTTTAGTGTACGCAACCAGGCTAACACATGCGAACCATATGAAAAACCCGGTATTCATGGGGGCCCACATGATTACGAAGGTGAAGTATGGCGGCATGTAGGGCCTAATGGCGAGCAAAGCCCAAGACATCCTATGGATGTAGTAGATTTATTTTTCTATAATTATTTTATGAATGTTCATTCCAAAATACGGCCCATGAACCCAAAAACATCCAACTCATACTCGTGATGCGTATTCCTTGTAGATGTCTTCTAACCACGCCCGTAGGAAGATGAGAGCAGGAAAAGCCCGCGAACGCATGGCTGCCCTAATCGCACAACAAATGGCTGCCGTAATACCCAACATTGTAATCCAAGTCCAACAAGCACTTACCTCTAATCCTGCCAATCAAGAAAACCAAAACATTATCAACTCTCCCCCAACTACCACTAAATGCACCTACAAGCATTTCAAATCATGCGACCCTCCGAAATATAAAGGGACGGAAGGTGTCATTGCTCTCCTCCATTGGTTTGAAGAAATGGAGAACACTTTTCTAAATTGCGATTGCCCCGATGATCGCAAAGTGCGTTATGCTACTGGTCGTTTATATGGAATAGCACTTACTTGGTGGAATACAGATAAGGCCAAACGAGGTGTTGAAAATGCTATGACTTTAACTTGGAATGAATTGAAGGAAATCATGACCAGACGATTTTGCCCAAGGAGCGAAATCAAGAAATTAGAAGATGAATTTTATTCGTTGAAGCAAAAGGAAGGAGACCACACCACATACAACAAAAGATTCCTCGAGTTACATCAGATGGTTCCCAACATGTTCACTCCCCTCTACCGTTTGATCGAGCACTACATTCGTGGTCTTCCATCAAAGATTCAAGACTCTGTAATAAGTACCACGCCTGCAACTTTGGAAGCAGCAATGGTGCTAGCAACAGAGCTCACCGAGAACCGAATCCGGAACAAAGACTTCAAGGAGGAGAAGAAGAAGGATAAAGAATCGATTGAAACCTCCGACTCCACCCAAACCGAATCCCCTTCTCAACCCACTTCTAAGAGAAAAAGAGACGGGCAACTTTTCGCTGCTATCCAACGAAATCAACCAATTTCACACGCCATACCCATCCAAGCTATCCCAATCACTCAAGTGGCACCCAATTCAACTTACCCAAATAAGAAACCATATCTTGGACCTCACCCTTGATGCAACAACTGTTTTATCACCATCCCCTTACCTTACCTTGTCGTCTATGTGCAACTTGTGGACGCTATGGTCATTTGAGCAAGGTTTGCCGCACCTTTCAAAACCAAATCTCTTCCCCTACTCAAACCATGAACCAAACCTATCAACAACCCCAATACCCCATGTTCCCATATGTTCGAGCTTGTTTCAATTGTGGCGACCCTACCCACTTTAGAAACACGTGCCCTCGATTGGTTAACATCATAAACGCTCAAGCCCAATCAAACCCAGTTAACCAAGTAAACCAAGAAAACCCAACCGCTAGGCCACCCGCAAGAGGAAGAGTCTTCAACATCAACGCCAATCCTGTCGAAGATAATGACGGCCCAAACGAAGATACCCAACTAGTCCTCTTCACCAAAAATCCAGATTCAACTCCAATCGTTTAGTTTTATGTTTTTCTTTATCACATAGAACCAATCATAACTTAAGGATAAAGCCAATGAGAATTTGACAAGAATATGGTGGATACGCCGCTGGTACTTCCTATATAAGTATTCTTGTCAAAGGATCAGAAGCATTATCTGGCGGTTATGAGAGGTTCCATGTGTAAACTGTTTGAGTAATTATTGTTTATTATTTTCAGTACATGCAATTTCATAGGCCGCCGCTCCCCATTACATTATGAGCGTTGAGCATGTTCCCCATTTCATTATGAGGTTGAACCTGGCGTGCCCACATACGATCTGCTCCGTTTGATTGAGCCTTGATCGCACAGACATTTTTCATTTTCAGTACATGCAATATGATCGGCTCCGTTTGATTGAGCCTTGATCGCACAGACATTTTCATTATCAGTATCTTGTGGTTGTTGTGTTTGTTGTAGAGTCACATAGAACTAATCATAACTTGCGGATAAAGTCAATGAGAATTTGACGAGAATATGGTGGATACGCCGCTGGTACTTCCTATATATAAGTATTCTTGTCAAATGATCAGAGGCATTATCAGGCGGTTATGAGAGGTTCCATGTATAGGCTGTTTGTGTGATTGTTGTTTAGATTAAGTTTATTATTTTCAGTACATGCAATACGATCGGCTCCGCTTGATTGAGCCTTGATTGCATAGATATTTTCATTTTCAGTACATGCAATACGATCGGCTCCGTTTGATTTAGCCTTGATCGCACAGTCCAGCGGTGGACTGTGTGTTAACCTAAACCACAGGTCCCGGGTTCGAGACATGTGGAGCGCACCGAGTCACAGATTAAAATCTTTTTAGAAATAAGTTGATTTTCGGATTAATCTAATTACTATATAAATATAATTAAAAACAGAAATATTTCGGGTTAGACACGTAGCTCAGTTGGTAGAGCTGCGTGCACGCGTACGGGAGGTCTCGGGTTCGAGCCTCACTCAGCGCACACTTACACGCATATGAACCGGTCAAACAGTCAAGGTCAAAGGTCAACGGTCAAAAAAGTCAATTTTTTTATTATTTTTATTTATTTATTTTAATTAAAAACCAATTAAAAATACTTAAAAATAACATTTTTAAGGTTAGAAAATAGCCTTAAACTCACAAAAATACACTCAACAATCCTACTAAAATGGATTAATAAAATCCGTTTACTTACCGAACCATAATGCTATTTATCTAGGTTAATTTCACTCGTGGTTAAAACCACTTCGTGTGCATTCAACATCATCAACCAAACGCACCCACTGTGAGTGAATATTACAACTCCCCCTTTTTAATTACACGTTTTGGGGTGTGTCATGTGTCACAAAATAATTAACTCGTTTATTTAAACTTGTGCCATGCCATATCGTGATCTAAACTTAGATTGTTTATATTGTTGTGATTATGTATTTCATTTTGTCAACTTATATGAAATTCATTCATTAAGCCCATCAGTTCCTCGTGGGAGACGAGTTGAGCAACGCGTGCCTCAAAACCAATCCATTATTGTGCATGTGTGTATCATTGAGTTTATATTGTTTGTAGTTATGTCTTTCATATTATCATGTTTATGCAATTCATTCATTAGGCCCATCAGTTCCTCGTGAGAGACGAGTTGAGCAACGCGTGCCTCTAAACGATCCATTATTGTTTATGTGTGTATTGTTTAATATTAAATTGATTGATGAATAAGTTTACATCTATGTTTACTCATGTGTGGTTGTGCACTTTATTTCATAATCAATTAAATAAACTTGTTCAAATGTTTTCCATAGGATTCACTCGCCAACTTTTTGTTGATCCAAAAACCCTTTTACACATGATACAGGTGAACAGGATGAAGCAAGGAAAACATAGGAAATGCCTTAGAAGAAAACAATGAAGCCTAGATTGATATTTAGGACATGTTGTAATATTGATTGTAATTCTCCATTAAAGTGTATTAATGAATATGAAACGTATAATAAATGTCATGAGCTTTGATGATAACCCAATCATACCCCGGTCACCTTTTCAGCTGCGGGTCGGGGTGTGACATCTGTCCCTAAAAATATGTATTGTAATGGAAACATGGGTTTTACCCTATTTGTTTAATATAAAAATTTGATGATTTGAAACTCTGATATTTATTTTCTAACTACGATCCTAATGTCGTAATTCCGCTGCCAAATTAATAAGCACCAGTACCACGAGCTCTATGTCTTGTGGCCCCCGCTCCCGGGGTGGGGTCAGGGGTTGCGACAGTAGTTCTAAGGATCGGATCTCTACTTTGGAACGGGAATTAGCACGCATGAAAAAATAGATGTGAATGCGGTGCAGTCTTCGATTTGCGAAGATTGTGGGGAGCTTGGTCACCTTACCGACCAATGTCAACTAGGTACAACCGAAGACACCGAGGAGGTAAATCAAGTGTTTGGTGATCGCAAGAATAATGACATGAATTCAAATACTTATCATCCCGGTTTGAGAAATCACCCTAACTTCCGATATGGGAATGCCACCAACCAAATGAACCCAAACTTTCAACCGGGTAATCAAAGCGGATCTTCATATCAAAACCGCCAAGGGGGTAATCAAGGAGGTTATCAACGTAATTACAATCAAGGGTACCAAGGACGTGATGATAATTATCAAGGTGGGTACCAAAGGAATTACAACAACCAAGGTGGTAGTGGAAGCGGCTCGGGTAATCAAATTGGGGGTGGTAATGATTTGAATGCCAAAATGGATGCGATGCTTTCTATGATGCAAGAGTCTAAGAAGGAGAACGAAATTTGGGACAAATCGCATGAAGCATTAGTGAAGCAAGTGGGGCAACCCGTGGAAGAAATGGCTCAAATGCGGGGAAGCGGAGGAAGGCTTCAGAGTGACATTATGGTGAACCCGAAGCATCAAAGTTCAAGCATGAATAATGTGAGGAATGTGCACATTAATGCGGTAAGTCTTCTTTCAAATGATGAGGTTTGTAGTGTTGAGAGTACTCCACCACCACAACTTTTTGATGGTGTAGTGGAGGATTTTAATGATGAAACCAAACATGAGCAAGAAACAAATTCACAAACTAAAATTGAAAAAGATAAGTAAACAAAATCTTTTTGTGAAAGTTGTTTAAATGAATTGCATGTTAGGGCCGATGATATGGGTGTGGAGTTTAATACCATCCCATACCCGTTGGCTCTATTAAAACCAATTAATGCATCAAGGGTTGAAAAAAGTGTCCACCAAAGGACGAGAGGTGGGAAAATTTTAAACAAGCAAAAATTAATTTGTCGTTACTTGATGACATTAAAAATGTCATACCCCCAAATTTCCACTTACGGAGTTTTACCGCGAGGCGTGTAACGTAACAGGATCTAGCCACTAATCATGTCGAACTAATAATAAATAGTAGTTGTCATATTCAACATGAATAGTGAATTTCAAATTAAACATTCCAAACATAGTATGTGTTCAGCGGAAGCAATGTAAACATCTCAACAATTTAAATCAAAATGTTCTAAAAACGTAAAGTACAAATTTTCTTCAATCCAGTATCACGCCCCATGACACTTCAAGCTCCCCAGACCGCAAGTTTCCATGCAATGATTAGCTAACGACCTGCAAGCATGTAGAAAAAGTGTATCAGCGATAAAGCCGGCGAGTTCACAGTTTTGTTTAACGAAAACAAGTTGGCGTTTAGTTTAAAGACATGTTGACAATAACTCGATACCGCAAGTGACGACAGTTTTTTTGCCCTACCCCAATGCCTATCAACATTGGTCATGTGGTTAAGGTCATTAGTTCACGCTCGTCCTCCCAGGTATGGTGTGAGGTTGTCAAGCCTAATAACGCTATCAACTAATACCCCGTTGCCCTCCAAGCAACTAGTTCGGTAGTAAGATGGGACTTAAAGTGATAGATTTGAGTGTACTATCCAACATCGAAATTAAACAAAACAGTTATAACAAAGTATTCCTCCAAGGAATAATAGTCATCCCCTCCAGGGATAAAAGTTTGCAAAGTATCCCCTCCAGGGATATTAGTTAGTTTGTTTGTCCCCACTGGACGCATGCTTGTAAAAGAGCAGTGAACTCACCTTAGTTTGCTCGGTTAACATTTTCGTGCCTTTAAGCGTTAATAAAGTGTTAGGTCCGTTACACGCGACCTGATGTATGATAATGTAAGTATGCAAGTGTGTAGGGTTATGCAATCCCTAATTGTCCAAACAATAGTGTTCCATGTGATCATGTTTACAAGTTTAACATGTTAACATACAGTACACTAATACACAGTTGGTTTCTCTAGTTGGTGACTAGTAAGGTGATTCAAGAAACAAATTATTAATAAACACGAAGCAAGTGCACAGAAACCCTGAAAGCTAAACTCTGAAAGCTAAACCATGAAAGCTAAACCCCTTAAAGCTAAACCCTGAAAAGCTAAACCCCTAAACCCTGAGAGCTAAACCCTGAGACCTAAACCCTGAGAGCTAAACTCTAAGAGCTAAACCCTGACAAAACATCCTCAACTTAAACCCTGACAAGCATCAATACATAAACTCGGATCCTACACATTTAACAAGTTCGGACCTCCTACCTACAATAAATCCGGACACTCTTCACCCATCATTAAACTCGGACATTTTATGCAACTCACATAAATTCGGACCAAACACATTTGTAAACCCGGATTGTATAGCATCTAGTAAACTCGGACCACCATTTTTACATAAACTCAGAACCTTTGCTAACATGCTAAACTCGCAACATGTGAACATCTTAAACTTGGGCTCATTATCTCATATATATAAACTCGGACACAAGGAGGGAGAAACCCGGACCTCTTTAATTGCATACAAACTCGGATTCAACATCTGAATTTAAACTCGGACATGTTATATGGTTTATAATCTCGGACTTAGCGTGAGTATTAACCCTGGACTTTGTGACTTCACAAAGTCTGACTATCAATTCCGGATAAACAGACGCACAGAATAAACAAAGCCAGAATCACAGTTTTTCAATATAACAATTACATACAATACGATCAAACCCTAACCTTATTCATCAACAATGCGATGAATTAGACAACTGTTTAGCAATTCTAGCATAACAATTGTATTCTAATATTAGGCCATGATTAGCATTCATTCACAAACAACCACGTACTTAATCAAAATGATCAACTAACCACAGGCCACATGTTTGGACATCTAGGGTTTTCATGCAAACAAGAAAACAAGAATAACCATGTATAACATAAAGATTACCTTAGATTAATGTAGAAATTACTCTAGGAAGATTGAAAGGTCAAAGATTGGAGGACTTGGTGTAGCCAAATGCTTAGAGAAATGATTGTAGATGATGATTAGAGAGATGATAGAAAACTGCCGTATGATTGATTTGTGAGGAATGGTTAGGGTTGTAGGAGTTTTATTATAACTCCCCTAATATTCATAACACACCCTTAATTATATAATTTTCACATAAAGTCACATAATAACATGCAATTCACAGTACAACACATAATTCACATATTCGTCATGCAGCACATAAGTTTCGTATAATCCGTCTGTTTTATAATAATTATCCATGTTAGTTATCAACGTTCAAGAATTAACTTGCGTGTGTTCAGGTAATTCCCCGAATTGCCAACGTAGACTCATTTAACTAACTCTGGTTAAATGCAGTGCCATGAATGTATGTCTAAATTAACTGTGGTTAGGTTAAAGCAGTAATCCTGAAGTTATGGGTTGTCACATCATCCCTAACTTAAAAGAAATTTCATCCCGAAATTTGATAAGTAGGTACAGGAGAGTGAAAGATGAGTCAAGATGACTGTGGATTTTCCTTGGGTACCACATCATCCCCAAGTTGAAAAGGAATTTCGTCCCGAAATTCGCTAAGAGTCATAGTGGAGTGAAAAGAACGCGTTAAATCAAAACTATCAGGAGTAACAAGAAGGAGGTCAATGTCGAACACTTGGCCTAAAGATCAAGTTTGCGTCCAGCATAAAATATAGGATATTTCACTGTGTTGGCTGCCTTACTCCTAGTACCTGTGACAGCCAGCCCCGGGACTTCCTTACTTTATTCAATTCTTCTTCTGCCCTTCCTGACCTAGAATGACTTGCTTAGCTAGTTTCCTTGCTCGCGGGGTTAGACTGATAGAGGGATTAGCTGGCTCCTACTCCTACAGGGTTATAAGGTTTATCCACTTCCTTACTTCCTAAAAAAAGGGCGAGACAAGTTTTAGAACCAGCAAACCCTAGAAGTCAAAATAAGGTTATTCCTCATGTGTTTGGTTTCAAGGGTGGTTTGAAGCTGATCCTAACAGTCTACTGAACCTCAAGGACACGAGACTACAACGGGCACCAAAATCAAATAAAACAAAAACGAAGAGACTGTTTACAGAAAACATACCGGTCTCGAGGTTGTTATCGTTCCTGGCGTCACCCGTGCCAATCGTAAATGCCCTCTCGCGAGCACCACTTCCACCATTGTTGTTATTGCTGTTGTTGTTTTGAGAACGAAGCTCTGCAACGTTTCGCCAAAAGACCTACCTCCTCCCATCTCTGGCATGTTCTAGGGCACTGCCTCATGGTGATGATAGCTATGTTATACCGTAGTTATTTATTAGTGTACGGGCCCTGATTCTGATTGGATCCTTGGTTCCGATTAGTAAAAGAAAACCAGTTGAAGTTACGGTAAGGAAAAGAACGTACGACGCGCGAATGTGAGTTCAAATACACGAAATGAGGACAAGAATCATCTTGTAGTAAGTGTCACACCAGCTTGTTGTTTGACTAAAGGCTCTGCCATCGCGTATCGTTGAGATCCGTTAACGCCGCCTGAGTCTTGACAATGTCGCCACGTCCACCGCGCATGCTAGTTCCATAATCAGCACAAGTAGTCGAGAAAAGCAGAAAGAGTAAGGATAAGGATCGAGTAGGAGTCCATCATCGCTATTGCTCTTATGAATAACTGAGTTCCCAGTTATGCCGGATAATGGGTCGGAATCCTTTACACACACTAGATCTCACTGGGACTCGCATGCACCCCCAATTATTATTATTACGTGTGCACCCGTAATGATAATTTGATTTGCATGTTCACCCTAATTCCCCCTAACTTGCGTCAAAAGATCCTCAGATTTGAATGTCAGGGTGATTGTTATCAGAATCACAAAGGTCATAAAAGGTCTACAAATAACGTCATACTAATAATCCATCATAACATGAATAGGTAGTGCGTGAAATCATACCATAAGGTTGTGTGTGTGACCATATGCAATGCAATGTATATGTACATGCTAAATGTATAGTTACACAATAATAAAAGACGAACCTTGCAATCTGGAGCGTAGTGTCATGGTCGCTTCTGAAACTGATTCAGTTATAGTCTGGTTTTACAAAAAAACCTTTTGAAAACCCAGTTCATTTAACTAGTGGCTCTGATACCAATCTGTAACACCCCCAAATTTCCACTTGCGCAGTTTTACCGCGAGGGGGTGACGTATCAGGATCTATCCACTAATCATGTCGAATTAATAATAAATAGTAGTTGTCTATTCCATTTGAATAGTGAATTTCAAATTAAACATTCTAAACATAGTATGTGTTCAGCGGAAGCAATGTAAACATCTCAACAATTTAAATCAAAATGTTCTAAAAACGTAAAGTATAAATTTTTTCAATCCAGTATCATGCCCCATGACACTTCAAGCTCCTCAGACCGCAAGTTTCTATGCAATGATTAGCTAACGACCTGCAAGCATGCAGAAAAAGTGTATCAGCGATAAAGCCGACAAGTTCACAGTTTTGTTTAACAAAAACAAGTTGGCGTTTAGTTTAAAGACATGTTGATAATAACTCGATACCGTAAGTGATGACAGTTTGTTTGCCCTTCCCCAATGCCTATCAACATTGGTCATGTGGTTAAGGTCATTAGTTCACGCCCGTCCTCCCAGGTACGGTGAGAGGTTGTCAAGCCTAATAGCGCTATCAACTAATACCCCGTTGCCCTCCAAGCAACTAGTTCGGTAGTAAGATGGGACTTAAAGTGATAGATTTGAGTGTACTATCCAACATCGAAATTAAACAAAACAGTTATAACAAAGTATTCCTCCAAGGAATAGTAGTCATCCCCTCCAGGGATATTAGTTAGTTTGTTTGTCCCCACTGGACGCATGCTTGTAAAAGAGCAGTGAACTCACCTTAGTTTGCTCGGTTAACATTTTCATGCCTTTTAGCGTTAATAAAGTGTTAGGTCCGTTACACGCGACCTGATGTACGATAATGTAAGTATGCAAGTGTGTAGGGTTATGCAATCCCTAATTGTCCAAACAATAGTGTTCCATGTGATCATGTTTACAAGTTTAACAGGTTAACATACAGTACACTAATACACAGTTGGTTTCTCTAGTTGGTGACTAGTAAGGTGATTCAAGAAACAAATTATTAATAAACACGAAGCAAGTGCACAGAAACCCTGAAAGCTAAACTCTAAAAGCTAAACCCTGAAAGCTAAACCCCTTAAAGCTAAACCCTGAAAAGCTAAACTCTGAGAGCTAAACCCTGAAAAGCTAAACCCCTAAACCGTGAGAGCTAAACCCTGACAAAACATCCTCAACTTAAACCCTGACAAGCATCAACACATAAACTCGGATCCTACACATTTAACAAGTTCGGACCTCCTACCTACAATAAATCCGGACACTCTTCACCCATCATTAAACTCGGACATTTTATGCAACTCACATAAATTCGGACCAAGCACATTTGTAAACCTGGATTGTATAGCATCTAGTAAACTCGGACCACCATCTCTACATAAACTCAGAACCTTTGCTAACATGCTAAACTCGCAACATGTGAACATCTTAAACTTGGGCTCATTATCTCATATATATAAACTCGGACACAAGGAGGGAGAAACCCGGACCTCTTTAATTGCATACAAACTCGGATTCAACATCTGAATTTAAACTCGGACATGTTATATGGTTTATCATCTCGGACTTAGCGTGAGTATTAAACCTGGACTTTGTTACTTCACAAAGTCTGACTATCAATTCCGGACAAACAGACGCACAGAATAAACAAAGCCAGAATCACAGTTTTTCAATATAACATTTACATACAGTACGATCAAACCCTAACCTTATTCATCAACAATGCGATGAATTAGACAACAGTTTAGCAATTCCAGCATAACAATTGTATTCTAATATTAGGCCATGATTAACATTCATTCACAAACAACCACATACTCAATCAAAATGATCAACTAAACCACAGACCACATGTTTGGACATCTAGGGTTTTCATGCAAACAAGAAAACAAGAATAACCATGTATGACATAAAGATTACCTTAGATTAATGTATAAATTACTCTTGGAAGATTGAAAGGTCAAAGATTGGAGGACTTGGTGTAGCCAAATGCTTAGAGAAATGATTGTAGATGATGATTAGAGAGATGATAGAAAACTGCCGTATGATTGATTTGTGAGGAATGGTTAGGGTTGTAGGAGTTTTATTATAACTCCCCTAATATTCATAACATACCCTTAATTATATAATTTTCACATAAAGGCACATAATATCATGCAATTCTTAGTACAACACATAATTCACATATTCAAACTTTATCAACGGAAGATCTTGTTCACGTTCATCGTTTGGCCATTTGTAACCGTTTTCTACCGCAACCCAGCTGTGGAACTGATTTGCTTGTACCCAGTTTACAAACTTTTCCTTCCATCCTTCAAATTCATCCATACTCATTAGCTTTGGCGGTTTTGTTGTAGTACCCATCTCGTTGTCGAGATTCATCTGGTTAGCCGCAATAGCATTAGATGTTGAAGCTTGAGCTACTCTCACAGCAAACACGTTATGGAAATCATCCGTTTTGAAAATCAGGCAATTTATTTGAAAACATGTTCGGAAATTCTGGAAAACTGATTAGCAACTGACAAGTTCGGTCGAACTTGTGATAAAAACATATTTTGATTTCAAATTCAACAAGTTCGGGCGAACTTGTATGAAATCTTCAACTTTTTTCACAAACAATCAAGTTCGGGCGAACTTGTTGTTAAGTTCGGGCGGACTTATGGTTTGATTCTGAAAAATTTCGCCTTGAGATAAGTTCGAGCGAACTTGTAAGAATTTCAAGAGAAATCACAAGTTCGGGCGAACTTGTATACAATTTTCAACAAGACTTAATCAAGTTCGGGCGAACTTGATAAAATTTGAAGAAAAAGAAGCAAGTTCGAGCGGACTTAGCAGAAATCAGTGAAAAATCAATCAAGTTCGGGCGAACTTGATGAAAATGTAAATTTTTCAATCGAGTTCGAGCGAACTTGATGTCAAGTTCGGTCAAACCAACTTTGCAAACATGATTTTTTTCAACTTTTTGACATCAATTCGTTTGAATTAGGTCTTGAAACTTTCAGGGGTTTGTAACAATGTGATTATCTATGACATGTTCAATTTTTGGCCATTTTTGTCCATGAATTCTTCAAAAGTGTGAAAAAGTTAAGAAAAATGGTAGAAATGAGTAGAATAAGAGTGATTCTTGTGTTGATTCCAGCAAATTTAGGTATCCAGGCTCTGATACCACTTGATAGGATCGTCCTCCTCCGCTTAGGAACCTAGAATTTGTATCTAATGTCCAATTAGGCGGAAACTAAGTGACATGTTTATCATTAACAAGAATTACTCTTTAATTGTCTGTTTATTGATCAATATTCGTATACATTCAAGTTCCGAATCCAACACAGCTTCACCTCTATTCTGCCAAAAGTTCTAAATGAGAGATCACAAGACACCTATTTATAGGCTATCAAGTTCGCTTGGGATACAACAAGTTCGGGCAAACTTGCTTGAACAAATTCGGCCGAACTTGTTCACATCTCAAGATTCCGGGCGAACTTGATCCCCATTTACATAAATATTCCATATTTCTAACGTGATCTCACATATTCTAAACATGATCGATACAAGACTAAGACATAGACATACTGTACTAACAGACTCCCCCTTGGATATCGTCTTCGTCTTGATCAGTCTTCAGAAGCTCTGTTCATTCAGACTCGTTCTAATATAATGACGTAGGCAACAGACATATGCACCAACATTGCTTGTTTGCATTTCAGCCACCAGTCTAGGACATAGTTTTATTCGTTTTCAACTGTGGCGGATTTGTTACCATACTAAGCTATGATTTTATGCGATTCTAGACATTCAGGACTTAATTAAATAAATTCAAGTCGGAAAACGCGTAAAGGTATATTATGACAGTTGTTTAGGTGGTATGGAATTACCGGTATTTTGCCGAGTGTCACAATGGCATTCTTCCCCTTAATTTAGTTCAATAATAATATTAGCTAAATATGATTAATATAATAATTAATTTAACAATAATTCTAGTGGGTATCTAATATTATCAATCAATTAAATATGGTTATAATTAACAACCGTAATACATTTTTTTGTTGAAGATGTACTATGAATTATATTAATTTACTAACAATATTATATTATATTAATATCTAATATTATTATCATTCATATATTGTATCATTTTCGTTTCCTAATTTCGTTTATAGTTTGGTTCTTTAACATTCTTCGGTTCTTCAATAGATATTCATTTCTTTTTCATATTGATAGGTACACTTGCCTTTCGTATGTAATTTGGTTATTTGGAAAAATCTATTTTAAAACCGTTTGATTTTTTTTAATAAACATATCACGTCCCACTTTAATTTTTCACTTTTGTTACTTTTGATGCCACAATGGGTTGTGATGTGTGTGATGTATATTAATTAAATGGGTTTTGATGCCACAAAGGAAAAACCTACAAAACCACACACCAATGGCAAGGGTACCATCGTAATGTAACTAAGCAAGTAAGTCTGGAATATCAAACCTTGGACACATATCTAGCGACTTTTGGTACTAAATCTCTATCGACTCCGAGCCTAATAAGTTGGTTTTTGAGAGAATTGGTTTTTAAACCGAATAGTAAACAAAAAAATAAATCAAATAAGACAGGACATAACAAAAAGCCTAGAAGAATACCAGAGAGAAACACATAAACTATGGAAAATAACTACATAGGTCTAGAATCCTACCCGCAACTCAGAACACTTGGAATTGGACAATAGAATGGCTACTAGGTTCCTAAATATACGACTGACTCAAGAAAACCCTAAAGAATTCTAGATCACCTCCTAGTCTTACTAACACCTCTCGGATAATCATAAGGGACATGTAAATCACCGGTTACCGGTTTGGATCACCTCCCAGTCTCACCTCACTAGGCAATGCTAAGGTACTCAAATGACTCACTATGAAAGAGTATTCTAAGGTTGTTGACAATAACTCAAATCTACTGGGAAAATAAGGCAAATAAGCAAGGATCTCCTCCCGGCCTGATCTCTACCCAAAACCTAAGAACCAGACAAACCGACACTCTACCCACTCCTAATCTCAAGAATGGAAAAACACTGATTTCAAGAACTCACAAGACTGCTTATAAGGTTATGTAAGACAAGAAACCTCTATATTATACTACTAACTCAAAGTCTATGGAAAATCACACGAAACTCTAGATCTGAAACCGCCAATGTAAAAAACTAGAGAACACGCAAAACATCGATCATGCAAACCAATTACTAAAAGCATTCATACACATTATCATCAACCAGTGGCGGAACCAAAATCTTTTTAACCGGACGGTCATAGTAGCAAATTTTTCACATTCGGTATATCAAAAAGTCAACTTATTTTCGATTTTTTTATTATTAATATTATCATTATTTGATGGATTTGATGACCCCTTGCATTTGGTTATAGATTTCTTTTTATCTATGTTTATGAAATTATCTTTACTTTATGGAAAAATAATATTAGCTACTTATGAGTTTTTTAATATACGATATAAATAATAAGAAAGTTATATAAACTAAATGCAAACTAAATAAAAATTTAATAAAGTAATAAAATACAAAAAGAAAAAAATCTAACGTTTGAAATACTTTTTTATTTACAAAACTAAATAAATTAATAAAGATAAAACAATGATGTGAATAACCTATTAAATTTTGAGTGGTCCTATCATGCACGTTACTTTAGTATATTTATTTATTAAACACCAGGTATTTAAAAAGCTCATTGGAATCAAAAACCCTATTCCTTTCATCTTCCTTTTTCTTCTCACTGGAAAGCACAGAGGTCGCCACCTGTTGTTGGAAAGCTCCAGAGATGTTATTTTTATTCTTTTATTGATCATTTTAACTGCTCTAGAATATACAGTTTGAGGGGTCAACCTATAAAATTAGCTTCTCGTTGGATATACAGGTTGACTTATAACTTTGCCGTCCGGAGGGTCATCTGAACGCTCCTGACCCTCTCTTGTGGTTCCACCACTCATTAACAACACGAATATATTTTACCAAAACTTTAAAAGTCACAAATCATAAAGTAATCATCAATACAACCTAGGTAGGATGAAAAGGTTTAGCTACTCATGTTCCATAACAAAATACAAACGAGTTGAAAGTATATAAAATTAGAAAACATTGTCAGAGTATCAAGTTTGAGTAAACCGAAAAACATAAACAATGAGTTCTAACCGAAAAATTCAATATTTATGGAATAATCTACAAACTCAAGCCTCATCTTCCTTCAAAACCTTGAATATCGTCCCTTCCTAAGCTCCGTATTCGTCTTTTTAGACCTCTTCAACTCGTCATATGCCTCCTCTTCCATTAGCTGATATGCTAAGAGATGTATTGGGTCTGCTCAGAATAGTCTTTTGGCCTACTCGTGACTTGAGATCAATCATAGGTCAACATAATACAAACAAGGTGGCATTTTGGTTATTATGGAGTTTCATTAACGTTAATAATAGGAATTTTATGTGTGAACACCCTTCTTTTTATTACGTTTTATGTTGTCTCGTTTTATGGCTAGATGCCTAGATCATCTTTTGTTCCCAATTCGTGCACTCCCAGTATCCCTCCATCTCTATTTTGTTAAATTTCTCTTTTTATCAATTGTAGTTGTCCACCAATAACTTTTGTTCCAAATTTTATTCCAACCATCCTTTTGGAATGTATTCCAATTAGTTAGACCACAAACAACTAACTCCGTAATTCATAATTCTTGTAGAACAATAAAATGATCTTGTGTTGTTTTGCAAAGCCACCTACGAGGGAAATAAAAAAAAACAATTAACGTGTGAAGAAACACTGGTTTAACACGTTGGGGATGGAACCTATGATGGTAGTGTCAACAAGGGGGTTAATCTTTAATCACTTCTAGATCAACAGTTGAAGATTTCTTGAGAGCTAATTTGCAAAACAATAACATCGTGAGCTTGTTACGAGAAGGAGAGGTGGGGGGTTCTTCTTTTAACCACCCTCTAACGTGAAAATAAGTATTGCTTAAGAAGATTAAATCAAGTGTGTGTTAAGAGTGATAGTGGAGTGAGAGGAATCGGATCCTTAAACCGGTGGTTGAAGGTTGTTATTTATAGCTAAATAGTGTGGAGAAGGAATGGGTTGATGGGCCTTGAGCCAGACATGAAAGATGGTGCTTGCAAAGGTGGAGGGACATTTGCACATGGTGGTTGTTGCCAAGTGGCATGTCGAGTGTTCTTGTTGTCGGGTCTATAATTAGCTGTGAGTGAAGATCATGCAGCAGTGAATGGCACACGTTGATTGGTTACACATCACTGTCATGTTGTACTATTTGTCCCCTACATGATTGGTCATCGTGTGAGTTGCATGGGCAAATACTGGCGCACATTGATTTCTGCAAGCTACTGCCACTTATAATGGTACTTTTATGAGTTGTCCTGGTTGTGCATATGTAGGTGGTGCCTGCGCAGGAACCTTGGGGAAAACTCAATGTTGATGTGACTAAGTGTGTGTATGTCCCGGGTGCACATGGCTTACGTGCTATTTGGAACCATGCCTCTACAATATCATTTTTCCCAATTAATTCTGCTTAACCATTAATGATAGTTTTAAACCTATTAACAATATTTTGAGCGAAATTTTTAATATAATATAATCATTAAATAATTGATATAATCATTAACTTCTTTGGAGACAAAATGTCCCGTTTTAGCTCGTTTTCACTTAAAATCATCAAACTTCAAATATGAATCAAATACGAGTAGAATTTAATAAAAATAACTCTCAAGCTACTCAAAAGTGTAGGAATATTTATTTAAAAATATGTATATTTTAGACCACATCAGGTTGCTTAGAATCACCGCCATTCGTGATTTACGGTAAATCATACCCTTGAAGATACGACTTTATGCAAGTCACCCAAGTCTTAAAGTTGGTGTGATTAAATATCTTGACTCCTTTGATTACCTAAATCTTCCATTGTTTCGACTTCGTTGGTTCAACGATGTGATTGCGATAGATGTTACGATTCTGACTTCAATCAGTTCTTCGATAATAAATCTTCGAACACAAGGAAAAGATAGGAAAGGTGCTAACGAACGATCGATCAATTAGGATTAGGCTCTATACCACTTGTTGAATTACTAAATAATTATGACACGCATAAATTGAACGAACCGGTTCGACATTTTTTCTTCTTCATAATAAACCTAAGAATTACAATGCCTTAAATAGGATAAAAAACTTGACCAACAAGAAAAACAATTAGAAACGAATTCAAAGGCTAATCTGTACTTATCTAAACAAACTAGATAAATTAAAATAGTAGATAGACCAAACTTTACAGAATGACCCTTAGTTATAGAGATCTCCTCCTACCACTCTTTAAGATCACACCATACCACCCTTAGTCAACATTGCTCGTGATTTGTATTAAGGTCCCAAATCCCAATGGAAACAACATTAATAATTTAATATTACAAACACAATTTATGTCAGCTATAATCAATAATCTTTATTAGATACCTTGAAAAAAAATAAAGGTACTTAATTTTGGTATAGTTCATACAAACAATATAATTGCTTATTCAATAATTAACTCAACTTTTATTGGAAACCATGTTCTTTCTCCCTTCACGGTGGAGTTTATCTCTTCTGAAAGTTAAAGCTTTTGATACAATAAGCAAATATAATGGCAAACGTGACCACCAATCCCACGTGAACACCAGCTATGGCTCCAAGGAAGTCATGTTTGAATCCAAAATATCGACGCAAGTAACCTTTCACTGTCTCTCCGTCGTTAAGCACATCATCATAATCCCCAAACTGTGAAACAATCACACCATACAATGTCCATGCCAATGGATTTGCCCAGTAGTACCATCTCCACCATATAGGAATTTTCTTTAAACACACAGATGAATGCATTATTATAATAAATTCAAGTAATTTTATCAGTTGTTTACGTAATAGTAACTTAGAAACTTACAGGTCTTGGTATTATGAATCCAGAGAACAGATTCCAGAGTCCATAAAACGCAGCAGCAATGATGGCAGCAATGTCAGCATTGGGTGTAATCGCAACGGTCATCATGCCATAGAATGTCATAAAGAGCAAGCAAGTGAACATGAAAAACAAAAACCAAAAGAATTTTGCAGCTGTCCACTGAAATTCTATCATGGAATACACTATAAGACCGTATACTGAACTTTGCATAAACACATATGGTACTTCCACCAACACCTGTGAAACAAAACAAGAAATAATTTTTAAGTTCATAAAATAGATCAAACAAACAGTTCTCAATGGAAGTAGTCTCTCTTTCTTTCACGATAGAGGAAAGGTTTGTCCCCATCCGACTCTCCCCATACCCAACCTATAGCTTGCTATAAGTTGGATTTTACTGTGACGTGTGACGAGGGCACTTGTGGACTTGATAACAACTAATCTCCTACTGGTAGAAAATGAGATATTTGAAACCTTATAAACCTGAATGTGTAGCCTTCTAATAACACACACCTTGGTTTTCATAAGTTTTCAAAGGATTATTGTGTTAGCATATGGCTTCCTGTGTTACAAATGTGTAGGATACCTTATGGTGCAAGGATATAGAGACTCATGCATTTTCCTCTTGCATTGCTTCTCGATGTAGATCAAATGTGTACGTCAAAGAGTAGGTTACAATCGATCTAACATCGATAGGAGAATGAGAAGTTATAAGCCTTAATATTATGCTGCAATATTATTTGACCATGAATTTAGGTAGAATTCTGTTACTAGACAAACCAAATACTTTGCGTTGGGATGCTATATTCAGGTAGCCTACAGAAAAATTTTTGATAGGCCATCAACATGGATGAATACTTTTGTCGGGTTGGCATAAACATCCGACCTTATTCTATTGTTTTGCTGTCTGATTTCCATGGTATGTCAATTTAAATGAAATTATATGCAAAATCATACACTGCTATATATAGTAAGAAGTTTTCAGTATGCATTATCTTGAAATATTAGAGGAAACGGCCAAAATTATCAACATCCTATACATCACTATGAAATATACTATACGGCCTCTATTGTGTGACGTTCAGTTTGTTGGCGGTATAGAAAATAGAGGAGTCACACTAGTTACCTGAGCATAGGCGTATGCCAATGCAGAATACATTCCTGCAGCTTGTTCTCTATAAAACACAGTTCGTTCAATATCCACAACAGGCTGCACCGCAGATGCGTTTTGGATTCCTAAGAAGATGACTGATGTATAAAGAGCCCCCATCGAATTACTCAAATTCTGTATGGTTTTCCTGAAATGTATAGTTTGTTTAAGAGTTCTGCGAATTATAAAATAAAAACAATTGTAACCCATAACATCTTTGTTTGTTTATCACCTTTTCCTACCAAGATCCCAGAAAACAGATCCGAAAAATAGTCCAATGAAAGTGGTGAAGGCGAAACGAACAGCAGTATATGGAGAGTTTCTCCAATATGATGTTCGTTGTTTCCATAGACAAGCTAGACATTGAGTGAAGAACGACGTCGAGTATTGAGTTGGGAAATTGAGATCACTTGAACCAGGACGTGGTTGACTTAGTTCAGCGATCAGGGCTTTGTTTGTCCTGTGATTTAGTTCAACCAAGTAGTTAACAAGAAATAAACTAGCAGTGAGGATATGAGAGAATGCATTTGAACCTACTCACGTATAAAGTTCTGAATTCTTGTAAAGTTCAGTAAAATCCACCCCCAAAGCTAATTCTTGGGAAGAAGTAGTGACTTCCAACATCCAAGTTGCAGGGTTATATCCATTTGTAATCTTACTCACCCCTTCGATACCCTATTCACAAAAATAGCCAGGTTTAACTTATTATGCAGCATAGATAGATCCACATGTTTGATTGTTGGGATTATGATGATATAACAGGAATAAATTGTATTTAAAAAAGGAACCACTAACGAATGTTGTCCCCGGGGAAATGTGTCTCTTGAAGTTCAATATAACGCCCATTCTTTTTTTTAATGACTAAACTTGCATACTATGGGAATTGAACCCACGACCTCCACCTATCCTACACCTTATCTAACTCACCAACACCATTAGGAATCATGTGGTTTTATATATAACACCCATTCAATATTACGGAATCATAATACAAAACCAAATCTCAGAATCCCTATTGTAGAGCTAGCTCGGTTTGTGATCAAATATATTATGCCTATTTCTTTTAATCATAGAAATACTATCGTCGCCAGTTTTAACTAGTGAGCAAATGACTTTGGTGGTATCACCCTATCGTAACATCCAAATTAAACTATCTGCGCTCTTGTTTCAAATTCCCTAAAAATTATAAAAATCCTTTGGGTTTTTTCTTCTTTTGTTACATGGTTATACTATAAAATCATGAACTCCCTTCATTCCTGCTCAATCTTACAGAATTTCCCTCTTTAGGGATTAGTTTAATTTTCAAATTTCTTGGCTAAATATATATAAAAAAACTTTTGTAAAATATTCTATGTTAAATCTACTGATATGCGATTGTGTTACCTCAAAGTACTTGATCAGCTCGCTAGATTGGTGACCAACAGGTCCAACATATATCTCTTGTCCTCCTCTTTTCATCAAGAACAACTGCTTAACATGATTTAAATTAATTATAAGTTAATATCCCATGTAACAATCTATTGATACATCAATTTTAGTATAAATTACTCATAATGTACCTCATCGAAAGCTTCAAATATGTCAATGCTAGGTTGATGAATGGTGCACACCACTGTCCTTCCTGTGTCAACCGTGTTCCTAATGGTCCTCATTACAATTGCAGCAGCTCTAGCATCTAGACCTGAGGTTGGTTCATCCATAAATATTATAGATGGATTAGCCACGAGTTCAACTGCTATTGTTAATCTTTTCCGTTGTTCAGTTGACAGCCCGTTGATACCAGGCAACCCGACCAATGCATTCCTCACTGGGTTCAGTTCCACAAGCTCCATCACCTCCTCAACAAACATCTGCAAACGTTTAGCTTTAATGTTCATCTCCTAAGACTTTTTTATTTTCAATTTTTTATTTTTCTTTTTCAGAGTTCATTTAACATTTATTTTTTATTTCTCCTATAACATGTTATATTTAATTCTTTTAAAAAATCTAAATACACAGATTTGTGAAATAGTATCTAGATAGTACCCCCCCCCCCCATGTAAAAACTGACCTTTCTCGCGGTTTCATCGACATCTCTTGGCAACCGAAGCCAAGCTGAATAGATCAGTGATTCGTAAACAGTAACATGAGGGGAATGGATGTCATTTTGTTCACAATATCCAGAAATCCGAGCAAATGTTTCCTGTTTCTTTGGATATCCAGAAATACGAATGTCACCCTCTATAATCCCACCAGTTTTTCTGCCCGCGAGAACATCCATCAAAGTAGTTTTACCGGCACCACTAACCCCCATAAGTGCTGTAAGAACTCCAGGTCGAAAAGATCCACTCAAATTCTTAAGAAGGACCAATCTCTCGTCAGCAACACCTTGATCTTTCATTTCCTAAAAAAGTGTCTTTAACTTGAGATGGATTCATTGTTTACTGCTGTATTACATCATCAAATACAAAAGACATGCGATTCACACCCTACTTTTTATCAAGGCCTTGGAGAATGTGTAAACATGTTCATATTTACTAGCAACCTCCTCGGGCTTAGAAATTACGAGTAACATATTGATCTCTACCGACTTTTTTTAACTATTGATAAGTTGTATTTCTTTCCATGCTTCACTTGATAAAATATACACAAATCCTTAAGCTGTGTAAAAAAGGGGTGTGCAAATTGCTTATTTTGTTGTAGTGTCACTAGCAAGTAAGAAGTTACCTGAGGCATATCAACAGAGTACTTGATATTATCAAATGTAATGGAATGTGGTTCAAAGGGAAGTATCATTCCTCTCTTCTGGTTTACATTTTCTGTATTCGCCGTGGATGAAAATTCCCAACTGTCTTCTTGTCCTGCGGTATTTGTTTGTACTTTCTCGAATTCTATATAGATCATATCAAATGTCACAAAAGATCTACAACAATATTCTGACAGCAAGTAGTTAAAAAGGTTCAAAAACTCACTGCTGAGAAATCTGAGAGCTACAACATATAACACATTGTAGATTAAAATGTAACCAAGCAAGGCCCCAACAGCAATCCAGTACCAGTAAGAGTCTGCAAACAATCCTCGAGAAGTAACTAGAAATTTCCCTAGTGTTGTATCGAAGAAAGGCTATGGCAAGGAACAAACCATGTCAAGAAATAAGTATCGTGTTAAAAAAATAAAACAATAAATTTTATGCATTAAACAATTACCTTTTTAAACTTATGTCCTAGATATTCATTTACCACTACTCCATTCATCGCATACATCATTGGCGATGACCAGTATCCCCAAATCCACCATTTTTTTACAGCCTCTTAAGTAAGAAAAGCACTTTCATTAGTAGACAATAAAGACTACGAAACAAAAATTCAATGATACGAGCATGTCAAACCAGGTTATTACTTCGGTTTAAAACGAATCCACCCAACGAAAATATTAGAAGAAGTGAAAATGAACCAAATGTGTTAGCAACAATCATGTTGCGACCCGCAGAACCAATGAATCGGAACAGTGCTGAAGACATCTGGTTACTTAATGAGAGTAGTAAATAATGTTTGAGGAATCTGTAAAGAAAAGAAGTAATTAACCTTAAAACTAATCACAATAAAAGTACTATACGTAAGAGTTATGAAGGAGCTAGCACGTCCCAAAATAAAAATTAAGGATAGTCAATTTGTAAATTTGCTCCTCTTTTTAGATTTTGCTAATTAGTACCTCCAGACATTAGGATCAAATCCAATAACATAGTAAGTGAGGATTGTCCAAATTCCGGCTTCAAGAAATGAAATAGGAATCTTGACCACCCACGTTGGAAGAGCATACACCCACGTGGGATAGAAGAAATAATCCCGTTGCTTGTAAAACACGGGTAGTTTTGCGATTGTCATTGGAATCTCAGCCATCCCATTGAACATGATCATGGTGACACCAAAGAACAACGCACCAACATATTGCCCTCCATCTTCAATACCGTCTCTATGCATCTTAGTTCGGAAGAAAACAGTCATAGTGACAATTGCCATGAAAGTTAGCTGAAACCGAAAACGTTGATTATAACTTTGGAATACATCTCATCAAATTAATTATAATGAAAATATATTAGTTCTAGTGTTATATTACTTGGAAAAGTTTGAAGATGTAGACAAATGAGTTTCTCTTCATTAGCAATACTTCCCTATCAAAGCAAGCTTTCAAAAGCTCATTTGTGCTTAAACCGTACTTTTCTGTTGTAAGAGCGGCAGGGTGGCTTTTGCTTTTATCATAAGGGGTTGCAAGATCATTTGCAAGTCTCCTTCCAACATGAAATGATTCATATGCTTTAGCAAATTCCTTAGGAGTAACAAATCTGTAAGGTTCCTCTCTTGTTATCCAGTATTGTTCCTGATCTTTCTTTGATGTCACCTGCAACACAATTCCAACATTACATATGGTGTGGGCACAAGTGTGGAAGAGTGGGGGCTCATGTAAAACGTTTGGGTCCACGGCTTGGCCATGGAAAGGTCATCTACATGACACACATCTAGGCCAATTTGAAAATAAAGCCCTTTGATAGATAACCAAACACAATAAACAACGACGAATAAGAAGAACACTCGGTTCAGCGACACTTTTATTAACCAGAAACAAAACCACGCACACACATAAACCAATTACATAATCCCTTTTTATAAGAACACCCGGTTCAGCAGCGACACTTTTATTAATCAAAAACAGAACCCCACACACACATAAACCAATTACATAATCCCTATTTATATAGACCCAGTTTTAAAGCTATTAGGGCTCAAACCTATTAATAAACTTAATCAAATAAACCTATATTTAAGGAAAATTACCAAAATAGTAAATATTGACCTTGACTTTTCTAAAATAGACACATTTCTTTTACCTTTCCAAAATAGACTCCGGCTAACCTTGCAAGCTAAACAAAAAGTATCAGTTGAGACTTTGGTGTCACCTTCTGATTGGTCTAAACACTTTAGGAAGTTGTAAAAAGTGTGTCTATTTTGGGAAGTCTTGGTCAAAATTGTCTATTTTCGTGATTTTCCCCTATATTTATTATCCTAATCCTTATTATAAATTTAAACTAAACAAATCAAACATGATCTCAACTCTAAACAAACTCAAACTCTTATTTCGCCCCATTCAAACTTGTGAACAATCAAGATTAGCCTACCAGGCCAAATCATCAGGCCTGAATTGCATTATTTGTGAATTGCATTATTTGTGTCTCTAATTTCTATCTTCTCCAAGTTTACAATACAAAATGTTTACATTTTTTGATAGTTTTGTTTCTAATGTAATATTTGGATGCAATTGGGAATTTCCATCATCTACTTTCAAATTTGAGTTAAATGCTTGGTTGGTCCCTGTGGTTTGCAAATCTTGCAGACTTGGTCCCAGTGGTTCACTAATTACACACTTGGTCCCAGTAGTTTCAAATTTTGCACTCAGGTGGTCCTTAGCACTAACCTTTGTTAGATTTCTCAGTTAAGTATACATAAAATGTCTATTATACGCTCGTCTTCTTCATCCTTTCTATCTCTCTGAATAAAAAGCCCTGTCAACACCCTCCATATCTGGGTTCCAAATCGCCCAGACCCGAAGACTTGACCCGGATCGTCAGAACCATATTTCCATATCTGGGTTTTACGGTTTATAGGTTTGATGACGGTCTTGTGAAAGATCTAATCTCGTATTCGGTTAGAGAAGCGCTTGAGGATCCGTTGAATTATATGAGGACATACTTGGGGATATACTTGATCCGAGTGTGACCCGGGTGATTTATCTGGATTCGGATGTTATTATGGTTGATGATATACAGAAGCTTTGGTCGGTTTCGTTAACTGGGTCGACAGCAATTGGGGGTCCGGTTTACTGTCACGCGAATTTTACGAAGTATTTTACCGACAGATTTTGGTTAGATTCGAGTTTGTCGAGTGTGTTTGAAGGGAAGAAGCCGTGTTATTTCAATACAGGGGTGATGGTGATGGATATGGTGAAGTGGAGGAAGGAGGATTATAGAGGGATGATTGAGAAATGGATGAAGATTCAAAAGGAGGAGAGGATATACGAATTGGGTTCGCTTCCGCCGTTTTTGTTGGTGTTTGGCGCTGATATGGCGACGATTGATCATAGGTGGAACCAGCATGGGCTTGGTGGGAACAATAGGATTCATAGTTGTAGGGGTGATTTAGGATGGTTGTGGCAATGGGGAAGATGAAGTGTGTGCGGCGGTGGTGGTTGTGGCGGAGGGTGGTTGTAGCAGAGGGTGGTTGTGGCAGTGGTGGCTGAGTGGTATGGCGGTGAAAGGCGGCGAGGGTGAGGGTAGTGGTAGCAGAGTAGTTGCAGGTGGTTGACAGGGCTTTTTATTCAGAGAGATAGAAAGGATGAAGAAGACGAGGGGTATAATAGACATTTTATGTATACTTAACTGAGAAATCTAACAAAGGTTAGTGGTAAGGACCACCCGAGTGCAAAATTTGAAACTACTGGGACCAAGTGTGTATTAGTGAACCACTGAGACCAAGTCTGCAAGATTTGCAAACCACAGGGACCAACCAAGCATTTAATTCTTCAAATTTTCACAGAACCATGGTTGCAAAAGTCGTTAGGCGATCCGTAGTCGGTCGACTAGGCCTAGGTGGAGAGTACTTGGGAAGTACTCGGACTTGTTAAATTACAAAGAAATTAGTTTTTGAAAATTAAATATATGTCAAAAAAATAAGTTTACTAATATTTATAAAAAAATACGTGAAAATGATATTGATTCTTTAATATATTATTTAATATGATAGACATAGATATTATGTTTTATTTATTTTTTAATTCAAAATCGGCCCGAGTTGACCTACTAAGTCCGATTTTAGTCGAGGTTGGCCGCGTTTGATTGATTCCGAGTAATTAGTCGGAGTTGAAGAAAGTCGTCTCGGCAACCTACCTTGTAGCGACTACTCGGAGAGTACTCAGCCTTGGGGACCTTGTTTTACAACCATGCACATAACTAGTAAAAAAATAAGAGCATCACATGTATATTACCCTAGCTTTGTATGTTTAAAGATAAATAAAATCACATGACGCAGATAATACTTACCTCTTGCAAGAAATCAGCAACGTTTTTCCTCTCTGGGCATTTGAAACCCATCGATTCAAAAAATTCGAGCACGTTTTCGCGTGGACCCTCATACACAATCTTGCCATCACTCAGGAGTATAATATCATCAAATAAGTCATACGTCTCTGGCGCAGGTTGAAGAAGAGATATTAGAG
Source organism: Scalesia atractyloides (assembly GCA_947069175.1). Taxonomy (NCBI): domain Eukaryota; kingdom Viridiplantae; phylum Streptophyta; class Magnoliopsida; order Asterales; family Asteraceae; genus Scalesia; species Scalesia atractyloides. The sequence goes on from CAMTDV010000017.1 coordinate 12,803,344, forward strand.
CAGTTCCTTCAAGAATATGAACATATTGTTTTAGGGAATTCACTATTTGATAAGTCGTAGAACTATCCAAACCAGTAGATATCTCATCCATAAGAAGAACCTTCGACGGTCCAACAATCATTTCTCCTGTTAAAATTCACCAAACTAGTAAAAAAAAATGACAAAACAACAAGTCTTCACACCCAGTTCTTTTACAAGTCTATACGCTTTTTTCTTTAGTTATAAAAAGTTACCTGTTGTGACACGCTTTTTTTGCCCGCCAGATATACCTCTTATCATTTGATCACCTACCATGGTGTCAGCGCACACTTCTAACCCCAATATCTGCTCAACAACAATGTTCTTAAACTTCTAGCTAGGTGGTAAGTTTTCAGTTTGTTTCTTTATAGTTGCTTTCATCGAATAAAACAAATTATAGCATACCTTGAGTGTATAATCTGTTACAACACTAGCTTCTTGACCTTTCGATGCCGCAGCCTGGATGATAAAAAAACAATCATAACGACATTTTTAACAATAAAACCACAGAATAAATTTGAACACCCTTAATTAAATAGTATATTTCACCGCATTATAAATGTGTCTTTCTTTCTAGCACTACAATAAATTCGCTCATATTACTCATTTTGCCAATATTTTGACGATTTCCTCAACACGAACGAATTGTGATGATAAATCTATCGTCAATTAAGTTTTTACTTATTCTAATTTCAGGAACAACACAGGCTTATAGCAATTATTAGCATGGAGAAAAGCAACAATAATACACACTTAGTACACTTCTAGAAATAAGCATGAACAATCTAATGGTTAGTTGTATTGTAACTCCTGACCTTCATGTAGATATCAAGATCAGGATCGGGTTTGATGTTCGCATTTTTCTCTCTTCGCGACAACTCGGCCAACATCTCTGTAAAAATTAGACATCCCAATATTTATTTCGTTGTTGACATGTACTTCAGATCTAAAAGTATTGATTCTTGGAGAGGCAAATGTGATAAACTAACCGTAACGTGATCCAACTCCTTGGAACCGGCCAGAGAAAGCCAGTGTTTCTCTAACGGTCATTTCTCCGATATGAACATCATTTTGACTTATATAAGCTGAAGTTCTCATGGGTACAAACTCATGGAACTCATGCCCATTGTATGTCACCTTTCCTGAGACCTACGTTAATGAATTGCTTATTTTTTTTAAACTTGGTAGTTCAAGACAAAACATAACTTGAAAGATATTTGTTTCCTAGGGAAAGAATCACTAGGACAACTCATTCATATTTATACACACACTTGTGTGTAGGATTGTAAGAATGGCTGATTAATGCCTCTTCGCAAGTTAGATATGGAAATTCAGGCTTAAAAACTACTAAGAACCCTCTTAACCTTAATAGCATGAATAAATTGCATATTTCTAATCACTAATTAGAAATTATTAGAATTTAGAAGTTTGTAATGTAAACATATTTTTAAGTTTCTTGTACATTAATATGTGCGTTTTTTTGTAATTGTTTCCTAACGCTTAAAAAACATGAAATACTTGGGTAAATTTTGTTCAATCCATGAAGGTTTCTCTAGTTTTTGTGATACCTGAAGATCCTTAGCAAGATTCCCAGCCAATGCCAATAATAACGTTGTCTTCCCAGAACTTGGGGGGCCTAAGAGCAATGTCATCCTGTATCATAATTACGCCGATATAGTACAAGAGAAATTAATTCCATAACTTTGAAACAATAATTGATTGGAAAAGCAATTAGAAATAATTCAAGGCCGACAGTTAATTTTGTGTTCTCCAATCTCACCTGGCTGGTTTGATGATACCGCTGATATCATCGATGATGGTTATATGTTTTTTTCTGTTCGGAAGCAAATGGAACAAGTTCAAGAAACCCTATTGGAAGGATGAAAAATGGTCAAAATTTTTGAAAAAAGTTATCTAAAGATTCATACTAAAAGACATGATTTTAAATTCTAGTTACTTATATTTTAAGATTATATGTTCAATATTGTCAGTTTTACCTCAACAATATCTAGGTAGAAATTGAAGAAGCTAGGTAAGGCTCTACTTCCTGTATTAATATCTGCCTCCACACTTAAGTGCTCAAATCTAACTTCAATTGTTGGCAAATCAATCCCAACCCTGTAAAAATTTGCAATCAACCCATGGAACATAAATCCATTTTTTTTGGCACATAAACACATACTCATGATAATAATTAACATGTGAAAAAAGGATATTAATGAAGGGAAAAAATTTGGCACCTATCAATTCTATTTCTAAGCCTCATCAAGAACTTCTCATTATCCTCATCCACAGCGTTCACAAGGCGATCAAGTAACCGTTTCCGTTCTTCCATTCCAAGATTATCCACATCGACTTCATTAGAAGGTCCAGTTGATCCAAGCAAAAGGCCTTTCTTCAAACGATCAAAAGTCGGTAGCTTTTCAATAGCGGCCCATTTAAGAGCTTCTTCGTCATTTTCTTCACGAGCAGATCTTGAAAAAGCATCCATACCAGAGTTCCTCCATACAGAAGTACTCGCAGCTCTTAAACTACTTCTTACTTGTTCACTAATGCTTGCTCGCAAGCTGCTACCTGCTTTGTATATATCACTTCCATCCATTCTAACCCACACTTACGAGACAGGCTAATTTATAACCCTTATATAAACAAAACTGATGTGGGTATAGAAAAAGAATGTTAAAATCGAAGCCGGGCTTCAAGTTTTGTCCAAGAAAACATACTATATGCATAAATCAGATAATAACAAACCGTGTCTCATCTGATTGCACAAAACCATGCAAAAGTGCACTTACTTGTATGGTGAATCAACGTTATGAAGATGTTAAAAGAATTATGAAGCTTGGCAGGGGTTTTATAGCAAGATTAAGGGGAGACATGTAATTTCTTGGCGGATTTTAACAATAAATTAAAATAAGAGTTAGATGTCATTTTAGTCCCGGTGGTTTGGGCAGTTTTATCGCTTTAGTCCATGTGTTTCATTATAGCCTTTAGGTCCAAAAAGTTTTCATCGTTGCCATTATCATCTGTCGTTCATATGTGCATAAGGTTATAACTTTTTTGTTATATGTGTGTGTATATATATTTATTTCAATTTGTTTATTCATTTTAATAATAAGACATAAAAATAACTAAAAAGAAAAATGTCATTCGAGTTAACATTAAAAAAATGGATGGACTTAGTCTGTATGCACCAAAATGGCAACGATGAAAACTTTTTGTATCAAAAACCTTTGGACTTAAATTGATAAAAATATCCAAATCACTGGGACTAAAATGGTATTTAACTGTTAAAATAATAATAATAACAATAATAATAACAATAATAATAATAATCTTAATAAGATAGCCGTAGGGGCAGAAGCGTATTTTAACTATAGTATTTATGCTATAATAAATGAAGTAGAGTAGACTACTCTAGCTCAAAAGGTATGGAGCAATAATAATTACTAGCGGTTATCTAACGACAGAGCTTGAACAACTCGGTAGAGGCCAGATTGGACTCTTAAAAATTTAAATTTTTACACTAAAAAAAGATTTTTTTTAAAAGATTTTTTTGGTAAACTTAACACTACACGTGAAAAAAAACGGTAGAGGCCGGGCACCCCGGGCCTCCATTATCCTTCGCCCATGGTGTTAACATAATTATTTTAGTTAGAGTAAACTGCCATTTTGGTCCCTGAGGTTTGGGTAGTTTTACCACTTTAGTCCAAATCTTAAACTTTTTGCATCTAGGTCCCTGTGGTTTCAGTTTTATTGTCATTTTGGTCCAAAAGTGATTTTTGTCTTCTAAAATCCTGCTATTTTGTCCTTTTCCTCAGGGGCAAGATGGTCATTTTAAGCAGAGTTTGAGGTTTATTTATATATATAATATATATTAATGCTTAAAACCATTTTGACCCTGAGAAAATGACAAAATAGTAGGATTTAGAAGACAAATATCACTTTTGGATCAAAATGGCAATAAAACTGAAACCATAGTGACCCAGATGCAAAAAGTTTGTGATTTGGACTAAAGTGACAAAACTGCCCAAAGCTCAAGGACCAAAATGGCAGTTTACTCTTTTAGTTATTTAGATGGTTAGCATGTTAATTCTGTTTGTATTTGATGATAACATTAGAAATATAAGCTCGCCGAGTGTAATAGGAGTCTATACTATTAAAATTAGGCTCATTAGAATTTCAGAAGATAAAGCTTGTGCTCGGTTCGAGTCTAGTGTTTTGAAATAGAGACTCGTAACCTATTATTTAATCCCAAGCCAGGACAAATCTAGGGAAAACGAACGAACTTCATTTCCACTCCAACCTGAACAAATTGGTTTTCAGAAACTTAGAAGTGATGGTGGTGGATCTAGTATTTCGTGTGAAAAAAACTAACACATTAGCTGGTTTTGGATTAGTTATTTCATACTTTATGCAAATTAGATGGTGGGGACGAATCAATTAAACACCATCTAGCAAGTAATGTAAAAATAAAGAAAAACTTTTATGCATCAATTACATAGTTTCTAATTAAGTTTTGAGTAAAATGCCAAAATGGTGTCTGAGTTTAGGTTACTTTTGACACTTAAGTTCAAAAATCAAACTTTTTGTATTTGGGTCCTTGAGATTTAATTTTTGTTGTCATTTCCATTCAAATGGCAAACCGGGTTTGAAATTTCCGTTAACCATAGACGTTCTAACGATGCTTTGGTGGCAGTGGTGGTGGTGATCGGTGTGAAACTTGTTGATACACTTTGTATCTGCAGCTTGTATTTGTTTTGTTTTATATGTCATTTGATCTATAAAACACTTGTTTTGTTTAAGTCTAGAATTTTATAAGTTGATCAAATGATGATATCCTCATATCATCACTTGAACAATATTCTGTGATGTAGGTGATACCCATCGACAGTGTGTGTCAATGTGATAAGTCTGTCGATAGTCATTTGTTAGTACATGTCAATCGATAGTGTCTATCAATTTATGCTAGTCATCGATAGTCACACTATTGATGAACATGAAGATTGTCGATAAGGATTATGGGACTATCGATGTAAGACCTGCTGGTATGCAGTATAAATACCAGCAGTGTCATTTAATTTCAGTAATACAAGGAAGAAACTTTGAAGTGATATTCTTTGTGTTATCGATCGTGTTCTTGCTTCGGTTGTGTATAAACTTTGATTCCGCGCTTGTTAATGCATTAAACAAGGAATAGGGATTATAAAGATCTTATAAGGATCTACAGGTGGTATCAGAGCATTGTCTCAATTCCTTGTTGAAAACCAAGCATTTGGTGTGATTTGTGAGGTTTTTAAAGATTTCTTGGACAAAAACTAAAAAGCCCACATGCCTTCTTGAATGATATTATGGATTAAATTGATTAAAATGATGTTAGTTGATGATAATCTTGGTTAGAAACTTGTTAAAATCAATGGAGAAAATCAAAAACATGAATTTTATTGAGTTTTAGGATTAAAAAATTTGAACTCCATTTTCCGGTGATAAGCTTGACAATCCTTACCGGAATAGTACTTTTGGGTGGTGAAATTATATTGGTTGACCTGGAAAGTTGGTGAGCAGATTTGTCCTTTTTGTCCCTTTGTCGGATCAGACATTGTCCCTTGCCAGCTCACTGTCGATTGGATTCCTCACCAATCTACAATCCTTATCCATGGATAGTTCTTATATGTCAATAGTCCACCCCCTTCGATACCTAGTCACCTTCGATCCACACCCTCCTTTGATAGATATTCACCTTTTTCTATCACCCACCTTCGATACCAATTCACCTTTGATCCACATCCTCCTTCGATAGATATTCACCTTTGTCCCTCACCCACCTTCGACCCACACCCTCCTTCGATAGAAATTCACCTTCGTCCCTCACCCACCTTCAATATAATTTACCTTCGATCCACAACCTTCGGTACACACACTTCTGTCGATTGAGTGTAAAATTAAAGCAGTAGCATTATAACTTTTTAATTTTACATTCTTAGACAACAGTCTCATCAGTTTTTTATTTACAAATTGAGTACAAATCTTTAGGGTTAGGATCCAAATTCAAATTCAAACTCAGTAGGTCCACTTGGAGGATCAAGATAACCTACCTTCTTGTTTGTTAGAACACACTTACGAGTGCGGAATCCTCGTGAGTATGCAACCGTAGCAAAATGTAAGCAAACACAAACAAAAGGTAACCAAACATTCAGTACCTTAGATTAACGTGAAGTGAACTGATACAAACACACACACACACACAATGTTCATACAGACTCAGGATGCTCTCTTGCTGAACTATGCATATTATGTCTGTATTTATAGTCCAAGTACCCAGTGAGTAACCCTACGAAGAAGGTTACTGGGCTCCACGAACAACCATCAGTCCCACGAAGAATCAGTTCTTCGTGGACCATACCAACGAACAACTGAGTCACCACGAAGAATGGTTCTTCCTGGCTTGCAAATGACGAACACCTGTTGTTCGTGAACCATGTTATCCCACGAAGAATAGAGGTTCTTCGTGGGGACCAAAAACACAGACAGTAATCAACAAGTTAAAGCAAGATCACAAACACTAACAGACTGCAACATGCAGCTGTTTTACAATACTAATAACGTAAACGTCGTGCTAAGTCAAGATAGGAGGATATCTTGACTTGGCTGACTCGACCGAAACATACATACACTTAAAACAAAGACCGTACAGACTACCAAAAGCTAAGAACAAGCTACATACACAAAACTGTACCAACAAACTCTAGCAGTAGTACACCACAAATTAATCCCGTTGTACACTTAACGATACACTTGTCCTTAACACCATAACAACTTGTTATTACCTCACGTGACTTTGTGTAACCTAAACCAGCTCATTAACACATTATAAGGTTAATTAAGCCCCAAAATTATACAAGTAATAATATATAAGTCTTTAGCTCCAAAATGGCTTGTGACATCCTAATGTAGCTTTGTGTAACATATACTAACTTATTAACACATACACTTTTTTTTAACACCAAAATAATTTGTTGTAACCTTAATACACTTTTTAACCTAAATTAACTCACTATCACATGTAAATCAAAGCTATGATTCTTGTAGGAGCTTGGAGTTATCAGTTGTGTTTTATTCTAGGTGCTCTAAGTTGGGTTTCTTCTCGAAGATCAGAGTATAGTATACATTAGCACTTAATATATTCATTAGGATACCTGCTACAAAAATCATCTAAACAAAATTTGGTATAATCAACTGTTTGTAGTTCTAATTCGGGTAAGTATGAAAGTTTACATCAGAATATGCAAAATCTATACTCAATAACTCACTTATAGTTGGTTTCCATTGACTCAAATATACTTTATTCGTCAGGAAAATCATGTAATACCAAACATAAGATCTGTTTGATGATTTTTTCTGCATAGTACTTTTTTTAATTAATACAAATGAACGTTGAGTTCACGGGTGAAACATTATATGTAAACATATAAATAGTGTATTTATCAGTCGTTGTAATTAAGCACCTGTACATTCACAGTGAATGTACGTATTCCATCACAATTTGAACAGAAGTGACACTCTCATAAGTTAACGTAACATTGTGTTGTATTCACAAAATATAGTGGCACACCAATGTGCCTATATGCACACCAAACTTTAATCAAACCTGCTTTACCCATGCTACATATAGGTCTATACACAGCGTATAGGGTTACCCGTTACCCCTACACGCTGCGTATACCTTGCATGTGTTTCAGAGCCTTGTTACCAATCATTGGACAGAAAACTAGGGTTTATATACGCTGTGTATAGGTCTAAACGCAGCGTATATAAACCATCAGCCTTTTTGAGGTCATTTAGGTAGGGTTAAAGCATACTTTATTCAAAAGTTTATATACGCTGCGTATAGGCCTATACGCAGCGTATATAACCTTCGGATTTTTTTTTGTTCATTTCGCTTATTTGTGGTATAAATTCTCACCCGGTTACAACGTTAACTCGTTTAAAATATATAACGAGTTAAAAATATATAATGTTTTTTTATTATTTAGTCAATGTCGCCGGTAACGATGCTACCTCCGTTACACGCGTCGAAAAGCGTATAACGTTAAAATTTTTCGAAAAGCGTATAACGTTAACATTTTTTAAAAAGCGTATATACGGTTCAAATATATAATATCGTTATCCAGGTTTTAAAATAAAATATTGTACCAAGTCTAGTGCCGTTAATTATTTTTAAATACTATAAACATTTAAATATTATGCCGTTAATTATTTTTAAATACTCGTGTTCGAATATGTTATACTGTTTGAATATTATACCGTGCAGTTCGAGTACTAAAACGTTAAAATATTATAGCGTTAAATAATTTGAAATACCCGGGTACTGTTCGAATTTGGTACACCGTTTACAACAAAAGTTTTATATATACAACAAAATATATACAGCAAAAGTTTGTACATACATAACAAAAGATATAATACTATGGCAGCATATCCTGGTGCTGCTGCTGCTTCTCCTCCTAGTGTTGATGCCATTTCGCAGCCGGAACGAAGTGACGCGGAGGTAACCTGTCACGCTGTCGGCGCTCCTGCAGCTCCGCAACCACCCACTCCATCACATAGTTGAGCCTGTCAACGTCTTGACGTAGCCGCTGATACCTCGCGTATGAGGGGGCGGGATCGGGCCCGACATGTCATGGGAACTGAGGCGCCCCGGGAGGTCCACGCGACTGTGGTGGCTCCGAAATCTACATCTCCGGCTCATGCTCTGGCACCTCCGGATCGCGCATGGATATATCAGCTCGAACTCTGCCGACAGCTGCGTAGGCACGTAAGGCTGGTCGTACAGGAGGCAATACAAGAAAAACAGGTCACCGCTGGTACACCACTCCCGGCACTTGTTTGGAGCGGTGATAGAAGTGGATCATCTTGTGAATATACCTGCACAAAAGAAAACAAGTTAGTAAATAATAAAAATATAATATATTTTTGACTTGTTAAGGATTTCGACTAACGTTATGGACGTACGCGCGTTACAGACTACTTCGACTAAACAATAAAATTATTATATTTTAACGACGAACTTAATTTTGACTAACGTTAGGGCCTACGCGTCTTACGGTTCGACTTAGAGTAAATAATATAAAAATATATTTTACCGACAATCTTAGTTTCGGCGCTCGTTAGGGACCTACGCGCCTTACGGTTCGACTTCGACTAAATTATAAATTATTATATTTTAACGAATCTTATTTTCGACTAACGTTACGGACGTACGCGCGTTACGAACTTCTTCGACTAAACAAAAATATTATTATATTTTAACGACGAACTTATTTTCGACTAACGTTAGGGACCTAAGCGCCTTACGGTTCGACTTCGACTAAAAAATAAAGAAAAAATATTTTAACGACCATCTTATTTTCGACTAACGTTACGGACCTATGCGTCTTACGGTTTGACTTCGACTAAATTATAAAGTTATTATATTTTAACGACAATCTTATTTTCGACTAACGTTACGGACCTACGCGCCTTACGGTTCGACTCGGACTAAATAATGAAAAACTTATATATTTTAACCGGAAAATAAAGGCTGGAAAAAGACGTTTCTACCCCTGTGCCCAGCTACAAAAAGAGCCCGTTCAGGGGTAAAATGGTCATTTTCCAGGTCAAGGCTTTGACCTAAAAAATGACCATTTTACCCCTGAACGGGGTCTATTTTGTAACGCTCCGTGTTTTTGCGTTACCTACTTGTAGCAAGTCAAGTCCTTGTTTAAACATTTGTATTTTCATTTCGAATCGAATTTTGTATTGGAGACTATTGATCATAATGAATGAGATTTTAATAATGTTCGTGTTTAATTGTGGGATTATTCATGTTTGGAACGTTAAACAATTTCGAATCTTGACTCTTGTTAAGCATGTGAAACACGTTAAACAACTTAAAGCTCGGCAAACACTGGATCCTAACCCTTAATCAGGAATTTGTTTAAAAATTCATATCATTAAACACGATTGTTCATTCTAATTATTTATTTTAATATTTAGTAATTAAAAGAATAAAGAATTAAAGTTTAATTAAGTTAACTAAACTAGTGTAATATGTAACTTGGTTAACTACCTAGTTACCAACTTGAGGGACTAATTGAGCTCTTTTATAAACTATTTAGTACAGGGACTATTTATGTAAGCTTTAAAAACTTAAAATTTATAGTCCCTGTACTAAATAGTTTATAAAATAGCTCAGTAGTACCTCAAGTTGGTAACTAGGTAGTTAACCAAGTTACATATTACACTAGTTTAGTTAACTTAATTAAACTTTAATTCTTTATTCTTTTAATTACTAAATATTAAAATAAATAATTAGAATAAACAATCGTGTTTAATGATAGAGATTTTGTAAACGAATTCCTGATTAAGGGTTGGGATCCAATGTTTGACGAGCTTTAAGTTGTTTAACGTGTTTCACATGCTTAACAAGAGTCAAGATTCGAAATTGTTTAACGTTCCAAACATGAATAATCCCACAATTAAACACGAACATTATTAAAATCTCATTCTCATTATGATCAATAGTCTCCAATACAAAATTCGAAACGAAAAGAAAATACAAATGTTTAAATAAGGACTTGACTTGCTATAAACAGGTAACACGAAAACACGGAGCGTTACATATTTGCAGTTGGGCACAAGAGTAAAAGCCTCTTTTTCCTGCCTTTATTTTCCAGTTAAGGATATCGACGCGCGTAACGTATAAACATACAACAATAACTAACGTACCTGTAGAGCGGGTCACGAATAGTCGTAACCCTCCCCTTGGAGTTCACGTGGTCCTAAGTGTCCTCATGCGCAATCACATGCCAAAACCCTAAAAGCGTGGGTTTATCAACCAGTACCAACCCCTGTTTACACGAATGTTTATTAAACGTTAAATTAATATTAAGTCTTAAATGTTATATATTAAAATAATAATAATAATAATAATAATATAACAATACATAAATTAGTGTTAAACGTACCTGCGTATATAGATCCGTAACGATCTCAGCCTCCGTATATAAACTGCAACGACGCGCAAACTCTGCAATCGTCATAGGACGCGCTCGCGGCAATGCGAAAAGAAACCTCAGGGGGGCTGCGCCGGGTCCACAGGTTGGTCTGGCCGACGCGGATGAAACTCGAACGACACCAGAAACTCGATAAGTATCTCCCTATAGATCGGCATATACGATAGCTCAAAAAGCCGATCCCACGGTGAACCCTGGGGATAATCTCTCGCGCCCTATCAAGCTCCGCGAGGGTCTGGAGGGCATCCCAAGAAACCGCAAAGTGGGCAACGACATGCATCCTCCGAAGCTTGTCGCAACGGACAACAGCATCGGTCTCCAGAGGAAACTCCAAGAAAGCGTGACCCTCGAGAAGATTCGGCAGCTCACGCTCCTACTGCTGCTGCTCCTCATGATTGAACTGGTCTAGCTGGTCATCCATTTCATCGTCCATCATCATCCTGAAAACCAAAAAATAATATAATTTTAGACCGTTATAATATATATCTATAATAAAACTTATATATTTTAACAATGCTTTTAATTTCGACTAACGTTACGGACCTACGCGCCTTACGGACAAGTTCAACTAAATAATAAAATTATTATTTTTTAACGACGTAGTCAAGTTCGACTAACGTTAGGGACCTACGTGCGTTACGGTTCGAGTTCGACTAAATAAGAAAACTTATATATTTTAACGACGAAGTTAGTTTCTGCTAACATTAGGGACCTACGCGCCTTACGGATCGACTTCGACTAAATAATAAAACTTATATATTTTAGCGATGATTTTAGTTTCGACTTACGTTACCGACCTACGCGCCTTACGGACAAGTTCGACTAAACAACAAAATTATTATTTTTTAACGACGTAGTCAAGTTCGACTAACATTAGGGACCTATGCGCGTTACGGTTCGAGTTCGACTAAATAAGAAAACTTATATATTTTAACGACGAAGTTAGTTTCGGCTAACGTTAGGGACCTACGCGCGTTACGGTTAGACTTCCACTAAATAATAAAGTTATTATACTTAACAACGATTTTAGTTTCGGCTAACGTTTCGGACCAACGCACGTTACGGTTTGAGTTCCAATAAATAAAAAAATTTATTATATTTTAACGACGATTTTTGTTTCGGCTAACGTTACGGACCTACGCGCGTTACGATTCGAGTTCGACTAAATAAGAAATGTTATTATATTCATACGGTTCGTCTTCGCTCGGTACATACCAAATAAAGCTAATCTAGGACCAACTTATCAACCTAATACTACAGATCAAATACATCACAAATACACCTAATCCACAACCTGCATTTTCTTTAATTTACCTGATACACAACTAATTACGGACAAAATACATAAGAAATTCGAAATTAATGAACTAGGTTGAAGAATTACCTATTTTATCCTTGAAATACGCTTCGTATACGGTCCAAATACGTAATCGCCTTCGTATAGATCGTATGTGTGTGTGTATTTTGATTAGGGATGAACTGTACTGCGTAGGAGAGAATCTGGGTTTTATCAAGTTTCCTACGCTGCGTATAGATCTGTACGCAGCGTATATAACCTATATAAAATGACATTATTGCCCCTGTCTCCAGCTTCGTATAGACACCCCACAAGGGTAAAACTGGTAATTTGCCAAAAGTCAAAGATTCTTTGACTTAGCAAATTACCATTTTACCCCTATGAGGTGTCTATACGAAGCTGGAGACAGGGGCAATGTTGTCATTTTTAAACCTTTATATACGATGCGTAGAGATCTATACGCAGCGTATATAAATGTAGGAAAATGACATTATTGCCCCTATATCGGGCTTCGTATAGACCCCAAAAGGGGTAACATGGTGATTTAACATATTTAAAATGTTAACGTTTGTTTTGGGGGAGAATTTGTCCGCCCTTTGTATACGCATCGTATGGAACTCTACGATGGGTATACGAAGTGCATTTTTACCTTTTTTCCCTTGTTTTTGGGCTATATGAAGGGAAATTCAGGGGCATTGTTGTCGTTTTTGACCTATACGCTGCGTAAGGATCTATACGCAACGTATATAAAGGTCCATTTTTTGTATATTTTTTGTGTATTCTTTTGTTTATTTATTGAAAAATAAATAAAATTATTGTATTTATATGTTTATTTACAAAAAAAAATCAATATTATAAAAATTGTAAAAATGATACAAAGACTATAAATTATAAAAATTCTACAATTAACAAAAATACAAGTTTCCGCTATTCTCGGGTCTTTGTCTTCATCTGAGTCTGATTTAGGGTCGATTATCTTGTAGTAGTGCTGTAACCGCGACCTATACATTTCTTCCCACTGTTCTGCAGCTATTGTTCAATGTACCGACCACATTGGGCTCACTATAGGCATGGGGTAGTCTCTTTCCAACTAAGCATGTATGAAGTGTGCCCCGTGAAAGTGTACGAGTTTTATCGCTTGAGGTCGTGGATTTAAAGGGCCAACCGTTAACGGGAAGAAGGTATAGCTCCCTTCGATGCTTAGCACATGGACGATGATATTATACCTTTGCGCTACGAGAAGCCCTGCGTGGGGCATTTCCATCCGGTGACTTGGAGGGCACCCTTCCACTGAATGCCAAGAGATACTTTCACGTATCCGATTAAAGTCCCCTTTGTCCCATCTTTTGAATACATGCATCCATAGCGACTCGTTAAAGTTAATCTCCAGTAGTAAATCATTTCGAATACGGGGCCATACGTATTCCCCAAAACCTAACACGACATGTACCCACAATGACCGTCTGGAGTCACATCTTGTATACGCGATATGTAAGGGTGAAACTCGGATGGAATCTGATGCTCAAACCTCTTAGTGATTAACAAGTCCTCGTCCCCTTTTATTAATGGAAAACCATGATCATCCCGCGTCTCCTTCTTTTTAGAACTCGTTGAACGGCTTCGTTGCATTTTAGGTTTTTCAGACTTTACAACCGAACCAGTTCCACGAGAGCCCTGTGACGTTACGTATGAGCTGTGTCGGGGTAAATCGTACCTATGGTGTGGGGAAGCGGTATATACGTTGCTTGCCTCGCCATAGGAGTTGTTTCTCGCAGCTTCGTCTAACCTCGCAGCTTCTTCTAGACTTTGTTGTACTTTTTTTGATGTAGGCCGACCGCGAGTGTTTTGCTAGACAATAGGTGGTTTCTTAGTTGAGGATTTCAAGGTTAAGACCGATTTTATCTTTGAAAGCAAACTTTTTTGCTGAACGGAGGAATTGCGACTCTAGTTGTTGCCGCACAATATTGAACTCTTCTACAACTTCGACCTCCTCATCTACCAGTGTACACAGTAGTAAGTCAAGCTTACGCCTGAATACATCCACGTCTTCGAGTTGTATCTTACGCCCTATGAAGGTTTGAGAAACAACTAAAATGGTACTAAATAACAAAAGGTTTGTCGGTTTAGTATTTTTTTTTTACTTGTACGTCAGTACTTTTCCAGCCTACAAGCACACGACAACCCACAACTCAGCCACATATGCCAACCACATGATGCGTTAAGTTTTCGTAACACCTCCAGCTTCCTCGTTAGCTCTCCTTCCAGCAATTCAAGCGCTGTATGGGAAACCTTTCCACGTAGGTTGTCCAACAGTGGTTGTCGTAAATGGTGGTTCATTGTTTTTTTCGATGCTTTCGGTGAAACTTTTTCTTATTTCCCCTAACTGAGTTTCAACTATATCAATGATGCAACCCACCATTCGCTCCAATGAACTCCTGTGTTCAACGTATCTTTTAAAATTTGCGTGCTGGCTCTCAACTCTGTTAGTGGTGCGCTAACCAAAGTTGCAACGCGTATTAGTCCACGCAAAAAGGAACATTTCTTTATAGTTTTTGAGCCAGTTTTCATAGACATAATTAAAGACCCCTACAAAAAAATGAAATGTAAAAGCGTGTGTAAATATAATAGATTGTGTGAGTTATTTGTTGAAGACACAGTTACTATTACGGTTGGCAGCCGCGAGTCGGTTATACATTTTGTCCAAGTTGTATGCGTATATGGGCTCTGAAGCAGAGTCACACACTATTCGCCAATAAGACAGAAATTTCTCCCAATCTAATTTATTGAACCTCTGCCTGCAATTTTTAACTATATTTTGTTCAATGTGAAACCAGCATAGAAACCTGGATGCATTCGGGAATACTTTAGCACACGCGTTAATTAGCGCTAGCTCTCTATCCATGACTATCACACGCGGTATTATACATTCCTGCAACATTGCCTTGATCCGCTCAAGAACCCACACGAAGTTATCCCTTCGTTCCTTGCAAATAACACCATGTGCGGTACAAAAAGACTTTTTGGTCGACGTCAAACCCACAACCTGGACAAATGGCATGTTGTAGATGTTTGTTTTGTATGTCGTGTCGATCAACATCACGTGCGGGAATGCACGCCAGATAGTGATTAAATGAGGATGAACAAAGAAAAGCTCTGTAACGACATCTGTTTTGGGCTCCTGTCGGGTGTCATAAATGAATCGGTGGTCATGCAGCATAGACTGCATGCGAGTCTTTCCGTCCATCCGTGACGCTCTAATTTTTTGTACCGCATTTTGCACGTCTTTCTGAACATGAAGGCTGTCGGTAAACCGCTTTCTTAGGGTTTGAAATATGTTACATGGCTCCATGTTTTGAGCATTAGTTGCTCGATTAGCATGTATTCGACTTCAGTAAATCTTCGCACGAACGCGTGGCCCAACAGACTCTGCGTAGGTTCCTGGTTATGTTCCGCGCAGTCCACTTTTAACTCCCACGTGTCATTCGTCACGTCCTGTATAGCAATTAATGAAAATGGGCAACCAATTTGTTTGCTACCAGCTTTCCTAACTGTTGCTTTACTATGGGGTTCACCACCACGGTCGACACAAGCCATACCATCCCCGTGCTACCACTAATATTTTCGATCGGCGGGTAACAATAACGTAACCATTCTCATTTCCCGTTGTTTGTACCTAATTCTTCAGATCAGTAAGAGACATCAAATGCTAAATAAACAGTTACGTTATAACAATAATTATAATTTTAACAATAACAAAAATAATTATAATTTTAACAATAATAGTTATATAATTTTAATTTCAACTATAGTAATAATAATTATAATATTAACAATAATAACAATAATAATTATTATTATAATTTTAACAATAATAACAAAAAATTATAATTATAATATTAACAATAGTAATAATAATTATAATTTTAACAATAATAACAATAATTATATAATTTTAACAATAATTATATTATATTAACAAATTATAATTTTAACAATAATAACAATTATAATTATAATTTTAACAATAATAATAATATTATAATAATAATAATAACAATAATACAAATATTAATGTGATACCTTATTATTTTGAAACGGATTGCCCGGGGTACACGGTTGATAATGTTCACACAGTGGTGTGTTAGGAGGTCATCACCGTATCCTCAGTATCTATCCGAACTATCTTGTTGCACGTAAGAAACTTCACCCCCGTATCCGTAACCCGGATACGATAGCTGCGTCGGTAATATGGTTCATCAACAGGGGCATTCTCAGCACCGTATCCTACGCATCCATCCAGATTAACTTGTTGCACGTACGGAGATTCAAACCCGTATTCGTAATCCGGATACACTTGATGCGTCGGGTAATATGGTTCATCAACAGTTGGAGTCGAAGCGTCGTTCAAGTTTGGCAATTGTATTTTTTGATCAGGGACGCCAGACACAACCTCCTCCTCCTCGTTAACATCATTTACTCCCCATGTGTCGTTCGAATAGCGATTAAGAAATAATTCTCATCCCAAAATGACGACATTTTATCTCCACCGTAGTAAGTATGAAGTAAGTATACAAAGGAATTGAAGAAATGCGAGTAATTGTTTGTATGAATTCGTAGGTAGAGATGGATGTTTAAATACACTTTTGAATTCACAATTATCAGCCTCGTATAGCTCTATACTCCTCGTATAGCTTTATTCACGTGCCTAGACAACATCGTATCTGTGTCAAATCTAGCTGACATACTCTGCGTATAGAGCTATACGCAACGTATATACACTGTACATACGCTGCGTATAGCTCTTTACGCATCGTATGTCAGACTGATTTGACATGGTATGAGGTTTGACTGTCTGGTCGTGTACCTACCCATTACCTACGCAGCGTATAGACCTATACGCCGCGTATAAGTAAAACCCTATACGCAACGTATAGGTCTATACGCTGCGTAGGTAAACCATAAGTGTACAGATAGTGAAACCTTGGCGTGTTTTAATTTAAAATATATTAATCACTAATAACATTTATACTTAATGTTATCTAAAGTTGATATTGACACTTTGCAAAGAGAAAGCATATAAGGCTAAACTTATTATATGCTTAAAAAAACCGCTATACTTATTAATCACTAATAACATTTATCCTTAACTAGTTGATGCCCCGCCCGTGTTGCGGAGCGATGATCGAATAATGAGCGAGTGTTAGGCAGCTCCTTGACACAGAAAACAATTAAATCGAGTCACCCAATTAAAACAAAACACTTTTATAATTTTGCTAAAAAACTAAAACAATGGCAATACTGTTATTTTTAACTAAGAGAAAGTTATATTTTTTGACTGGGTAAAATCGTAATTTGTCAAAAGCTAAAGTGATGGCAGTACTGTAAACTGGAATCAGGGGCAAAATTGTAATCTTGCGTAGGGGCAAATTCGTAATTTTAACTTAGGGCAAAATAGTAATATAAATTTGAACCAAAGGCACAATCGTAATTTTAGGCCGGAGGCAAAACCATAATTTATTTTGAACCGAGGGCATAATCGTAACTTTTGAGTTGGAGCCAAAAGCATAATTTTATTTTGAACAGGGGCAAAAACGTAATTTTGAACTGAGGGCGACATCGTAATTTTTTAAACGGGGAAAAAACTATTTTTGAAGAGAGGGAAAATCGTAATTTTAAGGTGGGGGCAAAAACATATTTTTTTTCTTTTGAACTGGGCGAAAACGTAATTTGAGCTGAAGGCTAAATCGTATTTTTGAATTGAGGGCAAAATCGTAACTTTGGGGTGAGGACAAAAGTGTAATTTTCTTTTTAGGAGGGGCAAAAACGTAATTTTAATTTGGGGGGTAAAACCGTAATTTTAAAGTGTAAAAAAAGTAGTAAACGATTGGTGCAATGGGGAGTGTCAGGCCAGCTGGGAGGTAAAACGTAATTTTAAAGTGTAAAAAAAATATTAAACGGTTGATCTAACGGAGTGTCAGGCTAGCTGCCTGGCACTATTGCCCAAAGTTGTTTTTGTATATACACTAAATAAATAAATAAATTTTGTATATATAGTAAATGTGATCTAGAAACTTCTACAGTTTTTCTAAAAGTACCACTAAAGTTTTTTTTTTTTTTTTTTTTTTTCATTCAGGTTAGGCGAGCTATTAAATTTCTTAAAACAGTCATGCAACATAGCCGACAAATTTGATAATAAGCTTCAACATGTGGCTTCGATTAAATTATGGTCATCGTCTTTGTGTTCTTTTCTTTTGGCAGTCCCCAATGTCTATCTGTTTTGCATTCCTATTATCACCACACTAATGGGTTTAACTTTTTCTCTTAATCCACATAAAATTATTCTTTAACTATTGGTTTTAAATAACGAACCACAGGACTAATTTACTCAAACTATTATTATTATTACTATATTATTATTATTATTATTATTATTATTATTATTATTATTATTATTATTATTATTATTATTATTATTATTATTATTTATTGTTTGGTGATGTTGTGTTATTATTATTATTATTATTGTTTGGTGATGTGTTGTTGTTGTTGTTTATTATTATATTATTATTATTATTATTATTATTATTATTATTATATACCCTTGAATATAAAACACACTCTATTATTTTTAACGTCTAGTAACAACGAGTGGAGCCATGACGAATACCGATAATGACGAGGTAGTGGCGAATGGCAACGAGTGTGTCTGATCCATCAAAAAAAGATTTCAACTTAGCAAGTTTTAAGATAGCACGGCTTAGGGTTAGGCTCAGGTCATTTAGTAATTAATACTTATTTTATTTATATCTTTTTATAATTATCTACATATATATTTAAAATTTTACTTTTTATATATACAACAATAAATATTGTTAAAGCAATTTTATATATAATAATAACTATTATATAAATACATATTTTAATATAATGATAAAATAAAACGCTCATTTAGGATTGTGAACTTGCTTAAGCTCGTTTAAGTTTGACTCAATTCGATTTTTTTAACGAGCCAATTTTGAGTAATTCACAAACATTATAAGATCACAAGGATTCTTTAATAAAAGGCAAAATAGGTAACATATTTTATTTCTTCATATAAACTACATACAAAAACTCAATATCTTATTTTCTATTTCCAAGCTGACAACTTATACCGACCACCAAAAAAGTGAAAAGGTCTGCAAATTATATATATCTCATGACTGGACTCGATCAGGCTAATGGGTATAGGGTACAGCCTTAGGCTGTCGCGGGTCGGCGGGGCACGGCTACACCGCTCCCTTGGGGCTCGTCACGGCAGAAATGTTGCCCAAGGGACGACGGGGACGCTCCTCCTTTGATTATTATCGCTGTTCAACGGCTATTTAAAAAAATATTTTTTTTATTATATAAACCATTCAACCCTTTATTTTGTTTACAAAATTTTTTTTTTTAAAAACTCACCCACACTTTCTAAAATTCTCAAACTCCCTCCAAAAAGAATCACACGATGTCTTCTTCATCTTTGTGGTGTCCGTCATCTTTGGGTGAAGTCGATCAAATTTTTGTTAACGCCATAATGTAGGTAGCACAAGTGATCATTGAGGAGGAAGAAGAAGAAGACGTCATGTCACAATCACGAACTAAGCAAGTAGCCCTAAACACCGAGAAGATTAGATTATATTTGTATTTATAGATTAGATATAGCTATTATATTTTGTATTAATAATTTATTTCTACACTCACTTATTATGTCGTTATTATATTTTTATGTCGATATTATATTGGTATTATTAAATTTTTATTTGTAATGTACGTGTAGGAGCTCACAATAGATTGTTGGCTGATTACTTTGCCGACGAACCCTTGTACACGGCCGCGATGTTTAAACGTTAGTTCCAAATGAGTCATCAATTGTTCCTATGTATAATCAATGGCCTGTCGAGGTTTGACCCATTTTTTACATTACGATTCAATGCTAGAGGCAAAAAGGGGTTTCACCATCTAAGTAGGTAATGCGGTAAAATATCAGATATCGGTGAAGGACCGATATTTGAGATATCGCTTATCGCGGTGGGATATCAGTAATTTTATTATCATGCTAAATTATATATATAGCAATTAAACACTAACAATTTATTATACTCTCCTACCATTAACAAACTAACCTTTTGCAACTTGCAAAACACTAACAATTGTAGCAAGTAAGAACTGAGTAAGACTTAAAACACTAACAATTAACGGTAACAACTAACAATTAAGACTTAAAATACTAATAGCAACAATAAGAAGAAAGATGAACGGTAGAACTAAGAAGAAAAGTACTGATATCGAGAAAATCGGTGATTTATTTGTCAAATATTGGTCCAATATCGGTCATATATCGGACAATATCGCTGATATTATCGGTACCGATATTCTGGCTAATATTTTGTACCGCTATCTCGGCAGGGGACCGATAACCGATATATCACTGATATATAACCGGGATATTAACTACATAGTTCATCACCTTACATAAATGCACAGCGGTAATTCACCAACTGTCTTACGGGACGACAGCCGATGCGTGGGACGAGTATTTAAAGGTGTCCAAAAGAACTACACGAGAATGTTTGTACTACTTTTGCAAATGTGTGGTGAAGGTGTATAGCAAGAAATATTTGTGAAAACCAAACGCCAATGAGGTCCAAACATTGTATCAATTCCACGAAGAAAAGCATGGTTTTGTAGGAATGCTCGAAAGCTTTGACTGCATGCACTGGTCGTGGCGGAATTGCCCTAATGCATGGCGAGGTCAATTTACGAGAAGCGATCATGGACATCCAAAAATAATACTAGAGGCTACTGCGTCACAAGATCTTTGGATTTAGCATGATTTCTTTGGTGTTCCTGGTTCGAATAAAGACCTTAACGTCATCCAACAATCAGAGATTTTAAACAATGTCATAGAAGGAAACGGTCTAGACACCATATTTACGATTTCGGGTGTGGAATATAGGCGCAATTATTATCTTGCTGATGGAATATACCTATCCTGCACTACAATCACTAAAACTATTCTGCACCTGTTAGTCGAAAAAAGAAAGAAATTTGCCAAGTTTCAAGAGGCGGCGAGAAAGGACATTGAACGATGTTTTGGGGTTCTACAACAAAAATGGCATATCATTGAAAACCAGCTCGTGCTTTTACACCAACGAAGTTGTGATACTATATGTGTGTATGTATCTTGATGCATAACATGATCATTGAAGACGAAGGTAGAGCGATTTATGAGTATCACGAAATTACGGTTAATGAGGATAATGTTCCGGTCAGTCAGGAGCAATAAGATTTAAACATGTTCTCGTTACAAAACGAATACATGAAAACCTTAAAGATAACTTGGTGGAATACATTTAGAACAACACACACAACAAACCCAATGACGACACAAATGATGACCCAAATGACAACTAGTATTTTTTTATGTAAGGATTTTTAAGTTTAGATTTATTTTTTTGTAACGAGATTTTAGGACTCATGCGTTGCAGCGGGAATGTAAAACCGAACAAAAAAATATTTTAAAAAACGATAACATAGGTTCGTTGTGCAATGGACATTCAACAACTAAAAGAGAAAATTCAAATGCCCAAAAGGATTTACATGCACCAAGAACCATAAAGAAGAATATCGTTACCGATATATATATATCATAAGCCATATTTAAATAACATATTCGGAATCGTGTGACGAATATTTGTATTTGATGTTTAACCAAACTGTATATTTTTTAAATAAGATGCTAACTTATTTTTTTTTAATAACACAATATTAAAAATAATATTACTGTATCAATTTAACATTATTTCTAGTATACATACAAATTATTAGGTCAAATTATATTAAATTTTATTAATTTTCTTATCTTGTTAAAATTAAAAAATACAACTAATTTTTATTACTCATATATGTAGATAAATTGTGAACATGGTTTTCAAAAACCATAAAGTAACCACAAAATTTTACTTTTATTTCTGGTTGTAAAAATCGCTAGTCGCCAGTCGACCAATGGGTTGAGAACTAGCGATTAATTGGAAGTAACCGGGTATTAACCGAATATAATCGGGATTAATTGTAATTTAGCGGAAATTAATCAAGATTAATCGGTTCCTAGTCGGGATTTTTACAACCATGACTTTTACACAATCTTTACTCTTTAGTTCTCTGCATCTCACTGTCATAAACATCAAAACAACACCACCATTACAAAGTTGCTACCACCACCAACCACCTTGCCACCACCACCGTCGCACTGGCACCACCACCATAGCACCACGACATTCAATCCTCACATATCTCTTGTTTCATCTCTCTCTATCTAAAATCTTCATCATCCCTTACCGCCATGACCGTCGGGCAGGACCCACTCATAACACCGCAAAATCCTAGATCTGAATACGTGAAAGCCTGTGAGGGTAGTGGTTCCGATTAGACAAAGTCGAGCTCACCACCTCTGACCACGGCCAATCAACACCAGAACCTACATTTAGTCACCTTTTACTTATTACTCATACACGCCATTTCTTTTTAATTTCCTCAAATACTTGAAATCCCATTTTGCATAGGGTTTTTCATTCATCAGTTTTCTTCCTCTACAACTCAGCTCGAGTTCGGTCTACCGTTTGTGTGTTTTTTAATCAGTGGCAGCTAACATACGCACATGGCTCCTACAAGGAGGGGTCGGAACGTTAAGTCAGGAGGCCATGTGCAAGGCTCTGCTACTGGTTTAAAAATGCCCCTTTAAATTTTTCCACGAATATAAAGATGGCAAACCGAGGTCTGGGGGATTTTTTCCGCCTACTTAAACACATGCAAAGCACCTACCTCAAGACAGAAAACCGAAGGCTATCTTTGAAGGAGGCTATCTCCAAGGACTTGGATCTTTTTTTGGATGTTGGGGAAGTTCTTAGGGCAGGAGATAAATGGTTATATGGGAGGTGCATGGTGATGCATGTGCTCAGTAGAGGGTGCAAACATGATGATGAGGTCGTGTCGTTTTCCATGGTCCCGGGGGATGTTGAAGATTTCATTGTTGGGATCCGGAAACCATGTCAAGTGGTGGTTGACACAAACCCACGTTGCCCAGCAGGGCTGGTTGGTGATGTTAACCTCCTTGAGCGTGTTTTTTCCATCCCTATTCAGACTGTTAAAAGCATTCCCCCCTAGTTGTCGACCAGCGTTCGCTCAGGTCTTAATAGGTGCTTTGCGTAAAGTGGTGGCATCGCCAGGATCGGTTGAAAATTGGGTCCAATTGCTTTTTCTACCACGTTGCACCTTGAGGGTGGTTAGACCATCTTCTAGACAAGAGCGAAGATCAGGGAACAGGAAATCTCTGCAATGTAGTAACATCTTGCATGCACTTGCAGTTTGGAAAGATGGGTCTGGGTTTAACGATTTGGTCTCTTCCCTATTGGATAGCGTAGGGGAGGCTAGGGCTCATAGGGGAGAATGCAGGAGGGAGGAATACAAAGAAAGGGACCCTAATATTAAGCAATGTCTTCGAAAAGTCAGGGATGGACATTTCACGGCTGCGGTTAAGGTTTTATGCTCGAGTGGAGTTCATCCTCTAGGTGATTCCACCTTAAAAGCTCTTATTGATAAACACCCAGTGGTGCCGCCACCGTCCCTGCCTTCCAACCCTTTGGCCCAACCCACTCTTGTTGTTGATGGGGAGTGTTTGCTCAAATGTATCTGATCCTTCCCTAAAGGGACGTCTTTTGGTAGGGACGGGATGCGGGCCCAACACTTGCTAGATGCTATTAGTGGGGAGGGCTCTGTGACTTCCTTTGGTTTGCTTACTAGCATTACTGAAGTGGTCAACTTATGGCTTGGTGGATCTTACCCTAAGGTGCTTGCTGAGTTTGTTGCTTCGGCCCCACTTACCCCCTTATTGAAGCCCGATAAAGGAATTCGACATATTGCTATGGGGATATTTGGCGAAGGTTGCTTTCCAAGGTGGCAATGAAGAAGGTCGGGAAAGATATGGGCCAGTATTGGGGGGACTTTCAATTTGGAGTGGGGACGCCAAATGGGGCAGAGGCGGTGCTTAATAGTGCGAACAGGTTTCTCCACTCCTCTCATGCAGATGGTTCCCTGGCCTTACTTACTGTGCACTTTTGCAATGCCTTCAACATGGTCGACCGCATAGCTTTTCTACAAGAGGTTCATCAGCGTTGCCCGTCACTTTATCGATGGGTTCAATTCCTTTACGCCCAGCCTGCTAGGTTGTATGTTGGTAACGAGTGTATTGAGGCTACTACCGGAGTGCAACTAGGAGATCCCTTGGGGCCCCTTCTCTTTGCCCTTGCCTTACACCTCTTTATTCTGCGGGTTCAGGACCGCTGTAATCTCCCGTTTCATGCTTGGTACTTGGATGATGGGACGATTATCGGTAACGCGTCTGAGGTTACTAAGGCCTTAGATATCATCAACGAGGAGGGGCCATCTCTGGGGCTTTACCTCAACATTAAGAAAACAAAGGTTTTTTGGTCGACGTGCGATGGGCGGAAAGTTCAGGGCAGGCTTTTCCCGAGAGGGATTGGTAGACCAGAGAGGGGTGTTAAGCTCCTTGGTGGGGCTGTTAGCTGTGAACCTAGCTTTATTAGGGAGTTGGCAGGGCGACGGGCCTCGGGGCGGTTGATCTAATAAAACTATTGCCTGCCTTAGGGATCCTCAATGTGAACTCCTGCTGTTAAGGTCGTGCATGGGGGTTGCAAAGTTACTTTTTGGGTTGCGGACTTGTCAACCCCATTTGATGTTGGATGCGGCATCTCGATTTGATGATGGCCTCTGGGAGGCTATAGAAGGCATAGTCGTGTGTGGTGGCCCCTTCTTTGGTGATCTCCAGTGGCGTCTAGCAACTCTACCGATGCGTCTAGGTAGTCAGGGCCTCCTCTCAGCTCAAGATGTTGGGCTATTGCCTTTGTTGCATCTAGAGCTCAGTCTTGGGAACTACAGGATCATATCCTTAGAAACAGTGGGGTTATCAGGCTCGACCCGGACTATTAGCAGGCGCTCGAACGTTTAAATGTCTCTCTCTCGGACTTTGATATTGGCAGTTTCTCTAATAAGGACACCGCCCCCTCGAAGCCCCAAAAAACTTTGGCGAATGCCCTATTTAGCAAAATCGTTCAGAGCCTGGGAGAAGTTTTTGATTTGTCATCCCGCTAGAAGGCGGTGTTTGAGTGCTTGAAGGGCTCCCATGCTCAGGATTTTTTGACCGTTTATCCCGATTAAGGGGTTGGGGCAACGCATGTCTGCAGTAGAATACAAAGTTATTCTCAAATACCGGTTTGATGATCCCTATGTACCCGGAAGATGAAACCTGTCCAATATGTCGTAAAACTTGTATGGATAAATATGGGGAGCACGCTGTCCATTGTAAAGAGCTCCCTGGGTTCAAATTAAGACATGACTGGGTGCCGGATGTTTTGTGGGACATCCTGAGAAGAGTTGGGATTTCTGCTAAGAAAGAGCCTCCTATGAATTTCTTCACGGACCTTATGGAAAGGAGATCTACTCTGCGACCAGTGGATCTGCTCGTCTTTGGTTGGGCTGGGGAAACATGCTTGTGTGGACCTCACGGGGTTTCCCCTTAGGTTGGTTTAAGGGAAAACGGTTTTGTAGCTGGGCAAGCATTTAGAAAAGCATAATCAAAGAAAGTGGATAAACACGCTAAAGCTTGCGCAGAGAACCAACATGTCTTTTTCCCTTTTGCTTTTGATACCTTTGGCTCCCTAGCACCGGAAGCTATCCACTTCTTGACTAGGGTTCAACGGGTCATCCACAACGATTGTTCATCCCCAGGAGGGCAGGGGTTCGTCTTTGGAAGATTAGGGTTTGCGATTCAGAAGGGAGTGGCGGCGCAGCTTGTTGCCCGTCTACCTTCTGTTTTAATGTAAATTAAAATGTTTTTTATGACGGGAAACGAACTTTGAAATAAAAAAAATTATTTATTTAAATTTTGCATTTTGAAACATGTTTTTACCTAAGAAGTAAAAACTGCAGTGGTGGATTCTATTGTTCTAACAAAAAATAAATAATAATACACAACAATGGTTGTTGTGGTGGTATGAGGAGAGAGACTGAGAGAGGGAGATATAAAGATGGTGGGTGAGATGGTGAGTAGTGATTAATCAAAATCAAGAAAGTGACCTGCTAGCCAATCAAATGGAAGTAAAAATTGAACGTTAATTTTAGAGGAGGCACAAAATTGTTAAATTAATAGGGGGAAAATGTAAATTATATTATTAATTTTAGTGTTTAATTTAATTTTACTTTTATATATATATTGCATATCATTTAACATAAATAAAAGTTTTATCACTAACACTCTAGGCCCATCCTCAAGATGAGGTAATGGCCCCCTGATTACATGGCTCCAATAGCCTCACAACTTGGCTTAGACCAAGTGTAGTGGGAGGTGAAGATAACGCTCCACCCTTGAGTATTATCTGCTATGTTGCAGTCCAGTAAGCATTGGGGAATTAGTTTAAAATGGGTGTAGTGGTATAATGTCCACAATGTCCCATCCAATGATTACCTAATTATTATAATTTTTCTCTTAATTAAAACTAATGATATTTATTAAATAAATATAAATTACATAAATAATAAAACAAAAGAACATAATACTACTCGCCTTAATTTTCCTCTTCGCTTTCGCCATTCTGGCCATCTTCGTCTTCCTTGTCATTTGCTTCTTCTTCACCCTCGTGTGGTATATACCGAACCGACCATGCGTGTTGAACCAAGTTAACAGCTGACGAGGATGCGCGACTTCAGACCGCATTTCATGTGCATTCTTCACTCTGTCTTCCATTGTTGCTTGGCGATATTCCTGAACAGATTCCGTTACATTGTTTTGGCATATTGATTTTCCTTCGTCTTCAAATATCATATTATGCATGATTATACAAGCGTACATAGCAACGGTCCGATTGGGCTAAGAATTCTCCACCAGGCATTTCAAATGGAACGCCCCAACCCAACTATGGAACAAAAACGCCCCTTGGGGCGGTTGGAGGGCGTGAATGGACACCAAAAAACCTCCCTATGGAACATTGTTGCTTGGCGATATTCTTGAACAGATTCCGTTACATTGTTTTGGCATATTGATTTTTCTTCGTCTTCAAATATCATATTATGCATGATTATACAAGCGTACATAGCAACGGTCCGATTGGGCTAAGAATTCTCCACCAGGCATTTCAAATGGAACGCCCCAACCAATTATGGAACAAAAACGCCCCTTGGGACGGTTGGAGGGCGTGAATGGCATTTTTTTTGGGGTGAGGGGGGTGGGGAGGAAACACCAAAAAACCTCCCTATGGATGGTGTTAAAGTTTAAAGGACTAAAAGTGGACTCTGACCATTTGCGTAAAAGTGGAATGATTATCCTTAATTAATTTGTATAAATGGGAAAATAAGTAAATGTTTTCTTACACAATTAAGTAATCACAGTAATGATTATTATTGTATATACTTAGTATATGTAAAACCACGATTTCCACAAAGGTTTCTGGTGGGTCCAGATGGGTATATTCGTGACGGCTGGATAATAGTTATCACAATATGATAATATGCAGCGGAAGTATTGGAATAAAAGTATCGAATTCAATAATGTTTGAATATATAAAAGTATTACAAGTGTTTGATACAAGCCCACAGGCAGGATCTAATGAACAGAGCTTTAGACATCATAAGCCTTAAGCGTAAGGGTTGCAAATTCCATAGACTTCATTCTAGTCGACCCGGATTCCCAATTATAATGAGGTTCGGTACCTGTGGTCCAATCTTTTGAAAATACGTTAGCTTTCGCTGGTAAATACAATTAACCGACTCATTTTGAAATATTTCATAAGACTCATTTGGGTGCACAAGGTACAAAAATCTTTTATCAATAACTTGAGATAATTCATAATGATCTTGTATACAATTTTACATGTTGATAATACATATGGGGCCCAGTATAAAAATTAAGACATGATTAACCGACACACCACTTCTGAACTCTCAAAGAGAAGGTAAAAATATTTAGCGTTTACCGGGTGTATGCTTACACCCTACGCTTAGGCCATTCACAATTAAGCGAGCCGAGGATATCAAAGACACGGTCGAGGTAAACCCCAATGTTTTATTTATCAGACAACACAGATTAAAACAAGTTATGAGATTTAATTAAATCGCAAACCGACAACAATATCCCATACCCGACCAAGCGGTAATTGTTTACCATATCCCAAGTCCGTATAAGGAAAGAGGCTAAGAGTATTTACCTTTTTGCTACCTTTCAATCATAAGATTATAATTTAGCAAGAAACCGTAAGTCTAAGTATTATTGACCCAGGTCCAATTATCTGGGATACTATAGTATGGAATAAACAAATTTATTATCTGTTAGAATGTATACGGGTCAAATGTAGTCCTTTTTAAATGTGACCCGATACTTAAGAATAGGTTCGCTAGATTAAGCGTATACCGTATAGAATGTGGTTTAAACCCAAAAAGTACTAGCACTTGTATAATATGGGTAAACAAAATAATTCTGGATTTTGAAGTGAAAATCATAAGGTTAAACCCGTTTCGGTAAAATTACGTAAACTAGTTACATAAACTTAACCGTACGCATATAAGCGATATCGGGTAACCGAATGAGTCATGAACAAGTTCCATATGCCAATACACTTTAAACAAGTTATAATATCAGTAGGATATCAAGTTGTATGCCCGTTAAGGTTTTAGAATCAAACTATGCCTCATAAGGGCGTTTGGTCATTTAGCGACATATAAAAGGAACTTGCATATAATCTGATGTTACGATCATAATCATTCTGTGAAAACACCTTATTTATGATATAATATCAATAGGATATCAAACATATGTGTGTTTTATAGGTTAAGACCAAACTATGCCCCGTATGGGCATTTTAGTCATTTCACACATGGTTTCGAAAGCTTATTTGGGATTCTGAGTTTATAACAAGTACCTACTGTGAAAACATTTTAAATGAGTTATAAAATCAGTAGGTAACAAGTCTTGGTTGGTAGATATGGTTTAAAACAATACTACGCGCCGTAAAGGCGTTTAAGTCGTTAAATGACGATATTTGCGATCTTGCGTCAAAATGAAAGTTATGAACAGGTTTATATGATTAGGATATGTTATTTAGTATAACATATCAGTAGGTAAAAAATATTTTGTATCACATTTATAGTTAAAAATCCATTTAAGTGCCAAAAGGGCGTTATCGTCATTTAAGGACATAATAAAGAACTCGTACGTAAACTCAGTTTATAGACTGCCTTGATATCCCAAAATATCCTATTTATGATATTACATCAGTAGGTAATTAGTTTGGTATGGTAAATTATGTTTAAAACCGTTCTATGCGCCGAAAGGGCATTTCGGTCACTTTAAAGCATCATTTGCGATATTCTTCGAAAACTCAGTTTATGGTCAGATTTATATCATCAAAATATGTTAAACATGTTAACATATCAGTACCTAATTTATTTGCAAGTTCGTGGGTGACTAAAACATTATATTTAATAAGGGCATAATAGTCAAAGTAAGGCATATTTACGGAAACTTGCATAAAACTCAGATTACTATTACGATCATGTAATATAACCTCAGAGTGTTATGCTACATCATATTACTATCATAACGGGACTTTAAATCAGTAGCATACTAGTCTAATTCGGTTCATAATCGAAAGTCAAAGGAGAAGTCAAACTTTACGACTTTCGGTTGCGAACCGACCCTAAAACTGAAATTGACGACCTGAACATGTTTACACATGTTCTAATAATTATTATCAAGTTGTTTATGTATTAAAACATATTTTAAATCATTTCTAAACTCAGATTATGAATATTTTAAAATCTGCCCCTTTGACTTTTTTAAAACATTAATAAGTTGACTCGTCAATTGACCAAGCAAACGTGATTCTCAGGAGGTGCCCTTTAGAGGGATTAACACCTACCTAATTACGATCACGTAGCCATGCTCGGATCGAGCATTGGCTTGAACATAATGGTCACAACTGAAAGTCAAAGCGTTTATTGAAAACGTTTGACTTTCGTCTTTAAAAGCCTACAAAAATGAACAAGCCATCAAAGGAACACTTACAAATGGTCCTACGGACTGAAGAAACTCAGAGGGAAGTTCCTAAAAGATCAGGATCCTCCACAAGAGAGTTATAGAGAAAAAAGGAGAATAGGTGCAAGTTTTAGCAATGAAACCCATCACCCTTTTATACTTGAAGAGGATCAAGGAGATCATTCCAAGTGTTTAGAGAGCTTAGGAGATGATCACAAGTGTTAATGAAGTGTCAAGACAAGGTGAAGTGTGGCAAAAACGAGCTAGGTGTCAAGCTAGGAGGTTATGCTTGATGAACAAGCATTTTCCGGTCTACCAGGTATCCATACGAACCATAAGGGTCCTTGGATACGGTCCGTAAGGACCCAAGTCAGCATACCAACTTTCATTTGTTGTCACGTTTGGCCCCTGGACTTGTTTCATCGCGTTTTGTCACCCGTAACCCCCTTTTAACCTAATTTCTATGCTCAATAAAGGTGTTAAGGTATATGTCACTTGGATTTTGTCCGTAAATATCCTGGATGTCGGTTCGTTCGGTTGTACGGTTACACGTTTCGCAAAAATGCGTAAAACGTTTTAACGAACGCGAAAACGATCCAAATTGCGCAACGATGGACACCTTTGCATTCTCATCAATAAAATCCAAGATTTTATTAACTACAAAGTATTTGGACTTGTATATAAAGTTCGTATTCAAAATACGAGAATCGGCAGACTTCCGTAGTTTGCCGGAATTAGTCCCTGGGGTTGTAAACCTCGTATTTCATCATTTAATGGCGTAAAGCCTTACATGATCAATATTAGACATTTCCGAGAGTTGATTGAACATCATAAAGCTTCTCGGTCTGTTAAAGGTCACTCAGAGGCTCAATTTTAGCATGTTGACACTTTCAATCCCTCTATATTTAAAATTTCAATTTTTTTTTGGCAAAAATAGACCTTCTTGGCTAGCATTAAACAACGTTAGGATTAGGGACACATGTCAATACATTATTGGACACGATTTTTATGAGGTGTTTCAATATATTAAATTTAAATCTAAATAATAAATATAATTAAAATAATATTAGCTATTTTATAATATTAATGTTAATAATAATTATAATAATAACATCAACAATAATAATAAAAATAATAATGTTAATAATAATAATAATAATAATATAATTATAATTTAAATAATATTAACTATTTTAAAATAATAATGATAATATTAATGTTAATAATAATTATAATAATAACCTCAACAATAATAAAAATAATAATGATAATAATCAAAAAATAAAAGAATAATAATATAATATTAATAATAATAATTAGAATGAATTACACGGTTAGTTCATATGGTTTTTTAAGACTAAGAGTGAATGAGTAATTTTAAATGGGTTTAACACATAAAAATATTAACCTCGTTAGTGTTGTTGACTAGGAATGTTAGAAAGATAGACCTTGGGAAGTATCAATGCAACACAAAAAAATCACAGGCACGATGACAATAACTTGGCCCAAACCGTCGAAATTTGGGACCAACCGTGTAATCTACCAAAAATACTAACGTAATCCAACAGTTACAAGGTTTATGTTTTTTATTTATACAAAGTTTAAAACAGCTTAGCTTTACTTACACTTTTCCATTGGTAGTAGAACACTTATGTCTCTTAGATTATGTGTTATAGTGAGGTTTCATTGGGATTTTATTAGGAAATAAGTTTTGATAAGTGGCGTCACATAAATGCATATATTTTTTTCATCTTTCACACCATTAAAAGGATCTCATGGAGTGGTTCCAAATGGGCATTTAAATCATAATCGTTATTTTTTAGTTATATTATAGTTAGTACTTTAGTATGTAGTTAAATATTAAGAAAAAATAATACTTAAAAAAGTAATTAGTCGGTAATCGTCAGACCCAAACTGTTCGTATAAGTTGAAATTCATAATGGGTTAGCAACTATAATGACTTGAAGATTATAATACATTGCAAGAGATTAAAAAAGATGGAAAAGGAGATGAATTGTTTAGAGTATCAAAGAAATGTGAAGTATATATTTCAAATTTCAAAATTGTGTTGTTGGGACAAGTTAAAAAATGATCTTGGTTTTCATTTATTAAACAGTATTAACCACAGGGGACCTGAGGCGCCCGACGTGTCTTGTTTTGGCTTACCTCTCTCCCGTGATCCTGACCAAGCCGCATTCTCATGTCCCAGTCCGTGCCTCTTCGTGATGGTGTTCCTTGTCCTCGGCCGGGTGATGCAACACCATTAACGCCCCAATGGAGCCTATAAAACATAGCCGGCCATGTTTATGTTAAATTGTCTTAGAAAAAAAACAATTCATGTGAGATACGTACCAATCTTAATTTACTTTTTTCTTTACATGTGGAACATTAAGGCGCGAATCATCCGAAAATGGAATCCAGGAGATGGATCTTATCTTGATTGATGAGAAGGTAATGTGTATATGTGTTTTTCGTTATTGTATAACATCATTCCATAGATATATATGTATGATTTCATATTTTTAGGAATTCTCGCTTGTATCGTAAACACCAAATTGTTCAAATGTTGTTTATGTTTGTATGCTAGCAGGGCTTTATGCTCATCTCCGTATTGGAGCTTATGTTTGTGCTGAATGGAATTTTGGGTAATTATTTTAGAAATAATTATGAAATGTTTATGCCTCACATCTGGAATTTTCTTTTACTATTTAGGGTTTAACACTTAACAATTTATATTATGTAAAATTACTAAAAATTTATTTGTATTAATTCTTTCAGATGATTCCCAGTTTGGTAGAAATATGATTCCCAGTCTTGATTATTGGTTTCACTGCTCCTGTATCTGAAGGCCTAATGTCTCCATTATTGGTGACGGAATGTCGAGTCTTCATTGTGTTCTTCAGTTGGAGAAGAGAGGAGTTTGATAAACTGGTTTTGAATACCTAGCCACCGCCTCCGGGCATGGCGGCTAGGGTTTCGTTGTACTTATGTCGATGCTGGTTTATTTTATTGGTATCTTCATTTATGCACTATAATTGATACAACATTAATCGATAACATTTTAAACTGTTTGGTGTTGTACCATGTGGTGAAATGGTTGTACGATGGTTATGAATAGTAATTTAACGATCGTTAAATAGGAATAGTAGTCGTGTTTGGTTTAAATGGATCGTTGTTACACGGAGGTTGTGATGAGTTATAAAAAAAATTAAGGCAATATGTTGCCATTGTGTGGCAGCTATGGACGATGGCAGCATAGTACCTTCAACCCCTATTGCAGCCACAACAACTATTAAATAACGACCGTTAAATAGGAATATTAGGTGTGTTTGGTTTAAATGGATCGTTCTTACACGAAAGCTTTGATGAGTTATAAAAAAATTAAGGCAATATGTTGCCATGGTGTAGCAGCTATGGAGGATGGCAGCTTAGTACCTGCAACCCCTATTGCAGCTATAACAGCTTGGTCGTTTTGCATTATCTGAGCTTCATGAATCTATTCATTGTGATCCTTTTTGTTTAGAAGATCATGTACACTATGATGTTATGAGCAAATATTGTTGTAATGGTAACAATAATGGATTTATGATGGTGAAGAAAATGAGTAATGGTGTTATATTAAGTTTATTTGACGAATTGAAATTTTGTATTCGTGAGCTGAAAGTGAAGAATGAAGAGTAGGAGAAAGGATGGAAGTTTAGGTAGTGATGGGTTGTTGGATGTGGTGGTTGAGGTGGTGAGTGGTGGTGGTTGAGTTGCTGGTGGGCGGTGGTTTGTGGCTTTGGTGGTGGTGGGTTGTGGTGGGTGAGGTGGTGGTGGTTTGATGTGGTGGTGGTGGGTTGTGGTGGTGGGTGGTCGGCAGTGGTGGTTTAGGTGGTAGTCTCGTGGTGGGTGGTGAGTGTGGTGGTGGTGGTGGTGCTAGGATTTGTTTATTATTTTTTACAATATAATTTCAAATGCTGAGTCTAAAGCTATAATTTTATGTTTTTAACACGATATCGAATCGGTGTTTTAACGATGGTAGGAGTGTAATCCTTATGGAGAAGTGCATTGCGTTCATATTTCAAATTCAAACTCCTACTGTGTCCATATTTCAAATTCATGCACTGGGACGTCACTCTAGGATGATGTGTGATCGGAGTGGAATACATCATGTTGTGCTCCAAGTGACGCCAGCTAATACAGTTTTCCCTGTCACATGGAATTCCAAGACAGTAGTTTACTTAGTGTTGTGCTGCTGTATCAACCGAAATGCGGAAAGCCTGTCAGAACCTAGGATACCATCACACCCAATTCAAGGAGGGCCCGCACTAAAGGGTACAATCGTTGACGTAGTCAACTCTAGCACCCACTGCTCCAACTGACGCCACTCGGTGTCCTCTTGATGTGGTAGTTGACAGGCGGAAAACCCATTGGAACCTAAGGTACCAACACACTCAATTCCCAAACAACCGTTGTATCTAGGTCCTTTTTGCCGCCCATCGGTTTCGTGTCCAAGAATTTAAGAATATTTGACAATTAACGATTTAGGGTTTAGGTTATCTTTTTATTACATTTTGTCTGAAAGTGTCATGTTTTGTGTTATAATATCAATCAATATTCAATTACATTTTAAATTACGTTTCTTGTTGCGTTATGGTTATTAAATGATAAGTCAAACACAATTATAGACATAATAATATTTAATAAATTAAAAATTGACATTATAAAATATATATACACGTTTTTTATAACAAATATGAAGTTTTTTATAATAATAAAAATAAAAAAATTAGACATTTTATAATATATATACATTTTTTTATAAAAACATTTAAAAAATATAAATTTTTTATAATAATATTTCACAACTTCTTCCATTTTCCAGTTGAATACCCACCAAACTTGTAGGGTGAAAGAGATGATCACCTCATGGGAAGGGTAAACTTTCCACTCACTTAATCATCTATTGTCATGTCAACTCCCCTCTCTAAGTCCTCCATTACCCAAAAACATAAGGAGTTGTCACCATTCTTAGGTAAAAGTAAACTTTTTTTTTTAATTTAGTAATTATGTATTTAAACTATCATCAACCTCTTTTCTCTTTTCTCTTCCTCCTTTAGACACCACAAAAATGAAACTCCATTAAAATTTTTTTTTTGCAATTCTCATCTATTTTAATCAATCAATCCCACAAAACTGCAGGCCTGAATCGCAATCGAATCATGAAAATAAAAACATCTTACAAGAAGACAAAATGCATCTTTCTCCCTCCACTCTTGGCTATGATGCCGTTAACCTTCTAACAGTAAAAAAAAACCCACCAACGGTCACATGATTCAAGCGGTGACTTGTCCCCGATTTCACCTCGTCCCGCGCGACAAAGAGGAGCGGCGGCGGTGTTACCTGCCGGTGAAAGGGTTCACCGCGTTCTTTGCCGCAACCGCCCCCTTCACCCTACATTTAAAAAAGCCCCAATCATTAGGAAATTATTGGCTGGCAACCAATGATTGACATTTAATAGGTGGGCCCTACATGTCTGTCGCCGTCCGTATAGGGATTGAGATACGTATAGAGCAGAGGAGTATGTGTAGATAAATTGGGGGATGTGCTAATAATCATTCCCTTTTTAGTTTTTACTATTTAATATTTTCAGTCTTATCCGATTATAATTCGTTTTTTATGGACAGACATTAGGACGACATATACCCTCTCTAGATCGAAAAACGAAATATTTAATGGTCGTTATGCACATTACCTTCTAGAAAACTTAAGAAATTTAACGATTTTAATATTTAAATTCATTCTCAATTGCTTTTCGCCAAAATTCCAAAATTAAAGTCAAGATGTGCATATTCCCCTACACAGCCGACCATACACCTAATGTTCATAACCAGCCCGTCGCCAGTTCAGAAGTTCTAGAACAATATGCAAGTCGTAGCTGTGTTATTGTTATTTTTTTTGAACGGCTAACTGTTTTTCACGTGTAAACCGACCCTTTTGGAGCTATGTCCAAAGGCCGACTACTCGACCACCGCTAGAAAGCGTAGCACACCCCTGATGCGCAGAAACCCCGTGGAATAGGTAAAACTGCGCCCCCTTGGACTCGAACATTGGTAAAACCCCAGGCCAAGCCTTCACCGAGATGGGAACAACCACTATGCTATAGTGGAGGACCCTGTGTTATTGCTATTAACTATCATAATTGATGTTAACAAACAAAATAATTGTCCACAATATAGTGAAACAATAAATCAACATTTCCGAAAGATATCCAACAATACATTATAGGAAACCAAAGCAAAATATAGATAAGTCCACTTTGGACCTTCAGGCTTCAGCAATGTGCATACTGGCGGACCTAAGATTTATTTTTAGAGGGCAAATTTCTAGAGAGCAAACGAATGGCTTAACCAAACACTTAAGATGGAGGACCGAGATTCTTGGATAAAACATACACTAAACATTTTTAACGAGCCCCCCACACCCCCCCCCCCAACCCAACCCAACCCTACTCTAGGTCCACCACTCAATACGCGTCGTGAGTCCACGGTCCATCAGTAAAGGTGGTAATGGTCGGCAATCCGCAGTGAAGTTTAGTGGAGAAAACGGTGTGGGTGAATATATAATTCACCAACGGATGATCCACAAATTTTGCTTAAAGACTACCGTCGGATAGCAATACTAACCAAGGTCGGATAGCGTGACAGTAGAATTGGATGACTAGTTAGCAACAAATGTGTTTTCAATAGATTAGCCACAGATATTTCAATGGCAGATCATTCCTTAGCTATTTCATTGATGACCGATGTCATTTTGTGTTGCTACTTTAACCTATGGGTGAGCAATAACCGAACTTAGCTAAAAACTGAATAATCAAAAACCAAATTAACCAAAAAATTGGTTATCAAATTTGTTGTAACCTAGGTTAACCGACAGTAACTGAAATAAATCATTTATATTTTCATATATGTCTAGGTTTTATACCACCATTTCATGTTCTATACCTCCATTTCATATATTTCTAAGCAAAAATTTTAGCACAAGTTTGGTTTTAGTTTTTTAACCGAAATGGAACCAAAAACCGCAAACTAATCGAATAAACCGAACCAACTAACGGAAAACCATTTGGTTAATAAAATAGAGTAACCTATGACTTCGATTTCGGTTGAGGTTAATAAACAAACCGAACCATGCACATTTGTACTTTAACCTAGGACATTTTGGGATTTAAACAAGCCGAGCCACTCATGACGCTAGTACAAAAAACATGTTTTTTTTATAGCAGTCATAATCTTAATTAAAGCAGTTTTATTAGTTAAAACCGTTGTAAAATAACAAATTACAATGGTGCAAATTG
Organism: Scalesia atractyloides; assembly: GCA_947069175.1. NCBI lineage: Eukaryota > Viridiplantae > Streptophyta > Magnoliopsida > Asterales > Asteraceae > Scalesia > Scalesia atractyloides. The sequence goes on from CAMTDV010000017.1 coordinate 12,841,176, forward strand.
ACAGTTTATTTTTATTCATATTTACAGTGACTGTAGTTTAATGTGACAATTTTGACTTAATTAAATATATATTTTGAAATATCATTTTTAGGATTTAGCCTAAAACTGACTCGGGAGGAGCGCATTAGGGCGATTCTAATTCTACCTAAGGACTGATAGCATAGTCTCTAGAAAGGATTGATCACATGTAATTTTTATTAAGAGTCAGTGGAGGCTAACTAGAAAACAGTTATTAAACCAAAATTGACCAAACATGTCAATTGCATTGTATTTCTTTTCTAAAATATTATAAGTTATTGATTATAATTTGAATTAGTAATCATAATCCTTATTAACCAAAAAAGTTGAACCATGATCAATTGCAACTGAGTATTTTTTTTCTAGAATATCTTTATTTTGTTTTAAATAGTTGCAAATCTATAACGCACATTGTAATTAATAATATCTTAAATGTGTGTTAATACACTTCTATTGCAAAAAATAATATAAACATATAAAAAAAAGAATATTATTTTTACTAATAGCAAGAAAAACCAAATTGCATGTACTGTCAACTTGTCATTTTTACTTTGCTTTTCTCATAAATAAATAAAAAAGGTATATATAAAAGAAATTTAATCATTTAAGAATAAAATAATATTGCTTTAGTAAAAATCTCAAAAACAGTATTGAATATCGTGCAACCAGATCTAAAATTCATATAATAATTTACTTCATCGCCTTCTTCTTCCGTTTTCTTTGCGGAGAACCAGGTGACACTTCATTCGCCAAATTTTTATTTACCTAATGTTATTTATCTCTATCTTTGCTCTTCACTTTAACAACTCTAATATAGATGATTTAGAGGGTCAAGTTACAAACAAAGCTCTCCGCTGATACCTGTTTAACCAAAACTTTCGCTAGCCGGAGGGTCAGCGAACCCCCTGTAGTTTCACCACTGATCAAGGTTAAGAACTTTTCAAAGGTTGACTAGTGGCAGACCCATAAATTTTTTTTATAAGGGTGCGAAATTTTTTTAAAGATTTTAAGCCCTTAGCTATATAATAATTTCTTTCAGTTTGTAGCAGGTCCATTTCAGGTCGGCTCATGGACTGGAGTAATGGGCTAATTGGTAATTATTATAACATAAGTTAATACCCTATGGTTTATATTATTATTATTATTAATATTATTATTATTATTATTAATTTAAAATATAAATTAGGTTGGTTTCAAAAGTCATAAGTGGCGCTTACTAGCAAAACTAGAATTTTTTTATTGGAGGGTCATAATTAAAAATAAAATACCTACCATTTATCTTTTACTAGTTTAGTTTTTTTTTCTCTTGATTTCTTTCAATATTATTGTTTATTTGTGTTTAATTTGATAGTATATGTATGTCATTTAATTTTGCTATTAAATATTTTTTTAATAAGACATCTTTACTTATAGAAAATGTTATCTATCTGTATATTTGAAATTAACAGAAAACTATATAAAGTAAGAAATTCAAAAAATAAAATAATATTATGTTGATTTAATACGTAAAGAAAATAAAAATGGATCTTTATAATATGAAATAAATAAACTATAGTAAAAAAAGTTAAAATTCAAAATACCATAAAATATTTTTTTTGAAGTGATAACAAAAGAAGTAACAATATCGAACAATATAACAATTATTTTCTTTATAATAGATCAAATAAACTAGTAATAAAAAATATAACAAAAATAACTATTTAATAGTTTTCGTTGTATTTGATTTATTTTTTCTTTTAAGTTTGGATACTAGAGATAGCCATTAGCTCATGCGTTCATATTTAATGTGTTATGTGTTATTTATAATTTACATTTTGTAGAATATTTGTTTGGGTTGGCTATTGTCAACTCTTACAAGCTCCTAACTTTAAAAAAAAGTTTAAAATATATAATTAGTTATGTATGGGCTTAAGTTTTATAAACGTCCAATTGATATGCTATGACCCATAAAACAATGCTTATCTTCTTTATGGTTTATAACCAAAAAATCAGCAGTTTCCTTACAAACTAACGTAACGCTCCTGCCGGTCAATTTTCTATTGATGTTGCTGCCTGAAAATTCAGTACATGTTATATTCACTCTCCTCTCTTCCTTTCTACTATTCTACCAAAGTTTTAAGGGGTGCGAACAAGATTTTCACGTAAATTAACACTAAATTATTTTTTTCAAGGGGTCCGTCCGTCCACCCACGGCTTAGGGTGGGTCCGCCGCTGAGGTTGACACATTTTGCTTATTGGTTTTTGCCTTAGGAGCTTAGTCTTTTAATTATTACTAGTGGGGACTCGCGCGTTGCAGCGGAGTCGAATTTATAGGCCGAGAAAATAATTCAAATCTGAAAAACGTTAAAAATCGTATATACGTTGTGTGTGTGTGTGTATAAAAGCACTCGCGCTTCGTGGCTGCAACGCACGGGCAACCCTTACGATAAACAGGAAAACCCTTATGATAAACATTATATAGTATACTGCAACATTTTTTTATCTAGTGGGAAACCCGTGTGTAGCGGCGGAGTCGACAATTTACATCTAAATTTTTAACTAACTTCTCTACAATTACAAAACACATATTATGTTAAATTTGAGTAATTTTGGTTCACTGATTAGTCATTTAATCCAAATACAAAAATACAATAGAATGTATTTTTGAATATATGTTCGTGATTAATGTGATGCGTTTACTATCCATAAGCTTATTTTTTATTATTTCTAAATAATCTAATATATAATATAGATTTATTAGACATAAATGCCATTGATCATGGGAATAGTGGAAAATCCTTCGCGTTGCAGCGGGTGCATCTGTTTTGTTGTCGCATAGTTGTTGTTGGGTTTTGTTTTGTGTGTGGCCTTTGTGGTTACGTGAAGTAAGAAGCAACAAATAATTAGTGTTATGTTTAATCTCTAACGGGTCAAACGGGTAAATCTTGAATTATATTAGTCTTAGCATAATTATACAAAAGTTTGTATGGGTTGATCAACCCAATCCATGTTAACCCGTACCAAAATTTCACTCATCCCTTTGCCACTATATCGTGACCAAAAACATTCGTACTACCCAGTTTTGAGAGCTCCTTTGTTGATTCCTTTCATTTCACGTAAAATTTTCTTACTATGAAACCCGCGCTTCGCCTCGGTTTGGTCAAATAAGAGTGAAGAGACAATTTATTGTGTAGGACGATTATACAATAGTGCTCAGTCACTAGACCCGAGTTCTACGGACTTGTAACAAAACATCCACAAAAGACAATGGCGGATCCAAGATTTTTTAATTAAAGGATGCAAAAGAACATATAAAAAATAAGCCTCATTAAAATATGTAAACGATAAACATCATTAAAATACATATTACAAATGTCCTTTACATGATTTTATCTTTTGAAAACGTTAGATACAACTTAAATTGGAACATGATGACGTGGGTACTCAGAGATCTCAGTAAGAAAACCCAAATTTAATAACAATCGCAAATAAACAATAAAGAATACTAAACGAAAATAAAGTAAGAAGCTGAAAGTCGGGAGCTGGAAGCTACCAACAAGAAGCTAATATACCAATAGCCGATGACAGGGGTTAAAGTTACTATACAACCTTGGAACTTGAACTCAACAGGTCAAAGTGATTAGACTTCTCCCTAAAACACAAAAAAGGGTCCTCGAGACACACAAACCTGAATCTTACCCAACGAGGCAAGGATCCTGTAAGCAACGTGAAGAGAGGATAATCTTACCAAGACTAGAAGTTACGAGCTGGCACATGCTCCCTTGGTCAAAGCAATCTGTCAATAAAAGGTGAGTCTTGTTCAGCCAAAAGTAAGTCCACTTCTCTCATTCTCACTCTAAACTCTTATCCTTTCATTTCGCTATGACTCTTAAGAACAATCCACTGATTCTCACGCCGGAGTCCAAACGCGGGAGGCCACCTCTCGCGTTAAGACTAACAGCATTCTCTGGTTGCAGATTCCGACCAAGAAGCTACCTTTTGGAGTTGATTTTGGAGTTGATCTTGGACCTTCCCCTGCGTTACTTAGAACAGTATTTTCCGGTATTCCAGCCCTATTCCTGAGTTAACTTCTTTTATGGCCGGAAAGGATCACCATCCGAATGAAGTTTCGAGTAGTTCCCTTGCTTTGTCTAGCCCTCCGGCTACTCCTGAAGTAGGCAGCTACTCCACCAACACGGACAGACTTCATGTCGCACCGGCAACACAAGGTATACAACAGTCTCAGACACCTCCCTCTACACGGGCAATTCCATCCTCACCGAGTGAAGTACTTTTCCCGGTTGAAACCATGGAAATAAACCCGGAGGGAGTGAGGAGAAAACTTTTACAGTTGAGGGAGCTCTTGAACGAGTATGTACGAGGGGAACGAACCAAAAGAGTTAGGGTACGTTTATCCTATGATGAACCAGAAGTTACACACTCCCGTATGCCTCCTCCGTTGTGCACCACTACATCTCCTAGTGTTAGCCGAGCAAGACTTAGTCCTGACCCAAATCCATATCTCATGTCTAACGGATCACTCTAGACAGGGAGCTATCCCACTAGCTCCCCTCCTTTCCTTCTAAGAAGCCTAGAGTATACTGTCGAGCAGCTTCTCTAGCAAGCTCAAGTTTCTCCCCCACATCCACAGACAACCTTTGAAGAAGCACTTAGAGCGCCTTTAGCTAGCAGAGATGTAGCTGCAAGCTTGTCACCGTCCCCAAGCTTTCAATATAGCTTTCCCAAGTACGGTGTCCCGTATCCCTAAGTAGCTGCCCTCCTGGCTCAGTTAAGCCAACATCTTACGGGAAAACCAAATTGTCACACCCAACCGATGGCGGAAACATCGAGGCGGGACGAAATAGACTGCTCATTGCTCACAACACAAATGGTGACAATAGTTAATTCAAAACCGGATTTCATTTCATAATAAATTTGTCAAGTACTAACATGGAAATTCAAAGTACAATAAAAGAAACAATACAACAATTTTAAATAACAAGGTAACTAATCTAGTAATATCAGGTGTGTTACTAGTGTAGTTCCTACTAGATTTCGTCATATGATTCCTCATCAACCTGCAACATGTTAACAAAGTATAGTTCAACACAAAAATGCATTGGCGAGCACACAAGTTTAAGTATAAGCATACGTATAAGCGTAAAGGTTTAAAACGAATCCACATGGCAACTATTTTATGCAAGAGCATTATAACATGGCATGCAATATTTCTAGTCAACCCTCTGTTTACGCAATAAAGAATGAAATTCAACATGACCTTTCTTTCACGGGTGGTGCGTTACTCCTATAACACTATACATGTTAAATGGAGGCTCGTATAAAGCTAATGACTATTGTATTATATAAGAATCACCCAAGTATAAGCATCAAGTAATGTATCATAGCATTAATGTATTTGGATTGTTTTGTGCATTTGAATAAAGTATAAGTTTAGTGATTTTTGATAAGGATAACGTATTGCACCCAAAAGTAACATAAATGAAAATGGGTCATGTGTACTCACGGTTTTGCAAGCTTTCCACTTGGTGATTCCACGAGCTTTGTTGGTTGTTTAGGATGGAGCACCTTGTCCTTCTACACGAGGAAACATAGGTGTGAGTATTGGATGTTTAACGGAGGAGTAAAGATTCGGGATATAAAGTATGAAAAAGTAATTATGCAAGAAAAATATTCACTTAGGTCTAGCACTCGTTTTTGACACTATGGAACCCATAAGGGTTAGTATGATTTCATAGGTTTAATACTTATTAGAATCGTAACGAGGAACTAAACACTTTGGTGATTCAACTTAGTAGCTTGACAAACAACCATTTGGTTATCATCAAGGGTTCGGTTTTTAGGTACTTTATATGTGTGTATATATATTATATAGGTATTCATATAAGTCAAGCATGAGGTAGGAGGATTAAACCATCCATTTAAGACCTCTTTTGGATTCATGTAAGTCAAGCATGGAGGTAGGATGATGAACATCCATTAAACCTCTTTATATGATTCACCAATACACAAACTGTCACAAGGACGATTCGGATGGTCATGAATTAAAGGAAAAAGAAATACTTCACTAAACTATGTATCAACCAAGTAAGCAACCTAGGTGCGTGCATCCCAAATAAGGCCACATTTGGGGACGTGTCGTAGCCTTGTTACTCAAATGAAGGTTGAACATGTTTTAATGGTTAAGCATAGAAATCATCAAGTGAGGGGGTGGAATGAAGGTAGGATAGCCAAGACTTCCAAGTTATTCACACACTTCCATCCCAAGTCTTGTTTCAAGAACAAGCTTAGCAGATACAACACTTGTGGGTTACAAACCTTACAAAACAGAAAGTTTGGAGGCATAAAACACCTCCGAATTCATATGAATTCATCTTGGTTATGCTCACTAATCATGGGTTTGATTAGTGGCATAGTAGACACAAGTTGAATGAATAAAAACCTTGTTTAATAAAAGATTGCTCATGTTTTTCCCAGAACAGTGAGTTCTTTTATGAACTTTGGACCTCAAAAAGTGGTGAGGTTTCACCTTAGTTTACCTAAGCAAACTTGTGAAACCTTCCTAGAGGCTACCCAAGTGTTTTGGGAAGAAGACATGAGAGAAAAATGAAAGAAAATAGAAGAAGAAGTGAGTTTAGAAACTCACTGTGAACTATTTTAGAGTTCACTGTTACACTTGAAATCTTGAGAGCAGGATAGATTAGAGAGAGTTGAGAGTGTGGGGAAAGGATTTGGAGTGGAGAGTGGCTGCTATTTATAAGCTTAGAATTAGGGTTTAGCATTTAATAAAAAAGTGGGTTGGTGGTTAGCAGTTGAATTAAGAGTAAACAGAAGCTGCTAGAAAGCCTTCTGTGGTGTTGCGCGTAACAAATAGAAGGGACAAAGAATGGAGGGGCGAAGAACTGGAGAGGGACGAAGGATGTTCTTCGTGGGGTTTAAAGGTGGCGAAGAACCCTTTGTATGGGTTCTTCGTGGCTTTTGAAGGTTTGAGGAGGTGAAGAACTAGAGTTCTTCGTGGTTTTGTAAAATGGCGAAGAACCCTTAGTGTGAGTTGTGAAGTAGAAAGGGACGAAGAACCATTCCTTGTTTCTTCGTGGGTTTACCATGATTTCCATTGAACATACTCCAACATATATATCATTATTACTAGTATTCTTGTTAATATTTATTATTATTATTATTATTATTATTATTATTATTATTATTATTATTATTATTATTATATTACATAACCACGTATGTATTAGATATCAAGCGCATATAAGTTATGAGTACAAGTATGGCAAGTATTGGTTGAGTGTGTGCAGTTAAGACTGATAACGTGTAACCCAAGTATTGTAACGTATAACACAAGTATGTATATAAAAGTAGATTTCATTACGATCAAAGTCTCAAATTACAGGGATTGAGAATACAAATGCGAATACGAAATGATAACATGTTTCTAAAAATAGGAATACGAGTTACACTTTCTAGATAAGGAAAGTTACAAAAAGCGAGGCGTCACAGTCTCCCCTTCTTCAAGAAATTTCATCCCGAAATTTAGGAAGATGCAACGAACAGATGCGGATACTTAGTCTTCATCTCACTTTCGAGTTCCCAAGTAAACTCAGCGCCACGTTTTCCTTCCCATTGAACTTTGACTATTGGAATTCTACTGCGCCCTAATTGCTTGACACCTCTATCCATGATCTCGACAGGTTTCTTCATGAAGTGTAGGGTCTCGTTGATTTGAAGATCGTCGAGTGGAACTTGGAGTCCTTCTTCAGCGAGGCACTTCTTGAGATTTGAAACATGAAACGTAGGGTGGACATTGTTGAGCTCTTGAGGTAGGTCCAGTCAATACGCCACCTTGCCAATCCTTTCGAGAATTTTGAAAGGACCTACAAAGCGAGGAGCGAACTTGCCTTTCTTACCAAATCGAACTACACCGTTCCAAGGGGATACCTTGAGAAGTACAAAGTCACCTACTTCGAATTCCAAAGGTTTGCAACACTTGTCAGCGTAACTCTTTTGTCGACTTCTGGCTTTCAGCAAGTTGTCTCGAACCTGTAAAATCTTGTCCGTCGTCTCCTGTATAAGCTCGGGACCGGTGATTTGAGCTTCTCCGATCTCGTGCCAACAAATAGGTGAACGACACTTACGACCATACAATGCCTCGAAGGGTTCCATTTGAATACTTGCGTGATAACTGTTGTTGTACGAGAATTCGATCAAAGGCAAATGCATATCCTAGTTGCCACCAAAATCGATTACGGATGAACGAAGCATATCCTCTAGAGTTTGGATAGTACGCTCGGTTTGTTCGTCAGACTGACGATTGAAAGCGGTGCTAAGGTTAAGATGAGTGCCCATAGCGGAATGGAAAGTTTGCCAAAGACGAGACGTAAAGCGACCATCCGATCAGAGATGATGTCAATGGGGATACCATGACGACAGATGATTTCATCCGTGTAGATACGAGCCAATTTCTCGACCTTGTAATCTTCACGAATGGTGAGAAAATGAGTGGATTTGGTTAATGGTCAATGATAACCCAAATACTATCATGACCAGAAGAAGTACGAGGGAGTTTAGTGATGAAATCCATAGCAATACTCTCCCATTTCCAGACAAGAATTTCTGGTTGTTCGAGTAACCCCAGGGGCGTTGATGTTCAGCCTTAACTTTGGAACAGGTGAGACACTTCGAGACGTAGAGGGCGATATCTTTCTTCATACCAGGCCACCAATAAGATGTACGTAAGTCTTGGTACATCTTGTCGGCGCCAGGATAAATGGAATATCGGGATTTATGGGCTTCCTTCATCAAGAAGTCACGAAGGTTGCCTCGATTTGGAATCCAGACACAATTAAGATAGTACATAATACCATCGGATTTGGACACCAATTTATCTTTAGCACCACATTCATCTCGTTGTACAAGTCATTTTCGATAATCGACGAGTATTGTGCTTCGCGAATGCGGTCACGAAGGTTACCCAAGGTTTGATAACAACGAAGGCTTTTTACATGAGTCTTACGACTAGGTGCATCGGCTACAACATTCTCTTTGCCAGGATGGTAACGAATGTCACAGTCGTAGTCGTTTAACAATTCTACCAACGACGTTGACGCATGTTGAGTTCTTTTTGATCAAAGATATGTTGAAGGCTCTTGTGGTCGGTGAAGCCCGTACACTTAGTACCATAAAGGTAGTGTTGCCAAATCTTTAATGCAAAAACAACTGTACCAAGCTCAAGGTCGTGTGTAATATAGTTTTTCTCATGGACTTTGAGTTATCTCGACGCGTAGGCGATAACCTTGCCCCGTTGCATAAGAACGCAACCAAGACCTTAGTTTGAGGCATCGCAATACACGACGAAATCGTCGTTTCTATCGGGAAGTGTAAGGATAAGAGCATTACAAAGCATGTCCTTGAGGGTTTGGAAAGACTCCTCTTGTTCGGGTCCTCAATCAAAGGTTTATCTTTTTGAGTCAAAGACGTAAGAGGAACAGCGATCTTGGAAAAGTTTGAAATGAACCGACGATAATAACCAGTTAGACCAAGAAACGAACGAATTTCAGAAGGAGACTTAGGTGCAACCCAGTTCTTCACAGCTTCAATCGCGGGTCAACATGAATACCGAGTTCGTTGACAGTGTGACCAAGGAATTGAACCTCCTTTAGCCAAAATTCACACTTGGAGAATTTGGCGTAAAGACGTTCAGTTTGCAAGAGCTGAAAAATAAGGTGCAAATGTCGTCCGTATTCTTCCTTCGTCTTGGAGTAGATGAGAATATCGTCGATGAAGACAATTACGAAGCGATCGAGGAAAGGTTTACACACGCGATTCATTAAATCCATGAATATTGCAGGCGCTTGGTCAAACCAAAAGGCATGAACAGGACTCATAGTGTCCATAACGTGTGCGAAAAGCGGTTTTAGGTATATCTTCTTCGGGAACTCGAAGTTGATGATAACTCGAACGAAGATCAATTTGGAGAAACACGTTGCGCCTTGCAATTGATCAAAGAGATCATCAATACGAGGAAGAGGGTATCGGTTTTTTACTGTAAGCTTGTTGAGCTCAAGATAGTCAATGCACATCCGAAATGATCCATCTTTCTTTTTAACGAATAGGACGAGTGCGCCCCAAGGAGAAGCACTAGGGCGTATAAAGCCTTTATCAAGAAGTTCTTGAAGTTAGTTTGATAGCTCTTGCATCTCTAAGGGTGCGAGACGATAAGGAGCTTTCACAACAGGAGTTGGGCCAGGAATGAGATCGATTCGAAAATCGATAGAACGAGGAGGAGGAAGGCCAGGTAGATCATCGGGAAAGACACTAGGGAATTCGCACACAACGGGAACGTCACTTATGCTTGGACCTTGGTCCTTCTTTTCCACAACGTGGGCAAGAAAGGCGAAGTATTCCTTGCGTAAGTACTTGTTTGCTTGAGTACACGACATGAGCTTAAGACCTTTAGAAGGTTTCTCTCCATAGACGTGTAGAGAATCACCATTTGGAAGAGGAAGACGAATGAATTTCTCAGAACAAACGACTTAAGCACGAACTCACCTAAGCCAATCCACGCCTACTATGATATCGAAGCTTCCCAATTGCATGGGTATGAGGTCGATTGAGAACGCATGATCGTTAAGATTCAAAGAACACCAAGAAAGAACCGAATCGACGGTGACAGATTTACCATTTGCGACTTCGACAGCGAATGATTTTGGCAACTTAGAGCGTTTACACTTAAGCATAGGTTCGAATTCAACAGATACAAAACTTTTATCTGCGCCAGTATCAAAAAGACAAGAAGCATAGACATGGTTGATAAGAAACGTACCAGTTATAACGTCGTTTGCATTCTGCGCCTAAGCGACAGTGAGGACGAAAGCTCTGCCTCGAGTTTGTTGAGGCTGCTGCTGCTGTTGTTGCGATTGCTGGTTGCTGTTGTGTTGCGGGCAAACGTTGGCGAGGTGATTGGGGTTTCCACACTTGAAACATTCTAGCACAGGAGCAACTTGAGGTTGAGGTTGGTTAGGGGCGGGGTTTGGGATGATAGCCTGAGGTTGATGGTTTTGGGGTTGAGGGATGTTTCAGCAACGGTCGGCAAAATGCCCAAACCTATTACATTGGGCGCACTTGCGGCATGGGGCATTGCTAGGGTGATGGTATGTGCAGTTAGCACACTGGGGATGAGATCCAGTGTAGCCTCGTTTTGGTTGCTCATTGGTTGCAGGGGTAATAGCGGCTATTGTTTGGATAGGTTGAGGGTTTGGCGGAGTAACAACCGCACAATTTTGACTAGAAGCCTTCAGCTTCTTGTTCTTGTTGTTGTTTCTTGGGGGTTTGGAGGGTGAAGGTTCAGCAGTGGTGGTAGCATCGGTGGTGGCTTGGTGCGCAGTCTTCATAGAGACCTTGTCGTAGGCCCCATGAAAAATACAGTTGTTGCTCAGCTCGATGGTGATACTGTAGGCATCTTCTATGGTTTTGGGACAGGCGGAGGCTCCATGGTTTATCAAGGAAGATGCAAGGCAGCGAATGAACTTAGCTATAGCCTTGGGGACGGTGTCGACCTGTCCAGGACAAAGGATGCTTAGTTGTTTGAAACACGTAACCAGACCATCTACGTTGCTCCCCTTCTGAGTTAGGTTCCAAAATTCGTTCTCCAACTTTTGGATTTCGTGAGGGGGAAGAAATGGTCCTTCATGAGCTGCCTAAGGTCTTCCCAAGGTAAGGCGTGGGCTGCTTCGTTCCCCTTTTGTTCCTTTCAGAGGTCCACCTTCCGAAGGCTCTCTGACGGAAGACTCCCGTTGCATTCAAGGTTCGTAGTTCATCAGGGCATCCACTTTGCAGAAAGGTGAGTTCGATCGCGTCGAACCAATTCATAATAGTTGTAGCTCCATCCTTGCAAGTAAACTCCAGAGGCTTACAGGCCATGAATTGGTTGAATTGGAACGATGCTTTAGGTGTTTCCACCTTGGAATCGACAGAGGATTTGGGGGTATCATGGAGGGTTTGAATTTGGCTAACAATATCAGGAATAACTCGGGCCATTTGCTCAGCCATCTGTTCAGTGACTAAACCCACGAGGTCTTTCTTCGATATGGAGTCCTCGTTGTTGTTGGAACCCCTTTTGGGGTTCTTGGACTTCTTCGATGAACTCGGGGAAGACATCTAGAGGTTGAAATAGTAGGGAAAAGGATGAGACTTGATCATAATGTAAAAATAAGTTTTGCATGTATAAGCATGTGTATGTTCACGTATGATTCACATAGTTCGCATGTGTTCATCAAGTATTGGCATGTATAATCACGTATGAATGCGTATAAAGAGTATAAATTTAGTTTGTTCACGAGGATTATTATTGTTTTTTATTGCGAGAGACGTGCGAATTGTGTATCGGTTTTGAAATGAACGAGGTAACAAGTATTAATATCACATAGAAATTGAGATAACATATAGATAGGCTCAATAAAACATTGGATGTTTCGGGTAGAGAAACTTCGACTATTCCAAAGTGGTTTGTAAGATCTTTCGAGTTAGGGAACATGCTTTGGCCTAATAGTTAAAATACTGACGTCGAGAAGCAATTAACGGTATTTTACCCTTCCAGTTACTACGTGTCCATAGTGGATCGAAAATTCGAGACTTTGGCGAGATTGAAAATCAAGGAATGAGACTAGTTGACAAGGTGCGGGTTTCACCCCTAACTTGAAAACATCGTACCCTAAGTGTGGTTGGTACTCGTCGGGTTAAAACTAATTTCGACACTTGACGAGGGTCCACTAGAATTTGAATTGGAAGTTTTCCATCAAGATGTGGATGTCACTCCTAACTTGATGGTGTAACTTCGTGAAAAATCGAATACACGGAATGAGGGATTTCACCAAAAATTGTGGGCCATTGGGCCTATCTTGGTGCAAATCGTCTAGTTTGCATCACGAGTTTCTTCAAATCTTCAAAAGTGTATTGTATAAAATATCTTAGGAAAGACATTATGTAAGTACTAATACCAAAAAGATAAGAAAGAATCAGGGTAGGGAGAATAATGTTTTAAGCATGAAACAAGAATGGTCAAAAATGGGACACTTAAACTATAGACTAGGTCGAACATGGCAATTCTACCTAATTCCCTATAGTTAATGGCTCTGATACCAATCTGTCATACCCCAACCGATGGCGGAAACATAAAGGCGGGACGAAATAGATATCTCATTGCTCACAACACTAATGGTGACAATAATTAATTCAAAACCGGATTTCATTTCATAAGATGTTTGTCAAGTACAACATGGAAATTCAAAGTACAATAAGAGAAACAATACAACAATTTTAAATAACAATGTAACTAATCTAGTAATATTTGGTGCGTTTCTAGTGTAGTTCCTACTAGATTTCGTCATATGATTCCTCATCAACCTGCAACATGTTAACAAAGTATAGTTCAAAACAAAAACGCATTGGCGAGCACACAAGTTTAAGTATAAGCATACGTATAAGCGTAAAGGTTTAAAACGAATCCACATGGCAACTATTTTATACAAGAGCATTATAACTGTCACACCCCGACCCGCAACGGAAAAGGTGATCGGGGCATGATTGGGTTTTCATCAAAGCTCATGACATTTATTATAAGGTTTCATATTTATTATTACAATTTACAAGGAATCCTACATTCAAATCAAACAAATACAACATGTTCTATTCCTCCTTCTAAACTTCATTATTTTTCTTCTAAGGCAATTTCCTATGTTTTCCTTGCTTCATCCTGTTCACCTGTATCATGTGTAAAAATGGTTTTTGGATCAACAAAAGTTGGCGAGTGAACCTTGTTAGAAATCATTTATTATTTATTTCTTATTGTGTTTAATATGGAAAAATTGTGCAATATTCATATATGAACAAACGTAAATAAACATACAATAACAACAAATAGCATACAATAACAAACCAATAGCATACGATATCAAACAACAACAAACAATAACATACATTAACAAACCAATAGCATACAATTACATATCAACTTGCATGAATATATAACATGAATGAACTGTATATGTTGGCAACGTCACGTTCACTCTCATAATGTAATGGGGAACGGACGGCCTATGATAAATGTATGTACTGAAAATGATAAATGTCTGTGCGATCAAGGCTCAATCAAACGGAGCCAATCGTATGTTGGCAACGCCTGGTTCACGCTCATAATGTAATGGGGAACAGCTCAACGCTCATAATGTAATGGGGAGCGGCGGCCTATGATAATGTATGTACTGAAAATGATAAATGTCTGTGCAATCAAGGCTCAATCAAACGGAGCCGAGCGTATGTTGGCAACGGCCGGTTCACGCTCATAATGTAATGGGGAACTGCTCAACGCTCATAATGTAATGGGGAGCGGCGGCCTATGATAATGTATGTACTGAAAATAATAAATTAAATCTAAACAATAACCACACAAACAGTTGATACAAGCTGAATACACATTTGTTCATGATATTATGTATGCATAATGATTTAAATATAATAAATGGTAAGACACATGATACACCCCAAAAACGTGATTAAAACGGGGAATTTGTAGAGATTCACTCACATTGGGTGTGTTCGGATGATGATGTTGAATGCGCACGAGTTTAGAGGATTGATCGACGAGGAAAAACTAACCTAATTAATAACGAAAAAGTAAGGTAAATAAATGGATTTTATTAACAATTTTAATAGGATTTTTGGATATATTTTTGTGAGTTTAAGGCTATTTTCTAACTTTAAAATTGTTATTTTTAAGTATTTTTAAATGATTTTTAATTTAAATAAATAAATAAATTAATAAAAAAATGTTGACTTTTTGACTTGACCGTTGACCGTTGACCGTTACTGTTGACCGTTGACCGGTTCGGTCGTTTGTATGTGTGCGCTGGGTGAGACTCGAACCCATGACCTCCCGTACGCGTGCACGCAGCTCTACTAACTGAGCTACGTGTCTAACCCGAAATAATTCTGTTTTTAATTATACTTATATACTATTTAGATTCATCCAGAAATTATTTATTTTAAAAAGGATTTTAAATGTATCGAACCGGTGCTGTCAACAGGTCTCGAACCCGGGACCTGTGGGTTAGTGTGCACACAGTCCACCGCTGGACTGTGTGTCTAACCTGGTTAATAATCCGGTTTTTATTATACTTAACATCTTACTGTTGTGGATCCGGTTCAGTTTTAAAAAAAAAGACATTTTATTACAGCGAATGTGTGTCTGTCAAGGATCGAACTCGGGACGTATGCGTATTGTTTGCACACAGTCCACCGCTGGACTGTGTGTCTAACCCGTTCATAATACTGAATTTTAATTAATCTTATACACTAAGCCGACTTCATCTTCTTCGTTCAAACACAGACAACGGTTAACCAAACTGTTACTTGTTAAATTAAATTAACGAACTTTAATAACGATTGTAATGTGATGAACAGAGAGGGTTTGGGGAAAGAATGTACCGGAACAGGTCGTCTTTTTCAGAACTCCGGCAAGGATCGTCGGTCTGTTTTGTATATTCCGTCTGTTCGGATCAATTAGCAACTTTGATCGATTAGATGTGAAATTGAATTACTGAGTAACGATTATCAGGATGTTTAGATGATCATACCGGCTCACGGCGAAATTCTAGAATTTTCAGAAATTTTCCGGTGAAAATGGAATATCCGGCAATGTCGTCTGGAATAGATTCTGGGTGAGGGATTGATGTTAGTATTAGTCTCACAATGGAATGAAATAGAAAAAGTCGAGGTATTTACCGTGTTGATGAAAGTCTCGGTTTTCCGGCGACTTTTAGAGAATTCCGGCGATGTTCAAAAAGAAATTCCGACGACCAGAAAATAGAGTAAACGTGAAATTTGATGCTCTGGGAATGTAATTGAGTCGCGAGATGAAGATTTTGTTGAAGTAATTCCAGAAATGAATGTTTTCGGTTATAAAAACCAAACATCACTTGAATTCAAGTTCATTAACGACTGAATTGATTTAAAATGTCGGTTTATCGGTTATGTTCAAGATTCCGCGAGCACTCAAACGTCTTGGACGGTTTGAAAGCCGATATCGGTTTCAGTTGGCGCAACAGGCTGATTCTCAGTTGAAGATATGATTTAATTGTTTCCTAAAACTCACAAAAACATCAAGTGGCGGAGTGGTTGGGCGAGTGGAAGTTAAGTCTTTGTGGTTCCCGGCTAACCCGGGTTCGAAACCCGGCATCAGCATTTAATTTTTATTTCATTATTTTTAATACATTTTCAAATATAAACTTTATATTCTAATATACTTATTAATTATGTATTGATTAAAATTAATTTGAGCATTAAATATGCAACAAAATTTTTTAACTGAGTGTTCGGTTAATAAACGAAGCGGGTTTGGTTAACCCGGTTTTTGACGGATGTTACAGTATCCCCTACTTTTAGAAATTTCGTCCCGAAATTTAAGTAGTGGCATGTTTGACTCAAAAGGGTGGTGTTTGAATTTGATAATTACATACTTAGAAGGGAGTAAGAGTTTAAATTTTGCTTGAGGCGGTAACGTTCCTTGTAAAGGTTGAGTACCCTGCTACAGGAATCGCTTTTTGATGCCTAAGATAATGGATATTGATAAACAGAGTTGATTGACTAAGTATGATTTCATGTGCAGGAGTTTTGATACGCTTGAAAAGATAGGGTTATACCCTAAAACAAAACTTCTACTACTAAAACCTACATGGAACTTCTCATAATCGCCTGACAATGCCTCTGATCCTTTCACGAGAATACTTATATATAGGAAGTACCAGCAGCGTATCCACCATATTCTTGTCAAATTTTCATTGGTTTTATCAGTAAGTTATAATTAGTTCTATGTTGTGACTCTAGAACATAAACAAACACAATAACCAAAGCTTGAGTCTTAATTCTGATAGTATTCATGTTTGATTAAAGACAGTACCTCTCTCGTTTGTTATGATGGAGAGGTTAGTCTATGTAGAAGTGAGACACAACCCAACTTCCTTAAATGATGAGATTGAAATGATATGAATGCTAAATTAGTGAGTATAAAACAAACTTCAACCAAGACATTACTAACTCCTATATGGAACTTCTCATAGCCACCTGACAATGCCTCTGATCCTTTGGCAAGAATACTTATATATAGGAAGTACCAGCGGTGTATCCACCATATTCTTGTCAAATTTTCATTGGTTTTGTCAGTAAATTATGATTAGTTCTATGTGACTCTAAAACATAAATAAACACAATAACAAAAGCTTGAGTCTCAATTCTGAAAGGATACATGACTGAATGATGATGGTACCTCTCTCGTTTGTTATGATGAAGGGGTTAGTCTATGTAAAAGTGAGACACAACCCAACTTCTTTAAATGATGAGATCGAGGTACGTCGAGATGTCTGATGATATGAATGTTAAGACAATGAGTATAAAACAAACTTGAGATAGTAATTCGCATTAAGATTCTTGGATTCAATTTTCAATTTACAAATGAGATACGTGAAGATTGAGATAAACATAAATAAAACATAAACACTAAGCGGTTGGAGTTGAATTCTTGATTTTTGGTGAAGAAACTAATTGGGTGATTCGTTTGGGCCGTCATTATCTTCATCAGGATTGGTGTTGATATTGTAAACCCTTCCTCTTGCTGGTGGCCTAGTGGTTAGGTTTTCTTGATTTGTTTGGTTAACTGGGTTTGCTTGAGCTTGGGCGTTTATGATGTTAATCAATCGAGGGCACGTGTTTCTAAAGTGGGTAGGGTCGCCACAATTGAAACAAGCTCGAACATATGGGAGCATGGGGTATTGAGGTTGTTGATATGTTTGGATCATGTTTTGAGTAGGGGGTAAGGTTTGGCTTTGAGAGGTGCGGCAAACCTTGCTCGAATGACCAAAGCGTCCACAATTCGCACATAGTCGACAAGGTAAGGTAAATGGATGGTGATAAGAACAGGTATTGCATTGAGGGTGAGGTCCAAAGTAAGGTTTCTTATTTGGGTAAGTTGAGTTGGGTGCTACTAGAGTGATTGGGATAGCTTGGAGGGGTATGGCTTGTGACGTTGGTTGATTGTGTTGGGTGACAGTGAAAAGTTGCCCATCTCGTTTTCTCTTAGAAATGGGTTGAGAAGGGGATTCGGTTTGGGTGGAGTTTGAGGTTTCAGTTGATGCTTTATCCTTCTTCTTCTCCTCCTTGAAGTCCTTATTTCTTATGCGGTTCTCGGTGAGTTCTGTAGCTAACTTCATAGCTGCTTCCAAAGTTGCAGGTGTGGTACTTATTACAGAGTCTTGAATTTTTGAAGGAAGACCTCGAATGTAGTGCTCGATCAAACGGTAAAGAGGAGTGAACAAGTTGGGGACCATTTGATTTAACTCGAGGAATCTCTTGTTGTATGTGGTGTGGTCGCCTTCCTTTTGTTTCAAAGAATAGAACTCATCCTCCAATTTCTTGATTTCGCTTCTTGGGCAAAATCGTCTTGTCATGATTTCCTTCAACTCTTCCCAAGTCAAAGTCATAGCATCTTCAACACCTCGTTTGGCCTTCTCTGTATTCCACCATGTAAGCGCTATTCCAAGTAAACGACCAGTAGCATATCGCACTTTGCGATCATCGGGGCAATCGCAATTTAGAAAAGTGTTTTCCATTTCTTCAAACCAATGGAGGAGAGCGGTGACACCTTCAGTCCCTTCGTATTTTGGAGGGTCGCAGGATTTGAAATGCTTGAAGGTGCATTTAGTAGCTTTTGGGGGAGGGTTGATAACATTTTGATCTTCTTGGTTGACGGGATTAGCGGTAAGGGCTTGTTGAACTTGAACTACAATGTTGGGTATTACGGCAGCCATTTTTGAGCGATTTGGGCAGCCATACGCTCGCGAGCTTTTCCTGCTCTCATCTTCCTACGAGCGGAATTAGAAGACATCTACAAGGAATACATATCAAGAGTATGAGTTGGAAGTTTTTGGGATCATGTGTCGTATTTAGGAATGAACATTCATAAAATAAACATAGCATAATAAATCTACTACATCCATAGGATGTCTTGGGCTTTGCTCGTAATTGGGCCTTGCATGCCGCCATACTTCACCTTCGTAATCATGTGGGCCCCCATGATTACCGGGTTTTTCATATGGTTTGCATGTGTTAGCTTGGTTACGTACACTAAAACCCGGAGAAAATCGAGAAATATGTATGTAACGTATGATATTCGGAATGTATCCAGGTGTGGACACGGTGACACCTCAAAGTGGGGTTAGTTCGAACGACGTTTGGTGTGGCATGCTTTGGCCTAATAGGTCCTTCGTACTCTCATCATTAGTCCCCAGGTAGGCAAACTGGTCGTTATATTGGATTTATACGAATGCCAACCTAGACAGGACGTTCCGACTACCGGTACTTGTACCCTTACAGTTACTACATGCCCGTCGCAGAACTCACTTTGATGAGATTTGAAAATGAAAAATGCGACAAAATCTTGAATAACGGAAGTATGAAGATGATTCGAATATGTGAGCATTGAAATATGTATAATGAATGTGTATGTAAGTATGTACGTTTGACTGTAAGTATAATTCACTATGTATCACAAAATGTAGTATTGGAAGTATTTGCATGCATTTGTGTATGTAATAAATATGAGAAATAAACATCATGAGTTTGCATATAACCGCATAAACAATTAAAATCTAATCAACTATAGTATAGGCTCTAAGGGTCTAATAACCTATCCTATATCCCTATAGTCAAAAGCTCTGATACCAATCTGTCACACCCCGACCCGTAGCGGAAAAGGTGATCGGGGCATGATTGGGTTTTCATCAAAGCTCATGACATTTATTATAAGGTTTCATATTTATTATTACAATTTACAAGGAATCCTACATTCAAATCAAACAAATACAACATGTTCTATTCCTCCTTCTAAACTTCATTATTTTTCTTCTAAGGCAATTTCCTATGTTTTCCTTGCTTCATCCTGTTCACCTGTATCATGTGTAAAAATGGTTTTTGGATCAACAAAAGTTGGCGAGTGAACCTTGTTAGAAATCATTTATTATTTATTTCTTATTGTGTTTAATATGGAAAAATTGTGCAATATTCATATATGAACAAACGTAAATAAACATACAATAACAACAAATAGCATACAATAACAAACCAATAGCATACGATATCAAACAACAACAAACAATAACATACATTAACAAACCAATAGCATACAATAACATATCAACTTGCATGAATATATAACATGAATGAACTGTATATGTTGGCAACGTCACGTTCACGCTCATAATGTAATGGGGAACGGACGGCCTATGATAAATGTATGTACTGAAAATGATAAATGTCTGTGCGATCAAGGCTCAATCAAACGGAGCCGATCGTATGTTGGCAACGCCTGGTTCACGCTCATAATGTAATGGGGAACAGCTCAACGCTCATAATGTAATGGGGAGCGGCAGCCTATGATAATGTATGTACTGAAAATGATAAATGTCTGTGCGATAACGGCTCAATCAAACGGAGCCGATCGTATGTTGGCAACGGCCGGTTCACGCTCATAATGTAATGGGGAACTGCTCAACGCTCATAATGTAATGGGGAGCGGCGGCCTATGATAATGTATGTACTGAAAATAATAAATTAAATCTAAACAATAACCACACAAACAGTTGATACAAGCTGAATACACATTTATTCATGATATGATGTATGCACAATGATTTAAATATAATAAATGGTAAGACACATGATACACCCAAAAAACGTGATTAAAACGGGGAATTTGTAGAGATTCACTCACATTGGGTGCGTTCGGTTGATGATGTTGAATGCGCACGAGTTTAGAGGATTGATCGACGAGGAAAAACTAACCTAATTAATAACGAAAAAGTAAGGTAAATAAATGGATTTTATTAACGATTTTAATAGGATTTTTGGATATATTTTTGTGAGTTTAAGGCTATTTTCTAACTTTAAAATTGTTATTTTTAAGTATTTTTAAATGATTTTTAATTTAAATAATATAAATAAATTAATAAAAAAATGTTGACTTTTTAACTTGACCGTTGACCGTTGACCGTTGACCGTTACTGTTGACCGTTGACCGGTTCGGTCGTTTGTATGTGTGCGCTAGGTGAGACTCGAACCCGTGACCTCCCGTACGCGTGTACGCAGCTCTACCAACTGAGCTACGTGTCTAACCCGAAATAATTCTGTTTTTAATTATACTTATATACTATTTAGATTTATCCAGAAATTATTTATTTTAAAAAGGATTTTAAATGTATCGAACCGGTGCTGTCAACAGGTCTTGAACCCGGGACCTGTGGGTTAGTGTGCACACAGTCCACCGCTGGACTGTGTGTCTAACCTGGTTAATAATCCGGTTTTTATTATACTTAACATCTTACTGTTGTGGATCCGGTTCAGTTTTAAAAAAAAAAGACATTTTATTACAGCGAATGTGTGTCTGTCAAGGATCGAACTCGGGACGTATGCGTATTGTTTGCACACAGTCCACCGCTGGACTGTGTGTCTAAGCCGTTCATAATACTGATTTTAATTAATCTTATACACTAAGCCGACTTCATCTTCTTCGTTCAAACACAGACAACGGTTAACCAAACTGTTACTTGTTAAATTAAATTAACGAACTTTAATAACGATTGTAATGTGATGAACAGAGAGGGTTTGGGGAAAGAATGTACAGGAACAGGTCGTCTTTTTCAGAACTCCGGCAAGGATCGTCGGTCTGTTTTGTATATTCCGTCTGTTCGGATCAATTAGCAACTTTGATCGATTAGATGTGAAATTGAATTACTGAGTAACGATTATCAGGATGTTTAGATGATCATACCGGCTCACGGCGAAATTCTGGAATTTTCAGAAATTTTCCGGCGAAAATGGAATATCCGGCAATGTCGTCTGGAATAGATTCTGGGTGAGGGATTGATGTTAGTATTAGTCTCACAATAGAATGAAATAGAAAAAGTCGAGGTATTTACCGTGTTGATGAAAGTCTCGGTTTTCCGGCGACTTTCGAAGAATTCCGGCGATGTTCAAAAAGAAATTCCGACGACCAGAAAATAGAGTAAACGTGAAATTTGATGCTCTGGGAATGTAATTGAGTCGCGAGATGAAGATTTTGTTGAAGTAATTCCAGAAATGAATGTTTTCGGTTATAAAAACCAAACATCACCTGAATTCAAGTTCATTAACGACTGAATTGATTTAAAATGTCGGTTTATCGGTTATGTTCAAGATTCCGCGAGCACTCAAACGTCTTGGACGGTTTGAAAGCCGATATCGGTTTTAGTTGGCGTAACAGGCTGATTCTCAGTTGAAGATATGATTTAATTGTTTCCTAAAACTCACAAAAACATCGTGGCGGAGTGGTTGGGCGAGTGGAAGTTAAGTCTTTGTGGTTCCCGGCTGTCCCGGGTTAGAAACCCGGCATCAGCATTTAATTTTTATTTCATTATTTTTAATACATTTTCAAATATAAACTTTATATTCTAATATACTTATTAATTATGTATTGATTAAAATTAATTTGAGCATTAAATATGCAATGAAATTTTTTAACTGAGTGTTCGGTTAATAAACGAAGCGGGTTTGGTTAACCCGGTTTTTGACGGATGTTACAATAACATGGCATGCAATATTTCTAGTCAACCATCTGTTTACGCAATAAAGAATGAAATTCAACATGACCTCTCGTTCACGGGTGGTGCGTTACTCCTATAGCACTATACATGTTAAATGGAGGCTCGTATAAAGCTAATGACTATTGTATTATATAAGAATCACCCAAGTATAAGCATCAAGTAATGTATCATAGCATTCATGTATTTGGATTGTTTCGTGCATTTGAATAAAGTATAAATTTATTGATTTTTATAAGGTTAACGTATTGAAACTAAAAGTGACATAAACGAAAAATGGGTCATGTGTACTCATGGTTTTGCAAGCTTTCCATTTGGTGATTCCGCGAGCTTTGTTGGTTGTTTAGGATGGAGCACCTTGTCCTTATACACGAGGAAACATAGGTGCGAGTATTGGATGTTTAACGAAGGAGTAAAGATTCGGGATATAAAGTATGACAAAGTAATTATGCAAGAAAAATATTCACTTAGGTCTAGCACTTGTTTTTGACACTATGGAACCCATAAGGGTTAGTATGATTTCATAGGTTTAATACCTATTAGAATCGTAACGAGGAACTTAAACACTTTGGTGATTCAACTTAGTAGCTTGACAAACAACCATTTGGTTATCATTAAGGGTTCGGTTTTTAGGTACTTTATATATATATATTATATAGGTGTTCATATAAGTCAAGCATAAGGTAGGGGGATTAAACCATCCATTAAGCCTCTTTATATGATTCATCAATACACAAACCGTCACAAGGACGATTCGGATGGTCATGAATGAAAGGAAAAAAGAAATACTTCACTAAAACTATGTATCAACCAAGTAAGCAAGCTAGGTGCGTGCATCCCTAACAAAGAAACATTTGGGGACGTGTCGTAGCCTTGTTACCCAAATGAAGGTTGAACATGTTTTAATGGTTAAGTAAAGAAATCATCAAGTGAGGGGGTGGAATGAAGGTAGGATAGCCAAGGCTTCCAAGTTATTCACACACTTCCATCACAAGTCTTGTTTCAAGAACAAGCTTGGCGGATACAACACTTGTGGGTTAAAACCCTTATAAAACAGAAAGTTTGGAGGCATAAAACACCTCCGAATTTATATGAATTCATCTTGGTTATGCTTACTAATCATGGGTTTTATTAGTGGCATAGTAGACACAAGTTGAATGAATAAAAACCATGTTTAATAAAAGATTGCTCATGTTTTTCCCAGAACAGTGAGTTCTTTTATGAACTTTGGACCTCAAAACGTGGTGAGGTTTCACCTTAATTTGCCCAAGCAAACTTGTGAAACCTCCCTAAAGGCTACCCAAGTGTTTTGGGAAGAAGACATGAGAGAAAAATGAAAGAAAATAGAAGAAGAAGTGAGTTTAGAAATTCACTGTGAACTATTTTAGAGTTCACTGTTATACTTGAAATCTTGAGAGCAGGAGAGATTAGAGAGAGAGAGTGTGTGGGGAAAGGATTTGGAGTGGAGAGTGGCTGCTATTTATAAGCTTAGAATTAGGGTTTAGCATTTAATAAAAAAGTGGTTGGTGGTTAGCAGTTGAATTAAGAGTAAACAGAAGCTGCTAGAAAGCCTTCTGTGGTGTTGCGCGTAACAAATAGAAGGGACAAAGAATGGAGGGGCGAAGAACTGGAGAGGGACGAAGGATGTTCTTCGTGGGGTTTAAAGGTGGCGAAGAACCCTTTGTATGGGTTCTTCGTGGCTTTTGAAGGTTTGAGGAGGTGAAGAACTAGAGTTCTTCGTGGTTTTGTAAAATGGCGAAGAACCCTTAGTGTGAGGGGAGTTCTTTGTGAAGTAGAAAGGGACGAAGAACCATTCCTTGTTTCTTCGTGGGTTTACCATGATTTCCATTGAACATACTCCAACATATATATCATTATTACTAGTATTCTTGTTGATATTATTATTATTATTATTATTATTATTATTATTATTATTATTATTATTATTATTATTATTACATAACCACGTATGTATTAGATATCAAGCGCGTATAAGTTATGAGTACAGGTATGGCAAGTATTGGTTGAGTGTGTGCAGTTAAGACTGATAACGTGTAACCCAAGTATTGTAACGTATAACACAAGTATGTATATAAAAGTAGAATTTCATTACGATCAAAGTCTCAAATTACAGGGATTGAGAATACAAATGCGAATACGAAATGATAACATGTTTCTAAAAATAGGAATACGAGTTACACTTTCTAGATAAGGAAAGTTACAAAAAGCGAGGCGTTACACAAATCTTGCAAGCTACCCAGGTTGGACCACAAGCTCAGGTCCAGGCAAGTACCCAAGCAAGCTCCAGCTCGAGCGGGGCAGGGGTAAACCTTGATATACCCTCAATGCCTTATAAGCCAAGCTCATTATCATGCTTCTCCGAAGAAATAGCTAACTATGTCTTCCAAACCAAGATAAAGATGCCATCAAACGTTAAGACATATGACGGTTTGGAAAACTCTTAAGACCATCTCAAGGTCTTTGCCGCGGGCAGCTACAGTTAAACGATGGAATAATGTTGAGTGTTTCCACATCTTCATGCAAACTCTCTTTGGACTAGCCAGGTTATGAAACTGTGGGCTCCCCACCAGAAGCATAACATCTGTCAATGACCTACACAAAAGCTTCCTAGCCAACTTCACCCCTCAAAAGAGATGCAAAACAACCCCTAGATAATGGATGAGGCTTTCGAAAAGGCAGAATCCTTCCTTAAAGGTGAAGAACCTTTAGAAAAACAATCTTCCAAGAAGATGGAACAGGAAGCACCTCCATCCTCCAAAAGGTCAAGGTTTCAACCCTTCGTAGAATGACGACCATTTAGGTCCTATGAAGGAAGAAGATTTGAAGATACAAGAAGATCTCCCCATCCAAGCAAGAAGCAGCACAAAGATAAACACATCTTCACCCTCCTCACTAAGACACCACAAGAAATCTTTTCAACGGAGGAAGTTAAGTATAGCTTCAGACCTCCTAGACCCCTCACCAAACCCTCTAGCAAAAGGGATACGAGCAAGTTTTGTGCCTTTTATAATGATACAGGGCATCATACCAACAACTGTATCCAGCTAAAGAAGAGGATAGAGGAAGCAGTCAAATCAGGGGAGCTAGCTCATCTGGTGAAGGAAATAAAAGACAAGAAGGAGGGGAAGAAATAGGTCAGTATAAACATGGTATGGTAAGGAGAAAAACAAGAAGGAAAAAGAAGAAGGACCACACCATGGAACCAACTATTCATTTGCTTCCCTCCAACGGAGCTAGACAACAAGCTGGAGCTTCCCATCAACGTGGAAGCTAAACTAGAAGGTTCCCTCACTGATAGGGTATACATGGATCCAGGAGCTGCTTCCAATGTAATGTACCAAAGATGCTTCAATCAACTCAGAAGTGAGACAAAGGCTCGTTTACAAGCTACCGACACATCCCTTAGAAGCTTCACCTGGTACAACCTCTAAGGAAGCTAACACTTAACCTATGTTACAGGGATGGTGATTTGTCAAGCATAGAGGAGCTTACTTTTATTGTCATAAGCTCCCCTTTAAACTAAAATTTGTTGATAAGAAGGCCAGGTATTGCAGTATTCGATGCTATAATATCCCTGGTACACGGGATGATGAAGTTTCCAACGGATAAGGGTATTACCTGTTGGCACCAACGCAAGAAGCCCTATTGATTGCATCCATGGAAATGGACGAAGGGGAAAGCAGTAAGGCGAGAGAAAGTCCGATTGAAGAAGTAAGCACTAACGACTCCTACCCAGAGCAAAAAATAAAAATCAACAACCATCTCCCTGAAGTAACCAAGCAAAGGATAAAGGACCTCCTCCGAGGAAACACAAATGTGTTTGCTTGGTGTTCCGGAGACATGGTGGGGGTACCAAGAGAGATAGCTAAACATGCACTAAATATAGCTCCCACATACAAACCCGTTACACAAAAGAAACACGGCTTAGCCCCTAAGCGTAGCCTAGCTTCTTGTCAGGAGGTAGAAAAGTTAGTGGAAGCTAACACACCAAGGGAGGTAAAATACCACTCTTGGTTGGAAACCCTGTCATGGTAAAGAAGCCTGATGGTTCATGGAGATTGTGCGTTGATAATAAAGATTTTAACAAGGTGTATCCTAAAGATTGTTACCCGTTGCCAGAAATTGATTAGAAGCTAGACTCGCTCACGGGCTTCAAATACAAATGCTTCCTTGATGCCTACAAGGGGTATCATCAAATCAAAATGATGAAGGAAGACGAGGAGAAAACAATGTTCCACACCGACAAGGGCATCTTCTGTTACAAACAGATGCCTTTTGGGTAAAGAACGCAGGAACAACCTAACAATGCCTCGTAAACAAAGCCTTCCCGAAGTAAATAGGGAGAAACATGGAAGCATACGTCGAATGACCTCGTGATAAAAAGTCACACGGAAGAGGACATGCTCCAAGACATCAAAGAAACCTTCTATAACCTCAAAGCAATTAACATGAAGTTAAAACCAAACAAGTGTTCTTAAACATGCTCCTCGGTCACATAGTGGGGAAGCAGAGTATTAAGTCCAATCCAGACAAGGTTCGAGCCGTTATAGAAATTAAGTCCCCCAAAACTAAGAAGGAGGTTGAAAGCCTCAACGGAAAATGAGCAGCTCTTAAACGCTTCCTCCCTAAGTCAGCAGGAAGATCATTGCCATTCTTCGAAACAATGAAGGATTGTGTTGGTAAGAAAGACTTCAAGTGGATGGAGGAGGCAGAAGAAACTTTCATAGCACATAAGGAGCTCATAGCTTCCCTGCCTACAATGGCAGCACCAAGAAAGATGAAACAATTATGGTCTACCTGTCGACAGGTTCACAGACTATACACACATCTCATTCACTTTACAAACCTTGAGCCCTCTGCTCACGGTTATATATGCTAACAACTCCTTAAATAATTTTGCTCACAGGACAAGAAGCCATAAGCTCCGTACTTGTGGAAGAAAGAGGAAGGCAGCAAATACTGGTGTATTTCGTAAGCAAAGCACTAAAGGCAGCCAAAATCAATTACTCCCCGATTGAGAAGCTGGTACTAGCATTAGTACACACAACAAAAAGGCTAAGGAGATACTTCCAAGATCATCCAATCTAAGTCATTACCGATCAGCCACTAAGAACCATCCTAGAAAAGCCCGAGGATTCAGGAAGATTGGCTAAATGGGTTGTGGGGCCAGGGGAGCAAAAGATTGAATATGTACCGAGAAAAGCTTACAAGGGGCAGGTGCTAGCAGACTGTCTGGCAGAAATGCCAACAGTCAAGGAGGTGAATAAGATAGAGGATGAAGGATGCCAAACGATAATACCAGGAGAGTGGACATAATTCTAAGATGGAACTTCTAGTATAGAAGGTTCCGGGGCAGGTCTTATCGTTACAGGACCCCACGGAAATGAATACACTTATACACTTCGTCTTGACTTTCCCTACACAAATAATGAAGCTGAATATGAAGCATTGTTGGCTGGATTGCGATTAGCCAAAACAATGGGGGGAAGGGAGCTCCAAGCCTTCACAGATTCCAAATTGGTAGCAAGTCAAGTGGGGGGAGAATACCTAGCAAGAGAACCATCAATGATCAAGTACAAGGAAAAAGTAAAGGAACTAATGGATAGCTTCTAGTCTTGCTCACTAAGTTAAGTATCAAGAATGAAGAACAAACAAGCTGATGCTTTGAGTAAGCTAGCCTCTTTAACATTTGCACACCTTACAAAGAAGGTGCTTGTTAAAGTACTCAAGGCAAGATCCATTAATGAAGCTGAGATCAAAGCTGTGGTGGTAGAAAAAGAGGACACATGGATGACACCCATTCAAAATTTCTCGGAAGAGGGGAAACCACCCCCCCCCCCCCCAGGAGGCAGAAGCTGCCAAGGTAAGGACAAAACCCAAGCAATAGGTCCTTGTAGAAGGAAAGCTTTACAAAAAAAAGTTACCTCTCTCCATTGCTACGTTGTGTGGGACCAAACCAAAGAAGCTATTTGATCAAAGAAGTGCATGAAGGCATTTGCGGATCACATGCGAGAGTAAGAACGTTTGTGGCAAAGTTAATGAACATGGGCTGCTATTGGCCCACGATGCATAAGGATACAACTGAAATCATACACAAGTGCGAAGCATGCAAGATACACGCTCCCGTCAAATCAAGCCCAAAGCATGACCTTGTCCCCATCATAGTTGCCTTGCCATTTTACAAATGGGGGATGGACATAGTAGGTCCCTTCCTCTGGCAGTTGGTCAAGTCAAGTCTCTTTTGGTGGCAATAGATTACTTCACAAAATGGACAGAAGAAAAGCCATAAGCAAGAATCACGGGAAAAATGTCATTAACTTCGTATGGGAACAAATTGTGTGCAGGTTTGGGCTGCAAGGGGAGATTGTAACCGACAACAGAAGACAATTCGATGCTTCACGAATTTGAAAAGCTCCTTGGTCCAAGCCAAAGTGGGTATAAAGGGTGACTTGATCCTTGACCGTTGGCATTTACAGCTCTAAAAGGTTGTCGCGGAAAACCATTTGAAAAATAACAAGGGAAGACTTTCAAGTTCTACTTTTTAGAGAATGAAGACGATGATGCCAATCAGCGCTAACCTGAAAATTTTGAAAAACGAAAAGACGCTTCACGAATTAATGTTCTTTCCGAGTGAAAGCATGTCTTTCTTGTGGGCATTTCTTTTTCCCTATGCAGCCCAACCATTAGCCCAAATTTAGTGTTCGTTTGCCCAACTTGAACTAATATTTGTACCTTCATTCCAAAATAATTCAACCAAGGCCAGTGTTCGTTTGCCCAACTTGAACTAATATTTGTACCTTCTTACAAAATAATTCAACATGCAAGGCCGTATAAAGAAGGTGGCTAGTAGAGGTTTTTTTCTTGAATAAGTGTGGGTATCCTACAAAATAAGATGTCAATCATCATTATACTCAGTAAATCTCACCAATAGAAAAGATAAGGTAGGGTCTTAGGGGGTAAGATGTATACAGCCTTACCTCTATCCCGTAGGAATAGAGAGGTTGCTTCCAGTCTGAGACCCCCGGCTCGATAGTAGTTTTGTATCAAGCCTTTGACATAAAGCACATAACACTCAACAATTAAGACAAACGACGATTTGTACTCCATTGTCTTTCGGCTATCAACGTTATTTTAACATTATTTTCACAAAATTAGTAAAGTTTCGTTAAAATTGGTGCACTTTCACTTTTGCCCCTCGAGAGCCCACACATATATACATTATATGCGCATGCCACAAGCGGGGCGTACAAAATAAGATGCCAAATTAACAATAATATTTATTTCATGAGGGGGGAATATGCTGTCATCCTAACCAAAAACAACTAACAAACACAATTTAGGGGACTTTTGTGTGGTGTTTTTGACAGCTTGTTATGATGTTCAGATAAGAAGATTGATTAAATTTAGATTCACATGTTCATATTGAGTTTTCACCCTCTGTCCTCAACTCTATAGTTGCCTAGTGATTGTTCAAATAAAAAGTACTCGAAAAGACATTACCCATACAACTCACTCTTAAAGCAGTGCCATGTATCCAGGTCCACCTTTTCCCATATAGATCTCCTCTGAATCCAGTTTAAATGATTGAGATCGAAGGTTACTATCCTATATTCTAAAAGCCAACTTGACCAATCTAAACATATGATAATATCCCTAATAATCCACACATTCTTACATTTTTTTTGAAAGAAAATGCAGTGTACTCGAAAAAAAATTGCCCAGCCAACTCATTCCTAAAACTGTCCCATGTGTCCTGGTACAAGTTTTCCCATTTTCATCTCCACCAAATCCAGATAAACAATTTAGACCGAAGGTTACTATCTTTCATTTTAAAAGCCAACATTACCAGTTTAAACATATGATAATATCCCTATTAATCCACCAATCCTTACACTTTTGTTTGAAAGATAATACAAAATATTCGAAAAGACATTGTCTAACCAACTCACTCCTAATGCATTCCTATGTATCGACTTCTAACTTTTTCCATTTAGATCTTATTTGAATCTAGTTAAATGGTCGAGGCCGAAGGTAAAAGTGGTAATTGGTAGCTTTACGATTAGAAGAATTTCTTGAGGGATGGAGTTAGAAAAAAAGATTCATTGGGTGGCTTGGCTTATTTTCGTCAAGCCTAAGGATTCTGGCGGGTTAGGGATGTGTAGTTTAAGAAACTTTAAGTTAGTGTTACTTGCAAAGTGGTCATAGAGAATGTAAAAAATGGAAAACTCTTTGCGTCTCATATGCGTAAAAGCAAGATTCATGGAATAGTGGCAAAGAAACCAGCTTCGGGTCCTTGGTACAACATCATAAAAACCGAAAAGGTCACTTAGGACTGTTCAAGAGGGCTTTCAAGAGATTATCAAAATTTACTTTATTATATGACATTCAAAAGAAAAAGAATAAAAGCTTCAAAATTTAACCCTGGCTGGTAATTGACAGCAAGAACTTATGTAACTCTATAACCTTCAATAGGGATAAGCGAATGATACCAAATACAGGTACCGAATTTCCCGAACTGAAATATTTTCGATACCGATCGCGTTTTCAATACCAGTCGATACGGTACCGGTACCCATTTTTGGGGATTTTCGGTACCGGTTGGTACCGAGGTCCTCCCAGCCTTCAAAGCCTTATTCTGATACAAATCACAAGATCATACACATAAATGATGGGAAAACATGCAACCTGGTCACAAACGGTAAACTAAAAACGCAGAAGCAATCTTCATTTCACCAAAAGTTTCCCAAAAATGAACCTATGAGGATGCAAACAAATAGGTATAAAAGTAATGATAAAGAGACACTGAATTTTAGCGTGAAAAACCTCTCAGAAAAGCAAAGTAAAAACCACGGGACTACTAGAGCCGCTTAAAAACCACTATCACCAAAATAGAGCAAGACAAAATTCTTCTCTAGATAATAAAAACTAGAGGCATCATTATACTTGGAACAAATCACTTCAATTATGGAATAAAAAATACGAATAACGAGTAAGAGGTATCACCAACAAGAAAAATAATGATATCTGGAACGTCTCTTATCTTCACAGAAGGCACCCAACAATCTTGTGCTCGTCTCTTCGTAAATTCGCGTCGACTAAAGAGGAATAATGAAATCACACCTCTTTTTCTTGAGTATGTCTGATCTTGTATGTACGGCAATTAAGTCGGCATAAAAAACCAAAGGAAATAAACCCTTCGTTTTTGTTTTTGTTTTTGTTTTTGTTTTTGTTTTTGTTTTTGTTTTTGTTTTTGTTTTGTTTCAGTAGCTTGCGTCAAAAGCCTCTAAGCCCACACATATTACTCACCCCTTCTTGCATTAAGGTAGCATTTGGTATGAAGGAATGGTAAACGTGTTTGGTTATCATCCATTAATGAAATGGAGCATTCCAAATGAATATAACTACTTCCAAATATAGCAATTTTCATTCTTTAGTAAGGGGATGTTTATTTTTCATTCCTTCAAGGAATGAAAGAAATATATTGTTATTATTATTATTATTATATTTATATTTATATTTCTATTTATAGAGTAAGGTTCATGTGAGAACCACCTTTATTGTGAGAACTAATGTGAACACAAAAGTAACCCACTATAGCACCACTCAAAACCTTAAAAAACTTTAAAAAAAACCTACCCCCCCCCCAAAAAAAAAATAACCTAACAAAACCTAACCCCCCCACCCCAGCCCCCAAAAACCTAAAAAAACCTAACCCCCTCCCCCCACCCTAAATGCTAAAAACTAAACCCCCAAAAAACCTAACAAAATCTAAAAAACACCCAAATTTTTAACCTTTTTTACAAAAAATAGCTAATTTTCGTCACAAAAAAACCTTTCCTACCACAATGATGACACTCATAATCAGCAAACTTACCTCTAGACTTACTATGATGCTTCCTTTTGTTACTCGGACCTCTATTTTGACTTCTCCCCCTACTTTCTGTGATTAAGACACCTGAATGTCAAGAGGAACCCTTTGATTTTCTTCTCATCTCTTCATTTAGAATATCGACTTTAGCCATTTCCATAGTGATAATACCATTAGCTGCAAAGTTGGAAAATGATGTCCTAAAAGTCTCCCAAGAATCCGATAAAGTACCAAGATGTGACAACTGGCACTTTTGGGTAACTTCCGTACAACTAACTAGTCATTTTAATTATGCAACTATGTGTTAAAACGTCATGTTCTGCTTGATTACATCTCATATATCTGAAACTGCCATGAAATACATTTAAATAATGCTTGTCATTCATCTTGATAGTTGCATCTGAAAACAGTTTAGGCAGTGCACTAAAACATTTAATAAACTTACCGGTTAGACTAGCTATGCCAGCATTGTTCCGGTACTCAGCTTAACGACAATTTTAGGGCTTAGATGGGAGTCCAAAATAAATCTTGTGTGGGAAAGCAAGGATTTAGGATAACATGTTCCGGAAATAATACAAACACTAAAGACTGCCCGAAACGGACTATAAATAACAATTTCAGCACTTTGTCAGCATAATTTAGCACTGGTAATTATTTCTAGATCCTGAAATAATGTTAAACATTACAATTCAGTTGGAAAACCCTTAAAGTATCATGTGGAAATTAAAAACACTTCACATCTTACTAACCTCACAACTTAGCATTTTAACTATCCGATAACAAAACGAGCAACCGAACACAACTAGGCACATTTTATGAACTAGTTAACAATATCCTAGCATCATAGAACTAGTTATAATCATTTATCACCTCATATCACTTAAAAACACTTAAAATCACATAATGTCTAATTAAACCCTCATCTTTCACCATAATCCCTAAACTATCAAACAAAGTCCATAAACCCCCTTGAATTGACGGTCAACATGTGGGTCCCCCAAGCCCACATGTTGTCTCCTAATGTAGGTTAAGTGATTGGTGGACATTAGAGTTGTTTGATGGAAGAATTGGATGCATGGAGATATAAGGGGACATAAACACGATCTTATCTTCACAACTTTCCAACACAAAAAAATTAAACTCATCTCTTCTTCCTTCTTCCTACCTCCAGACTTAGAAGTTGAAGGACCATCTTGAGGAGCTTTTATCCACCTCCTTATCATCATTTTCATCTCTTGTTTCTCTAAGCCACTTCCCTAGCCACAAGAGCTAGTAGTAAGTGTATTGATCTTCATTTTAAGCTCTTGATTACTAGTATGTTATGATGTACAAGTGAATCCATCTAAAACTTTAATCATTCAAAGATGAACACATGAAAAAGTCTCATAACCTAAAGATAATAATCATATCTTGAAGTTGTAATGAAGTTGCATGTGCTTATTATGTGCTTTAGTAGATATACATCATGAGTACACTTACTAGATGTGAAGATCTAGCAAGTGTATAATGGATCTTGAAAGATACATGAAAAACATGAAGATGAAGTTATTATACTTGAAAGATGAACATGTTAAAGTGATTAAAGTAACATGAACATAGATTTAAACTCTTTATTAAAGCGTATGACCAAGATGTTAAGAATGAAACTTCCACAAAGTTGTGTAATTAGTGGATAATTCATATTTTTAAAGCTAGATGGACATATTAAACAACATGTTAAAATACTACAAGTTTTTGTAAACTTTTGAGTTCATCTTGGCATAAAGATTGTATTTTTATACATTTGTTCATATTTGTAATATTGTTATGGATGATTTGATGAGTTATGAAGCTTAAAACATGTTTTAAACCATGGGAAAACTTCTAAATCTAGGGGAAACTATGGCCAAATTTTTATAAAATCTTAACACTTAGAATATATAATTTTTGTTACTAAACTTTTGATTACAAGATGTTTAAATAAATTAAACATGGTCATCCCCTATTTTTTATATAAAAATATAAGTTAAGCAAAATAAAGTTTTCTTAAAGATTTAAAACAAACATAAATATATATATATATATGTTTAGAAAAATATATATTTAGTGGTCACCAAGAAATGTGTGTTTTTGTGTATATATGTGTAATATGTAGTAGTAGACAATTAGGGGATTTAATACACTAAATACTCCCAATGGAGTATGAATACAAATAACCCCAAAATACCAAGGGAAATATTCAAGAATAATACACACATGAATACCCATACTTGGGTGTATATACAAATACAACAAGATATATATTCTTATAAGTATTCCTTGTTCAAAATACGGACTTTGGACAAATGGACGTTCATATGGACAAATATATACATATTGAGAGCAAAACATATGTATATATATATTTACTAGAATTAATGCGAATAATACAAGAAAATTGGTCAAGTGACAAAACATATATAGTTAACTAGGTTGGTAATATATATATATATATATATATATATATATATATATATATATATTATATATATATATATAATATATATATATATATATATATTAATACAAACAAGTCTTGAAAATATTGTCCGGAAAAATATAAAAATCACAAGGAATGATTTTATGCACTTAATAAGAATTGCATGAGCATTAATACATAAAAACATGTATACTTGCCTAAGTATACATTTAATAAATGACAAGTATATTTATACTAAAAATAATATTGGAAATATTATTTTACAAAGTATACATATTTATTTTTAGAAAAATAAATACAACTAAACATATAATTTGACATGCTCAAAGAAGCCTAACACAAGAATACTTGGAGAAGTATAAATATACAAATACAAGTATAAGTTAAAACTTATATTATTTTTAACAACCCATTTTAAGTGGAAGATATATATTTTTTATTTAAAATAAATATATATATATACGTTTAGACGATGAATATCAAATATATTAAACGAGAACATATATTTTAAGAATATAAAATATATCCGTTTACGACATCGTCAAGTCGCCCGTGTGAGACCCGACTCCGAGAGGTTAAGGACACGTACATCGTACTCGGGCGGGACACGAAGTCAAGAGGGCTAGGCCCATTCATACAACACATGAGACACGAGAATATATATTTGGTAAAATATATATTAACCAGTTAAGAATTAATCATTTAACACACAATTCAGTACAATTAATACAAGATGGGAGAACTTGTACATAGAGTATGCATAGACCTAAGTGTCTAACGGAGTCTAGGACACTTGTAGGTTTCGGTACGAGACCAAGAGATCATTTGTGAGTATACGCAAATCACTCGGAACGCAAATCTGTGAGTTCATGTGCCCCTTTTCTTTAAACGTTTTCGGTTTTATAACACTCGGGGGGATATACATGTTATGACAAATGGTATGTTAGTTATGGGTTTAGATGATAACACGATCGATGTGCGTTAATAGGATGATGACAATGATAACAATAGTAACCATTAATCACTTAGTGACCAAGGTGCAAAAGGTGTAGATCTATTGAGCTTGAGGCACGCTCCACTCCTGGCTGTATACCCTGGGGTGCTTTTGTCGTCCAGACTAGAAAACAAAAGTGTCTCGGTTTGGTTATTTACTTATAGCATATAATGTCAGAGGGCTCGCTACCCACTAATAGATCCTTAAATTCCATAATTGCTATTAACATACCTGGATTTCAATATTGGATTACAACTATGACAATTTATACGAAAACAAACTACATGAACTCGCTCAACTTTTGTTGATTTTCAAATTACATGTATTTCTGGAAACAAAGCATGAATGGTGATAGGCCTCAGAAGATTGGAAAAGACATAGCAACGATTGCCACTTTTGAAGGGTTTGCCTCTTATATCCCAACTTCGTATGGGTATATGGGAGCCAAAGCCTTGACATATTTCATGATGATAACAAATATACTTTTGTGATGTAATTTAACTTTAACATCGTTTTTGGATAGCACAAGGAAACTTGTTAGAAACTTGGGAATTTACTTTTGAAACTTGTAAACTTTGATTTCAATTTTCTGTATGATCATGGCATCGTTGTTAAGTATTATTGTTTACACGATTGATTGCAATGATTACCTTTAAGTCACACGTTTGAGCTTCCACTACGACCAGGGTGTGACGGATTGGTATCAGAGCTTCGATTGTAGTGAACCGGGGAAAAAACTTTTACTAAGTTTGGTCTACTATCACCAAGGTCTCTCACATGAAAACAAAGCTTATGACATTACGAAACTATTTTCAAGAATATGACAAAAAGGTTTTCATTGTGTCACGATAACATGAGGATCTATCACACGAGCTCAACCACAAGTGACGAACAAGGATCAGTACATGATTAGTCTATAAGGAATTGACACGAAACATTAAGTTTATCCACATGAGAACATGATAACATGGCATGATATATAGTGATTATATATATAATTTATTTATATATGTGTTGTACGGAATATTTTTCCAAGAACAAAATACCTTCGACTTCAAATACTGTTATTATCCTTGACTCGCACAATGAGGGTATCAACCTCGCGTCGATTGCGGAGCTTATGGCGGACGTGGTTCCTAAGTGAGACCTTAAGCTCGATTCCATACTTTTCCAGTAGATGCGGAGAGGCCTAGCTTCGGTAGCGACGACGAAGCAGAGGTGGTAGCCTTGTACAACAACACTCTTAGTGGGACGAGGTCCCAGTGTCTCATACTAATCATGATTGATGACATTCTTGTCCAAACAAGGAAGATGAAGTACTCATCTTAAAGGTGCCCCTCCAGCTGTTATTTTTATGGGTTCTCTTTATCCCTATTTCATCTAACAACGTGCCCTTCGCGAGTAATGACAATGGACGTTAGCACGTGGGCCATCAGAAGGTCCCTTATATGTTGAAGGTATAGAGACAGTAATGTCCTCCCTTTGATTAATCGTCTGCTTTGAACGAGAGAATGTTATGGTGACCATGCAAGGCAATTTATTATTACGGGGGCTCACGTAATAACAACTTGTAGTGCATGGAGATCCTTGCAAGCTCTGCGGGTCAAGCTAATGATCACTATCCATATGAAATTCTTAAGTTGTTCAAGTTTCAATCTAGTAGGACACTAACTGGGGTGGTTACTATAACACCCTACGATACAGAAAGATCACACGTATTTGTTTGTATCTAACATTCGATCTATATCATGAGTCGTTGAGACTAGCGATCTAAACAACAAAACTTATTAGCCACCCAGGGAGGATATTTCCTCAACGTTCTAGAGTTCTTGTACATGGGATTAGCTCTTTGGTGTCTATGGCCCCTCATTGTATTTATTGGAAAAGAGTACATTAAATTCTGTCATTTGACATATGTCTTACCCCAAGGGATAAATAGCATGAGCCATGCTGCAACTCCCTCATTGCATTCTTTCGACATCTATGGAAATCATAACAATCTTGTTGGAGCTCGTGGAGCCCAATGGATATCAATGTATTCGTCACACGGGTTAGTGCGAGGGATATTTCGTACTTTGGCGATCAAGGTCCATGGAATAGGGAATACATACTCTAAGGATGGAGACGACCGTTTGGTTTCTTTCGCTCAACAAATTACTTATTTTCCCACTTAGGCATATGGCTAATACACGCAAGAGGTACTATGCATTCTGGATTGCGGTTATTCATGATTATCATTGCTTCAAACATGTATGAACAATGCAAATCTTGAGTTTTCATGACCATTCTTAGGCCATGTAGCTAATTGTCTAGATACAAGCCTAGATCTTGATATTATGTATCAAATAACATGGCGCGAAATAAAATCTACGCCTAATTAAAGTCGAACTAGAGTTTTTATTGAACACATGAAGTTGCAGAAATTGCACAACCGAGTGTTGATTCGACACTAGTAATGGTACTAATGTACCTATAGTTCTAGCGGTTCAAATCAATGGATGAGAATAAGTGGCAATGCCACATTAAAAATGTTATCCACAAGGTTTTAATCCTAAGGCTTTTATGGATTGTAAGCCGCGAGACCTCGTGATACGAGTGGTATGGTAGGTTTTGTCCGCTAAAATTAAGACAATGGAGATGGTTAGCTGTACTAGTAAATGTATTCCTGAGTAAACGATTAGGTAAACAAAGAGTCTCCTGCTGAATGCAACACTAACTTGGTGGAATCTCCGAGTACGAACTTTAGGGAGTGATACGGCAAAGAGGTTGTCGTGGGAAGAATTTAAAGATCTTATGCGAGACGAACATTGCTTGCTGACCGGAAACCAAAGGATGGAAACGAAATTCTAGAACTGGATCATGATTGGAGCCAAGGTTATTGGTTACACTCGACTTTTTCACGATCCCCCAAGGATTGCTCCATGTTAGGTAAACACCCGAACTCAGATGCAATAAGCTTTACATCTGGGGTTTAGCCCCTGGAAGCTAAAGCAAGATCACACCATTCCACCTTCCCGCGATCACTCAAGTAGTAACTCTCACAGTTAGTTCTCACACCTTAAGAGATGTTCGAGAGTGAGTAAGAAACGGAAGGAAACTTCCATGAATCAAGGTCCATACCAAGAAGTATGCTTGGAACTTGCCGAAATCCTAGATATGACAAGTGAAACGTCCATTAGAAGAGCCCCTGAAAAAAAAGTGCCAAGAGTAGCAATTCGGTGAAACCGGGCACAAAACAGAAACTAATAAGTTAATAATAATCAAGGAAGAATACCGATGTTTAAGGGTGACATAGAGGCCACTTCTAGCATGAATTTCATAAGAGTGAGTCAAGCCTGTGAACTAGTGTGTGAGTGATTAGAACTGTGGATACTCCACAAGATCCCAATTTGGTCATGAGTACATTCTACTCTACAGTCATCAGGTGTCAATTCTTTTGATACCAACGTCGAGCTTAACTTAATGTCTTTAGGTGTTAAGCATAACACGGAATTGGCCCATGTACGTTAGACATTCCTTACCCTGTTAAGTTAGCTAATTGGAAATTAGTCGAGTTATATGAAGTCATTAAGTGTCACCGATACGTTTCCTATCAATGACACATTGCATCCACATTGTTTGATACCGGCGTCGATTTCAGCTTCATCCCCATAGAATTCAAAATATACTTGGCCTGGGGTCAAGTAAGCTAGACACCTCCTTGTCCTATAGAATCGACCGACAATAAGTTAGTTAAGTCAGGATAATTAGAGGCTATACACTTGAACTTGGAGCGCGGAAATTCAATGTCGATCTTTTGCCCGTTGTTTGGGTAGTTTTGACATAGTTTTCAGCATGGATTGGTTGTCTGACAACTGGGCAGAAGTGGTTTGTCATGAAGAAACCATCTACATTCCTCTGCCTAATGGAGAACATCTTTTGGTGCACGGAGAGAAACACGACACGCCACTACAGATTATTAATTGCATGAAAGCCCAAAAGTGCTTAAGGAAAGATTGCATAGCTTTCCTAGCACACGTGGTCGACGGAAGGCCAAGGAGCCTAAGCTTGAAGATATTCCGGTCGTGAAGGAATTTCTAGAAGTCTCTCCTTTACCGGGATTGCCACCTCAACGACTTGGTACCGGGAGCCGCACCCGTAGCCAAGTTTCCATATCGACTAGCACCTTCTAAGATGCAAGAGTTATCTACACAACTTCAAGAGTTGTTGGATAAAGGATTCATTAGACCAAGATTTTCGCCTTGGGGAGCACCGGTCTTATTTGTGAAGAAGAAGGACGGAACGTTCAGAATGTGCATTGATTATCGAGAGTTGAATAAGCTTACTATCAAAAATCGGTAGCCACTACCGAGAATTGATGACTTGCTCGACCAAATACAAGGTTAGAGCTTCTATTCCAAGATAGACTTAAGGTCTGGATATCATTAGTTGCGGATACAAGAAGAGAGCATACCAAAAAAGGCTATTAGGACTCGTTATGGTCATTACGAGTTTCTTGTTATGCCATTCGGCTTAACAAATGCACCGACGGTCTTTATGATTTAATGAATCACGTGTGCAAGCCGTATCTCCACAAATTCGTGATAGTATTTATTGATGGTATTTTAATATATTCACGGTTGAAGGATGAGCACGAGCAACATTTGAGAACCATTTTGGAGCTAATAAGGAAGGAGAAACTTTACGCGAAATTTTTGAATTGCGAATTCAGGATTCGCGAGGTACAATTTCTCGGGCATGTGGTGAACGGGAAAGTTATTAATGTAGACCCGACGAAGATTGAAGCAATTAAGAATTGGGAGGCACCCAAGACTCCAACTGAAGTTCGACAATTTTTGGGATTAGCGGGCTATTATCGGAGATTTATTGAGAACTTTTCCAAAGTCGCTCAACCGCTAACCTCCCTCACGCAAAAAGACAAGAAGTTTGTTTGGGACAAAAAAACAAGAAGAAGCATTTCAACTTTTAAAGGATAAGTTATGTGCCGCACCAATCTTATCACTTCCGACGGTACCGATGACTTCATAGTGTACTGTGATGCTTCGCATCAAGGTTTAGGTTGCGTGCTCATGCAACGGGAAAAAGTCATCATTATGCGTCACGCCAATTAAAGGTTATGAGAAAAACTATACCACGCATGACCTCGAGTTAGGTGCCGTGGTATTCGCTTTGAAGATTTGGCGACATTATCTATTGGTACTCAATGTACTATATTCACGGATCACAAAAGTCTTCAACATATATTTAATAAAAAAGAATTAAATATGCGCCAACGGTGTTGGGTTGAATTGTTGAATGACAACGATTGCACGATCAAGTATCATTCGGGCAAGGCGAACGTTGTGGCGGACGCCTTGAGCCGCAAGGAGCGAGTCAAGACATTAAGAGTACGAGCCTTAGAAATGACAATTCAGACAAACTTTACGAATCGTGTGCATGAGGCAAACAAGAAGCTTTAAAACCGGAAAACATTCCAGCAGAATCATTACGAGGAATGGAAAAACAAATGGAACCAAACAAAGATGGAACCTTATATTTCATGGGAAGAATCTGGATTCCCTATTTTGGAGATCTACGAGACTTGGTACTAGACGAAGCACACAAGTCCAAGTACTCAATTCATACAGGAGCGGATAAGATGTATTAAGACTTGAAAGAGTATTATTGGTGGCCTAACCTCAAGGCAGACATTGTGACCTACGTGGGGAAATACCTGACTTGTGCAAAGGTCAAGGCCGAATACCAGAAACCATCTGGATTATTACAACAACCCGAAAATCCTGTTTGGAAGTGGGAACAGATATCAATGGATTTCATAACAAAGCTCCCATAGACCTCTCGAGGACATGACATGATTTGGGTTATCATAGATCGGTTAACCAAGTCGGCTCACTTCTTACCAATTCGGGAGAAAGACAGTGTTGAGAAGCTAGCTGAGCTTTACCTCAAGGAAATTGTGGCACGTCACGGAGTGCCAATCTCCATAAACTTTGACAGAGATGGTCGCTTTGTGTCGTGGATATGGCAATCATTTCAAGCTTCGTTTTGATCTCGTCTAGATCTAAGCACAACGTTTCATCCGCAAACTGATGGCCAAAGCGAGCGAACCATCCAAACTTTAGAGGACATGCTTCGCGCCTGTGTGATGGACTTAGGTGGAAACTGGGATACTCATTTACCGTTGGTAGAGTTTTCCTACAATAAGAGCTATCACACTAGTATTAAGGCCGCGCCATTCGAAGCACTTTATGGACGCAAGTGCCGATCTCCGCTATGCTGGGCGGAAGTTGGTGATAAACAACTCATTGGTCCCGAACTAGTCCAAGAGACCACGGACAAGATATTCAAAATTCGCGAGCGTATCAAGAAAGCTCGCGATCGACAAAAGAGCTACGCAGACAGGAGACGGAAACCATTGTCCTTCGAGGTCGGAGACAAGGTCTTGTTGAAAGTCTTGCCTTGGAAGGGCGTAGCTGGATTTGGTAAGCGTGGAAAGCTTAACCCACGATACATTGGACCCTTCGAAATTCTAGCAAAGGTTAGTACTGTTGCATACAAACTAAAATTACCTGAAGAACTCAATAATGTGCACGACACATTCCATGTGTCTAGCCTCAAGAAGAGTCTAACTAGCGAGATGGTTATCATCCCTGCGGATGAGATTCATGTAGACGACAAACTCCAATTCACTGAAGAACCTGTTGAGGTTATGGACTGGAAGGTCCAGAAAACACGGAGAAGTCGTATCAAATTAGTCAAAGTCCGTTGGAACTCTCGACCCGGACCCGTGTATACTTGGGAACAGGAAGATCAACTCAAGGTCAAATACCCTCACCTGTTTGAGAAGACTCCTACAACGGATAACTCAGCTTGAATTTCGGAACGAAATTCCTTTTTACAGGGGGAGTATGTGACAACTGGCACTTTCGGGTAACTTCCGTACAACTAACTAGTCATTTTAATTATGCAACTATGTGTTAAAACGTCATGTTCTGCTTGATTACATCTCATATATCTGAAACTGCCATGAAATACATTTAAATAATGCATGTCATTCATCTTGATAGTTGCATCTGAAAACAGTTTAGGCAGTGCACTAAAACAATTAATAAACTTACCGGTTAGACTAGTTATGTCAGCACTGTTCCGGTACTCAGCTTAATGACAGTTTTTAGGGCTTAGATGGGAGTCCAATAGCAACTGTATAATAAATCTTGTGTGGAAAAGCAAGGATTTAGGATAACATGTTCCGGAAATAATACAAACACTAAAGACTGTCCGAAATGGACTATAAATAACAATTTAAGCACTTTGTCAGTATAATTCAGCATTGGTAATTATTGCTAGATCCTAAAATAATGTTAAACATTATAATTCAGTTGGAAAACCCTTAAAGTATCATGTGGAAATTAAAAACACTTCAGATCTTACTAACCTCACAACTTAGCATTTTAACTATCCGATAACAAAACGAGCAACCGAACACAACTAGGTACATTTTATGAACTAGTTAAAAATATTCTAGCATCATAGACTAGTTATAATCACTTATCACCTCATATCACTTAAAAACACTTAAAATCACATAATGTCTTAAACCCTCATCTTTCACCAT
This sequence comes from Scalesia atractyloides, assembly GCA_947069175.1. Lineage (NCBI taxonomy): Eukaryota > Viridiplantae > Streptophyta > Magnoliopsida > Asterales > Asteraceae > Scalesia > Scalesia atractyloides. The sequence goes on from CAMTDV010000017.1 coordinate 12,884,835, forward strand.
AATCCCTAACTATCAAACAAAGTCCATAAACCCCCCTGGAACTGATGGTCAACATGTGGGTCCCCCAAGCCCACATGTTGTCTCCTAATGTTGGTTAAGTGAGTGGTGGACATTAGAGTTGTTTGATGGAAGAATTGGATGCATGGAGATATAAGGGGACATAATCACCATCTTATCTTCACAACTTTCCAACACAAAAAAATCAAACTCATCTCCTTCTTCCTTCTTCCTACCCCACGGCCCAACCACCTCCATTTAACCTCCTTCTTTGCTTCATCTCCTAGCCATTCTAAGGGTGCTCAAGGGTGTATCGAGGCAAGATAAGAAGGTCTCAAGACTTAGAAGTTGAAGGACCATCTTGAGGAGCTTTTATCCACCTCCTTTGCATCATCTTCATCTCTTGTTTCTCTAAGCCACTTCCCTAGCCACAAGAGCTAGTAATAAGTGTCTTGATCTTCATTTTAAGCTCTTGATTACTAGTATGTTATGATGTACAAGTGAATCCATCTAAAACTTTAATCATACAAAGATGAACACATGAAAAAGTCTCATAACCTAAAGAAAATAATCATATATTGAAGTTGTAATGAAGTTGTATGTGCTTATTATATGCTTTAGTAGATATACATCATGAGTACACTTACTAGATGTGATGATCTATCAAGTGTATACATGGATCTTGAAAGATCCATGAAAAACAAGAAGATGAAGTTGTTATACTTGAAAGATGAACATGTTAAAGTGATTAAAGTAACATGAACATGGATTTAAACTCTTTATTAAAGCGTATGAACAAGATGTTAAGAATGAAACTTCTACAAAGTTGTGTAATTAGTGGATAATTCATGTTTTTAAAGCTAGATGGACATATTAAACATCATGTTAAATACTACAAGTTTTTATAAACTTTTGAGTTCATCTTGGCATAAAGATTGTATTTTTATGCATATGTTCATATTTGTAATATTGTTATGGATTATTTGATGAGTTATGAAGCTTAAACACATGTTTTAAAACATGGGAAAACTCCTAAATCTATGGGAAACTATGGCCAAATTTTTATAAAATTTTTACACTTAGAATATATAATTTTTGTTACTAAACTTTTGATTACAAGATGTTTAAATAAATTAAACATGGTCTCCTATTTTTTATATAAAAATATAAGTTAAGAAAATAAAGTTTTCTTAAAGATTTAAAACAAACATATATATATATATATATATATATATATATATATATATATATATGTGTGTGTGTGTGTGTGTGTGTGTGTGTGTTTAAGAAAATATTATATATTTAGTGGTCACCAAGAAATGTGTGTTTTTGTGTATATTATGTGTAATATGTAGTAGTAGACAATTAGGGGACTTAATACTAATTACTCCCAATGGAGTATGAATACAAATAACCCCAAAATACCAAGGGAAATATTCAAGAATACTACACAGATGAATACCCATACTTGGGTGTATAGACAAATACAACAAGATATATATACTTATAAGTATTCCTTGATCAAAATACGGACTTTGGACAAATGGACATTCATATGGACAAATATATACATATTGAGAGCAAAACATATGTATATGTATATTTACTAGAATTAATGCGAATAATACAAGAAAATTGGTCAAGTGACAAAACATATATATTTAACTAGGTTGGTAAAAAAATATATATATATATATATTACAAACAAGTCTTGAAAATATTGTCTGGAAAAATATAAAAATCACAAAGAATGATTTTTGGCACTTAATAAGAATTACATGAGCATTAATACATGAAAACATGTATACTTGCCTAAGTATACATTTAATAAATTACAAGTATATTTATACTAAAAATAATATTGGAAATATTATTTTACAAAGTATACATATTTATTATTAGAAAAATAAATACAACTAAACATATAATTTGACATGGTCAAAGAAGCCTAACACAAGAATACTTGGAGAAGTATAAATATACAAATACAAGTATAAGTTAAAAATTATATTATTTTTAACAACCCATTTTAATTGGAAGATACATATATTTATTTGAAAATAAATATACACATACGTTTAGACAATGAATATCAAATATATTAAACGAGAAAATATATTTTAAGAATAAAAAATATATCCGTTTACGACATCGTCAAGTCGCCCGTGTGAGACCCGACTCCGAGAGGTTAAGAACACATACATCGTACTCGGGCGGGACACGAAGTAAAGAGGGCTAGGCTCATTCATACAACACATGAGACACGAGAATATATATTTGGTAAAATATATATTAACCAGTTAAGAATTAATCATTTAACACACATTTCTGTACAATTAATACAATATGGGAGAACTTGTACCTAGAGTATGCGTAGACCTAAGTGTCTAACGGAGTCTATGACACTTGTAGGTTTTCGGTACGAGACCAAGAGATCATTTGGGAGTATACGCAAATCACTCGGAACGCAAATCTTTGAGATCATGTCCCCTTTTCTTTTAAATGTTTTCAGTTTTATAACACTCGGGGGAAATACATGTTATGATAAATGGTATGTTAGTTATGGGTTTAGATGATAACACGATCGATGTGCGTAAGTAGGATGATGACAATGATAACAATAGTAACCATTAATCACTTAGTGACCAAGGTGCAAAAGGTGTAGATCTATTGAGCTTGAGGCACGCTCCACTCCTGGCTGTAGACCCTGGGGTGCTTTTGTCGTCCAGACTAGAAAACAAAAGTGTCTCGGTTTGGTTATTTACTTATGGCACATAATGTCAGAGGGCTCGCTACCCACTAATAGATCCTTAAATTCCATAATTGCTATTAACATACCTGGATTTCAATATTGGATTACAACTATGACAATTCATATGAAAACAAAACTACATGAACTCGCTCAACTTTTGTTGATTTTTCAAATTAAATGTGTTTCTAGAAACAAAGCATGAATGGTGATAGGTCTCAGAAGATTGGAAAAGACATAGCAACGATTGCCACTTTTGAAGGGTTTGTCTATTATATCCCAACTTCGTATGGGTATATAGGAGCCAAAGCCTTGACATATTTAATGATGATAACAAATATACTTTTGTGATGTAATTTAACTTTAACATGGTTTTTGGATAACACAAGCAAACTTTTCAGAAACTTGGGAATTTATTTTTGAAACTTGTAAACTTTGATTTCAATTTTATGTATGATCATGGCATCATTGTTAAGTATTATTGTACACGATTGATTGCAATGATTACCTTTAAGTCACACGTTTGCGCTTACGCTACGACCAGGGTGTGACACAAGAAGTCATAAGCCATGTATCTCGTCCTCAAACTTAGTACCCATTCTGCAAGCTGATTAATAATACCCTGGAAAACATTCAAATGAGCAGTAACAGGTGTTCCATCATTATACTTCAAGTTTATCAACTGATTAATTAAGAACAATTTGTTATTCGCGATTTTTCGAGCATACAACTCCTCAAGCTTGTTCCACGGAGTACGAGCATGAGTCTCCCCGCTAATATGGTTCTAAACATTATCATCCACCCACTAGCGAATGTTGCCACATACTTTTATGTGAAAAATATTCCATTCTTCATCTGTTTTACCATCAAGTTTATCGGTATTAAACACATGCATATAATAATCCTTTACATAAAGGAGATCTTCCATCTTGTGTAACATCTGCCAAAAAATCGGACCTTAAAACCCGACTCATTTTGTAAATCAAATTTTAAGCGAAAATAAATTTAAAAAAATGAGAATTCTTATTTATTTTATATATACTAATCTATCTCTGATATAGATAGTAAATATCGAACTATTGTGACGGATCTTCAAAACGTATCTAATACCTCGAACAAATAGTGAATGCTTTAGTAAATAAATATAATTTAATTTAATTTAATTACATGGTTAACATAAAAGTAAACAAGTAAGATAAACCATACATAATTGAAGCTTAATATAGAATCTATATCGAATGGCAATAAGGCCATGGGGGTGTACTCTAACATTTAGAGTGTTAACAATGACATGTTATTAACATTGCAAACCACTCCCTCTTTGTGTTAAAGAGGCATTAAATGGGTTATGTGTTAAAATGTTAACCCAATGTTAAAAAATTAATTAATTAATCTTTTCTTTTTTATAGACTAAAAATCACTAAAAGATAGGGTTAGATGTATTTAGCGGGATTAAACAATTTCCTTAGAGTTAGGCAAAGTTACATGGGAAAAAGAGGTTGATGTGACACTTAGGTGGAGTTAAGATATGTTAAAGTATATCGAAAAATTTAGAAACAATAAGTGTAGGAATTAATTTGGTAAACGAAAGTTGGATAGACCTGGCCAATAACATGGAGTTTTGTTCTCTCTAATCCCCAAACCTTTTGAATTCAAAACCGACGTTGAGACTTGAGTTCGTAACCGGCCCACATTAATAATCCATTATCATTTAGGGACTTGAAATGGTAATTGTTATAGAGTTCATAAACCCCAAGATTTCTTACTCTATCTAAGAGTAGTATCTAAAACAACCAGAATCATTGCCCATTCGATATCTTAACTAGTATAGTTCCACCCGCACAACTTTCACCCTCCTCACTTGGTCATTGTCGCGTCCGGTCATTCTAGCCAGATTATAACGTCACCGGAGACCCTTACCATCCCGGTGGATTCTCGAACGCACAGGTTGTTAGCATCGACTCGGTTACCATAAACCCTCCTTGGTACCTTGTGACCCTTGGACGACCCTCTGACACGGAGCTGTCACTAATCGAGTGCTACTCTTTGATCTACGATCTTTTTGCTACAACCCGATCTTTTTGCTACAACCCGCGGATGTGTTTCGACATCTAAATTAACCATAACAACCCATCTCTTTAATTTACTACGAGGCTTGCCAGAACTAGAATAAGAAACTGATCAAACATGGCTATCACTGACTGATTTTCATTTAGAAGATGAAATACAAAATGCCATAGAATTAAAAATCAATGGCCTAACAAATACCGGCTTGCTGTATAACTGTTAGGTGATGCAAATATCACTTGTGTCCATGTATATTAATTATGCTTATAGTAAGTATATTTTGACCAGATTCTTAATGTGAAATTTAATATTTGTAGTGTCACACATATAATCTTAGAAACAAGATTTATTTTAAACGATGGTTTCAAATAAATTATATCAAAATAAATTAAATTAATCGCATTACATGTATGATGTAGAGCCCATAGTGATTTTATATAAGTTTAATATATATATATATATATATATATATATATATATATATATATATTGTAGTTGAGTCCTTGGCATGTTCGTACATATTTATGTACAACTAATCCATATTGAAACACTATTGAATAGTATGGATTATCTAAATAAATCCAACGTACATTATTTTTTATGCTTTGGATTATAAAGTGTTAAATGGCTAACATATTATATTTAAGTTAACCAATTATATGTATGTAGATATGTTCAATATTAATTTTTATTTAGGTTGACCAATTATGGGTATGTTGAATCAAAATTACAACCGTTACTATATTACATATATCCTTTTATAATATTTACTAACGACGATGGCGATATTTTATTTAATAAATGTTTGTATCTTACTAGTAAATCTCTCCCGCGCAATGCGGCGGGTTTAAATGTAAAGTAACTTGAATTTGTGTGGTAAAAACGTGAATCGTTTCTAAACAAAAGTTACATCAAAACGTAAATAATCTGAATATGTACAAAAAAATAAGCACAAAAACGTAATATACATGGTTCCATTTTTTTGCGAAAGAAATTTACGTGGAATACTAACCTGATCTTATACAGATACGTACATAAAAATAAGTAAAACATATGTTTTTTAAGTTAAAATTGGTATCACGCGTTACGGTGGGACCGAAACGTAAAGTAAGCTGAATTTATAAATTCTAATAAAAACATATTATATTTGACCTAACTTGTTTTAAAACTAAATTTATACAAAAACGTAGATTAACTAAAAACGTACACAAAAACATATTATATCTGAGCCTACCCATTTTCAAATAAACGTACTCAACCTGAATTTATACTGACACGTACATAAATATAAACCCATAAAAAATAATTATAAAGTTTTCGCAAAGTCGAAGGGTTGTAAATGCGAATACTAAATGTTGAAGGGTAAAGACTAAAATAAAAAAGAACCTACTAAAAGGAAAAAAAAATGTAATCAACCTGAATTTATACCAACATATACGTATAAGCACATAAAAAATTATATACATTTTAGAAAGATGAAGGACTATAAGTGTAAATACTAAATATTAAAAGTTAAAAGCTAAAATAAAAAAAAAGAAAAAGAAAAAAAAAGGCTGACCAATGGCAGGCTGCCATGCAGCAACCTACCACTGTTCACCAGTCTTCTTATTGTAGGTTACTAGAGTTATGCGCCGCCCGCGTTGCGGGGCGCTAAACCGAATATTTCTTAGTTTAATAACATGTACGCCTTTATTTCGGTTAGTTATGCATGCTACTTATAACACGATATAAAAAAAGATACATCGAGTTAACCAATTAAAGAAAAACATTACCATATTTATGATTAAAAAATAACTAAATCGATGGCAAACGTTTAATTTAGAGTCTGGGTCAAAAAAATAATTTGTCAGGAAGAATTAGCGAGTGATGAGCAGCTGTTTGGCACGAACAAAAACAAAATTGAGTCAAACAAGTAAAATAAAGCACTACCATAGTTTTGCTCAAACAAAACGATGGCAAGATTGCAATTTTTAGCTGGAGTAAAATCGTAATTTTGAAATTAAGGTAAAATAATATTTTGAACTAAGGGCAAAATCATTTTTTTTTATTTTGAATTGAGGGCAAAATCGTATTTTTTTAACTAAGGGAAAATCGTAATTTCTAGCTGGGGGCAAAAGCAAATATTTATTTTGAACAGTGGACGAAATCGTAATTTAAAACTGGGAACCAAATCGTAATTTGGCAGGACTCTAGCTGGGGGCAAAACCATAATTTTATTTTGAAACGAGAGCAAAATCATTTTATTTCAAAACGGGGGCAAAATCATATTTTTTAACTTAGGGCAAAAGCGTAAATTAAAGCAGGGAGCAAAACCAAAATTTTATTTTGAAACAGAGGGCAAATTCATAGTTTATACTTAATAAAATTATAACTTGACAGGACCTATAAATAACTATTATATATTAAAAAAATTCATAATTAAAAAAAAAGAGAAAAGTGGCCGCCAAAAATGGGCGACCACATTTAACCACTATTCCCGCCTACAACTCAACTCTTATATGTATGTATTGTAAATTTTCAAGATTCATGACGTGTTACTATTAACATTAAATTATTTATTTTAAATAAATAATTAGTAGCTACTAATTCATTCTTAAATAAAAAAACAATATGTATTATTTTACCTAAAAGTCGATCTAGAAATCCTTATTCCATCGTAGACCTTTTGTTTGTTTATTCATACTTCTACTGTGTTGTTAGGATAATTTTTGGGATTCATTTCAGAACGCTACAACGTGTGATAAGTTGTAAGTTGTTATCTTCGTAAATAGTGAGTAAACTCTCTCCCCTTTTTATCATTAACCTTTCGGATGTATCAATATGTTTCGATCAATTGTTTCATCTAAAATCGGGCATGCAAAATCTGATGTGTTGTACATGCATTATTAGTTGTTGTTTGTTTGTTGAAGTTATTATTGTTGTTGTTGTGTTGGTCGTTATAGTCAATAGTCATTCATTCAGTAGATCCACGACTGACGTTTCCTCATGACCTGGAGATGTCAGTGTCACCCCATTAGTCTTGGGCTGACCTTTCCTCCTAACTATGTGACATTGGTATCGCCACAACCACACCCTTTATGGGTGTGGGACGCAAGGAGTAGGTTTTGGTCTAGATTTTGGTTTTGGTTTTGGAGTCGGTCTTTGTCATATTCATTATTTAGCTACCATTTTATGTGTTCATATTATTTGTGCATTGCTTCCACATGATCGATGGCATGCTTAATATTGAAACTAATATTTGGAATTAAAACATATTACTTTTGTTTCTTAAATTAAAGTGGTAAACCTTTTTTTCACTTAACAAAAGTTTACTCACCACTCCTGTAGCTGACCCAAATATACTATTTTACACATGATACATGTGTATAGGATTGAAGGCTGAACTGGATCAGGATCACGTAGGAGCTTTGCCTTATTAATTAAAAAGACAAGTTTAATGTACTGATTTGTATATTTGAACTTATATGAAAAGTGTGACATTTAATCATGACATGTTTAATTATGAAATTTTAAAAGCGTCATAAGCTTTGGGCAATCATCATGCCTCATATCATTCCACTGTGGGTCGGGGTGTGTACATCTTGCCTCTCCAAACATGATAATTAGAACCATTCAAATTCATAATCCTACTTGTATTAGCTTCCATTGTTCAAAGAAGTTTCAACCCAATAACAAGAGCCAATGGCTCTGATACCACTCTGATGGGAAAAACGCGCAACCCGGTCACAAACGGTAAACTAAAAACGCGGAAGCAAACTTCGTTTGACCAAAAGTTTTCCCAACTTGAATGAACATGTGAGGATGCAAACAAATATGCATAATAAAAGTAATAATAAAGAGACACCGAACTTTAGCGTGGAAAACCTCTAAGAAAAGAAGAGTAAAAACCACGGGACTACAAAAGCCGCTTAAAATCTACTATCACCAAAATAGAGCAATAAAAAAGCCTTCTCTAGATAAAACTAGAGGCATAAAAAACAAGTTGAAACAAATCACTTCAAGTATATGGAATAAAATAAATACGAATAACGAGTTATCATCAACAAGAAAAATAATGATCTCTGAAACGTCTCTTACAACAATGTTGTGCTCGTAAGTTCGCGTAGACTGAAGAGGAATAATGAAATCACACCTCTATTTCTTGAGTACGTCTGATCTTGTATGTACGGCAATTAAGTCGGCTAAAAGAAACCAAAGGAAATAAACCCTTTGTCAGATGCCTGCTTCAAAAGCGTCCAAGTACATACAAATTACTCACCCAGCCCCAAAAAAATCCATGTAGGCCCAAGATCGTTGACAATTAAATCCACCAATCTTTTGGATGTGTTTTTCCACTTTTACGTCACCAAGGAAACAGAGAAAACATTTTTTTTTCTTTTTCCTTTATTTTATATACTAAAATAAAATAATATATAATAATAATAATAATAATAAATATAATAATAATAACCCATAAATAATAAAGTTGGGTTGGATTTTAACATGGGCAAAAATAACCTAATAATAAAGATCAGCAACAGTAGTCAAGTGGTTTAAAAAGATCACGTGGTGAACAGATATTATAATATAAGATATTGAACTATGGATACATAGTGATAAAAATAGATTAAGTCTGCTAACCAAAAATTCTTTGGACTATGTCGAGTGGCTGTAACCAAAACAACAAGCTCAAAATCTGACCCATAATCTTTAGCATGTTTTCCACTTGTACAGTAAACTGAGAACACGCCTTTTGGATAAGCCTCTCCAACACCCTTAGAAATTTCAGAATCCAACGCACATCTATGACAATGCCATGGAGTGAGAAGTTTCACTTCCAGAATGATCTTGGTGTATGTTGATGCTCTCATTCTGCACGAATAATAATTATAGATGACAAATATAAGCCATAATAAATATAACATTATTTTCTATGGTGAAAGATGGTACCTTTCATGTGCACAAATTCTCCAAATGATACCTCATTGCATAGTTGAGACTTGAGAATCCTTTAGCAATTAATTTAGCAACCACAAGTAATTGTAATTGTAAGACATGGGTCACAATAATAATAAAAACTATATAAATGAATGTAAAAATGTAAAGATACTCTCTTTACATAATTTTGGGAAATTGTAGTAAATATGTACCGTGTACAAATCCTAACGAATATAACGTATAATACAACATATGTAAATAAATTTATTCAAACTATGGTCTTCAACAAGAGCTTTAACCGCGTCTTCTTGTATAGTTGGTTGCGTTTTTAGTCCGTCATATAGGCTTCAACGATGTCTTCATGAACCACGTCTTCTTGTACAATAATTTCCTACAAAAAGAACAAACAAATGTTGGCGGTTGTGGCTGAGGCACGTGTTCAACACGCTTCCCTTAAAACAGATTTCGCGCTTCTACTAAAGACGACGCGTCTGTCTCCCAGGGTACAACAGCCGAAGCAGTCTGTACTGCCGGAGAAGGCCACATGCCCGAGGTTACACCGGGTAAAATCATAGTGTTAGAACTTTTGAAAACAATAATAGAAATGTAGTTGAACCGTGTAGAGAAACTTATCTCTATATGTTCCCAACATATGGGTCATCAAATACTTCTTCTCCAAGGACTCTTCATGCATACATATCTCTTTCTTGTATCTTTTACTTATATTTTTTCTTTTCTCTAACCACATCAAAAGAGGCACATAGCCTACTAAGTATGCAAAAGTCATGGGTGTAAAAAGTTCAACATAATTAGAGACTTAATTTGCCATAAAATCTCTAATCAATTGTCATAAAAGAAACTCTACTCAAGAGTTGTCATCAATACCACCACATGAAAAGTTTATTATTTTAATAAAAAATTAAACAAGTGACATAAATAACTCTACTCAAGAGTTTGTCACTATATGTAGAATTTAATATTAATAATCTCAGTAAATTTCATTCATCACATTTAAAAATTTCCAACAATCCCCCATATGAATGGAGATTGATCAAAACACATAAAATTTCCAATGCAACCTCGACAGTTGCGTATTGCCGGATAAGTAGGTGTTCCCTTTGAACCTTCCGTTGTGAAGCATACTTAGCCTCCTAGCGATTCGTAGACGCTATGTCCTTGAACAAACCCCCATTTGTATAGACGACAATACACTTCACACAATACTCTCCTTAGCCGGGTCATCCCCTCATAGTCGTTTCCAATAATGGTCGTTGAACACTTTCCTGGTTCTGCTAGAGCTCTAGGAATTGTGCCCCCAATTCCATTCGAAGCGACCCCGCTTCTCTCTAACATAGGTGATTCTCCTTAGATCATTAAAAGCATCGTGGTTACCATGATTACGCAAAATCATTTACCACATAATATGCTTAGCCTTACAATTTGTCACTGAATTTCATAGGAATGAACTAGGACGTATTTAAACACCCTTTTATCGTTTAGGGGGTATATATAACCATATATACTAGCTTATGCATATCAGTTATACCCCCACAGTGATCACCCTTAGGTATATGAATTCGTTGTCCTATTGAACTTAGGTCTTGGGATCTCCAGTCAACTAAGTTAGGTTTCCTCCACACACCCTTTTTTCCATGGGCTTTAGTCTCATTCCACAACTTGATCTCTAATAAACCCTCAGGTTGTTAGATCCATAACATTATCCTTGACTTTATCTAGTCACTACAAATAACTTTACGTATTGAGATCAGTTGTCATGATGTGTTCTTAACTCGCAAGTTAATTTTGCCAATTGCCAACTTCTAAGACTATAACCTCAGTGGCCATCTGAATCTGGTTATAATATATGTCTTTGTAAGATACACGTATCATTTAAGGAAAACACATCTCCATTATGTACTACGACCTTTGTATCCTCCACTTAGTCGCATGTTTGCAATGTTAGCTTGGATTACAAAATCCTTATTGCCAAAATTTTATGATACAAATGCAAGACACCCCCACATTTAAGTGTTATTGGATAACATCAATATGAGGTAAAGAAAAAACCATTTCTACACACCCTTAGAGGGTTGTTTCTTAAATGGCTCTTCCCCCCACATTTCTTGTCATTTGATCAAGACTTTCGTAACTTCACTTATGACGACATTTATACAAATAATTGAACAAGACCAACTTCATTGTATCAGTGAATTCAACTCATATTGAATTAGCTTACATAAGCTTCCAAGCTGACCAAAGCAACACATGCCATTGTCATAAGTTTGTCATCAACTTAGAATAATTCTTATTTAACATCTAGAACAAGCCAGAACAGTGAATTGTTCTCATTATCTTTTCGAACAAACTCTTCATAAGTTACATGTCTTTTCCTTATAATGAATGAATAATTCTCCCTCAACTTTGTCTATACACAAATTCTTTTTGTGTTCATACACATTTTAATGTTTAGAGTTAATTAGTCTCCGCCAAGACCCATAATTAACCAAGTACTAGTCTAGCATGCTTTAGACTACAATACTTTAGCATGTGAACAGAAGATGCATCATTCTGATTCTTCACAGCCCCAAGGATATCATGATATCACTTTGCAACATTCATCCTTTGTTAAGATAAAATAATGAGACTTATTCATAATCCTAAAACATCAACATTTAGGAAGGTCTCACAAATTATTGTATATAGCATATAGCTAAATTTTGTCATTCAATTAAGGAACATAACTTGTTTACCTTTGATCTCCAACGCTTTACCATTGACTCATAAGGACTTAAACATAAGTCTTAGTCCAAGTCACTTGGTGAACACACTCATCGCCAACAAGATGAATGTTCCTCGTCTACAATCACTATTATGTGAAAGATAGAGTCAACTAGATCCACACTCAAAAACATGGCAATCATAATTTTTCCATAAGTGATTTGCACACATCTATTGTTATTCATTAGGAGATATGTATATTTAGGATGTTCTCCCAAACAAAGGTGAAATTTCCATATTCAAGTGGTAGACGCATCTACGTATAAATCTCGCACGATTTATTAAAGGTGTACAGTAACATATATAGTACTTTTACTTTCATATGTTAGAATTCACACTTGTGAATTTTCCAATGACTTCTAACGAAGTATTTCGACTTTAATATTTGTGTATTTCATCTCAATACACTCACTACTCACTCGTGATGTGGTTACACATTTGACGTCTCATCTTTGACTTTTAGTCAATGCAACAACTCTTAAGTTGTTTATGTCCAAGTATTTTCATGTACTATCCATTTAAAACCATATTCTTTTAAATAATGTATAATTGACGTTATAATTATTTTCCACAAAAATAATTTATACGTCACAAACATTAATGATTTATTTATTTGTAAAAAATTGAATGTGTTATCCGAAGATATTGAACACAAAACAATAAGATACATTGAAAACTAAATCATAAGTGCCAAATACTTTTGAAATTTAAACGGAAGCATAGACGATATGTAGATATCAAATACCAAAATGCTTTTATCTTTAACACTTTATAATCTGATCGAAATATTTTCAACGATATCATCCAATGGCATGTCTTGAGGTACTCCCTCAATAAGACTCCATGCACTTGTAAGTACAAGTTTCCCAATTCATCTTGAAACTTTAAACTTGGAGAATTCTTCTCAAAACGACATCAAGTTGTTACAAAAGCTACGTTTAAGTAGTAAACTTAAACCACTGAATTTGTACACCATAACACCAAGTCGTTTTCCACCAAATAATATCCATAAGATTATTACTTTGTTCAACAAATGCTACTTCTAGCAAGAGTAGCAAACCATTTGAATTCTCAAAACTATGCAAAACTTTGTTTTAAAAATCATTTTAAAATATTTTCTTAGTTTTGAAATGTACAATGTTAATGATATCAATTAGAGTTTATGATAACATAAATCAACCCAAAATATCCAGTGGGTTTATATTGTTTAGTCTTACTATGCATAATGTTTTCTAACACGCATGTTAGAAAAAAATGTTATAACAGGCACATCATAGAATCTAACGTTTACATAAAACGTTTTCCAATAATAAAGTTTATAAAATAAACCATTCCTCATCATTTTTAATGCGCACATAGGCAATTAAATGTTTACATAAAACATTTCCCTTCATTACGGCTCATAAAATGAACAATCTCTAACCTTGTATTTGTGATACTTATTTTCCAACACACGTTAGAAAATTCAAGTCATTCCATTAGGATTTAGAAATCACAAATTAAAGTTAGTGATAAATCACACACAACTACACCATCACTTTATGGTGAGTTAATTCTTAAGCCAATCAAACATCAACTTCAATGTATGACCTTTTATTTCTAAACCATACAAAGCATAATATAAAGTGTTTATATTCATTAAAACCAATGTTATAACAAATTACTTATATAAAATGTTTACATAAAACATTTTAAAGCATTTGTAATTTATCCTTTTTCAACAATCATGTCCAAATGAAAGAAATTCTAACGCGCACGTTAGAAATATTAACATTAAATGTTAATTCAACTTATTATAAACACATATATGGTTCATATAAATAAGTCACTTCTTATACACATGTTAGAAAATAAACAACTAAAATTGCTTCCAAACTAACACTTTTCATAAACCGTTTCTAACACGCATGTTAGAAGACAAATGTTTACAAAAATCATTTGCGTTTTTTTTGATAAACTGTTTCTAACACATTTGTTAGAAGTAAACAATTACAAAAATTGTTATAAAGCTTATCACTAAATATGTTCTAACATACTTGTTAAAACATATGATTATAAAAATCATTATCATACCAATAGGTTCTAACAAGCTCATTAGAAATAAACGATCACAGAAATCGTAATAAACAAATCAGTTTATATATAAAACCCAATTCTAACACGCTCATTTAGAAATATATGATTATAAAAATCATTATAAGGCTTATTTTATATCAAATACATATAAACCAGTCTCGTGTTAGAATCACTAAAAGTTTGTGCTATAAATTCATGGGTGGATGAAAAGTCCACTTTAAATAAAGACTTAATTAGAGACATAAAACTCTAATCAAGTAATATAAACTCTTATTTTAAGACATTAAAACTCTACTAAAGAAAATTTAACGTTTACAAAAAATATATGGTTTACACCCATAATTCCGGTCTAACACACATGTTAGAGAATTTAACGTTTACAAAAAACGTATGGTTTACACTAATAAACCCGATCTAACACAAAAGTTAGAAAATTAATGATTCCCAAAATCGTTTCAAAACCAAACGTTTGAACCATAAGTCATTCGTTTTTGTATCACGGTGTAGGATTTAAGATTGTACCACAATCTCAATAAATCCAAACATAACAAGTTGTACTATATACATATTTCCCAAAAAATATTTATAAGATCATAATCTCTAAAAAATATATATTATATATTTTTTTATTATAAATCCTTTTGTGAACCCAAAATCCTTATAAATAAGGTTTTAAGATTGTAGCAACAATCTCACGGAATCTGTTTTAAGTTTGTAAGACATGGGTCACAATTATAATAAAAACTATACAAATAAATATAAAAAATGTAAAGATACTCACTTTACATAATTTTGGGAAATTGTAGTAAATATGTACCGTGTACAAATCCTAACGAATATAACGTATAATACAACATATGTAAATAAATTTATTTGGTCTTCAACAAGAGCTTTAACCGCGTCTTCTTGTATAGTTGGTTGCGTTTTTAGTCCGTCATATAGGCTTCAACGATGTCTTCATGAACCACGTCTTCTTGTACAATAATTTCCTACAAAAAGAACAAACAAATGTTAGAGGTTGTGGCTGAGCCACGTGTTCAACACGCTTCCCTTAAAACAGATTTCGCGCCTCTACTAAAGACGACGCGTCTGTCTCCCAGGGTACAACAGCCGAAGCAGTCTGTACTGCCGGAGAAGGCCACGCGCCCGAGGTTACACGGGTAAAATCATAGTGTTAGAACTTTTGGAAACTAAGAATAGAAATGTAGTGTAGAGAAACTTATCTCTATATGTTCCCAACATATGGGTCATCAAGTACTTCTTCTCCAAGGACTCTTCATGCATACATATCTCTTCTTGTATCTTTTACTTATATTTTTTCTTTTCTCTAACCACATCAAAAGAGGCACATAGCCTACTAAGTATGCAAGAGTCATGGGTGGTAAAAAGTTCAACATAATTAGAGACTTAATTTGCCATAAAATCTCTAATCAATTGTCATAAAAGAAACTCTACTCAAGAGTTGTCATCAATACCACCACATGAAAAGTTTATTATTTTAATAAAAAATTAAACAAGTGACATAAATAACTCTACTCAAGAGTTTGTCACTATATGTAGAATATAATATCAATAATCTCACTAAATTTCCATTCATCACATTTAAAAAATTTCCAACAGTAATCAACGAAATTCGTAAATATTTATTAAAAAAAAAGCCAAGCACATATTCAACATCAAAACAACCTCCTCTAACTTGTTAAATCTACTACATGAGCTTTACTTTGGATAAGCGCTAGTGCATCATTCACACTGGATGTTTAGATTTTTTTTAAATTCTCCTGAGACATACAATGTGAAGGAACAAATGGTGCCCTTATCTTCAAATTTTTGTAAGTTCAAACTAAATTCATACTGTCAATTAGTATTGCTCGGTTCCTGTTTTCCATCCTAAAACTTTCTTTTTGACCCGTTATCAAACCAACCCAATTTGCAGCGTATATCAAGACTTGCAGTCAAGCTTACACAAGCAAGTGAAGTTGTCTTAACCCCGGATTGCAATAAGTTACAACGAATTCAGCCGTTGTAACAATTATCCTATTTTGATCCCTAATTATTGTACTACATAAGGGAAACCCTCTTATTATCGATAGCTAAATATTTGAAACAAAGTATAGATGCAAATGGTCTTGTTAAGGATTGTGTAGGTAAAAGAGAGATGTTAAAATTAGACAAAGAACCAAGAACCCTAACAGGCTTAGCTACTGGGCCCGAAGGCTAACTCAAATGTATTCTTGGTTTTCATTGTTGTTGTTTAGGGAATCTAGTTAATGAGTGATTTTATAGCAAATTTATTTGAATATACTATTAAGACATGTTAAGGTAATTAAAACAGTAGTAGCTGGACTTTATATCCAAAAATTAATTCAAATTCTTGATTTCAGTTTTGTGGAGGAAGAATTGATTTCAATCTTAATTGTATTAGTAATTGCGCTGACTTTGCATCTCCCCTGTTCGGCTGGTTGATTTCTTTGTGGTGGAGACATTGAATTGGGGGCAAAATTGGCAAAACGGTTCGTGTTTTGACGAAGGAAGCAATGACCATTTGTCAGCCATCTTAAAATTTTAAAGGAAATTACCTTTTTGTACAGGGGAGATGTTTTACATAGTATTAAAGATTTAGGGCCTTTACATAGTATCACTTGCTTGTGTGTCTACATGTGGTGTGCCATAGTCGATATTATAATACCTTTTTGTTTGATGTGAGCAATAACTGCATTGTTTTTATTTTAATTGGTTGTTGTGAGTAATAGCTACATACTTTTATTGTTTTATTTTTACTCTTATATCTGAATAACTCTTTGGAGTTGTGGGTCTCTCCGAAAGCAATCTCTCTATCCCCAGGGATTGTGGTAAGGCTTGCCTTCATGGCTATGCGTGGGATTACACTGAGTACGGTTGGTTGGTTGGTATTTTTAGTGTTTAGGCCTAACCGGTTTATTTATTTATCTTTTCACAATGGTTTTTGGTAAAAGCATTTTAAACTTATAGTACATTTTAATGATATTAGATCATTGGCTTTTGTTATATGAATCATGTAAAAACAACCATGGATATTGTTGTTAAAAATGGGGGGACCAAAAGAAATATATTATCAAACAATTCAATTGGAACTAAAAGGTTTCAAGACCAAGTGCAGTGGGAGGTTTAGTCAGCGTTGGGGTAATTTCGTTTGATAGATTTCTGAGGTTCAGAGATACGTGGTCTTTATGTTGTTTATCATCTGGCTATCATGGTTGTTTCTTTTACCGAAAACAACGGGGATGCAATTCTAGAACTTCCATGATACCATACATACGTGTACATACTATACATACATGTATATAATACATACTGATGATAAAAATATCACATCCACCCTTGAATAAGTGATTCTTAATCACATATATCATCTAAGAGTCAAGTTCGTCTCTTTGTCGGTAGATAGTACTAACCTGTTCACGGACTTGCTCTCATGCCCTGCATGAATTGAAAATCAAGTTCCTCATAAATAAGTGATATTATCACAGAGGGCTTTTATTCGTCCTCAAAATAAGTGAGTATCTCCCATCATATTCGTCCTCAAACCAGTAAGATGAACTCTCGTGCATACCTTGATACGGGAATGTGTCGTGAGTGGATGAACATCGGTTGGTAAGTATAAATCATACCTAAACGTATCCCTAAGTCATATGATTACATCTGATTGTTGAGTTTAAGTGGACAACAATACCAATAATTATTATAGGATGCTTATCTAAATGCTAACTAATTGAACAACAAGGGTGTTTTGGCATCGTACACTTATATGATTCTCTTACCCTCGAAACTCGCAAAAAGAATGTATGTAGATATTTATTTATTGCTTTCTGTCTTTACATTTGGAAAATTCAAAAATACCAAAAAGATTTTAGGTGTGTTTTAATATAAACTAGGTGGACACCGGTCCGATGGACGTGTTGTTGTTAGCGTTATAACTATAATGATATAAGTTTTTGTCTACTACAATATCAATATCCTCGGTGGTAGCTGCTGGTATATCCCCTGCTACCATTTTTTTCAACACATTCAAGTGATTTTGGCATCAAGTAACATCAAGCAACTTCATCAAGTGGTTTTCCACAATCAATGGCTTCAAGTTTAGCGAACTTATCATTTTTCTCAGTAAGCTATGCATAATTGAAAAGCTTTAGCATATTTACAATAGAAACAAACTGAACCTAAATTTAGAATATCATCCAGCAAATCCTTACCTTTGCAGAAATGGCACGAAGACACTTCACATAATGAGCCCCAGAAGCTGATGCCCATTTGTTTTCTCAATCGCGTTTAAGCGCTCTATGTGTTGCTTTCATAGAAATAGCAATATTGTTGGGATTGAACCCTATGAAAGGAATAGATGATATAAAGCCAAATAACAGTATTCGAGCTTTGGTTCAACTATAAGAGGTTACAACCTCTGTTGTACTTACACTGCTTTCCATAAAGACTGCTCATCCTATCATCTGCCTTCACAAAGCTTCAAGGTCTGCCAGAGTTAACAAGGGACAGAGGATAGTGATCAGAGTTTAGTCTTTAGCTTAGTTAATCAATGTAACAGTGCCAAGCACTGATAGTTAGTATAAGCAGTGTTTAGAGTTAGTTACATATTAGTTTCCTGTCACTATCAACCCTGACGTCATCAAAGATGCTCAGAGGTTAGATAGTTAGTATAAATAGGCAACTCATGTAACCTTTAACTTGTCTCTTAAAAGATCAACTTTCGCATATCATCTTCTCTGCATTTCTCATTACCAAACTGTAATTGCAAAGGCTGAGGGGGAGTTTGTGAATCACATGCAAGTTAATCAACTTGAAAGCATGATGATGATGAAAACAAATGACCATTGCTTGTAGTAAAAGTTTTACATCTTATTCCGCTGTAAATCTCTATTAATTCAATCATTTTCCATTTTTGAAACAAAAACTACAAGTAATTCAAACTCAGATCCTAACAATTGGTATCAGAGCTTGATTCATCAAATTCGATCTAACAATCCATTTGGTTCGAACAGATCAGCTCTCTTGCTAATCAGTTTGGTTGTTTTTAGCTTGATATTCAGAGTTTTATTACGTTCAAAGTTTTTAAAACAAAATCTGTGAAAAATCAACTGAAAATGTCTCAAAACACACAGGATGCCAATTCTGGTTCCTTGTTCAAACCGCAGATGCTCAAAAGAAATGAATATTTCATTTGGCAACGACGGATGGGTCACATCCTTGCTCAGCAAAACACCAGTTGCTGGAGATCTGTTGCTTATGGACCTCACGTTCCAATGGTTCCAAGCACAGAGGATCCAACCAAACAAGTGCCAAAAAATCCTGTAAACTTTTCGGAGCAGGATTTCCAGAAAATTGAATTGGATGCTAAGGCATTTAGCATAGTTGCTTTGGCCTTACCCAATAAAATTTATGCTGGTCTACTTCATTGCAATATTGCAAAGGAGTTATGGGATGCACTTAAGGAGCAATTCGGTGGGACTAAGGTAGTGATAGAAAGTAATAGAGAAGTTCTAAATCAGCAGTATGAAACGTTTTGTCACTTGAAAGGAGAGTCTCTAACACAACAATTTGAACGTTACAGCTGTCTCATCAGTGAATTTAGACTGGTTAACATGGTTTTTCCTAATTCGACTGTCAATAGTCGTTTTCTTAGATCGTTACCAAATAAGTGGGAGACGGTAGCTTATGTAACGCGAAAATCTGTTGGGTTTAAAGAAATGTCGTTGACACAACTTCATAGGATACTCCTCACTTATGAGAGAGAGTTAACCAGAAAAAGAAGTTGCAAGATTCTGGAAAAATGACTGATGATTACTCATTGGGTAATACAGCTCTTTTTGGCCAAGAAGGGGGTTCTGGCAGCAGTAAGGACCAAAGTTATGATCACTATATAGATATTACATCTGGTGGGAACTTTGGATCTGAAACATATGCACCCAACTATGCTTTTACTGCTAGTGGGGAAAGCCAAACCTCTGACAATCTATCCTTTGAGCTGAATGATTTACAACACATTGAACCTTCTGATCTTGAGGAAATGGATATTTTGCACCAACTGGCCCTATGGACTAGTAAATTTTATAAGAGAACTGGTAGAAAATTCCCAGGTTTGCATGGGGGTTGAAGGTTGGGCTGGATAAATCAAAAGTCAGGTGTTATAAGTGTAATAGGCTAGGACACTTCGCCAGAGAATGCAGGTCTCAAAGTTCTGGACCAATAGTGACTCATCCTGGTCCTAGACCTCAGCACACACAAAACACTGCTCATTATTCCCAATATGCCCCTGCTCAACATGTTCAAAACACTACCCACTTTGCACATCCTACTACCACTGTTCCAGTGCATTATGTTCAATCCACTGCTCCACAAATTCAATATGTTCAGGCACCATCTCATCCTCAAGTTCTTGTTCAACAAGCACCCATTGTTACACAACCTGCTCAAACCACTGCTAGTCCAGCAGAGGTTGGTCAACAAAGCTTTTTCACACAAAGTTATGTTGACTGGAGCAGTTTGCCTGAGGATTTGACTGATGAAAACTTTGCTTTAATGGCCAAATATGATGTTGAACAAGAATTTTGTTTAATGGCCTTAGAGACAATTGCTGAAGGTGTTGAATCTATGGAGATAGTGTCAAAATCTGATGAAGTTCAAGTTTGTTATGAAATAATGGTTTTAAGTGAAGAAAGAGAAAATGTTACTGATAAGGAAAAGAACTCTCCTACTGACCCATGGAACATTGATGTGTGTGAAGATGAGTGTGATTGTGCTCTCATGGCTGCTACAAAGGTATCACCTCAGATCCTTAAAGATCTATGTTCTGACAAATGCATCATTGCTTTTGCAAACATCAAAAAGGTGAATGAAAACCTGAGAAACAAAATTTTAGAAGATGAACTTAATTTTGAAAAACTGATTAAAGAGTTAAAATCAAAAATAAGTGAAAAAGATTCTGAAATGAGTAGCCTAAGACATGAATCAAGCATAACCAAGGACCAACTCCAAACTATGGTAGAAAAATACCAAGTTTATTGTAACATCCGTCGAAAAACGGGTTTCCAAAACCCGTTTCGTTTATTAATCGAATAGTCAGTTATAATTTTCGTTGCGTATATAATGTCAATTTTAATTTTAATCAATACATAATTAATAAACATTGTTAGAATTTTAAACCATAGTTAAAAAATAATAAAAATAAGTCAATAAAAAAATAAATGAGGCTGCCGGGTTTCGAACCCGGGTCAGCTGCTACAACAAACACCCAGCATACCACTCCGCCACTTGACTTCTTTGTTATTATATTGAAACAAATAATACTTAAATTAAATCTCGAATTCAAAACCGGACTTCAGCGCGGCAGAACTCGCAATCACCGGAAAATCCGGCAATCCGCGAGTTTAGCCATTTTCCTTTTGACTATAACGTTATAACCGACTTCGACATCGGTTATAACCGACGTTCATCAATCAGCTGCGGTCGTAACCGCCGGAGAAACCTTGACCACGAATCAAGACCAAATTCGGACTTAATACGTTCTGTTTCTTCCCTATAAATACCCACCCAAACCTCTGGTAATTTTTTCGCTCAAAATCGCACAAACTCTCGAAGCTTTAGCACTCGCCGAAGAAATTTTACAGTCGCCGGACTTTCACCGGAAAACCGGGACTTACTTCAAATCGGTAAAATTCTCGATTCTTTCGTTTTCAATCCATTATTAGACAAGGACTAACATAAATCGTTCAACCAGAATCCGTCTCAGACAACGTTGCCGGGAATTCCTACACTCGCCGGAAAATCTCTGAAAATTCCGAAGTTTCGCTGTGAATCGGTACAATCGTCTAAACCCCCTGATATCCTTTGTTTAGTACCTTAATTGCACAACTCATTGATCAAAACCGTTGATTGATTCACTCAGACGGAGATCACCAATCAGAGCCGACGCCCCTTGCCGGAAATCTGAATTAAACGCACTGTTTTGGTACATTCTGTTCTTTAATCTCGTTAACTATTACATTTCAACTAATTATAAGTTTCGATAATCGAGTTAAACAAAACAGTCGGAACTCTCTGATCTGGGTGTTTGTAAACGAAGAAGACGAAGTCAGGACTAAGTATAAGTATAATTAAAATCACATAATCAAACGGGTTAGACACACAGTCCAGCGGTGGACTGTGTGCGCAAACAAAACACACGTCACGAGTTCGAATCGCACAACGTACTGACTTTCAGAAATAAACCAATATTTTTATAACATAATCAGAACATGTCACAGTATGTTTATAAGAGTATTATAATCCGTGAATTAATCAGATTAGACACACAGCCCAACTGGTTGGGCTGTGCGCATACTAACCGAAGGACCCGAGTTCGACTTCGGGTCCCTGCAACCGGTTCGGCTATATAAATCCTTTTTAATAAAAACCAAATAAATTAAACTTAATTAGTATATAAATATAATTAAAACAGAGAATATTTCGGGTTAGACACATAGCTCAGTTGGTAGAGCTGCGTGCACGCGTACGAGAGGTCCCGGGTTCGAACCTCACTCAGCGCACAATTAACCACGGTCCGACCGGTCAACGGTCAACGGTCAAAAAGTCAAAAAAATTATTTCTTTTTATTTATTTATTTAATTTAAAATCAATTAAAAATACTTAAAAATAATATTTTTAAAGTTAGAAAATGTCCT
The DNA here is from genome assembly GCA_947069175.1 of Scalesia atractyloides. Taxonomy (NCBI): domain Eukaryota; kingdom Viridiplantae; phylum Streptophyta; class Magnoliopsida; order Asterales; family Asteraceae; genus Scalesia; species Scalesia atractyloides. The sequence goes on from CAMTDV010000017.1 coordinate 12,908,130, forward strand.
TAAACTCACAAAAATAAATCTAAAAATCCATTTATTTACCGAACTATTTCGTTATTATTTTTAGGTTAGTTTTCCTCGTCTATCAAATCTCAAAAACTCGTGCGCATCCAACGTCATCAAAAGAACGCACCCAATGTGAGTGAATCTCTACAAATTCCCCGTTTTAATCACATTTTGGGGTGTATCATTGTCGTTTAATTCCTTATTATATTTAAACACTTGTGCATCTATCATATCCGTGATCAAATGTGTATGTATCAATTGTTGTGTGAATTATGTTAGATTGAAGTTATCATTTTCAGTACATGCAGTTCATTAGGCCCATCAGCTCCCCGTGGGATGCGGGTTGAGTATCAGGTGCCTCATTCGATCGGCTCCGTTTGATTGAGCCTTGATCTCACATACATCATCATTCATATCATTCGATCGGCTCCGTTTGATTGAGCCTTGATCTCAAATACATCATCGTTTATGTCATTTACTCATCCAATGTGGTTTGTGTATTGTTTGTTTATATATGTTTGCTCACATGTGATTATTGCACAAATTTTCAATATTAAATACAACAAGCAATTAATAACAATGTTTTATCAAGGTTCACTCGCCAACTTTTGTTGACCCAAATATCCCTCGTTTTACACATGATACAGGTGATCCAGTTGAGACAAGAAACACATAGGAAGGCTTAGAAGAATAATTCAGTTTAAGCTTTGGATTGTATTACTTAGTTTCATTTTTCCTTGTATTTGTATGGATTTGATTTGACTATTTAAGTTGTAATTTGAATTTAATAAATATGAAACATTTTAGTAAACATATGAGCTTTGGTAATAACCCAATTATGCCCCGACTCTTATTCCGCTGCGGGTCGGGGTGTGACATTTATAAAAAGAGTTAGAAGAAACCCAAATGACTTGTGAAAGATGGGTTGAGTCCTGCAAAGGTTGTGAAATTATGCTTGATGCTCAGATCAAGAGCCACATCAAGTTTGGTGTAGGTTTTAGAGCCTATGACCAAAATGAGAAAAATGTTGCTGAAATTGATTCTGAGTTGGTTGAAGTTGTCCCTACAAATTTGGCTGGTGAAGAGATAAAAATCACAGTAAAGCTGGAAACAAAATTGTTTTGGAAAAACCAAAGGTTTCAACAAAAGATAAAGAAATTGAAAAATATCAGTTTAAACCAACCTGGTCAGATGAATGTGATATCTTAGAGAACTTTAAGCCAATGGACTTCACAACCACTTATGGTATTAAAGCCCCAAAAGCACTGGTGATCCCTATCAAAAATGTGCCAGCAGAGGTTACAACCACTGCTGAAAAAAGTCTGATAGGAAAAGAAGAGTAAAGATTAAAAACTTGTTTTGTGAATTTTGTGAAAAAAAAATCATGTGGCTGCAGATTGTTTTCTTTTAAAAGCCTATGACATTAACAAACTTGTTTCGTTATCAAAAACTCTTCAAAATGCACCATCCGAAGCAAAACAAATCACTCAACTCAACAGAGTGCCTATCTCAAAAACTATGAACAAAAGGTAAAAGAGATCAAGGCAAAAGCACATGAAAGTGAAAGTTCAAGTTTTGTTGGAAATAAATCCAAGCAGAGTTTTGAACCAATTGAAACATCTGTTACAAAAGCCTTAAACAAAAGCTCTGTTCAAAGAGAGGTGCAAGTGACAGATTCCCCACCTTCAAACTCATTTCCAAGAGGGTACGGCCAACCTACTTATAAAAAGGTTCCTCATGCTTATGAAGGTTACAAAAAGTCTTCAAAGCAAAGAGTAAACAGGCACCCTTATGGATACAATCATCTGATAGGAAATGGTCAAGAGCAGATGTTACAAGAAAATTTCAAAACCACTGACCATTTCCTAGACTTGAGGTTGGACCATCTATGACCCCATCCAAAGCTATTTTGGCTTTGGAGACCAATCTTAACTGATCTATTTACTTAAATGTGCAGGGACCCTCTACTTGCCTTGATAGCTTATGGTATGTAGATAGTGGAGGTTCCAGGCACATGACAGAATGTAGAGCCCTTGTCAAGGACTTCATGGCTCATGGGGGGTGATATATCTTTTGGTAATAACCCAAAGGGAAAGGTTTTAGGGTCTGGATAGGTTCTGGCTGTTAAACTCAAGTTTGAAAATGTGAATTTGATTGACAATCTGAAATTTAACCTGCTGAGTGTCTCAGAAATGAGTGACAGAGGATATGGATCCTTCTTCACTAAGAAAACTTGTCAAATTGTGGGACCAGAGGTTGTTAAAAGGATTGACCAAATCATTGCTGAGAGCAAAGCACAACTCACTGCACACAGAAGTAGGAATGTGTATGTGGTAGATATGCTAAAAGATAATCCTATGTCTGGGACATGTCTATTCTCAGGTGCTTCTAGCAAAGAGACTGAGTTATAGCATAGAAGACTTGGACACACAAATCGTAAAACTATCACCACACTCTCAAAACAAAGTCTTGTAAGAGGTTTGCCTCACAAGCAATTTTCCTATGATGAACATTGTGTTTCCTGTTTAAAAGGCAAACAACATAAAAGTTCTTTCAAATCAATTGAAGAGTCCAAAACAAGCCAGTGTTTATAACTGTTGCACATGGACTTGTTTGGCCCAGTGCAAATCATGATCTTAAAACACAAAAGGTATTGCCTAGTGATAGTTGATGATTTCTCTAGGTTTACGTGGACCTTCTTTCTTCATTCTAAGGAAGAAACTGCAAGCACTTTGCAAAACTTTGTCAAACAAGTAGAAAAACAATTTGATCTTCCAGTAAAAATCTTTAGAAGTGACAATGGAACAGAGTTTAAAAATAGGGAGTTGGATGCTTTTTGTGAGTCAAAAGGAATTGTTAGACAATATAGCATTCCAAGAACTCCAGAGCAAAATGGGGTGGTTGAAAGGAAAAACAGAACCTTAATTGAATCAGCAAGAACTATGCTAGTAGATTCTGGTTTACCCTTGTCCTTTTGGGCAGAGGCTGTAAACACTGCTTGCTATGTTCAAAACAGAGTTTTGATTTACCCCAGGCATCAAAAGACTGCCTATGTGATTTTGTATAAAATCAAACCTCTGATTTCATATTTTAAAGTTTTTGGTTGTCCATGCTTCATTTTGAACTTAAAAGATTCTATATTTAAGTTTGCAGCCAAAATTGATTGTGGTTATTTTCTGGGATACTCAACCACTGCCAAAGCCTACAGATTTTTTAACTCTAGGACAAAGTGTGTTGAAGAAACTTTGAATGTGAAGTTCAATGAACTGTCATCACTGAAAATCCTAGCAAATCCTACAGAGCTTTTTGATTTAGATAAATTCACATTTGCTGATGTTTCTATCAAGCTAGACAATGCAGGTACACCACAATCATCTGAAGAAGATCAAGATCAAGGATATGACTGTGTGCTTCCACAAACAAAAGTCTATTCTTCAAACAGAGGATCAAGTGCTACAAGCTCTTGTGTAAACTCTGCCACTTCTGGGTCAACAGTGGTTGATCCTCAAACCTCTGCCAGTTCACAAAATCAAACATCTGTTGATAAAAGTCCTACATCTGGGCACCAAAATCATCAGAATGTTACCTCTATACCCCCAATACCACCACCACCATTCTCATCAGTGGCTGATACTTCAAATTCACCAGCAGAGGTTAGCTCAGATGATACACATTTGCAGCCATCACCTCAAAATGCTATTGTCCCATACCAAGGTGATTTGATTTATCTCAAAAGCCATCCAGCAGATCAAGTTATTGGCAACATCAAATCTGGGGTGCTCACACGAAGCCAATCCCAAAATATTTGTCTTTTCGCTGGTTTTCTATCACTCATACAGCCAGCCAAGTACCAAGAGGCACTGAAAGACAATAGCTGGGTAGAAGCCATGCAAGAAGAACTCCTTCAGTTCAAAAGACAACAAGTTTGGGAGCTTGTGCCACTGCCAAAAGATCAAGGCTCATGGTTCAAGGCTACAGACAGGAAGAAGGTATAGACTTGCTCCTGTAGCAAGGTTGGAAGCTATTCGCCTGTTCTTAGCTTTTGCTGCTAACCACAACATAAAGGTGTTTCAAATGGATATAAAGAGTGCATTTTTGTATGGAAAAATCAAAGAAGAGGTGTATGTCTGTCAACCTTCAGGTTTTGAAGATGCATTCCATCCTGATCATGCCTACAAGCTCAACAAAGCATTGTATGGCTTGAAACAAGCACCAAGAGCCTGGTATGAAACTCTATCCACTTTTCTCTTATCCATAGGGTTTACTAGAAGTAAAATAGATAAAACTCTATCCACTTTTCTCTTATCCTGGTATGACATCATTTTTTGTTCCACAAGCACTGCTATGTGTGAAGAGTTTCGAAAACTCATGGCAGTAGAGTTTGAGATGAGTGCAATGGGTGAGCTCCAATGTTTTCTTGGTCTTTAAGTTAAACAATTGCACAATGGTACATTTATCCATCAAAACAAGTATGTGAAAGAACTGCTTCACAAGTTTGATATGGATGATTGTAAACCATGTAGCACACCCATGGCAACCTCCAAGCTAGTCACCATTGATGGTAAAGATGACCTTGTTGATCAAACTCTTTATAGAAGCATGATTGGGTCTTTATTGTACCTAACTACATCCAGGCCAAACATCATGTTTATCATGTTTGCAACATGTGTTTGTGCCAGATCACAGGCATTACCTAGAAAGTTTGACCTTATTGCTGTAAAAAGGATATTCAGATACATAAAAGGTGCTCCCACACTTGGTATCTGGTATCCAGCTAATGAGAATATTGAGCTTTCAGGTTTTTCAGATAGTTACTTTGCTGGGTGTAAAACTACAAGGAAGTCCACATCAGGAGGATGTCAATTCCTAGGTGAGTGTCTAGTGTCTTGGCAAAGCAAAAAGCAGGTTGCAGTTTCAACATCCACTGCTGAGGCAGAGTATATTGCTGCTGCTAGCTGCACTGCTTAACTCTTGTGGCTTCAAAACCAGTTGCTGGATTTTGTTATCACTGCACTAAAGACTCCACTCAAATTGGACAGTCAAGCTGCTGAAAATATCATTAAAAATCCAGTATCTCATTTAACTACAAAGCACATTGACATCAGACATCACATTGTGAGAGATTGCTATGAAAAAGGTTTGATTTCTTTGCATCATGTCCATACTTCAGATCAATGGGCAGATGTTTTAACCAAGGCATTGGATACATCTACCTTTGAAAAATTGATCTCAAGGCTTGTATGCTAAACATGGATTAAAAACAAGTTTTCTTGTAAATCCATGTGTACATAGCATTAAAATGTTTTCAGAAATTAAAAAATTCCTTAAAAATAGTTTAAAATTGAAATTTTTTCAATAAATCTTAAAAAGTCTGATCACAACATCTGTTTGCTCAAAACCTCTGTAGGCTTTAAAATCTTATCCACTGATAAAGTGTATCCTCTAACTTATATTTTTCCACCTCTTCAAAACCACTGATGGCTATCCTCTGATAGTGTTAACAAAATTAGTATTGTCCAAACCTCTGTCCTAAAACAGTGGTTTGCCACATCAACGGTTACTTTTCTCATCAGAGGTTATATGTGGCCAGATGTTAGCCATCAGATCTTGCAACAGATGCCACGTCATGTTCACTTTTTCAAAACCCCTATAAAACCCCTGTTTTATCTCACCAGCGGTTACCCTAAACTGTGTCGATTTCAAAATCTCAAAACAGTTTTTCTCTCAAACACCATGGCTCCCAAATCAAAATCTTCAAAATCCAAAGGAAAATCGCAACAAGAACCTCCACCTTTCACTCTCATAATCAAAACCCCACACAATTACACTGCCATACTTGAAGAAAAAGATGCAAATACTCTCTATCATCCAATGATTCGAATTTTGCAAAAGTCAAAATTCTTGCACATGTTAACCATCAAAGCCCCCATTTACATTGATGCTCTTCGTGATTTCTGGAAAAATGCAAAGGTTCACTCATCTGCTGATGGTGTTCCTTATACAATAATTTCAAGAGTAGGGGGAGTGTTGCTGCAAATTAGCCCCCAATCGATCTCTCAAGTTTTCAAGTTAAATGACATACAACACCCTGTGTCATTTCCCATTAATGATATCCAAGCAGAGTTTCTGGAAAGAGGTTATATCGGCCAGATGAAAGGTATGACTATTTTTAAACCTAACTTTCCTGCTGAGATGAGATTTTTCTTTCACACAATTCTTACTTGTCTCTCAGCAAAATCCACTGCTTTCAATGAAATCCCACTGAACATGCAATATCTGGGGTATGCAATTTTAACTGACACCGATTTAAACTACTCCCAGATACTGTTCAATGATCTTGTGAATAATTTTAAAAATATTGAAAAAAGAAAATCTATTTTGATGCATCTACGGTTCTTGAGTGTTTACTTACAGGATCAAATTAAATGTCCTGAAAGTAAAATTGGCGCTGTGGTTAATCCAGGCCGCCTTAATCATGAAACTTTCACCAGAATAACAAACCAAGATAAAGTTGAGAAAACACAAGTAGAGGAGGATGAGCAAGTTTTACCAGAACAAAATGTTCAAACTCAACCTCTTGCTACTGAGCCCACTGCTCTTGGTGATCAGGGCAACACAACCGCTGCCCTGCAACCCACACCAAAAATTTCCAAAAAGAAAACCAAAACAACTTCCAAAAAGCCCCCCAAACCCAAAAAGGGTCCTCTGGAAGATGAGATCCCAGAGGTTAATCTTGTGACAGCACCAAAGTCACAAACCACTGCTGCTACTTCTTCACAGCAGATGGTTCAAAGATCTCCCACCGGCTTTGAAACTCCTTCTTCTTCCTCACAAAAGGAAAAGGTTGTAGACACAGGGACACCAAATTATGAAGCTCTAGATCCACTTGGGTCTATCTTCCACAGCCCCTCTCCTAGGGCAATGTCGCTTTCTACTCAACCACCTTCACTAATACCTTCACTTCCACCCGTAATTGTACCATTGCTGAATGCAATTGAATTAGTTCAGACACAAACCAGCACTTCTCAACAACTTATTACTGAGAATATACTTCATCCAGTGGCTGGGTCTGATTCTTTATTCATTGCTAGCCTATCAGCAAATGAAGAGGCTACATCCCTTGGGTTACATGTAACCCTTGGTGATAGTTCAACACAAGCAGCCACTACAATTGCTGAACTCCCTAGTTCTCAGTTGGATAGTGAAGTCCCCAGTACCAAGACAAAGGGGCATCTATGTTTGAAGCTGGTCCTAAAACTACTGCTCATGATAACATAGATATAACTACCACCACTGGTAGGAGTTCAGATGATCCTATTAAATTAGGTGATGATCTAAAATACCAGGATTTGACGGAGATAGTGACCACAATAGAATACTCTGTTGGTGAAATCAAAGATTTACTAAAGCAGATGATAGCTACAAAAAGTCAACCCTCTGTTCTATCCACTGCTGATCTCAAAGAAGCTCTTAACCCTCTGTTTCAACATCAACAACACTATTTGGATTTACAACACAAGCACCAGATGAATGATGTTAGAAACATGGTTGAATCAAGGTATCAAGACACTGCAGCAGACATTAAAGCCATCAAAGCACATCTACTCACAACCACTGGCCATGCACCTCCAACGGTTATATTTGTTAAAACAGGTGAAGCCAAAAAGGGGGAGAAACCTTTGGGTCCAAAGAAGCTAACAATAGATGATGATAAGGCCAGACCTACGTTGAACATTCCAAGGCCTAATGGTTCAAAGAAGAAAGATTTAACTAAAGAAATTGTGGCCAAGGCAAGGGCTAGTCACAAGAAGAATGTGATTGAGGAGAGCAGAGTGTTGGTTGAGAAAAAGATTGATCAGCAAAAAGAAAAAGGAAAGGTTGGTACTTCATCAAAAAGAGCTCCTGCTAGAAAAGCCAGGCAACCAACATCCACACCTCCTAAAACTAAGCCTGAAACCAATCTAACCATCAAAACCTCTGCCTCTCAAAAACCTATCACATCTTCAAAACCACTACCCACATCCACACAAGCAGATGTTACAGCAACTGTTGTGTCAACATCTGTTGATACAGCAGAGGTTGCAACAGATGCAACTCCATCCACTGCCATGATCACATTTCTCACATCAACTCAACCATTATCCACACCACCAAAAATCCCACAACCACCATCACCTACTTTAAGGTTTAAAAGGAGGAAAATCACAAAAAATGATAAATGATGATGAGATCTCTGCACCTCTTCCACTATCATCAACACCAGTGATCCCCACATCAGTGCTTACAACTTCTTCAACTCTTAAAGTCATTCCTGCATCAAAGTTGTATCCTCTTGATTTACCAGCAGTCAGGGAAGAGATCTTAATTTTATTTTCAGAGGATGACCCTGACAAAAGAACAATTCTATCCCTTGATGGCTATCGAAGACCAGCAAATGTTGATGCCTATCTAGAATTGAAAAAGAAGCAATCAAGGATATTGCCAAAAGAGAATCAACTGTAAAATTGATAGAGAGATACAGATTATCATGTCCTTTCAACAGAGAAAAGTCACCATTCTACAAAATTTTGTCAAGGATTTGAGCAACCAGTTGTCAGTAAGGGAAGATAAGTTTGCTCAAGAGTGAACTCATTGAGTAAATCATGGAAAAGAAGATGTATAAGGCAACAAGGCCACAGTTCAGGGATTGGAGCATAGATGAACTGACGGAGGAAATCAACAGAATGCAAGAAATGTTGAAAGATCCTCTTAAAAAGCCAACTCCTCCCAACTGGGATTTATACAAGAAAGATATCACTGAAAATGTCTTGAAGTTGAAGAGAATGAAGCAAGAACTGATTCAAAATCATTATGGTTCCAAAAAGTGATGAGATGGAGTGAGGTGAGGGTGATAGACACTTACAAAAGTTTGGAAGAGAGAAGGAAAAAGGATCCATCCATGCCTCCCAAGCCTGACTATTCAAAAGAAGATGCTATCCTCAGAGCTCAACTCTCTAAAAAGTCCAGCTCAACATCTGCCCACTCCACACTTGCCCTGCAACACAGGAAAAAGCAAGGGGAGATGAATGAAAAGACTGACAAAGAGTTTGAGAATATATTTATCAAAGAAGGGATTCAGAATATGATTGATTATCACACAGATGATACAAGTGCCAAGCTAGCTAAAGATTTATCAAAGATGGCTCATTTACAAACCTCTACAATAAAAGCTCCTTCAAGAAAACCATCAGACCCAAAAATTCTAAAATGGAAGGTCGACAAAGACACCCATGAATTGACATTGCTCAAGTCTAATGGTGCAGCCACTAAACTATCCAAGGAAGATGCTTATGAGCTTACAGTAGAAGACTTCCAAGAACTACTATGTTTAGAGCTGGTGAAGGATGCTGATGACATGGAATTTCTTAACTTTGAACTTTAATTCAAAGGTCAAATAAGATAATTCCTTCTGAGGAATAAAAACCAAGAATAAAGTGTTTTTGGCATCATCTGTTCCAGGGGGAGATTGTTGGGATTGAACCATATGAAAGTAACAGATGATATAAAGCCAAATAACACTATCCGAGCTTTGGTTCAACTATCAGAGGTTACAACCTCTGATGTACTTACACTGCTTTCCATAAAGATTGCTCATCCTATCATCTACCTTCACAAAGCTTCAAGGTCTGCCAGAGTTAACAAGGGACTGAGGATAGTGATCAGAGTTTAGTCTTTAGCTTAGTTAATCAATGTAACAGTGCCAAGCACTGATAGTTAATATAAGCAGTGTTTAGAGTTAGTTACATATTAGTTTCTTGTCACTATCAACCCTGACGTCATCAAAGATGCTCAGAGGTTAGATAGTTAGTATAAATAGGCAACTCATGTAACCTTTAAACTTGTCTCTTAAAAGATCAACTTTCGTATATCATCTTCTCTGCATTTTCTCATTACCAAACTATAATTGCAAAGGCTGAGGGGGAGTTTGTGAATCACATACAAGTTAATCAACTTGAAAGCAATGATGATGATGATGATGAAAACAAACGACCATTGCTTGTAGTAAAAGTTTTCCATCTTATTCCGCTGTAAATCTCTTTTAATTCAATCATTTTCCATTTTTGAAACAAAAACTACAAGTAATTCAAACTCAGATCCTAACAAATATCCTTAGCAGTAACCCATTCTCTTTCTTCATCCCTTGTCAATGAGGTTGACTATCAAAAACAGTGTTTCGGGTTGAGGTTAAACTTGTGGTGCACCTGTTTAATCGTCATATTAGTAATAAATATACACAACCTTAGATTTGAACGTTATAATTACAAATTTTATCATTCTGCAATGCTCAGATTCTATATATATCAATACTCAGAGTGTAAATCAAATGCATAAACAATTTAACAATTTATATATATCAATACTGAAAAAGTAAAATGTGATAAGAAAGATTAATAAGATTAAAATATATGGCATTAAAAACAGCAACAATTGCAAACGTCTAACCATAGAAGCTAATTTAAAGAGTTGTTTGTAAAAACGTGAACATCAACACGGGCTCTAAGAACAACCAATCCTTCTAATATCACGTGACTCGAGCATGTGGTTCGTAGGCAAACAGATTCTCTTCATTTTTACTCATCATAGCACCAGTTAGCTCTCCAAGTACTCCAAGGCAGCTTTCATCTTCATATAATCCCTGAAAGCATGTTAGTATTAATCAGGTTAGAAACTAAACTATTTGAGGGGCACTTAAACCATTTTACCAAAATAAATTAGAGTATGACTAGATAATAAAAAATTTACAACCATATTTGAGATATGGAAAACTGCATACATCGTATTTGTTATCATGCTTTGACCTCCTCGTATTTGTGATCATGATTCGTTACGGACTCGACACTCGTTACGGACGACTCGGACGATAAAATACAATATTATATATTTTACGACTCGTTACGGAGTTGACGCTATTTACGACTCGACGCTCGTTACGGACGACTCGGACGATATAATAAAAATATTATATATTTACGACTCGTTACGGACTCGATGCAAGTTACAGACATACGCTCGTTACGAACGACTCAGACGATTAAATAAAAATATTATATATTTACAACTCGTTACGGACTCGACGCTAGTCACTGATTACGCGTGTTTACGGACGACTCGGACGATAAAATAAAAAATTATATATATTCTACGACTCGTTATGGAGTACACGCTCGTTACGGACGATGCTCGTTACGGAAGACTCAGACGAGCGTCGAAAACTTGCTTGCCATCAACATTCGTGTTATGCACACAATGAATATGCTGAAACTCTTCATTTGCTACTAAACTCTGCACCTCGAACTGATATTCAAGAAAGTTGTAACTCGAATGAATTGGTTCAAAAAGAAGATTAGATTGCCACGATGCAAGTGATTTAGAGCCTTGAATAACAAAGTATCTGGTACTTTCATCCTCATCACATACAAACCATAACCCCGTAAAATATGCGGCCCGAAACTTCAAAACATGTGTATACAACATCAGCAAATTTACCCATAAATCATATTGTGAGTCTAAGTTGAAAACTATTGTGGTTCAATATCAAATTTCAAACCTGACCTTTTTTCAAAAATCATTTTATTATGTCTTTTATTATGTCTTTTAATTGACATATTTCAAGCAGACAGGGTTTATTATGTCTTTTAACCTTTTAAACAGCTCAACTAACAGTTTACCTGAAGCAACTCCATCTCCTCTTTGTTGGATAAAACTTTATGAGGTTCTCCACTTGATCAACATCCATTGCTGAGTCTTCCAAAGCTAGAACATGATCCTACAAATGTCACAAACTAATCACTAGGGGAAAATGTCAAATCTTAATTACAAATTATACTGATCGTAACATCAATTCATTCAATGGTATTTTGACCTTTGAAAACATGATCTCACAGTTATACGCCCTCATGTGATCAATCTGCAACATGCGCAATCAATAAAACAACTTTTACGTGCAAAGAATTGCAAGGTCAATCCGTTAGCAAGACATAACTACAACGTCATCGCATTAATGAAACATTGCATATTCATGAATATGACGAAGACAATAATATTTACCAGTTGTACTGTTTCAGGCTAATTGGTTACTGCTACATAGGTTGATATAGCATGCCAGTTTTGTTAAAAGGACACTTGCAGATCACATTCGCGTAAAATTGATTATGTAAAATACACGTCACTTTCTTTTTTACAATTAGGATTATAGTTACCATAGAGTATAGCTTGGTAACTTCGTTATGCTTACATGGACTATAGTAATTATAGAGTATAGCTTCTTTACTATGAAACCTGACTCTTAATTATTAATAAAACAACACTCAGTTAAATGTAATAAAGACTAAATAAAGCTTTCAACTTTAATTTTCAAGATTTATTTATTGTCAACTCTAAGTCAGCATCACAAACTGATATGCATACGCTGGGATCCCAAGTGTGTGTAAAAAACATCAAACACAATTCAAGATTCAGATTTTCGACTGAACAACAGTTGTTTAAAAACCCTAAAATACGAACATATATGAATGATAAATACATTAAAGATCGAGAAGAGAACATACCTTTTGCTCAGTTGCTTTAGATTGAAATCTAGGGTTTGTGAATGGAACAGAGATAGATGAGTAGTTGCACTTAAAAGATGTTGATGACAACGGCGTTACGGTGAGGACCTCCTGTATACAGACAATACGTATAGATATATAGAGAGATACATAGAGACCTGGCTTCTTGAGTTTCAAGAACAGAGGCTGGGGCATGAAGAGACTGCAATTGAGGAGGAGCACTACTGCAATCAGGCTTAACATATTTCCTCTTCGGTGATTTTACCGGAGTTGTCATCGATCGCAGCTCGGATATGGTCTTTTGTAGGTCTCAAGCAGCCAATCGAGCCTGTGATTTTGAGAGGGAGAGAGATAACGAAAGGGTAGAGAGATGTAAGAGAGAGAAACTGTAAATTTGAGATGGGAGGGATGTAATAACAATAAGAGGTTAAATTTTGAAATTTAAAATTCAAATTATTATTAAGAGGGTAAAATTTGATTTTCAAATTCAAAATTGTATTCAAATTAATAGAGTAGTAAGATTATATTAACATTTTAAATTGTTATTTATGACATCAGCAAAACCTACCTGGCATGTCTAGTTGGTTGACACGTATGCAAAGTTACATCAGCGCTACTTCTCCTCTTATATATAGTTAGACTTTATAAAAGTTAAAAAGATTTTACTTCTATCTTATTTTTGATTGAATGTTGTAACTCGAATCTATCCCACCTAATTCGTGATTGAAAGCCGGAAAACAATCGCATCTTTATAGCGGTCGAAGTAGAGAAGTTTTGAAAGTTAAAGATTTAAATTTGAACAATTTGAAACTTTCAAAGTGTTGTCAATTGGTAATTGAATGAGAGTTGGTCTCTCTTGTGTGTCATCTGTTTATATGTTTAATGTCAATCCTTAGTGAGGTTTCATCTGAAAATTGTATAAGACTGATTAAATCCCTAGCGCTTGTTCTCATTACGCGTCTAGCTCTGTTGTTTGTGTAGATGTGGCATTCAAAGAAGCTTAAGGTAAAGAGAACGTGTCAGATGACAAGCTTGGAGTGACGACACGACATGATGCAATCAAAGGATCAAGATATGATCAAGTTGCAGTTGGCCATTCATCAACACCACAAGGATCTGAAGCTTTGAAGATCAAAGATTCACAAGCAACATTCAATTGGGAGTTTGTTGATGCACCTTCTGACTGTGACAGGTGAAAACTGTTGAAGATCCGCCAGTGTGAAGAACAAACCATCACCAGCAACACCCAAGGGGGAGTTTGTTGATGCACTTTTGTGTGGATGTGGCTTGGTTCAGTTCAAGATCGACGTCGCGACATTCCTCCGTCATGAGCCTTGGAGAATGACACACAAATGTCGAAGACACGAGAACGATCCAGTTGAATATTTATGACATCATGATGACATCATATATATATATATATATATAAGCATGCATGCTAAACTATATCTTGTATATTGATATATATTATATATTATTGTTTATATCGATTTGTTATATATAGTAACATATGGTATATCGATGGCAAACATCATATGTATATCGATAATAGGTATATCCATTATAGTCATGATTTATCGATGTGATCAGTTATATATCGATGTGTGTTGATGTAGTCTTCGTGTTTGTCGATGTAAGTCTGTCGGTTTGAGTATAAATGCCAGCAGACATTCTCTGTTTCAAGAAGAGAGCACGGGTCAGAGAGTTTACGGATAATATTATAAACCTTGTAATGTTATTCAGCTGAAGTCAATATCATTGAGCTTTGAAGTAATATTCATCTAGTAGTGATAGTGTTCTTGCTTGATTTGCATACAAACTTGGATTCTACACTTGATTGTGTGTTCAACAACAAGGAATAGGTTTCTATAAGATCATCAAAGGGACCTACAGTTTTCCTCCCTTCTAGTAGCAACACCAAAGAAAATATTTACGTTCTTTTCAAGTAATCTCATCTTCCCATGGTCTGTTTCAATTGTATGAGCTATGTTACAGTTAAGACTTGAAATGAGACTGACTCACCATGCTCGGTCAGTAGCAAATTGGTTGTTGATGGGTAGCATCCAACTAGAGGTATTGATTCTCTGGTTGACTTTGAGTGAAAAAAGATAAAAGAGAGAATAATTTTAAACAACAATTGCTAATTGGTGTATAATTGAATACTCCAAAGATTATATTGAACTCCGTTCTATAATAAGTCTAAATAGGATGGTTGTATTAATACTCCAAAGATTATATTGAACTCCCTTCTATAATAAGTCTAAATAGGTTGGTTGTGTCACTCGTTACATAGTTGAGAGACATCAAGATGATTTTATTAATCTTTACAAAGTTTGGCATTTTTCTGAGATTTGCGTCAGACTAAAGCTATTGACTGGATAGGAACTTTTCTTTTGAACGGCAACATACTCCTAATATATTCCTTTAAAGCCCCCTATTAAGCAAAATACAAAAAATAAATAAGAGAAAAAGATTTGATTGGTTGAAAAGAATGGGCCCCAACTGCTTTTCCCTTTAAAGAACGTTACTGGGCTGGCGGAGCAACGATGGCGCCCCCCTTTAACGCGCGGGGGTTGGTTGATGGCGCCCCGGGACGTTAAAGTTGTTGACGTGGCGGGGTGACGCTAAGCCACACCCTGTGGCCTTACAGTCTATAAAGTGGCCTTATAGTCTATAAATAGAAGTTGCTATAATTGGGATTAGTAAGAAAATACAATGCAAAAAATTCCTCTCACTATTATCTCAATTTTCTTTAGATGATTTGGTAGGAAAACATTGTTATCTTCCATTTTGAGTGTTTAAAATGGGAAAGCATTAAGTAGAAGAGTAATCTAACGTGGGGAATGACGAATTTTACTATATAGAGAGGCAATGAAGTTTTACAAAATCAAAACATATATCAACCCCATGTATATAGTTTTACAAACCAATTAAAAAATAATAAAGAGGAATATAAGATTCAGGTACAAAATGTTAGTTTTCAAGGTTTCAATCACACAAAACTCAAACTCACGTATAAAGAATGTGTACTGCTTACTAAAACCCTACTTCGGATTCATAAAGAAAACGTAAATTACATAGAATAAAACAAAGACCCACTAACCCACCAACTAATAATTAGAGCCACTACCCCATTAACCGAATAACTTCATCTTGCTAAACAATTCAACATAAAAAACCACTACTTAAGAAAACCTGACCCATTAAAAACTTACTGACCCAATTAAAGTAAATACTTCTAACGACCTGACTAAAAAAACTAATCTTTAAAACATTTGAATTAGATCTATCTCTTCTGGAAATTGAAAGTTTTGATGCAATAAGCAAATATAAACGCAAAAGCAAGAACTAATCCTATGTGAACTCCAGCGATCGCACCAAGAAAATCATGTTTGAAGCCGAAATACCGATTCATGTACCCCTTCACAGTCTCCCCGTTCGCAAGCAAGTCGTCATACTCACCAAACTGTGACACCACCATGCCGTAGATTGTCCACGCCAGCGGATTACCCCAGTTGTACCATCGCCACCACACAGGAATTTTCTGTTGCATTTGGATGTAAACAGCAATGGTTAAAATGGAAACAGAGATCAGGGTTAGTTAGGATGTTATGAATTAGCATTAGCGTAAACGTTAAGAAACTTACAGGTCGAGGGATGATGAAGCCCGAAAACAGATTAAAAGCACCATAGAAAAAGAATGCGACGATGGCAGCAATGTTGTCATGGGGGTGACTGCGACAGTCATCATCCCGTAGTATGTCATATACAGCAAACTACAGAACTGGAAGAATGTGTACCAAAAAAATTTGGCTGCTGTCCATTCGAATCCCATCATAGCGTAAACTATGAGACAGTAAACGATAGTTTGTGTGAAAACATAAGGTATCTCCACCAGTGCCTACATATATATAAAACACGGAAGTTTCATCACATCAAAACTCGAAATGAGAAAATAACTAAAATACACTAGCTAATATCATACAGGTGAAGTCACCTGAGCAAGTGCGTGTGGAAGAGCAGAATACATTCCAGCAGCTCGTTCTCTGTAAAAGACGGTACGTTCGATGTCTACGACTGGTTACACTGCTGATGCATTTTGGACACTCAGGAAAAGAGAAGCCGCATACATGGAACCCATTGCGTTAAATAATTCTTGTTGGGTTTTCCTGAAATTTTGAGTACCCGTGTAGTATCAATGAAACTAATTAAAAAGCTCATGGCTAAAGGCTCGTTGGAAGCTCACTCAAAATCATCTTGTTTGTAAATGAGTCGAGCAGGCTCGCTCATGTAAATTGAAGCCCAAATTCTAAAAATAAATTATAACCCAAAACTGTAACTCAAATTTTAATATATATTAGTTATAGATTGTGTAGTTTATGTATTTTGTATTATATGTATGTTAACAGTTTCATTATTTTTTGGTTTTTGTCTATATTAAAATGTAAAAAAATACAAAATTTTAGTTAAAACGAGCTAGATCGACGAGCCAATAAATGACTAGGGCTATGATAAACAAGCTAAGTCGAGCTGGTTTAGAGAGCTTCGAGCCCGAGCCCAGTCTTGCTCGGCTCACTTATAGTTTTCATTTCAGCTTTTTATTATACCTTTTACTACCGAGATCCCAGAACATAGTACCAAACATGATGGCGATAAAGGCAGTGAAAGCAAAACGGACGGCAGTGTAAGAAGGGTTCCGCCAGTAGGATTGTCGTTGTTTCCGTAGGCAAGCAATACATTGGACAAAGAAAGACTGCGAGTATTGGGTCAGGAAATAGAGGTCTTTCGTACCAGGACCGGGTATGCTTAATTCAGCAATAAGGGCCTTGTTTCTCCTGTGACAATATATTGATTTGTATCACTAAACTTGTACACATATCAGAGAATTGAAGTCACAAACTCACCTAAATAGTTCTGAATTTCGGTAAATTTCAGCAAAATTGACTCCTAATGCTAGTTCTTGAGATGATGTGCTGACTTCCAACATCCATGTTGCAGGGTTGTATCCATCTTTTATCTTCGCTACCCTGTCAATATCCTAATAAACATAATAAAGAAAAAGAGGTTGTTAATCACTTGCATTTTAATATAATTCTCTAATCACTTTATGTTATTGGTAGTTATTACGATTATAAAAATAATTAGTACTCCGGCTTGGTATTGGTTTTAATTCTCTTAGCTACAACATCCGTTGCCTGGTTTACAAGTGTAGTTTTTAGAGCCAGGGGTCTCACTGGGAGCAGCAGCCTCTCTATACCCTGGGATAGAGGAAAGTTTTGCTCTTCCCACCCTCCCCAACCCTTAGAGTAACTTTTTCCATGAGCGGAATTTTACAGTGTACGTTTTGTTGTTTGTTTGATCTCAGTTTAATCAGAACTTACCTCAAAGTACTTTATTAGTTCGTATGAATTACGTCCTATAGGTCCAACATATATTTCTTGTCCTCCTCTTTTCATCAAGAACAGCTCATCAAAAGCTTCAAATATATCAATGCTAGGTTGATGAATGGTGCACACAACCGTTCTTCCCGTGTTAACCGTGTTTCTAACTGTTCTCATTACAATAGCAGCTGCCCTCGCATCCAGCCCGGATGTTGGCTCATCCATAAAGATAATAGACGGATTGGCTACGAGCTCCACTGCTATGGTTAACCTTTTTCGTTGTTCAGTGGAGAGCCCATTAATACCAGGCAGCCCGACTAGCGCGTCTCTCAATGGATTCAATTCTACAAGGTCCATCACCTCAGCAACAAACATCTGCAAACAATAAATCACCATCAGTCAGAAGATCATAGCATTAATTACTTAATTAACCACATATTTGTCTACATTTGACAAAATGTACACTAACCATTCTGTGTTTTCGTCAACGTCTGGTGACAACCTTAGCCAAGCTGAGTAGAGCAAGGATTCATACACAGTAACATGAGGCGAATGGATGTCGTTTTGTTCACAATATCCAGAAATCCGAGCGAATGTTTCTTGTTTCTTTGGGTACCCTGAAATCCTGATGTCTCCCTCAATATACCCACCGGTTTTTCTTCCTGCTAGTACGTCCATCAAAGTAGTTTTCCCTGCACCACTAACTCCCATTAGCGCGGTTAGAACGCCAGGTCTAAAAGTTCCACTGACGCCCTTAAGTAGCAGCAATCTATCTTCGTCCACTCCTTGTTCCCTCATTCTCTGTAAAAAAACACCCGTTGGATTTTAGTTAAAATAAATACTATAGATTGGATTACTGATTACAGCAAGAAATCAGTAGTAAGTTACCTGTGGCATATCCACGGAGTATTTGACATCATTGAAAGTAAGTGAAAGCGGTTGGAACGGTAGAATCATTCCTTTCTTCTTGCTTTGTTGGCTGCCAACAGTTGGTGTTGGCTCAGCAACGCTCTCATCACTCTCATTCTGACTTGATACAGTCGGCCGGGATTTCCCAAAAGCTAGAATTCACAATAAAAGGCACATAATGGTTACTATGCTTGCTATAGAAAAATCTCACAGCTCGAGCCTCACTCAAAATCGGCTCGTTTGTAAACAAGCCAAGCTTGAGCCAAGGTAAGTTGGCTCCTTTAAATTAAAGCCCAATTTTAGTATGTATAGGTGTAAACACACATGCATCCGTTATAACCCAGAATTTATATATATATATATATATATATATATATAAATTATGAAATTGTGCAGTTTATAAATTCTACATATGTTATATTTTTTGTATATATCAATATGTGTAAAAAATACAAAATTAAAAAAAAATGAAAAATAAACGAGTTGGTTCATGTAACTTCAAGCCTGAGCTCAACTTGGCTCGTTTACGGCTCGATCCAACAAATATGTGGTTTGTAAAAATGTTTTTCTCCATGCTTATGGGAAGGTCTAATACTTAGTTCATATGTTTATGCAGATTAACCATCACATGTTTATTGTGGTGATGAAAAGTTCCAACACCAAGATATAGAGAGAAAGATACTCACTGCCAAGAAATTCTAGACATAGAGTGAAACAGATATTAAAGAGAAATACGAATCCAACCGAAGCCACAACCGCAATCCAATACCAATAAGCCTCTGCGAAGAACCCTCGAGAAGTAATAATAGTTTTCCCTAGTGTCGTATCGTTTAAAGGCTGTAACATGCATAATAATTTGAAAATTTGAGGTAATTGTTTGTGACTTAAATCCATAAGCATAGTAGAAAAACTAGAGTGACTTGCCTTCTTCCACCTGTCCCCGAGAAATTCATTCACCGCGATTCCATTCATCGCATACATCATTGGAGATACCCAATAACCCCATAGCCACCACTTCTTCACATCATCTGTAATTAGAAAATTGTGTTTGTTAGCTAAACAGGATAAATGTTTTGAGTTTTGTGTGTGTTTCTACAAGCTAACTTGTATAAAAACATATAATTAACTATTACCAAACTATTAATGTTTGCTACATATGTACGCTTGAAGTAATTAACGGCTAGTAAGTTGAATATCAAAACAAAAATGAAAGTAGGTTAATTTAAAGTAAAAGGTTTGAAGCAATAAAATAACTACTTTATTTCATGTACCACAATCCAACTAATTTTGTTTTAAAAGAAGGTTGAATGTTTAAGAAATTTGCTATAAAATGTAAAATGGACAAATAATGTATAGTTATGTAAGAAAAATTTAGTTATATTTTGAGAGAGGACAATTAATACTTTCCTTGCTAAATGTTTCTTACGTGAAATAAAGAAAATTTAAAAGTATACACCTTTGAGAGAAAAAATAATATTTTCAAGGATTAAAAATCAATAAAAGGTCGTTATCTTTCTACACAATTTATCAGTTTTATTCCCAAAGATAACTAAAAAGTACCTCGAGATAGAACAAAGCCCCCCCAATACAAAGATTAAGAGAAGCGCAAATGAACCAAATGTGTTCGCAACAATCATGTCCCGACCCAATGACCCAATGAATCGAAACAATGCAGAACACATCTGATTAACCGCTAAAAGTAAAAAGAATTGCCGGATAAATCTACAAAACAATACAGATAGATTTGTTAAAAGAAACATAGAAGAAAAACAATAATATGATATTGTCATCTTTGATTTTGAAAACTAACCTTGTGAAATGGGGATCATATCCAATTACATAGTAAGTGAGAATAGTCCATAAACCAGCTTCAATAAACGAAACAGGAATCTTGACTATCCATGAAGGAAGAGCGTATGCCCATGACGGATAAAACAGGAAGTCTCGTTGTTTGTAGAACACAGGAAGCTTTGCAATCGTCATTGAAATCTCAGACATCCCGTTGAACATGGTCATAACCACACCGAAGAATAGGGAACCCAAATATATTCCTCCATTTTCTATGGTGTCTCTATGCATCTTGGTTCGAAAAAATACCGTCATAGACACTACCGCCATGACAAATAGCTGAAAACCAAGAGAAACAAAATAGTTATGATTAAAACTAACTAAGCAAGAGAATCAAAACCTTTTAACAAACATGATAACACTTGCTTGGGTCAATTTGAAGTAGTAAACAAACGAATTTCTCTTCATGAGCAAGATTTCTCTCTCGACGCAAGCTTTTAAGAGCTCTTTTTTGCTTAAACCGTATTTTTCAGTCGTAAGAGCTGCTGGGTGGCTTCTAGATTTGTCATATGGGGTGGAAAGATCATCCCGAGTCGCTTTCCAACATGGAATGACTGAAACGACTCTGCAAATTCTTTGGCTGTCACGAATCGGTAATGCTCATCTCTTCTCGTCCAGTATTGTTCTTGATCTTTCCTCTATGTCACCTATGCCAGAATTATAAAAGTATTAAAAGCATCACACATAGGGGCGAACATTTAAGCAAAAGTAAGATTGCTACCACATGACCTAGAGGTCACAGATTCAAGTTGTGAAAATAGTTTCTTTCAGAAACGTGCGCGGGAAGGGTGCGTACATTAGGAAAAAAAATTAAAGTTGTCATCACAACAATTACTGAGCTATTCTATCACATAATTTGAGGGTTGTGGTGTTTAAATGAATCATGGAGAAAAACTGAACATACTTCTTGTAAGAAATCCGCGACGCCTTTCCTCTCGGGGCATTTGAATCCCATAAATTCAAAAAACTCTAGCACATTGTCGCGTGGTCCTTGGTACACAATTTTCCCATCAGTTAAAAGAATAATATCATCAAATAAATCATAGGTCTCCGGGGCCGGTTGGAGGAGGGAAATGACAGCAGTTCCTTCAAGGATATGAAGAAATTGTCTAAGCGATTTCACTATTTGGAAAGTTGTAGAACTATCTAAACCAGTGGAAATTTCGTCCATGAGAAGAACTTTTGATGGTCCAACAATCATTTCACCTACAATTTTCAGATGTCAGCTAATGTTCAAGATAGGAATGCATATTTCAAACGAATGTAGTTTAACTATTTTACCCGTTGTAACACGCTTCTTTTGCCCACCGGAGATCCCCTTATCATTTGATCCCCTACCAAGGTGTCTGCACATATGTCCAACCCCAACAACTTCACAAGAAATAACTTATGTTACACCTTAACAATTGTTAATGTTGATGCATGTAAGGTACATTATAAGGCCATACCTTTAGAGTATAATCTGTCACCACATTCGCCTCTTGACCTTTAGATGCCGAAGCCTTCATATTCGGATATGAAATTCACATTATTAGAAAGGCAGCATAAACAAGATATATGTGTTCCCTAACAAGCAGCATGTTCTGTACCTTCATGAAAATGTCGATATCCGGATCAGGTTTAATGTTTGCATCTTTCTCTCTTCTTGACAACTCTGCCTTTGAAGAGATTGTTACAATCACCAAACTATCATAACATCTACCAGGAACAACTTAGAATGTTGCACAAAATAAATATAATCTAACCATAACGTGATCCGACCCCTTGGCATCGTGCAGAGAAAGCCAAGGTTTCTCTGACAGTCATTTCTCCAATATGAGTATCATATTGACTAATATATGCAGAGGTCCTTTCAGGTACAAACTCATGTAATTCATCCCCATTGTATGTCACCTTTCCAGAACTCTACAAACACATAAAAAAACATATATTTAGTCTAGGGGTGGCTCAACCATTTCGGAGGACGAGAAGAAGTAAAGACTCAATACCCTTTTTTAAATGTCATCGTTACCGGCAGTGGCGGATATGAGTTTTTTTGTGAGTGGGGTAAAAATGAGTTTGCTAACGTAGGATTGGATAATCTATATAAAAAAAGGTTTGGGCTCACAGTTTTTTTTTATTAAAGTTAAATCCTATTAAGATGAAATATATTTAGACCCAGAACAAAAAATGTGGAGTGAACTATGCATATAATTTATATTTTAATAAAAACTGGGGCACCCAATGGGGCCCTAAGCCCAATTTTAAAACCCATGATTTAGTCCAGATCTATTATTCATACTGTTGTAACAATTGGGCCAAAACAAAAATTGGCATATTAACTGAAATACACACTAGGATCAATAATTTACCTTAAGTTCCTTGTCGAGCTTACCAGCCAAGGCTAACAAGAGTGTCGTCTTCCCAGAACTCGGGGGCCCAGAAGTAATGTCATTCTATAAACAAGCTTTCTTATGTTAGATCTAGTAAACCAAAGTAACCCACCTAGGGTTGTTTAAAAGCTTGTTGCTCGAAGATTAAATTATAAGTGCTAGCTTGAAATCGACTCGTTTGTAAACAAGTTGAGCCAAGCCAAGGTAAGGTAGCTCGTTAGCCAGCTCCTTTGAATTAATACCCAAATTATCTAGTCTAGTCTGTAGTTTATAAAAAATTCTTCTTATATGTGTTTAAAAAATATTATTCTTTTGCTTTTAAATTAATACCCAAATTATCTATTCTAGTCTATAGTTTATAAAAATTTCTTCTTATATGTAAATTAAAATTATTATTCTTTTCGCTTTTAAATATATCAATATGTGTAAAATATAAACAGTTGAAAAAATAATAAAAATTTAAAACTAAACAAGTTGGCTCGAACTTTTAACGAGCTAAACTTAAGCTCAATAATTCAGTTTGTTAAGATAACCAAGCTGAGCAAGTTGAGCTCGGTTTGTTAACTACCTGAAGCCCGAACCCACTCTGGCTTGGCTCGGCTCATTTACGGCCCTACAGTTATATTCTATATGTTCTACCCACTCACCTGCTAGGCTTTACAATCCCGCTAACATCATCAAGGATGGTTATATGCTTTTTCACATTCGGAAGCAGATGGAATAAGCTCAAGAACATCTAATGGAATACAAAAATAGATGCATATATGTTTTATCAAATGCATGGAGGAACTCATTAGAAATAAATATTCAAGAGTTTATGTGTCTAGAGTTGAATTTTTACCTCATATAAATCAATATGGAAGTTTATAAAACTAGGTAAAGCTCTGCTTCCTGTTTTAACGTCTGCCTCAACAGTCATATGCTCAAATCTAACTTCAATTGTTGGCAAATCAATCACAACCCTGTGACACCAACCGTCACTTAATAAAAAAACGGACAGTTTAACTTAGGAAGGAAATAAGTTCTAAAAATAATAATAAAAATATAAATATATATAAAAACCGTCTTTGCTTGTAAGTTATACAAGGCTCGTTAGAAATTAGGGCCGTTCAAGAGCTAGCGACTCGTAGCTCGGCTCGTAGCTTGCTCGAAAAAACAGCTAAAAAACTACATGTGAAACGACCTAAGCTGAATCGGCTCATTTTGTAACCAAGCCGAGCTCGAGCCAAGCTCGGCTCGGCTCATTGGCTCTTTTAGCTTCAAACTCAAGCTCAAGCCAAACCACACTACCCGTTTAATTTCGAGCTCAAGCTTGAGTCCACCTGGTTAGCTCGAATCAATTAATCATTGTCGCATCGTGGCCACGTCTATCCTCTGCCATGACCCATGGACTGGAGGATTGGAGGGTGAGTTTAGGAGGCCCAAGCCCAGTACTATTAATCATTCTTTGATGCAGAAAAAAAATACACCATTTCAATTTGAAATTTGAAAATCCATAAACATAAAATACAAAAAAAAGAGTTTAAATATCTTGTCTTCATCACCGTATGGTAGTTAAAGTGTGTATATATGTTCCACCAAAGTTATTGATCCAAGCATGAGCGAAAAACATTTACGAGACAAAAATACTTTATTTAAATACAACTCTGTTTTGATTAAGAAAAATGTATTAGAATGTTGACAAGAAAATTAAGTAAATTTGTGTATACGGATTTCCTTTAAAAAAATAACAAGTGCAAGAGAAAAATCACATTAAATAATAAATAAATTTATTAATAAAATAAAATTGATCTCCACCATTTGGTCCCGTGTTCCACGGACGGAATAAAAGCAACAAGACTGGTGCGAGGTGGTGTTCCTTGGCGGTGTCTACATGCCACGTTAGCCCTGCACCCTTACGGTGCTGGTATACTCAATGGCCTAAAGACGCCGCTCTTGAAAAAGGAAGAGAGAGGGAGGAAAGAAGGAGACAAATTGACATGACCACAAATATTCTTCGAATTGTATTGTTGATGTGGAAGCAGCAACGCTGCCGTGGAGGAGAGAGGGATGCTAATGGTCTTAACAATGGTTTGCTAGACAATCAATAGTTTTCAACACGACATCAATCTTAAAGTCAAAACAACAAAAACATAGGTAAAGTTAAATGCCTATCAATTCTGTTCCTGAGCTTTAAGAAGAACTTCTCATTATCTTCATCCGCGGTATTTACAAGCCTATCGAGTAATCGCTTTCGCTCTTCTAAGCCAAGATTGTCTACATCAACTTCTTGTGGAGGTCCAGTTGATCCGAAAAGCAAACCTTTCTTTAACCGATCAAACATTGGAAGCTTTTCAAGAGAAGCCCATTTTAGAGCTTCTTCATCATCTTCTTCACGAGTAGACCTCGAAAACACATCCATCCCAGTGTTCCTCCATAGAGAAGTACTTCCGGATCCTAAACTCCCCATTCTTCCATTACTACTTCTTCTTGAACTTCCTAACCTTAAACTGTTACTAGCTTTGTAGATATCTATTCCATCCATAGTTAACACCAAGCAGCTAGTAAAGAAAATAACGATTTATAAGTATTTTTTGGTCAAGAAAACATTTAAAGTGGCAAGAATCAGTCAGGTACAAAAAGGTATTCTCTCATGAAAGATGATCCCTTTAGAAAGAAAGCTTTTCATGAGAGGTTAAATTTTGCACACTTTTTGCAGTGAACATAAATATTTATATGGCGCGAAAGATGATTAACCTTGTGGAAGTCTGTGCAAATAATAATATAATCTTATATGTTACCCACACCACCAGTTGATATACGATTTATATTAGCCATATTTTTCTCTGTTTATAATATAATTAAATATATTGCCACGTTCCATTAAATGATAATCATGAGGATATTTGCTTCCAGAACAACAACGTGAGTCGATGGTTGTGATTTTGATTTTAGAATCGATTCTTGGGTCAAAATTTACACTTGTTAAAAGTGAAAAACGGGTGTGATTTTGTTCCTACAGAAACTCTAGTCGCACATTAAACACTTAATTCATATAGGCATGAGAAATTAAAAAAGAAAAATTGGTAACATGTTAAATACATGCTTCTACGGGTATAAAATAACAAATTAAAACGATTTGTACGTGTATTTATATGCAAAAACTTAAAAAAAACAATTTAAAAAAAATTGCATGTTAAATTAAATATATATCTATACATATAATAAAGTAAATCATATTGAGAACAAATAACACTCTATGAGTTAATTGTAACATTTGTCAAAAACGGGTTTTTCCAAACCCGCTTCGTTTGTAATCGAATATCAAGTTATAAATGTTTCGTATTTATGTTTATTTTAATTTTAAACGATGCATAATTAATAAACAAATTAGAATTTAAAAACTATAATTAATAAAAAGTGAAAATAAAATAAATAAAAAAGAAAACCGGCTGCCGGGATTCGAACCCGGGTCAGCCGGGTGAGTCAAAGCTTTAACTCGCGTACATATAACCACTCCGCCACTTGATGTTTTTGTAAGTTTTAGGAAACAATTAAAACTTATGAACAACCATGAATCAACCTGTTGCGCTAAACTGAAACCGTAATCGGCTTCCAACCGTCCAAAACGTTTGAGTGATCGCGGATTCTAGATTATAACCGATGCACCGACGATCCTAATCAATTCAGTCTTGAATTAACTTGAATTCTGGTGATGTTCGGTTTTTATAACCGAAGATATTCATTTCCTGAATTACTCCAACAATAGCTTCCTCTCTCGACTCAAAATCATCCGCAGAACCTTCAATTTCACTTTCGCTCTATTTTCAGTTCGTCGAAAAGCTTTTTGAACTCGCCGGACTTTCGCCGGAAAACCGTGTCTTCCATTAAAACAGTAAGTTTCTCAATTCTTCTATCTTCTATCAGTTGTTAAGCTTTTGCTAACTCAAACCCTTCAATCATAATCAGTTCCAGGCAACGATATCAGATAATCATCACTCGCCGGAAAATTTCTGAGAATTTCTAGAACTCGCTGTGAAACGGTATAAACCTTTAAACATTCTGATAACTCTTGTTCGGTACTTCAATTCCACATCTAGCTAATCAAAATTGTTAATTGGTCCGCTCAGACAAAGTCCATAAAAACAGAGCCGACGACTTCGCCGGAACTCTGAGAAAGATCATTTCTCCGGTAAGTTTACTTCCAAAATCTTCCCTGCCATTTCATTTTAATCATTTGAATGTTTGTCAATCGAATTAAACAAGAAACAGTAGGGTAATCGTTGTCTGTGATATTGTAACGAAGAAGACGAAGTTAGTTTGTATATAAGTTTAATATAATTTGGATTATAACTCGGGTTAGACACACAGTCCAGCGGTGGACTGTGTGCACACATCAATCACACGCCGCGAGTTCGATCCTTGACACAAACTCATTAGCTGTAATAAAGAAGTTCTTTTTTTTAACTGAACCGGATTAATTCAAGGAAGATGTTAAGTATAATAAAAATCGATATATTAACCAGGTTAGACACACAGTCCAGCGGTGGACTGTGTGCAACACTAACCCACAGGTCCCGGGTTCGAGACCTGTTACACACGCCGGCTCGATGATTAAAATCCTTTTTGAAAATAAAAGAATTTTGAATAAACTAAAACAGTATATAAATATAATTAAAAACAGAATTATTTCGGGTTAGACACGTAGCTCAGTTGGTAGAGCTGCGTGCACGCGTACGGGAGGTCTCGGGTTCGAGCCTTACCCGGCGCACACATGCACACTAGCGAACCGGTCAAACAGTCAACAGTCACGGTCAATGGTCAACGCAAAAGTCAACATTTTTTTATATATTTTTATTT
Source organism: Scalesia atractyloides (assembly GCA_947069175.1). NCBI lineage: Eukaryota > Viridiplantae > Streptophyta > Magnoliopsida > Asterales > Asteraceae > Scalesia > Scalesia atractyloides. Next base: position 12,936,069 of record CAMTDV010000017.1, read on the forward strand.
ATTTATTTATTTAATTTAAAAATCAATTAAAAATACTTAAAAATAATGTTTTTTAAAGATAGAAAATAGCCTTAAACTCACAAAAATATATCTAAAAATCCTATTAAAATTATAAATAAAATCCACTCATTTACCATACCTTTCGTTATTATTTAGGTTAGTTAATTCTCGTCGATCAATCCTCTAAACTCGTGCGCATTTCATCATCTTCAACCGAATGCACCCAAGGTGAGTGAATCTCTACAAATTCCCCGTTTTAATCACGTTTTTGGGGTGTATCATGTGTCTTATTATTTATCACATTTAAACTATTGTGCATCTATCATATCCATGAACAAATGTGTATTCAACATGTATCAACTGTTTGTGTGGTTATTGTTTAGATTAAATTTATCATTTTTCAGTACATACATTATCATAGGCCGCCGCTCCCATTACATTATGAGCATTAATTTGAGCGTGAACCAGGCGTTGCCAACATACGATCGGCTCCGTTTGATTGAGCCTTGATCGCACAGACATTTATCATAGGCCGTCCGTTCCCCATTACATTATGAGCGTGAACGTGACGTTGCCAACATACACAGTTTCATTCATGTTATATATTCATGCAAGTTGGTTGTTATTGTATGTTATTGTTTGTTGTTGTTATTATTATTGTATGATTTAATTACGTTTGCTCACATATGATTATTGCACAATTTTCCATGATAAAGATAACAAGAGATCAATAATAAATGTTTTCTAACAAGGTTCACTCGCCAACTTATGTTGACCCAAAAACCCCCATTTTTACACATGATAAGGTGATCAAGCTGCAGCAAGAAATACATAGGATGGCTTAGAAGAATAAACTGGTTTAGATTTTGGATTGTTTAGTTGATTATCTTTCTTTGTATTTGTATGAACATGTTTGGAATATTGAGGATGTAATTTTGGAATTTAATAAATATGAAACATATTAGTAAATATCATGAGCTTTGGTGATAACCCAATTATGCCCCGACTCTTATTCCACTGCGGGTCGGGGTGTGACAGATTGGTATCAGAGCCATGACTATAGGGATATAGGATAGGTTATTAGACCCTTAGAGCCTATACTATAGTTGATTAGAATTTTAAAATTTTTGTGTGTTACATGCAAAATTCATGATGTTTATATGTTTTATGTTTAATGTTACATTCAATGTTATGCAAGCATGTTCATAAGTACATATTATTATATAATGCCTATCATGAATCATATTCTCATAACATATCATATCCATGAGAGCACACACCACATCATTTTCATGATTGTTTTTACAATGATTTTTGTATTTTCAAATCACATCAAAGTGAGTTCTCATGACGGGCATGTAGTAATGGAAGGGTACAAGTACGGTAGTCGGAACGTCCTGTCTAGGCTTGGCATTCATATAAATCCAAAATAAAGGACCAGTTTGCCTACCTGGGAACTAACGATGAGAGTACGAAGTACCTATTAGGCCAAAGCATACTATACCAAACGTCGTGTGAGCTAACCCCACTTTGAGTTGTCATTGTGTCTACACCTGGACACCTTCCGACCATACATCTCGTAAACATATTTCATGGTTTTCATTCGGGTGATGCGAGTGTTAAACCGCCAATACTAATGTGAATCCTACCAAGCCAATAGTCATGGGGGCCCACATGACTATACAGGTGGAGGTATGGGGGACATTTGAGGCCCAACATGAGCAAACCCAAGACATCCTATGGATGTAGTTGCATTATTGATATTTATGTTATTTTTATTTTCTTTAAGACACATGACACCTAAAAAGACTCCATAAACTCACAATCTTCTTATTTATGTTCCTGTAGATGTCGGTAGGCAACAACGAGGGGGTAGAAGATCAGGAAGGTCACACGAACGCTTGGCCACTCAAATCGCAAAACAAATGGCCGCGGTGCTTCCTGACATTGTGGTTCAAGTACAACAAGCTCTCGCCACAAATCCCACAATCCTCCCCAGCAAGAAGACCAGAACATCGGCAACCCTCCTACCAAAAAGTGCTCATATAAACATTTCAAGTCTTGCGATCCTCCGAAATTTGAAGGGACCGAAGGTGTCACTGCTCTCCTCCACTGGTTTGAGGAAATGGAAAACACCTTCCTCAACTGCGATTGTCCCGAGGATCGCAAGGTACGATACGCAACCGGGAGACTATTTGGGGTAGCTCTTACCTGGTGGAATACTGAAAAGGGTAAGAGAGGAATCGAGGATGCAATGGCCTTAACGTGGGAAGAGTTAAGGGAAATCATGACGAGACGCTTCTGTCCTAGAAGTGAGATTAAAAAGTTAGAGGATGAATTTCATTCATTGAAGCAAAAGGAGGGAGATCATACTTCCTACAACAAGAGGTTCTTAGAGTTGAACCAAATGGTCCCTAACTTGTTCACCCCAGTTTACCGCTTAGTCGAGCACTATATTCGAGGTCTTCCCTCGAAAATTCAAGACTCAGTTCTCAGCACTTCGCCAGCAACACTTGAAGCTGCTATGGAACTAGCTACTGAGCTTACAGAGAATCGAATTCGCAACGGTAAATTTAAATATGAGAAAAAGAAAGCCCCCGTTGAGGGCCAAACTTCAAACCATTCCACCTCCTCCTCTAAGTTTGCTAACAAGAGGAAACGTAACACCAGAAACTTTGCTGTCACACAAACGAATTTCCCTATCCCTGCTGCACCCATTACCCAAGTTGCCCCCTCACCTGCACCATATAAAAGGCCATACTCTGGCCCATTCCTAAAATGCAACCGTTGCCAATACCATCACTTTCCTGATCATCCCTGCCAACATTGCACCGGCTGTGGTCGCTCAGGTCACACTGGTCAAACCTGTCGCATACCTCAGCGGACGAACCGCCACCAGCCCTCAACCCAAACCCACCATCAAATAATGGGTCAAGCCCAACAACCTCTACTACTACCACCTACCCAACATTTAACCCAATCCTACTACCAACCCAACTATCCCATGGTGCAACCTATGCGGGCTTGCTACAATTGTGGAGACCCAAGCCACTTTAGAAACACTTGTCCACGTTTGGTAAACATTATACATGCTCAAGCCCAAGCAAATCCGGTGAATCAGGCTAACCAAGCTCCTCCACCTGCAAGAGGAAGAGCTTTCAACATCAACGCTAATCAGGCTAGAGCTGACAACAATGTGGTTAATGGTACGTTTCTTATCAATGGTAGTTATGCATCCATGTTGTTTGATACTGGAGCGGATAAAAGTTTTGTGTCCTTAGAGTTTGAACCCATCCTCAACCAAGTTCGTGATAAGCTCATGGAATCCATACAGTAGAAGTTGCTGACGGAAAACCGGTCTCATTAAACTCTATTATACGCAATTGTACTCTCACCTTAAACGATCACGATTTTCCAGTTGACCTCATTCCTATGAAGTTGGGAAGCTTTGACGTTATAATTGGTATGGACTGGCTCAGCCAACATCAGCTGAAGTTGTATGCCGCGAAAAGTTTATACGCATTCCTCTTACAAACGGTCAGACTCTACGAATCTTTGGAGAAACCCCATCGAAAGGGCTCAGATTAACGTCCTGTCTTCAAGCTCGAAAATATCTCCGCAAGAATTATGTCGCATTCTTATCTCATATCGTCAAAAAGGGAGCCAAGGAGAAGAAACTTGAAGACATCCCTGTAGTAAAAGATTTTCCGCAAGTTTTTCCTGACGACATCTCAGGACTTCCTCCCATGAGAGAAGTCGAATTTCGCATCGATCTTATACCTGGTGCTACACCAGTTGCAAAGTCTCCTTATAGGTTAGCCCCCTCCGAAATGCAAGAGCTAGCCAGTCAATTGCAAGAGTTGACTGACAAAGGATTCATACGTCCTAGCTCCTCGCCTTGGGGTGCACCTGTCCTTTTTGTGAAGAAGAAAGATGGAACGTTTCGCATGTGCATCGACTACAGAGAACTCAACAAGTTAACTGTCAAGAACCGCTATCCATTACCTCGCATTGATGATCTTCTTGACCAACTTCAAGGCGCCAGCTGTTTTTCAAAAATTGACTTTCGTTCTGGTTATCATCAACTCAGAGTACATGAAGAAGACGTCCCAAAGACCGCCTTCCGAACTCGTTATGGTCATTATGAATTCATGGTCATGCCATTTGGTTTAACCAACGCTCCAGCTGTCTTCATGGATCTAATGAACAGAGTCTGCAAACCGTATCTCGATCGTTTTGTTATAGTTTTCATCAACGACATCCTCATTTACTCAAAGTCTAAGTCTGATCATGAACGGCACCTTCGACTCATCCTTACACTCTTAGAGAATGAGAAGCTCTACGCCAAATTCTCCAAATGCGAATTCGGTTAAAAGAGGTACAATTCCTTGGACATGTCGTCAATGACAAGGGAATACATTTTGACCCCTCAAAGATCAAAGCAGTACAAGAATGGCAAGTGCCACGTACACCAACCAAGTAAGATCATTCCTTGGTTTAGCTGGTTATTATCACCGTTTCATTTCAAATTTCTCCCGCATTGCTGTACCACTCACGGCTTTAACTCATAAAGGAAAACCATTCATATGGGGACCTAAACAAGAAGAAGCCTTCCAAACCCTTAAACAAAAACTCTGTGATGCACCTATCCTCACTCTTCCTGAAGGTTGTGATGACGTCGTAGTTTATTGCGACGCGTCAGGACAAGGACTAGGCTGTGTTCTAATGCAAAGAGGAAAGGTGATAGCTTATGCTTCTAGACAACTCAAAATTCATGAGAAGAACTACACCACCCACGACCTAGAACTTGGAGCCGTTGTGTTCGCTCTTAAGATATGGAGACATTATCTCTATGGTACTAAGTGTGAAATATACACTGACCACAAGAGTCTTCAACATATCTTCAACCAAAAGGAGTTAAACATGAGGCAACGAAGATGGGTCGAACTTCTTAATGACTACGACTGTGAAATTCGGTATCACCCTGGCAAGGCAAATGTGGTGGCCGATGCACTCAGTCGAAAGGGTTATGCGAACTCCATTCGTCTTCTATGTTCGCAAATCGCAACCGACATCAAAGATCAAATTCGAAAAGCCCAACATGTTTCAGTAACGGAAGACGACGTACGAAAAGAGCTGTCCTGTGGAGCTGAACTTAAAATTGAAACTAAATCTGACGGTATTCTGTACTATCTAGATCGCATATGGATTCCTGACCATAACAACCTTCGTGAATTCCTTATGAATGAGGCACACAAAACACGATACTCTATACACCCAGGAGCCGACAAAATGTATCAAGACCTTCGATACACCTACTGGTGGGTGGAATGAAAAAGGATATTGCTGTTTTTGTTTCCAAGTGCCTTACATGTTCCAAGGTGAAAGCTGAACATCAAAGACCCTCAGGATGTCACACCCCGACCCCAGCGGAAAAGGTGATCGGGGCATGATTGGGTTATCATCAAAGCTCATGACATTTATTTTAACGTTTCATATTCATTAATACACTTTAATGGAAAATTACAATCAATATTACAACATGTCCTAAATATCAATCTAGGCTTCATTGTTTTCTTCTAAGGCATTTCCTATGTTTTCCTTGCTTCATCCCGTTCACATGTATCATGTGTAAAAAGGGTTTTTGGATCAACAAAAAGTTGGCGAGTGAATCCTATGGAAAACATTTGAACAAGTTTATTTAATTGATTATAAAATAGAGTGCACAACCATACATGAGTAAAAATAGATGTAAACTTATTCACCAATCAATTTAATATTAAACAATACACACATGAACAATAATGGATCGTTTAGAGGCACGCGTTGCTCAACTCGTCTCTCACGAGGAACTGATGGGCCTAATAAGAAATATGAATTGCATTAAACTACAAATGAAATAATAACTACAAACATATAACTCAATAATTACACAATTCATGAACAATAATGGATTTGTTTGAGGCACGCGTTGCTAACGTGTTCCCACGAGGAACTAGATGCTTAATGAATGATTTCATATAAGTTGACAAAGTGAAATAATAACACAAATATAAACATCTAAGTTTAGTAAATTTATGCACAAGTTTAATAAACGGTTAATTATTTTGTAACATACACACCCTAAAAACGTGTAATTAAAAGGGATGTTGTAATTCACTCAACTTGGTGTTCGGTTGATAATGTTGAATGCAGGATATGTTGGTTTTAACCACGAGTGAAACTAACCTAGATAAAAGCATTATGGTTCGTAAGAACGGATTTATTAATCCATTTAGTAGGATTTGGGTGATTTTGTAGTTTGTATTTCTCTTGTTAGATTTAAAAAAATAAAATGTACTGCCGACGTGAGTCTTACTGTGCTACGGGGGCTAACCCGAAACTAAGAGCTACGTGTCTAACCGAATATTTTGTTTTAATTATATTTATATATTAATTAGATTAATCCGAAAATCAACTTATTTCTAAAAAGATTTTAATCAGTGACTCGGTGCGCTCCACAGGTCTCGAACCCGGGACCTGTGGTTTAGGTTAACACACAGTCCACCGCTGGACTGTGTGTTTAACTTGTTATATAACCTGATTTTTATTATACTTATATACAATTAAATAATTTCAGTTCTGCCTTATTTAAAAAGGTTGGATAATTGTCCGGACCGGTGCGGTAGTCCGGATTCGAACTCGTAACGTGTGATTAAACATTCACACAGTCCACCACTGGACTGTGTGTCTAACTTGGTTATTATTCCGGTTATTATTAATCTTAACATATAACAGCGGTGACTCCGGTTCGGTTAACAAAAAAGGACATTTTTATTAAGGCAAGCATGCGTGGGACAAGATTCAAACTCGAGACGTTTACGTGTTTAATGTGCACACAGTCCACCACTGGACTGTGTGTCTAACCCGAGTTATTTCTTGATTTAAATTAAACTTATATGTTACCGAAACTTCGTCTTCTTCGTCAGTCTTAACCAGAAACTATGACTGACTGGTTCGAAGTTTTAATCATGTTCGTTAGTGTCTGGTGGTTAATTACATGTGAGATATATAAAAAGAATGAAAGATTTAAGCGTAAGGTATACCGACTGGACTTCTCTGTTTCTCCGGCAGAACTCCGGTGGCAGCAAAAGATTCCGGCGTCGTGTGTCTTGCGGCAGAGAGTCTTCAGCAAGCTTGAAAAGGATGTGGGTGACTTCGTTATAAGCTCAGGGGTTCAGTAAGGCTCAGAAGTGAAAGGCTCGGTTTTCCGGCGAGGTGCAGAACTTTTCCGGCGAGTGGAATTACGTCGGGTAAAGGTGCGGTTTTGAGCGAAAAAGCTTGCAGAGGTTTGAGGGGGTATTTATAAGGCAGGTCATCGATGAATTTGGTCCGATTTCCGACTTGATTCGTCGGTTAGAAATTCTCCGGCGGTTATAGCTTGTGTCGCGGGTTCAGCGTCGGTTATAACCGATGCAGTGTTTAAGGTTTACGTTATAACTGAAGTAACCGTCCAATCTCGCGAGATCGCCGGGATTTCCGACGACTGAAATTTGGGCGCCGGTTTTTGAATTTGGGATTCATGATATGAATTAATTTGATTCTAATAATTAACAAGAAATACAAGTGGCGCAGTGGTTGAGTGTGTGTGTGTTAAGTCTGCTGAACCGGTTGACTGACCCGGGTTCGAAACCCGGCAGAAACATTATATTTTATTTCATTATTTTTAACAATTTTTCAAAAATAAATTATATATTCCAATATAATAATTAATTATGTATCGTTTAAAATTAATTTGGGCATTAAATACGCCACGAAATTTTAAACTGATTGTTCGGTTAATAAACGAGCGGGTTTGGTAAATCCGTTTTTTGACGGATGTTACACAGGACTCCTGGTCCAACCTGAAATACCTGTATGGAAGTGGGAAAACATAACCATGGACTTCATTACTGGGTTACCTCGCACTTCTGGTGGGTATGACACTAGTATGGGTAATCATTGATCGTCTTACAAAATCAGCTCACTTTATTCCAATCCGCGAAGATTTCAAGAACGAGAAGCTAGCTCGTATCTACATCAGCGAAATCGTAAGCTGACATGGTGTACCGTTAAGCATTATTTCAGATCGTGATGGTCGTTTCACTTCACGAACATGGCAGGCCGTACAAGCCGCTTTGGGTACACGATTAGACTCAGTACCGCTTATCATCCTCAAACTGATGGACAATCTGAACGCACCATTCAAACTCTTGAAGATATGCTTCGAGCATGTGTCATAGACTTCAAGGGAAATTGGGACGCTCATCTACCATTAGTTGAATTTTCGTACAACAACAGCTATCATTCAAGTATCGGCATGGCACCTTTTGAAGCCTTATATGGTCGTAAGTGCCGATCTCCAGTATGTTGGCACGAAATTGGGGAAGCTCAAATCACTGGTCCAGAATTGATTCAAGAAACCACAGACAAGATCCATCAAATTCGAAACAATCTCCTAGCGGCTCAAAGTCGTCAAAAGAGTTATGCAGATAAACGACGAAAGCCTTTGGAGTTTAACATTGGTGATCATGTACTTTTAAAAGTATCACCGTGGAAGGGAGTAGTTCGTTTTGGCCAAAAAGGCAAGCTAGCACCACGCTACGTAGGACCTTTCAAGATACTCGAAAGAGTAGGACCTGTAGCATACAAGCTTGATCTACCAGAAGAACTCAACAGAATTCACCCCACATTCCACGTATCAAAACTTGAAGAAGTGCCTCGCCGATGAGAACCTCCATATTCCTCTGGAAGATATTCAGATTGATGAATCTATGCATTTCATTGAAAGACCAGTAGAGATCATGGACTTCGGAGAAAAACGTCTAAGACGAAGTCGTATTCCAATTGTTAGGGTACGCTGGGAGTCGAAACGGGGACCTGAGTTTACTTGGGAACGTGAAGACTCAATGCGCGAAAAATACCCGCATCTTTTTCCTATTACCACTACTACTTAAATTTCGGGGTGAAATTTCTAAAAGTAGGGGATACTGTAACATTTGTCAAAAACGGGTTTTTCCAAACCCGCTTCGTTTGTAATCGAATATCAAGTTATAAATGTTTCGTTGCGTATTTATGTTTATTTTAATTTTAAACGATGCATAATTAATAAACAAATTAGAATTTAAAAACTATAATTAATAAAAAGTGAAAATAAAATAAATAAAAAAGAAAACCGGCTGCCGGGATTCAACCCGGGTCAGCCGGGTGAGTCAAAGCTTTAACTCGCGTACATATAACCACTCCGCCACTTGATGTTTTTGTAAGTTTTAGGAAACAATTAAAACTTATGAAAAACCATGAATCAACCTGTTGCGCCAAACTGAAACCGTAATCGGCTTCCAACCGTCCAAAACGTTTGAGTGATCACGGATTCTAGATTATAACCGATGCACCGACGATCCTAATCAATTCAGTCTTGAATTAACTTGAATTCTGGTGATGTTCGGTTTTTATAACCGAAGATATTCATTTCCTGAATTACTCCAACAATAGCTTCCTCTCTGACTCAAAATCATTCGCAGAACCTTCAATTTCACTTTCGCTCTATTTTCGGTTCGTCGGAAAAGCTTTTTGAACTCGCCGGACTTTCGCCGGAAAACCGTGTCTTCCATTAAAACAGTAAGTTTCTCAATTCTTCTATCTTCTATCAGTTGTTAAGCTTTTGCTAACTCAAACCCTTCAATCAGAATCAGTTCCAGGCGACGATATCGGATAATCATCACTCGCCGGAAAATTTCTGAGAATTTCTAGAACTCGCTGTGAAACGGTATAAACCTTTAAACATTCTGATAACTCTTGTTCGGTACTTCAATTCCACATCTAGCTAATCAAAATTGTTAATTGGTCCGCTCAGACAAGTCCATAAAAACAGAGCCGACGACTTCGCCGGAACTCTGAGAAAGATCATTTCTCCGGTATGTTTACTTCCAAAATCTTCCCTGCCATTTCATCTTAATTATTTGAATGTTTGTCAATCGAATTAAACAAGAAACAGTAGGGTCGTTGTCTGTGATATTGTAACGAAGAAGACGAAGTTAGTTTGTATATAAGTTTAATATAATTTGGATTATAACTCGGGTTAGACACACTGTAACACCCCAACCGATGGCGGAAACATCGGGATGAGACGAAAACGAGATTGCTCATTGCTCACAACATTATTAAGTGACAATAATTAATTAAACCATATTTCATTTCATAAGAATTGTCAAATACAACAATGTAACAAAACAAAGAACAATACAACATTTGCAAAGTCATAACAAAATTGATACATCGACATTAAACCTAACGTCTAATTTGTGTGTATCTAGTCCTTGCTATATTGTTTTCATAGCATCATCTCCTTCAACATGTAACATGTTTTAAAATAATGTCAATGCGAAAGCAAAGGCGAGTACACAAGTTTAGGCATAGCATACGTATACGAATAAGTTTAAACAATCCTCATGGCAACCAAATCTATACAAGAGCAATATCAAGGCATGCAATACTAATAATCAAACCCTTAACGCAATCACGATGTTTTAACATGACCTCACGAATAACACGATGGAGGTGGATGCGTGAATTCCTATAGCGCTAAGCATGTCAAACAAAGGCTAAAATAGTTAATGACTAAAGCATAGCATAACGAATATCCAAGACAAGCATCAAGTATAAGATTCAAGTTTTCATGTATATGGGATCGTTTGTGTGTTTCATAAAGTTTAAGTGTTCGTGATTTTGTATATGGAAACATGTTACACCTGAAAAGTGTTATAAACAAAAGTGGGTCGAGTGTACTCACAATATTGCATATGCTTTCCGATTGGTGATTCCGTGAAGAGTTGGAGGTTGGAGCTTCAAAGCTTCTTTTAAAACACTTAATGTTTTCTTTTAGAACTCTTAGAGCTCTCTTCCTTGCTTGGAAGATTTGAGAGAAGTATAGAAGTTGAGAGAAGAATGGGTGGAACACTTAGTGTCCTTTTAGAATTCTTGATTTAGAGAGATTGAGAGAATTAGAGAGATGGAGAGAAGAATGGTGTGAAGAAAATGGTAGAAGGGGGTTGGTATTTATAGGTAGAGAATGTGGAAAAGGGTGAAATATGATTGGTTAAAGAAGGTGGAAGAGGATTGAAAAGGTGATTGGTGGAGAAAGGAGGTGAAAAAATGGTGAAATATGATTGTTTTAAAGAAGGTGAAAGAGGATTGATGAGGTGGAAATATGATTGGTATATTTCTTGGTATTTCTTGAGTATATATTATGTAATTGAGTAGATAAAAAGTATAAAAGTATAATTCAAGTATTGAGGATGTGCGTATAAGTATTTATACGTATAAAAGTGTCGGTTTACGTATAAATACGTATTTTAAATGATTGGTTGTGTGAATAAAATATAAAAATATAAAATATGAATTTTATTATGATTAACGCCTCGAATTGTGAGATTGAAATTAAAATACGAATGTAAGGTTTCTAGAATTAGAATACGAATACGAACATTTTTTAAAAATAGAAATACGAAGATACGAGGCGTTACACACACAGTCCAGCGGTGGACTGTGTGCACACATCAATCACACGCCGCGAGTTCGATCCTTGACACAAACTCATTAGCTGTAATAAAGAAGTTCTTTTTTTTTAACTGAACCGGATTAATTCAAGGAATATGTTAAGTATAATAAAAATCGATATATTAACCAGGTTAGACACACAGTCCAGCGGTGGACTGTGTGCAACACTAACCCACAGGTCCGGGTTCGAGACCTGTTACACACGCCGGGTCGATAATTAAAATCCTTTTTGAAAATAAAAGAATTTTGAATAAACTAAAACAGTATATAAATATAATTAAAAACAGAATTATTTCGGGTTAGACACGTAGCTCAGTTGGTAGAGTTGTGTGCACGCGTACGGGAGGTCTCGGGTTCGAGCCTTACCCGACGCACACATGCACACTAGCGAACCAGTCAAACAGTCAACAGTCACGGTCAATCGTCAACGCAAAAGTCAACATTTTTTTATATATTTTTATTTCTTTATTTATTTAATTTAAAATCAATTAAAAATACTTAAAAATAATGTTTTTTAAAGATAGAAAATAGCCTTAAACTCACAAAAATATATCTAAAAATCCTATTAAAATTATAAATAAAATCCACTCATTTACCATACCTTTCGTTATTATTTAGGTTAGTTAATTCTCGTCGATCAATCCTCTAAACTCGTGCGCATTTCGTCATCTTCAACCGAATGCACCCAAGGTGAGTGAATCTCTACAAATTCCCCGTTTTAATCACGTTTTTGGGGTGTATCATGTGTCTTATTATTTATCACATTTAAACTATTGTGCATCTATCATATCCATGAACAAATGTGTATTCAACATGTATCAACTGTTTGTGTGGTTATTGTTTAGATTAAATTTATCATTTTTCAGTACATACATTATCATAGGCCGCCGCTCCCCATTACATTATAAGCGTTGAGCTGTTCCCCATTACATTATGAGCTTGAACCAGGCGTTGCCAACATACGATCGGCTCCATTTGATTGAGCCTTGATCGCACAGACATTTATCATAGGCCGTCCGTTCCCCATTACATTATGAGCGTGAACGTGACGTTGCCAACATACACAGTTTCATTCATGTTATATATTCATGCAAGTTGGTTGTTATTGTATGTTATTGTTTGTTGTTGTTATTGTTATTGTATGATTTAATTACGTTTGCTCACATATGATTATTGCACAATTTTCCATGATAAAGATAACAAGAGATCAATAATAAATGTATTCTAACAAGGTTCACTCGCCAACTTATGTTGACCCAAAAACCCCCATTTTACACATGATACAGGTGATCAAGCTGCAGCAAGAAATACATAGGATGGCTTAGAAGAATAAACTGGTTTAGATTTTGGATTGTTTAGTTGATTATCTTTCTTTGTATTTGTATGAACATGTTTGGAATATTGAGGATGTAATTTTGGAATTTAATAAATATGAAACATATTAGTAAATATCATGAGCTTTAGTGATAACCCAATTATGCCCGACTCTTATTCCGCTGCGGGTCGGGGTGTGACATTAATCTTAATTATTTTTTTCTCGTCTAATTAAATAGATATAGATAGTATTTGTTAATAAGATTTAAATAAAAAATATATTATTTTCATTAATAAATTTTTTTTATCTTTTACCCTAAACAAATAGATATAGATAATATTTATTATTAAGATTCAAATAAATAATATATTATTTTAAACTATGAGTTTTATCTTTTACTATTTTTTCTATTTATATTTATCCAGTCTTTACTTTACAATAGAGATTAATAAAATTAAATCATAATAAAATAAGCATAGGTAACTCACGCCTTCTACTAATGAAAAGTACTTTATAATGGAGATTAATAAAATTTAATCATAATAATATTTTTTCTATATCTTTTTATATTTTACTGTTTTGTTTTCCATTTATATTTACCTATTTTATTATTTGATATATAAAATTACATTTATTCAACCCGTTCAATACACACGTGATTATATAATAAAAAAAATAAAATGGGGACAATTTCCATTGGGTTGAGATGCATGTATTGATACCAAGAGTTTTCTTTTCAACAAGTAACGCACACAAAGTAGTAAAAGTTAGTAAAAAAGAATCAAAACAGTTGCATGTTTCTTTAAGGAATATTTGATTTCAATAATCCCAACTATTCGTCGTTTGCCTCTAACAGTCTCAACTTCAAAAATAACCACACTGTCCCAACTATTAACATATTGGCCTCCAATGGATCCTGACTAACAAAACCCTAACGCTGTTAGTCCTTCAATCATCGGAAAAATGTTTTTTAGCCAGAAAAAGGTTAGTATTCCTTTCTTTAATTCAACTTTTCCCAAGTTTTGTCGGTGTGAATTTTGATTACTTTGTTTTTTTATTCTATAATTTTAGAAGGTTTGTCCCATGAAATTCAATTATTAATGACAACATATGAATTTATCATATATGTTCAATCATAACTATCAAGAGTAGACTAAAAATAATAAGTATTTACAAATAATAAATTATATCTTTTCATTAATCAACCTGTGTAATATACGGGGCCATAACCTAATTTCTTATAATATACTTAACATGTTAAATGCGTAATTCATCAATTGTTCATTTGTAAACAACCCCTTGATATGAACTGTGTGAGCTAATCCTAGCCATTCATTATTAATACACAAGTGTAAATCAATTACCAGGATTTGATGATGAAAATACACTAGTGTATTTTCCGATTTGATGATGTAACCAATGGCTAGGATTTGTTCCCTCAGTTCACAAATGCATTAGTGTTCACTCTAACACCCCACCCTATATATATATATATATATATATATATATATATATATATATATATATATATATATATATAGGGTTCAGTTCAAATGAGAACCACCACGAGTTGCGAGAACCAATGTGAACACTGCCAAAAATACCTAAAAAAATAAAAAAAAAACACAAAAAAATTAATGTTTTTTAAAAAAAAGACGCTATATTTCGTCACTAATAAAAAACTAAAAAAAGTCAAGTAACAATTATCCATGCACATGTGCATATGTAACAATTATTTCTTTGACAAATTCCGTAATACATTACCAATATTGGACAATTGTACTTTTATTTACACTACCATCCATAATACACTACTTTTTTTTACATTAACAATATTATAAGTGCACATGTGCATCTATATGTATGAACATGATATAATGTGTTTTGGTACACTACTTTGAATACACTTTCTCTTTCATTTATCATATCTTCATAATACACTACCATTACCTCCTACCATCCATAAGACAATATCATTACCAATATTTTCACTTTATTACATGTACATCAACACCCTTTATACCATCCAAACAACATATTACATCATAAAGTGACAAAGATAACCAAACCATCAACTACTATATATAACTAACCAAAAAACATGTATATGTGTCTACTTCATCATTCAAAATCACAAACTTTTTGTAACAAAACACGCTATATCAAGGTTATACATAATGATGCACATGTACATTTTTAATATTGTTAATGTCAAAAGTAGTTTATTACGGATAGTAGTGTAAATGAAAGTGCATTTGTCTACTACTGTTACTGTATTACGGAATTTGTCCAAGAAATGATACATATGCACATGTGCATGGATAATTGTTACTCGAAAAAAAATTTGGTAACGAAATATCGCAATTTTTTTAAAAAAATTAAAAATTGTGTGTTTTTTAGATTTTTTAAGTATTTTTTTGTGTTCACATTGGTTCTCGCGGTTCTCACAATAAAGGTGATTCTCGCATGAACCCTACCTTATATATATATATATATATATAGGGGATAGCCTAAAAGACATACCAATTTTTTTTAAATTTCTTTTTATTAAAAATCGCTATATTTAATATATAAAAAACTGTTTTCAAAAATAAAATGTACTGTACATGTGATGACTGTCGTAAGTGTCATGCAAAAACCTAATTAAACTAAATAGATAGCGTAAGTAGGGTATCGTATCCACGGGGAATATGTGGTTAGTGTATATCTAGTTTATCTAATTAATTAACTACTAATCTTAATTTGGGGGTTTTGATTGATTTGGAGGAAAACTTTAAACTAATGAAGAGAAATATATCAGATTTATAAAACGTAACTTCCTCTAAACTTCAGGTTCTAGGTTTCACAAAACTCAGTTTACTCAATTGATTGGCCACCACATAGAGATGGTGTTGGAAAAGCTGGTTAATTTAAGATGTAATCAAATATAGGTCTTTGTCATCAGAACTTTTATAATTTGATTAACCGTATTTAATAGTGTGAGTCAACCTACTCTATGTCACCCAAAAAGTTACTAGGTTTTGTCATCAGCTGAACAAGTTGTAAAGCAAGAACTCAAAACACATGCAAATAGTTCAAAGAAACCAACACATCAATGTATTCATACAACTTTGTCAAGGTCAAAAACACATCCAAATACGAGTATAAACCGAGAAAAGTAAAAACCAAAATGAAAAGTCCGCCTAAAAGAAGCCGCAAAAAGCCTAGCCGCTCATGATTATAGTTCTCATCTTGTTCCGCGTTCAAAAGATTCTGCGTCAAAAACTCATTTTTCTCTCCAAAGCTGCCGTCGAAATATATACCCTTTTAATTGCCACAAGTTCCACCGACTAATTGTCAAAAGCCCATTGTTAATATAATAATTGATGACCCAATTTTAGTTCAATCCATAATAACAAATTTGAGGCCCACGTGCAACCATATTCTCCAATCTCCATCCATCATGTCTTGTTGATTATTTTTTTGGTTCAATAGAATTTATTCTAGCAATCAACTAATATATTAACACCTGCATATTAAACCATTTCATTCTATAAAAACAAACCCACTAACTGATGATTCAAAATAATAAACGAACCTTTGTATATTTCTTTAGTTACACGCCATATGATTTCAGTGGTGGTGATGTTCTCATGTAAGCTTTAATTATTTAATTGACATCTTATTCATTAAGACCTACATAACCCGATGTATAGTTATTACAACATATCGGTACAAAACCATGTGCTAAAACTGCTAAAATATGTACAAAACTCATACAAATGTAATGTGTTTTTTTACCAACACATCAACATGTGCAATAATACAAAAAAAAAAAGACTAAACCACCCCCTATCAACATCCCCTAAAAACCAAACCCCCCCACCCCAACCCTTTAAAAACCTAAATTCACTCTCCCATCAAAAACCTATACCCCCCCCCCCACCCACAAAAAAAAAAAAACTTAAATCCACCCTCCCACCAAAACCTTAACCCCCCCCCCCCCCCCCTCCAACCACCCAAAAAAAACTAAACCACACCCACCCAAAAAAAACCAAAAACTAAACCCTAAACATTAACCCCAAAAAAAACCTAAACCCCCCCCACCCGCACCCGTCGAAAACTTAATCCTAAACCTAAACCTTCAAAAAACCTAACTCTAAAAGCTAAACTAAACTTAAAAGTTAATTCTAAGCATGTAATGCACATGTGCAACATATACATATAATGTACATGTGCAGTACAAGTTTTTTTTTTTTTTTTTAAATTATAAAAAATTGTAAAAGAAATAATAATTTGGCATGTTTTTTAGGCTTTTTTAGTTAGTTTTTAGTTTTCTTGTTTATATGTAGTTTTCTCATGGTCCTCTCCCTTATATTTATATATATAATATATATATATTGTAACAACTCGAAAATTCGTTGTTATCTTTTCTTTTTATTTTCCGTTGTATCTCTTCTTGTAATCCGAGATTCGATTTATAAGAAAGGTTATGTTAATTAATTATGTTTGTTTACAATGATTATCGTATCTAATCGCTTATTAAACTCATCGCAAAATCAAAACGCAATCACAAGTGACTATGTTACTTTAATAGCCAACTGTGTTATTGTTTAATAAACACTTGTGTTATCGCATCGCTTATCTCATCGCATCGTAAAACGCAGTTAATTATGTGGAATTATGTTTTATGTGTGTTATAATTGTTTATGTTATGGTTACAATCGCTATCGCAACGCTCTCACACGCACGAATCGCTAAACCGCACTATTATATAATCATAACGCTTAATATAACTATCTAATACAAACCGAATCGCCAAACGAACTCTTAACGCGAAATAATCGAACAAAACTTGGCCAATAGGTCAAGTTCAGCCGAACTTTACATCACAAGTTCGCCCGAACTTGCCCAGGCCAACAAAACCCTTCAAAACTAACAAGTCCGCCCGGACTTGTCTCCAAAACACAAGAAACATACAAGTTCGCTCGAACTTGTAGCAAGTTCGCCCGAACTTGATGTTTCAGCTCATCTTTTCACCTCCACCTATAAATATTCAGCTTCATTCTCTATTTGCAGTTGCTGCAAGTTGGCCTGGAGCTCCCCAAAACCGAAACCCTTTGTTTTCTAAGTAAGATTCAACCCGTTTTCAACTACAACAACTTTTACAACGATTTTGCACAAGGTTTTGCCTTCGTTTTCATCAAAACTCTTCTGTTTATGAAAATCTTCATCTTTTTATGCAAAACTTCTGTTTTTCACTCAGATCTATGCTGGATCTGACTAAAACCTTTAAATCATCGATTTTTACACAATATTCGGACTAAATGACGTATGTTTCGTTCACTTTGAAGTGGAACGAGGCGTTGTCAAGCAAGATCTCAGATTCGGAAGCATAAGGACGAAATTGTAACTTTACACAAGCTGGACTAACCCGTACGAACCTTCAAGTTCGCCCGGATTAGCCCAAGTTTTTGTAAAATGGCTAAACTCGCTCCAAAAGACCTCTCCAGCCTAAGTTTTACTCAGTGGCTTAAGGTTGGAGGGATGGACACTCGATTTCCTCAGCAAACGACGCGAAAACGCACGATTTGGATGCCAAAACAGTCAAGTTCGCTCGGAAGGCATCAAGTTCGCTCGAACCTATCACCAGATTGGTGACCAAGTTCGCCCGAACTTGATCAAAACTCACCAAAATACCACAAGTTCGTCCTAACTTGTACTGATTTTCAAGGAAATCCGACAAGTTCGCCCGAACTTGTATCCTCCCTCAACAACAGGGCAAGTTCGCCCGAACTTGTCCAATTTCTCAGGAAATCATACAAGTTCGCCTGAACTTGTACCCACAATAAGTTCAGGCATACAAGTTCGCCCGAACTTGTCTACTGTTCTCCCATCCGTTACCGTTTCAGCATTTCGGAAGACTGATGCACTTCTGTTCGCTTACAGGCTGATCCGGCGCTCTCCTCAACTTATCTCAGATCCCGTCTCTCTCCCTAAAACGCACCCACTGTAAGTATACTTGAACCCCCTTACGCTTAAACGCACTTTTGGGTGTCACATATGTTTCTATATCAAATCACATCACACAAATCTCAAAGGTTTATTTGCAACCCGTTGTTACATGATTATACGTGAAATCTGCTGAATTGTATGTATTGGTTGATTGCTTGTACACCACCCTTAACATGATAGTATACTAGAGGTTGGCTCGCCACCCGGAGGCCCGGGGTTGTTAAGGCTCGCATTTTTCATTTCTCATTTATTTCTCTTTTAGGATGTGGACACTTGTTCGCATGCCTCGATCAATCACGGTTTGTTGGTTTGCTTGAATCTAAGTAGTTACATCATTCACATCTCTTACATATGTCATGCGGTGTATGCTAAACGCTTTTATATCTATTATGTATGCAAACATGTATGCTCACCGTTACTTAATTGTATTGACGTTTTATTTTAACATATGTGGCAGGTTGAGGATTTGTCTACTTGCAATCGGATTAGGATTGGTCTACTAGAAACACATTGTAATAGAAATCTAGGGGATATCGAACTTGATTTGTATTATGAGAATGCTTGAATTTTGTAACCTGTTTAAGGATTTTATGTTTAGTAGTATGGGATATTAACGGTTTAATATTGTCACTTAAATAGTGTTATGGAATTTCTCATGAGACAATCTTGTTCGCCTAGTGCCACTACCCCGATGTTTCCGCCATAGGTTGGGGTGTGACACACACACACACACACACACATATATATATATGGGATGGGTAAAATGAGAACCACCTTGAGTTGTGAGAACCATAGGAACCAATATAAGCCATTGATCAAAAGTGTTTTAATGGATGAGATTAAAAGACAATAAAGTAGTTTTAATCATTGTGCTTTAATTAATGAGTTTTGTTTTTAGTGAGATAGGGGTAAATTGGTAGTTTACTAAGTTCTTTAATGATTGGTAATCAAAGTTGTAATCATTGTGCTTTAATTAATGTTTGTGATTTAATTAACTTTATTTTTAATCATGTAGTAAAAAAATTATTTTACGTAGGGGTTCAAACTTTTTTTGCGCCCGTTTTTAAACATTTTTACGCGCAGGTTCAAACTTTTTTTACGCGCGGCTTTAAACTTTTTTTAGGCTCCGGTTTAGAACTTTTTTATGCGCCGGTTTAGATTTTCTCTTTGCGCACCGGTTTTAAATGTTTTTACACGCGATTTCAAACTTTTTTTACGCGCGGGTTCCAACTTTTTTACGCGGCGTTTTACAAACTTTTTTACACGCGGTTTTAAACATTTTTTACGCATCGGTTTTAAAAAATTTTTACGCGTCGGTTTTCAAGTTTTTTTACGCGCGGTTTTAACCTTTTTTTACGCGATGGTTTAAAACTTTTTTACGCGCCGGTTTTAAACTTTTTTTATGCGCGGTTTTAAATTTTTTACGCGCCGGGATGAAATTTTTTACGCGCGGTTTGAAACTTTTTTTATACGTCGGTTTTAAAATTTTTTTACGCGCGGGTTTAAAATTTTTTACGAATGGTTTTAAGCTTTACAAAAAACAAAAAATATTTTACGCCAAACAAAAATATTTTATTTAAAAAAAACTTTTTTACAATTTTTTTACGCCAAACATCTTTTTACGCTCCCGACACCCCGATTTCGGGTTTACGAATTTAAGGATCTTAACAAACGAACTCACCCAAAAATCACGACTCAATAGTGACTCATGTTGAATTTTAAGTAGAAGAGAGAGAAAAAATGTGACATGTTGAGTTTTAAATAGAAGAGAGAGAAAAGATGTGACATGTTGACTTTTAAATAGAAGAGAGAGAAAAGATATGACATAAGAAGTAAAAGACTAAAATACCCTTTTGATTTAATTTGGTTATGGTGATGTGTAAATATCCTATTGGATGATAGGAGTTCTCATGGTTCTCGCAACTGGGATTGGTTTCTCTCTTGAACCGAATCCTATATATATATATATATATATATATATATATATATAAGAGTTAAATGCCATTTTAGTCCCTGTGGTTTGGGCCATTTTGTCAGTTTAGTTCAAAGTTTCATTTTTCGTTTGTGGGTCCAAAAAGGTTTCACCGTTGCCATTTTAGTCCACCGGGCTAACTTCATCCATTATTTCTGTTAACGAGAAGGGCAATTCGGTCATTTTATATGGCCAAATTGTCCTAGTTAACAGAATTACATATAAAATGACCGAATTGCCCTTCTCGTTAACAGAAAAAATGGATAGAGTTAACCCAGTGGACTAAAATGGCAACGGCGAAATCTTTTTGGACCCACATGCAAAAAATGAAACCTTTGGATTAGCCTGGCTAAATGGCTCAAACCACAGGGACTAAAATGGCATTTAACTCTATATATAATGTAAGTATATGAAGAAAACCTTAGTTATTAAGAAAACTTAGTAAACCCTAAACTTGTGGTCCAAATGCTTCCACCTCATTAATTCAATTACATCCATATGAGGGTATTTTTGTCACTAATTTTATTCTCTCTATCTCTCTCTTTCTTTGTCTTAAATCAATCATACCTTTCAACACTTTCTCTCTCATATATCAAGATCTTCAACATTTTCTTCTTCGCATCTTCAACATCATCTAAAGATAATATTCTCCCATAGATCTTCAACATTTTCTTCTTCACATCTTCATCACTTTCAACTCTAGATCTGAAGAAAAACCCCTGATATTCTCTCATGAGACTCAAAGATAATAATAAGAGTTTTAAGTGTTGGCATCAAGAGTTTAATCGGCCTTTTTCGAAACAAAGGGTGAGAGACCATGTTATTATCTCCACTAAAAGGTATTATTTTTTCTGGGTTTTGTTTTTTTTCTTCTTTGTTCATAACGAATCTGGATTCGATTCTCACACACATTGATTGTTCTTGTTTATTAATGATCATTTACTTTTGGTTGTATTTAATATGTTACGAGGTGGTGACGGTTCATAGTAATAACGTAGGTGTCGATGCCAGCGGTGTTTTGGTGTGGTGGTAACATTGAAGTATTTCCTTCAGCTTTTTTTAGTAAAAACGATTAGTGTTTTTACCTACTTTTCCTTTACATGTTGTCTAGATCTATACCTTTCTCAAGTAAATTGTTGTTTCAGTATTTTTTTGTTTAGTATTTTAGTAAGAAAATCAAGTATTTTGGTGCAAAATCCTTTTATTATTGTGTGGATTTTGAAAATTTAAATGGTAATTTGAGATTAAGATTATTGGAGTATTATTCTCTTTTTAAAGTACAAGTTTCACCTTTGGTTGCATTGTGAAATTTAATAAGTTGTGGTACATAAGTGTTGTTACATTGGTGTTAATAAGTTTAACTATAGAAGATTAACACTGATGTACTTGTTTTGTTCATAGCAGATTAACATTGGTGTTAAAAATTTACATCTCGTTTATTTTAAAAATAATAAGTCATGTTTTTTTTGTTGGCATAATGAGTTTCGTGTGTTACATTTTTTTGTCAGCTACATTTATGCCAGCTATATTCTAAACTGTTTGTCATATATGTTGTAACATGTGTTACACTTCAGGGTAATATATGTTGCATACAAGGTGTTACACATTTGTACTTAACGTAATAGTAAGTTCAAATGTTAAACTGTTTTTAGATGGGCTATTAATATTCAAATGTATAACTTCATAATTTATTCGTAATATCTCGTTTATTTTACAAATAAAAGTCGTGTTTTTTGGTGGGATAATTAGCTACATATGTAGTACAATGTTACACAGGTTACTTATAGTTACCCCAGCCTTTTTTTGGACACAAAAGGGGGCTGCACATATGTAACACATGTATAGCCACGTTACACGTATTACATATGAGATTAACAAGTTTAAATATAGCAGATTAATACTTATGTACTTGTTTTGTCAGAGGTGAATAAATGTTTTGTATTCAAGATAAAGATGGTTATAAAAAAGCGAAGCCCGCCGAAATATTACAAATAAAAAGTCATGTTTTTTTGTTGTCATAATTAGCTACGTATGTTATATTTCTATCAGCTGCATTTCTGCCAACTACATTCTAAACTGTTTGTCATATATGTTGTAACATGTGTTACACTTTGGGGTAATATGTGTTACATACATGGTGTTACACATTTGCACTTAACGTAATAATAAGTTTAAATGTTAAAATGTTTTTTAGATGGGTTGTTAAATGTTAAAATGTATAAACTTCATAATTTATTCAGAATATCTCGTTTATTTTACAAATAAAAAGTCAAGTTTTTTGGTGGGAAAATTAGCTATATATGTAGTAACAACGTTACACAAGTTACTTATAGTTACCCTAACCCTTTTTTGGACACAAAGGGGGCTGCACATATGTAACACATGCTTGTAACATGTGTTACACTAGAGATGTATCACATGTATAGCCACGTTACATTGTGTTACATATAGTTGTACAGGTGTTATAGTAAAACTTTACACATGTATACATGTTACATAAGAAGTTCATAAGTTTAACTATAGAGATTAATACTAATATACTTGTTTTGTTCATAGGTGAATAGATGTTTTGTGTTCAAGATGAAGATGGTTATCAAGAAGTGAAGCCCGGCGAAGGATTACAACGCATCATCAAATTTTCGTGGTGACGATGGTGTTTTTTTTTGTTGCCTGCTATGTGTTTTAGAGAGAGAAGCTAATGTTTTGGAGAGATTATTTACTATGAGTTAGCATTGACGACAAATTTGAAGAATTGAAACGAGAAATCCGACGGAAGGATGATCATTTACTGATGAGTTGGTCTATACTTATAGGGGTATTAGTATTAATCTTTATGGTTGTTTACTTTATTATCCTTTTCAAGTAGCGTAATGTTTTGGGGATCAAATCAAACAAATTGAAAATGAGTCACACCCCGACCCGCAACGGAATGGTACGGGGCATGGTGATTGCCCATAGCTCATGACTATCATAAGTTTAATATTTAAAGCCATTAAATTAAATAGTCAAATAACATATATCAATCAATAGTTGTACATACATTGTTCAAAAATAAATATAACAAAATTTTCCGATTTATTTTCCTAAGGCCCGTGCTACGTGTCCTCTTCACTTGTTTATCAACCTTGCTCCTGCACCAGTTGGGAAAATATATTTTTGGGTCAACAATTATGTTGGTGAGTGATTCCTTATTTTGTAGAAAATGGTTTAGTATTTATTTCAAAGAAACTAATATTTTAACATGCTTATAAGGTTAATATAGAAATTGTCACATGTCACTAATATAACTAACAATAACACATAACAAAATAATAAAACACACCAAGACCAAAATAGCACACAGCGAAAGCGTGCATTAGGCTCAAGCCTCGGAAAGCAAGTCTAATACTGTTGGCGATACTAGGCTGTAACCCATGGCCACGGGGAACCTAGTCAGCTGTGGATCCACTAGATACAATAGCATACAATAGACTTGACATAACATATAAGTTAAAAAGATAACATCTAGATATCAACACCCTTTGATTTTAGCATGTTAAAAGTAGAAGAAATCATAGATTTAAAAAACATGATGCGCCACAAAATTTGTAAAACTAAAAAGGGGAATTTGAGAGAAATTACTCACAGTTGCGAAGAGTTAATCCACGGGAATTACCGCACGAAAGAGTTGAATAATATCTGAAAAGGTCAAGAATTGAAGAAGATATCGTGAATTCAAGTTCCAAGCCCTAGCTTCGTTCTTAGATTAAATTCGCGATGTAGATGTGATGAAATGAGATTTCTTAGTGGGGTTTTTTATGGTTTTTACATAGGATTAAAATGGTGTATCATGTGGAGTCTAATTTTACCAAAAAGAGAGAAACTCAATCATGCTCAAGTTTAGCTTTAATGGTGAAAATAACAATGGAGTTAAATATCAAATTTAATTGGATTAATTTTAGTAAAAGATGAAATGATTTAAGGTATAGACGTTATTCTCCACTAAAATCGAATCGTTTTAGATTGAAACGAAGTCCAACCGTCGAGATATCATGAATATCGAATTGGTTAGGGTTGCTTTGAAGGTTTGGGTCGTGTAAGGTGCTTTTCAGCGAAGAAGATGGAGCTGAATTCTGGGCTTGGGTTGCAGTTATAATTAAACATGTTAGTTTCTTTCAACATAGGTGTAGCAGCTCGGTTGGTTGTTGTTGCTGTTTGTTAA
Organism: Scalesia atractyloides; assembly: GCA_947069175.1. Taxonomy (NCBI): domain Eukaryota; kingdom Viridiplantae; phylum Streptophyta; class Magnoliopsida; order Asterales; family Asteraceae; genus Scalesia; species Scalesia atractyloides. The sequence continues at coordinate 12,961,128 of CAMTDV010000017.1, forward strand.
GCGGGAGGGGCCAGGTTCGAGTACTGCGTCCCTCATCGTTTTTTTACTTATTTTCCTTCATTAACTCCTTAGCTGGGGGAACCCAAAGCTGATTGGGTATATTAAATGCATGCCGAGTTTATGTACTAAACTGGTTGTTGTCCACTGGTGAGTGTTATACGTTGGACCAAGGTGTGCTGGTTCAAACCCGGTTCAACGGTTTTCTTCATTTTATTTCATTTCAACTTTCAAAAATTACATTAAGGCCCATGTACTATACTAAATATGCTAACCCGACTTAACTTTGTAAAACTGACTTGGTTAGTTTATTTCTTTTATGAAACTAACTAGCCTAGTTAGCCATTTTTTATATAACAATACTAACTAACTTAACTGGGTTTAGCAACCAAACCTAGTTAATTGATTTGTTTAAATTTATAGCTCCCATAATTAAAAAACAACCCCTTAACTTGTAATTTTACCTAACTAATAAAATTAACTTCGTTAAAACTAACCTTCTATAAATCTAACTAAATTAACTAAGTTGTTTTGAAAAGCTAATGTTTAGTTCGGTTTCAACCCAAAGCGATACGTGACGTTTAATTAACTAATAAACTATCTAAAATCATAAAATTTATTAAAAATTCTTATTTGAATTTATTCGAAAAGGGTCCGGTTTTTGAAATCCGGGTCGGATTTTGGAGATCCATTTTTTTACGGATGTTATAAAACGGAACAATGCTTTGAATTTTTCTTTTTGCAGCTGATATATAACAAATACATTACATGTAACATTTCATATGTAATAGTCACCAATCACATGATATGCGCTATGTCACACACGCTATACAACAGATGCAACAGGTTGATCGATGTTATACATGTGTAATATCGTTCCCAAATCAAAGAAATAGTAGTTTCTGTATCACCGATGTTACATTTTTTTGTAACATGTGTAATATCGTTTCAAAAGCATAGAAATAGTAGGTTCTGCATCACCTTACAAGTTATATGTTTTGCTGACAAACACCATGTTACACACGTTACACACTATAAAGTGAAACAACAGTATTGAACACTTCTACACATTTCCCATTCTGTTGTAACATGTGTAAACTTTTTGGGGGTATCGATGTTGTAGGTTTGCTACATCATGTAACATGTATAGAGGAGTTGGATGATACTGCGTTGACTTTGGATTTGAGTGGAATTTCTTGTTCAATCACTTACGTTGACTTTGTAGTTTTAGGGATACAACCTGTAATATGTGTTACACAACTGTTTCCAGTTTACACATGTTACATCTTGTGTAACATGGGTACCTGATTAAGCAACAGCTGGGACCTGCTTAGTATCATACAAACTAACTAGTTTTATATCAATAGTGGTAATGCTTCCAAGAAAACTAACTAGTTTTATATCAATAGTTGGTGTTAGTAAGTTTATGTCATCATGGGTTGTTATTATTTGCACGCATTGCAATTAAACTTAAACGTAACAAAAATGTTTATACAAACATAAATATATTAAATGATCCAAAAACTATCATAAAGTACAAAAATCTAGCTACTTTGGTCTTGATAACCATCCTTATCTTGAACACAAACATCCATTCACCTATGAACAAAACAAGTACATCAGTGTTAATCTCCTAAAGTTAAACTTATTAACACAAATGTAACAACAGGTATGTAACATGTGTTACATGTTATACATGTGTAAACTTTTGTTGTAACACATGTAACAACTATATGTAACATGTGTAACATGGCTATACATGTGTTACATATGTACAACCCCTTTTTGTGTCCAAGAATGGGCTGGTGTAACTATAACTAACATGTATAACATTGTTACAACATATGTAGCTAATTATGCCAGAAACAAAACATAATTTTTTATTTGTAAAATAATCGAGATCATCAACTATTAAATCATAGTAATGAAAATGTGATATTCGAGGTAAGTTTATACCAGACAACTAACAACCAATCTATAACAACATTTCCACATTTAAGAAGACATAGATTTGTAATCAAACAACAACTTGAGAATATCAAAAACTCAAAATGATTTTAACACAAAAATAAAAACCTACAAATAACACAAACATTTACCCATACTATAACACTTTGAGCGCACAAAAACACATAACAACCATTTAACAAAAAAATCAAGTGTGAAATGATTTTTCAAAATAAAAAACTCAAGAGATTGTTGTTTCTCTCTCTAAAATTGTGGTAAATTAGGTTCAAACATGTTTCTCTCCCTCACACACTTGTGCGGGTGTTCTTGGTGTTCTAGATGAACGCGATGAAGATTGTTGTTTCTCTCTCTAAAAAACTTACTGGATCTATAACCACCCGATGAACACGATGAAGATTGTTGTCTTTCTCTAAAATCATGGTAAATTAGGTTCAAATTGCTTCTCCCTCACACACTTGTGCGTGTGTTCTTGGTGTTCTAGATGAACACGATGAAGATTGTTGTTTATCTCTCTAAAAAACAACTTTCTCTCTCTAGAACTTCATCTTGTCGTCGTGTTCACCTGCTGATCAGAATTTTGAAAAAGAAACTCATATGAAAAGATTTGTTTGCTTTCTCTTTTCCATTAACGGTGAAAGAAATATGGAAGAAAACAAAGAAAAAATATGAGATCTAGAGAGAGAATGTCATGATGGAAAGAGAATGCCATGAAAAGAAGAAAACACAAGTTTCAAGAGAAGTACACATGAGACGAGAGACATCTATATGTACCAAATTACCCCTAAAACCACTTTTCAACATAAAGAAAGTAATATATTCAAATCAAAATAGCATCTTATTTCTTTAACCATTAGATCATCTATATCAATGGTCACAATAAGGTTTACTAGAGTTTCTCATCCCAAGTAAGTTTCCTATTTATCCTTCCATATAATATATAAATATATATGGGATGTATTATGAGAAAACTAGATAAACTCCCAAAAAAAGATTTAAATCACACACCATTTTTTGGCTATAAATATACATTTTTAAAATACAAAAAAAATAGTATTGCACATATGTAACACTACGAAAAAAATTTAAACCCCCTGACCCCCTCCCCCGTAAACCTAAAAACTAACCCCTAAAGTTAAACCCCCAAAAACTGAAACCCCCTACCCAACCCTAAAAGCTAAACTAAACTGAAAACCTAAACCCTAAGACTAAATTGCATATGTTGCATATGTGTAATACTAATTTGTTTTTTCTTAATTTATTTTATGTTAAAAAATCTATAATTAATAACAACAACCATACCCAGTGAATCCTACATATAGCAAGCTATTACTAGAGTCAGGGAAGGTGGGATGTAGGCAAACTTTACCTCTATCCCTAGGGATAAAAAGGCTGCTTTCCAAAGACCCTCGTCATAAGTACCTAATGGTAGACAAGACAACTCAGAGGTACAAAACATTGGAAACAACCAAATAAAAGGCAAAATAGGTGGTGGCAAAGTAACGTACTAAAGTAGAAACAAAAGAAAAAGGCATAGGACCACATATAGACATATGAGAAATAATCACATGCAACTTCCACCTAAACACTAAGTGGTGTGCATTAAGCGTGATATGATTTTTTTAATATTTTAAGTCCGGTTTTGAGCATTTGTCAAGTTTTAAATTTATAAAACACGATATTGTACTAACACTAAACACACAATAGGGCAAGTGCACCCATCATGAACGTAGTATAGTATTGGTAAGATACCGAGGTCGTCCAAGGACACAAGAGCTTTTAAAGCCGGTTTATCGTCAACGTCTAATCGTTACAATTTTTTGGATAAAAGTTTTAAATATAAAAGTAAATCTAAAAACAAAAAGATGAAAAAATGAAATACAAATAGACAAGATAGAATCACTTGGATCCAACTCCTCTTTAATGTATCCTTTGATGATTTTCGCACTTTCGGACTTTTCAAGAGATTATCTTAGTTAAAGTGGTAGACCCCTTTTTTGAAGGTGACGTTACCCTCAACCCAGTGGTTTGAGTCAGCAGGGATACAATCCCAAAGGGTCAAAATATTGAAAGATAATTAAATAAGTTATTAATGCGAAAAGTAGTAGGCCCCTCTTTTGAAGATGACGTTACACCCGGCTAAGTGGTTTGAGTCAGCAAGGATACAATCCCAAGAAGCCGATTTAAAGTTTTAATAGTAGTTTACTTATGACGGGTTCAAGCTATTCGCACCTCCGCCATCCAATACCCGTGGGGTATTGAAGGAGGTCCTAGTAATCTTGAACCAAGTCCTCGCAGGATCTATATGCTAAACGAGACAAGAACTTTACCAAACCACCCTTCTAACCCCCTTCCAAGTAGTTAACGCACTTTGTATAGACCATAAAGACACGAATGAGCAAATCAATGACATCATGAAGAAATGGTTAGGAAAATTCACTTTCAACATAAGAAACTAGTTATTAAAGTCATTAATACATACCCAATTAAAAAGTGCCGAAAGATTAAAAATTAAAAGTAATATATTAAAGACTTGTCTTCACCAAGTGATGTAAGAGATTGCCAAGCATGGCCTTTGTTTGACAAGAAATCTGGCGATCAATCTTGGATCCCGAGACTACTAAACACTCTAAAGATGATAGATGGATGATGGTGGTGGGTGTTGGTGTTGTAGTGGTGGTGGAATAGTGGCAAAGTGAGAGAGAAGTGGTTTGCCAAGGGATGCCTTTGAAGTGAACCAAGCACCTCTATTTGTAGTCAGAACAGTACCCCGACCACGGCCCCGTGTCCAGTGGGCACGACCCGTGGCCGGCTTCTTCTCTTCCTTCATTAATTGCAGCTGTCAGCAGAGGGCCCCACACGACCCCGTGGCTCCTGGCACGGCCCCGTGGTCAACTCTTCGCTGTACTATCAAGATTCTGCAAATCTTAGAGTCTGACCACGCCCCATGGTGGTCTGGGCACGGCCCCGTGGTGGGCATAGAAGCTTATGCATGCTTTGTCTTTAAGTGCAAGGGCTGACCACGCCCCATGCCTGGCTGGGCACGACCCCATAGTTAACTTTTGTTTCATTGTTTTTGTCTTTGGGGTGCTGCCAAGGGGTCGGGCATGTCGCATTATTCCTTCTTCTTGTATCTATGTTGGTTTTGGTTGCTTATTTGCTTCTTTTGTTCTTTTAAGCTCACTTGGTCCTGTAAATTCAAAAGGAAAAAGAAACATGTTTTTTCCAACATTAGTACTAGAAAAGTGTTAGTTTGCCTCATTTGATGTAATTTATATGTTGCATTTTATACGCATCACCAAGACATAGATAAACTCGCTCCTACCCTTCTCTTATTAATCCTACATCTCCATTGACCTCTACCTAGGGGTGTTCAAAACCGAATATCCGAAAATTCGGATATCCGAAATTTTTGGTTACCAGATTTCACTATCCGAATCCGTATCCGAAATTTCGGATATCAAAATTCGGATATCCGATCGGATAGTGAATCGGATATCCGAAAATCCAAATTTTTTTATTTTTTTTATTTTTTAATAATTGGAACCGGATATTTCGGATATTCGAATATAAATTTTCGGATATTTTCGGATATTTTCGGTATTTCCGGATATTTCGGATATTTTTCGGATACTTCGGATATTTTCGGATATTCGGATATCCAAAAAAAATAAAAATTAAATTTTCGGATATTTCGGATATCCGAATATCCGAAATTTTTTAAAATCACTATCCGAATCTGAATCCGAAAATTCGGATATCCGGTATTTCGGATATCCGAAACTTCGGATATCCAAATTTTCGGATATTTCGGATTCGGATATCGGATAATTCGGATCGGATTTTCGGATACGAATAGTTTTGAACACCCCTACCTCTACCTTGTATCATGTCATCGGAAATGTGCAACTCTAACAAATCCTGCCTAATCCGCTCATCCCAAGTCATTTTGAGTCTACCTCTACTCCTCCTCCCCTCCATAATTAGAGGTTCCATTGCTCTAACTGGTGTTGTCGTCTGCCTCCTCATCACATGCCCAAACCATCTCAATCTCCCCTTCTGTATCTTATCCGATATACTAGCTACTCCTAATCTTTCCCTAACAATATCATTTCTAATCCGATCTAACCTTGTACGTCCACATATCCACCTTAACATCCTCATCTCTGCTACCTCCAACTTACGTGCTTGTGTCTTCTAGATAGCCCAACACTCTGTCTCATACACATAGCAGGTCTAACTGCAACCCTATAAACTTCCCCTAACAACCAAATTTTTTTTTTTTAAGAATGGTGTGTTTTCTAAATATTTTTTTTTGGTTTTTAGGTATCTCACATTTAAGTAGTTTCTCATGATCCTTTCTGTTTATATATTATTTTCTATATTAATGGAAAGAAGTTTGAACAATAAATCTAAGCAAAATAAACTGAAACAATACCGACCAAATTACTGTTGCTTTCTGTTTATATATTATTTTCTATATTAATGGAAAGAAGTTTGAACAATAAATCTAAGCAAAATAAACTGAAACAATACCGACCCAATTACTGTTGCATCGCTCAGAGGAATGCGAAAAGATTGCTCCCCCGCGAAGCATTGCTTACTAAGACCCTGGTTATTAGTTATTTCTATTCTTTTCCTTACTACAACCCTGGTTATTCGTTATTCTATTCTTAAATAATACATTAATCTTTCTTTTCGTTTTCGTAAGGAGAACTTCTATAACACAACCAAAACAACCAACTGCCACACCCCACAAAAAAAATAAAAAAACAAAAAAAACATGGCCGATCAAACATACAGAAACAATTACATGAATCTTTCTCCATGGTAAAAAAGTGATGTATATCATGTCTTTTGAACTCATCTTTCTGTATTAAACTTTAAGTACCATCGATCCCTACATGGTATTCTTTAATTTGTACAATAAGTTCTCATTTCCAGCTATTTGAATATATTCCTGATGTTTATTTATTTATTTTTTGAATAGCTTTGAACTTGGGTCTTTTAGTGTGGTTTCGCGTCCCTTGCCATCTCACTCATTTTAGTAGGGGTGTTCAAAACCGGATATCCGAAAATTCGGATATTCGAAATTTTCGGATATCAGATTTCACTATCTGAATCCATATCCGAAATTTCGGATCGGATAGTGAATCGGATATCCGAATATCCAATTTTTTATTTAATTTTTATTTTTTTATTATTTTTTAATAATTGGAACCGGATATTTCGGATATCTGAATATAAATTTTCAGATATGTTTCGAATATCAATTTTCGGATATTTTCGGATATTTCGGATATATTTCGGATATATTCGGATATTTTTGTATAATTCGGATATTTTCGGATATTCGGATATCCGGAAAAAATAAAAATTATATTTTCGGATATTTCGGATATCCGAAATATCCGAAAATTTTCAAAATCACTATCCGAATCCGAAAATTCGGATATCCGGTATTTCGGATATCCGAAATTTCGGATATCCGTATTTTCGAATATTTCGGATCGGATTTTCGGATACGGATAATTTTTGAACACCCCTACATTTTAGCGCCCTATGGCGCCCCTACACCACCCCACCTTCGTCAATGGGGCCGCTATCCTTGGCCTCCGCCAAAGGAATAGCGGGCGTGAGAGGGAGAAAGCAATAGGTCCACCTCAAACAACCAATCAAATTTTACTTTTATTCATCTTTTTTTCTTTTTTTAATATAGTTAAAAGGGGCTTTATGGGTGCATTATTCCATACCGTGCAAGCTAGCGACAAAGACCCCCACTTATGTACGCCTACGTGGCGCTTACGTGGCGTGATAAAGCCCCTAGGGGCGTGAGACCACACCACCCAGCCTTACCAAAGAGGCTTAATGTGTTACCTTTTTTTAAGGGATAAATGAAACTCTTTTATTAAACTCCCTTCTATAATAAGTCTAAATATGATGGTTGTATTAATACTTCAAAGATTGAACTCCCTTCTATAATAAGTCTAAATATGATGGTTGTATTAGCACTCCAGAGATTATATTCAACTCCCTTCTGTCATAAGTCTAAATATGATGGTTGTATTAATACTCCAAAGACTATATTGAACTCCCTTCTATAATAAGTCTAAATCTGATGGTTGTGTAGGGGAGATGCATAGAGACTTGAGGTGGGGCACAGCACCCCTCAGATGAGTCCATAAAGTGTAAAATTGTCCATTATTTCCCTATAAAATAACACTCCCCCCACCCCCACTATTTTTATAGCAAGACCCAAGCCCTTTGTAATGAGGCCACATGCCGGCCCCTTATATATATATTGTTTTATTTGGTCAGATTTTTTTGGGTTTAATCGTAATTAGCTATGTTTACTTTATGTAAAGCTAAATGGCTTTCAACTTTGCTATTTGATTTCGTAAATAAGCCAGGTGTACAAAGAAACATTATTGTAAATTGCTTTATCATAGAGGTAGATGTTAATTGTTAAACCATCCAATTGTTTTTAAACCATTTTCTACTTGGCAAAAAAATTTCCTCCATCATCATATATGTTATATTAGTTAAAATATGTATTATTATAGTTGTGTTGCCTGCATTATTACCTATAACTAGTTAGATGCCCCGCCTGCGTTGTGGGGCGGTGGCCGAATAATGAGCGAGTGTTTGGCAGCTCATTGACACGGAAAACAATTAAATCAAGTAAACCAATAAAAACATAACACTTTTATAGTTTTGCTAAAAAAACTAAAACAATAGCAATACTGTTATTTTTAACTAATGGAAAGTTATATTTTTCACTGGTGTAAAATCGTAATTTACCAAAAGCTAAAGTGATGCCAATATTGAAACCAAGGGCAAAAGTGTAAATCTGCGCAAGGGCGAATTCATACTTTTGAACTTAGGGCAACACAGTAATATAAATGTAAACTAAAGGCATAACCGTAATTTTAGGTGGTAAGCAAAACCATATTTTTAGTTTGAACCGATGGCATAATGGTAATTTTGAGTTGGAGCCAAAAGCGTAATTTTATTTTGAACAGGGGGAAAACGTAATTTTTAGCTGAGGCCGAAATCATAAATTTTTTAACGGGGAAAAATCGTAATTTTAAGGTGGGGGCGAGAACATATTTTTTTTTCATTTGAACAGGGGTGAAAACGTAATTTTGAGCTGAGGGCGAAATTGTAATTTCAAGTCGTGGGCAAAATCGTAATTTTTGGCTGGGGCTAAAAGCGTAATTTTATTTTGAGCAGGGGGCAAAATCGTAATTTTAAAGTGGGGGCAAACCCGTAATTTTACAGCATAAACAAATAATAAACGGTAAGTGCCATGCCAGCTGCCTAGCACTATTCCAGGGGCAAACACGTAATTTTACAGCGTAAACAAATAATAAACGGCTGGTCCAATGGGGGCAAAATCGTAATTTTAAAGTGGGGGCAAACCCGTAATTTTACAGCGTAAACAAATAATAAACGTTTGGTCCAATGGGGGAGTGCCATGCCAGCTGCCTGGCACTATTCTGGGGGCAAACCCAGAATTTTACAGCGTAAACAAATATAAACGGCGAATATTTTGGAGGGGTATGGCTTGTGAAGCTGGTTGATTGTGTTGGGTGACAGCGAATATTTGCCCATCTCGTTTTCTCTTAGAAATGGGTTGAGGAGGGGATTTGGTTTGGGTGGAGTTTGAGGTTTCGGTTGATGCTTTATCCTTCTTCTTCTCCTCCGTGAAGTCTTTATTCCGTATGCGGTTTTCGGTGAGCTCTGTAGCTAACTCCATTGCTGCTTCCAAAGTTGCAGGTGTGGTACTTATTACAGGGTCTTGAATTTTTTAAGGAAGACCTCGAATGTAGTGCTCGATCAAACGGTAGAGGGGAGTGAACAAGTTGGGGACCATTTGATTTAACTCAAGGAATCTCTTGTTGTATGTGGTGTGGACGCCCTCTTTTTGTTTCAAAGAATGGAACTCATCTTCCAATTTCTTGATTTCGCTTCTTGGACATAACCGTCTTGTCATGATCTCTTTCAGCTCTTCCCAAGTCAAAGTCATAGCATTCTCAGTACCTCGCTTGGCCTTCTCTGTATTCCACCATGTAAGTGCTACTCCAAACAAACGACCGGTAGCATATCGCACATTGCGATCATCGGGGCAGTCGCAATTGAAAAGGTGTTTTCCATCTCCTCAAACCAATGGAGGAGAGCGGTGACACCTTCAGTCCCTTCGTATTTTGGAGGATCGCAGGATTTGAAATGTTTGTAGGTGCATTTAGTGACTTTTGGGGAAGGATTGACAATGTTTTGATCTTCTTGGTGGATTGGGTTGACGAGATTAGCGGTAAGGGCTTGTTGAACTTGAACTACGATGTTGGGTATTACGACAGCCATTTGTTGAGCGATTTGGGAAGCCATGCGCTCGCGGGCTTTTCCTGATCTCATCTTCCTACGAGCGAGACTAGAAGACATCTACAAGGAATACGTATCAAGAGTATGAGTTTGACGTTTTAGGGGTCATGTGTCGTATTTAGGAATGAACATTCATAATATAAATGATGAATAATAAATTTACTACATCCATAGGATGTCTTGGGCTTTGCTCGTAATTGGGCCTTGCATGCCGCCATACTTCACCTTCGTAATCATGTGGCCCCCCATGATTACCGGGTCTTTCATATGGTTCGCATGTGTTAGCCTGGTAACGTACACTAAAACCCGGAGAAAATCGAGAAATATGTATGTAACGTATGGAATTCGGAGTGCATCCAGGTGTGGACACGGTGACACCTCAAAGTGGGGTTAGTTCGAACGACGTTTGGTGTGGCATGCTTTGGCCTAATAGGTCCTTCGTACTCTCATCGTTAGTCCCCAGGTAGGCAAACTGGTCCGTTATATTGGATTTATACGAATGCCAACCTAGACAGGACGTTCTGACTACCGGTACTTGTACCTTTACAGTTACTACATGCCCGTCGTAGAACTCACTTTAATGAGATTGAAAAACGAAAAATGTGACAAAATCTTGAATAAAGGAATATGAGGATGACTTGAATATGTGAACATTGAATTAGGCGTGATGAATGTATATGTAAGCTTGTTATGTTTGACTATAAGTATAACTCATTAAGTATCACACCAAATGATAGTGTGAGTGTTTGCATGCATTTGTGTATGTAATAAATACGAAACAAATAAACATCATGAGTTTGCATGTAACCACATAAACAATTAAAATCTAATCAACTATAGTATAGGCTCTAAGGGTCTAATAACCTATCCTATATCCCTATAGTCAAAAGCTCTGATACCAATCTGTCACACCCCGACCCGCAGCGGAAAAGGTGATCGGGGCATGATTGGGTTTTCATCAAAGCTCATGACATTTATTATAACGTTTCATATTTATCATTTCTATTTAAAGGAGAATCATTACAATCAATCATTCTAGTACAACATGTTCTATACATTTTTCAAGACTTCATTATTTTTCTTCTAAGGCAATTTCCTATGTGTTCCTTGCTTCAACCTGTCCACCTGTATCATGTGTAAAAAATGGTTTTTGGGTCAACAAAAAGTTGGCGAGTGAATCCTATGAAAACTTTTAAACGTGTTTATTGTATCGATTATAAAATAAAGTGCATAACCACATATGAATAAACATAAATGTAAATTAAATCACAAATCACATAATATTAATTAATACACACGCACACACCAAATGTTTGTTTTTGAGGCACGCGTTGTTCAACTCGTCTCCCACGAGGAACTGATGGGCCTAATGAATGATTTTGAGGCACCCGTTGTTCAACGAACTGATGGGCCTAATGAATGTTTTTGAGGTACGCGTTGTTCAACTCGTCTCCCACGAGGAACTGATGGGCCTAATGAATAATTTGCACACAACTTGACAATATGTAATACATCACAACAAACAATATTTACATTCTAAGTTTAGATCATATAATGGTATAACACGAGTTTGAATAAGCGAATTAATTTAAGCGACACATGATACACCCCAAAACATGAATAAAAAGGGGAATTTGTAAGAATTCACTCACAGTGGTTGCGTTTTCTTGGATTGATGATGAATGCGCACGAATTTGGATTTAACCACGAGAGAAACTAACCTAAATAATAACATAATGGTTCGGTAAATAAATAGATTTTATTTGAGATTAATAATTTTAATTCATAACCTTAATAGGATTTCTAGATTTATTTTTGTGAGTTTAAGGACATTTTCTAACTTTAAAAATATTATTTTTAAGTATTTTTAAATAATTTTATGATTAAATAAATAAATAAAAAAAATGTTGACCGGTCTGATTGTGTTTATAATGTGCGCTGAGTGAGGTTCGAACTCGTGACCTCCCGTACGCGTGCACGCAGCTCTACCAACTGAGCTACGTGTCTAACCCGGAATAAATCTGATTTTAATTATATTTATATATTAATTAGATTAATTCAGAAATTAATTTATTTAAAAAGGGTTTTAACTGATCGAACCGGTGCGCAGTATGTGTTTCGAACTCGAGACCTTGGTCTTGCAACGCACCCAGCCCTACCAACTGGGCTGGGTGACTAACCCGTTTATATTATGATTTTTATTTCTCTTATATACTTACTGTCAAGTTCCGTATTTGGGTTTTATAAAAAGGTTTGAATATTGTGACGAATCGGAACAAGGACAGAGTCGAACCCGGGACCATGATTTAAATATGCACACAGTCCACCACTGGACTGTGTGTCTAACCCGGTATAATTTCCGTTTCCAAATACATTTAACTACTGATTTCAGTTCATCTTCTTCATTAAACCCGAAGCCCAGTACATAACCCGCCTGAAATCAATTTTTAGACATTTCTGGGTGTTTGTTCAAAGATTCGTAACATACAGAATGATAGATAGAGAAGTTAAAGAAATATAACAACTAGAAGTAAAATCCCGGTTTTCCGATGAAAATCTCCGGCGAGCTCCAAATTTTTTTGGTGACAGCAGACAATTCCGGCAAACAGAAAAATTGATCAGAGAGTTTTAGATTGAGTGTGGGTGACTTCTGTCTGAGCTCTAGAAGTCCTATTTTAGAGTAGGGCCATAAAGGGATGGATTTTTCGGTTTTCCGGCGATTTGCGGAACTCAGGCGAGTTTTAATTTGAAGCAAGGAACTTTCTGATCGATTAGAGAGTTTGTTTGAGAAAAGTGAACGAGTTCTAATCGTGTGAACCATTACTATTTATAGTGAAAGGTAGTCAATCATAAATTTTCGGTTTCAAAGAAAAATCCTCAAATCATGGTACTGAGTGAATGAAAACGGTTTGCAATTTGAAGGAATCAGTTACGGAATTATGATCCGCGTTTACCAGTTAACGAAAAAAAACGTATCTCCATTGATTCAGCGGTTTCAGTATTTTGTGTTTTGAATTTTCGATTCAGTGTCAGTTTGTGTATAAGATTTAACTGTTTCAGATTTGAATTAAGTTGCGTGTGTGGTGTAGTGGTGTAGAGTGTGTTTGGTCTTGAGAGTGACCCGGGTTCGAAACCCGGCGCCTGTAATTATTATTTTTTTTATTCATTTTTTATTAGAAATTTTAAATTATGGTTTTTAAATTCTAATATATTTATTAATTATGTATCGTATAAAATTTATTTGAGCATTAAATGTAACATTTGTAAAAATCGGGTCTCCAAAACCCGCTCTGTTTTGTAATCTTGTACCAAGTTATGAAATTACATTAATTATTTATGATTATTTTGAGTTTAAACGTTACATAATTAATAAATAAACTGAACTATAAAAAGTATATTTGATAAAAAGTTAAAATAAAATAAATAAAAAAACAATTGAAGCTGCCGGGACTCGAACCCGGGTCAGCTGTCGCCAAAGACTTATCATCCTGTCCCCAAACCACTCCGCCACCAAGTGTTTTCTGTTAACCTTAGGAAAACAATTGGATCTTATACGCAAACTCAAATCAACCGTTAATGCCATCTGAATAACGGAAATCGGTAAACCGATCGCCAAATCACTTCGATTTCATCTGGCCAACTTATAACCGATGTATTTCGGTTTCTAATTAAGTCGGTAATGAATGAACTTAAAGTTTCATCATTTTCGGTTTTTGAAACCGAAAAGTTATCAAACTCCGATTAATTCAGGTTCCAATCATTTATGCGATTCAGAACTGTCACAACAACACTCCATTTCCTTTTCGTCGCGTTTTCAAATCATTTGAGCACCAAAAACTGTTCGCCGGAATTCTCTGCAGAAATGGCCGGAAAACCGTGTTCAACACAAACCGGTAAGATATTCCTCCTTTGCGATTTCAATCTATTGTTAGGACTTTACTAACATTAATCCATCACTCAAAAATCAGCCACAGACGACTTTGCTGGATTTTCTGTGTTCGCCGGAGAAATTCTGGAATTGCCGGAAACTCGCTAGTTAACGGTAAGCACATTCAAACGTACTAATAATCAATGCACCCTGGTTCAATTTCAAATCTAATTCCTCAATTCTGTTGATAGACCCTCTCAGCCGAAGGTTCATAAACAGAGCTGTCTGATTCTCGCCGGACTCCCTAAGGAAGACAACCTGTCCGGTATATTCTTTCCCCAAACTGTTCGGTTTTGTACATTCAAGCTAGTCGTCATGTTTATTAATTAGTTAAATCATGAACCAGATGTTTGAGTAAAGTCGCTAATCGTAATGAAGAAGACGAACTTAAAAACGGGATAAGAGTAATTAAAATTCGGATAATAAACGGGTTAGACACACAGTCCAGCGGTGGACTGTGTGCAAAGTTCATATACATGTCCCGAGTTCGATCCTAACTATGCACACGCCTTACGTAATAGCATTTCCTTTTTAAACATGAACTAACCGAGTTAGAACAGGTAGTTGTTAAGTATAATATAAATCAAGAATATAACCGGGTTAGACACACAGTCCAGCGGTGGACTGTGTGCAAGATAAACTTCACGTCGCGCGTTCGAACCCTGTCCCAAGCACCGGTCAATTGAATTAAAACATTTTTGTAAATAAAGGTATTTTCGGTTAATTCGAATAAGTATATAAATATAATTAAAACTGAGTTTCTAACGGGTTAGTCACGTAGCTCAGTTGGTAGAGCTACGTGCACGTGAACTGAAGGTCACCGGTTCGAATCCCGCTTGGCGCAACCTTTACCGCTGACCGAACCGGTCAACGGTCAACGGTCAATGGTCAAACAGTAAAAAAAAATAATAATATTTTTTTTATATATTTATTTGTTTATTTTAATTTAAAAATCAAATAAAAATACTTAAAAATAACATTTTTTTTAGATAGAAAATAGCCGTAAACTCACAAAAATATATCTAAAAATCCCATTAAAAATCCTTAATAAAATCCATCCATTTAATATACCTTTCCATTATTATTTAGGTTAGTACTCCTCGTCGATCCGCTCATCTAAATCGTGCGCATCTCACCATCTTCAATTCAACGCACCCAATGTGAGTGAACCTTTCAAATTCCCCGTTTTAATCACGTTTTGGGGTGTATCATGTGTCGTGTTTATTTACATATTATAACGAAATTATTGTGCATACATCATATCATGACATGTGTATTAGTTTATTACTGTTAAGTAGTTATTATTGGATGCAAATTATTATTTCAGTACATGCAATTGCCGAGGCCGCAGCTCCCCATCCATCGAGGTTGAGCTTGATCCCCATTTTATTATGCGGTTGATCTTGGCGTGCCCGCAAGATCGGCTCCGTTTGATTGAGCCTTGATCGGTCATTTCATTTTACATTTCAATACATGCAATACGCTCGGCTCCGTTTGATTGAGCCTTGAGTGCACAGTTCAGTTTACATTTCTGGTTCATGCAATACGTTCGGCTCCGTTTGATTGAGCCTTGAGCGCACAGTTCAATTTACATTTCCAGTTGATGCAATACGATCGGCTCCGTTTGATTGAGCCTTGATCGCACAGTTCATTTATGTTAGTTATCATATGATATTGGTATGTTCATGTATGCTATCGAATGTTAATGTATGTTATAATTGTAACTGATATTTGCCAATGTTTGATTACATACATGTGCTCTTTTATGATTATGCACAATATTTTATTTATAAACTAACCATAAAATCATTATCAAATGTTTATCTATAAGGTTCACTCGCCAACTTATGTTGACCCAAAAACCTCCCATTTTACACATGATACAGGTGAACCAGCAGCAGCTAGGAACACATAGGATCTGGATTAGAAGAAATAAAACGATTTAGTATTCGGATTATTATGTTTGGTTATTTTCTCTTGTAATGAATGAACATGTTTGGATGTTTGAGAAATGTAACTTTGACTTCGTTTAATTATGAAACATAATAGTAAATGTCATGTGCTTTGGTGATAACCCAATTATGCCCCGACTCTTATTTCCGCTGCGGGTCGGGGTGTGACAGATTGGTATCAAAGCCAGGTTATAGGGATATAGGATAGGTTATTAGACCCTTAGAGCCTATACTATAGTCGATTAGAAACTTATAAGAATTTTGTGTGTTATATGCCAAATTTCATGATGTTTATAAGTTTATGTTAAATGTTACATTTGATGTTGTTCAAGCATGTTCATAAGTATGTATTATCAAATAATGCCTATCATGAAATCGTATGATCATAACATATCACATCCATGCAAGCACACACCACAGCATGATTGATTTTACAATGATTTTCGTGTTTTCAAATCTCATCAAAGTGAGTTCTCATGACGGGCATGTAGTAACTGGAAGGGTACTGGTACCGGTAGTCGGAACGTCCTGTCTAGGTTGGCATTCGTATAAATCCAAAATAAAGGACCAGTTTGCCTACCTGGGGACTAACGATGAGAGTACGAAATACCTATTAGGCCAAAGCATGCTATACCAAACGTCGTGAGAGCTAATCCCACTTTGAGTTGTCATTGTGTCTACACCTGGACACGTTCCGACCAAACATCTCGTGAACATATTTTGTGGTTTGCATTCGGGGGATGCGAGTGTTAAATTGCCAATACTAATGTGAATCCTACCAAGCCAATAGCCATGGGGGCCCACATGACTATGTAGGTGAAGGTATGGGGGACATTTGAGGCCCAACATGAGCGAACCCAAGACATCCTTTGGATGTAGTTACATTATTGATATTTATTTTATTTTCATTTTCTTAAAGACTCATGACACTTAAAAAGACATCATAAACTCACAATCTTCTCATTTTATGATCCTGTAGATGTCGTCTAGACATCATCGAAGGGGTAGGAAATCAGAAAAGTCTCGGGAACGTTTGGCCACTCATATCGCGAATCAAATGGCCACGATATTGCATGACATCGTAGTACAAGTACAACAAGCCCTTGCTGCAAATCCTACTAACCCTCCTCAACAACAGGACCAGATCATCAACAACCTTCCTACCATCAAATGCTCCTACAAACATTTTAAGTCCTGCGATCCTCCAAAATTCGAAGGGACTGAGGGAGTCACTGCTCTCCTACATTGGTTCGAGGAGATGGAAAATGTGTTCTTAAACTGCGATTGTCCTGAGGATCGCAAAGTTCGTTATGCCACCGGGAGACTACTTGGGGTAGCTCTCACTTGGTGGAATACTGAGAAAGGAAAGAGGGGAACGGAAGATGCGATGGCCTTAACTTGGGAGGAGTTAAGGGAAATCATGACTAGGCGATTCTGTCCTAGAAGTGAAATTAAGAAATTGGAGGATGAATTTCATGCCTTGAAGCAAAAAGATGGTGATCACTCTACTTACAACAAAAGGTTCTTGGAGTTGAACCAAATGGTTCCAAACTTATTCACTCCAACCTACCGTCTGATCGAACATTACATTCGAGGACTTCCCTCGAAAATCCAAGATTCGGTCCTCAGCGTTTCACCAGTAACACTCGAAGCTGCCATGGAGTTGGCAACAGAACTGACCGAAAACCGAATTCGCAATGGAAAGTTCAAAGAGGAAAAGAAGAAAACCCCTGCTGAGGGACAAACCTCAAACCACCACACTCCTTCCTCTAAATTTGCTAACAAGAGGAAGCGTAACACCAGGAACTTTGCAGTCACCCAAACCAACACCCCTGTTCCTGCTGCACCCATCACTCAAGCCACTCCTCCACCCGCGCCATACAGAAAACCATACACAGGGCCACTACCAAAATGTAACCGTTGTCAGTATCACCACTCCCCTGATTATCCTTGCCAATACTGTACCGGCTGCGGTCGCGCCGGACACACTGTTCAAAACTGCCGCACGCTTCAACGAACAAACCGCCACCAACCTATAACCCAAACCCACCGACAATTAATGGGTCAAGCCCAACAACAACTACCATTTCCAACCGCCCAACATTTAGCCCAAACATACTATCAACCCAATTACCCTATGGGCCAACCTACGCGGGCTTGTTTCAATTGCGGCGATCCAAGTCATTTCAGAAACACATGTCCAAGGCTGGTCAATATTATTCATGCTCAGGCCCAAGCCAATCCTGTGAATCAAGCAAACCAAGCTCCTCCACCTGCTAGAGGAAGGGCTTTTAATATTAACGCAAACCAGGCCAGAGCTGACGGCAATGTGGTCAACGGTACGTTTCTTATAAATGGTAGTTATGCCTCTATGTTATTTGATACTGGTGCGGATAGAAGTTTCGTGTCATTAGAATTTGAACCTATCTTAAGTAAAAGTCGGGATAAGCTCGCGGAATCCATAACGGTGGAAGTTGCGGACGGAAAACCAGTATCGTTAGACTCTATTTTACGCAACTGTACGCTCACCCTAAACGACCACGAATTCTCAGTTGATCTTATTCCTATGAAGCTGGGAAGTTTCGACATCATAATCGGTATGGATTGGCTCAGTCTACATCATGCGGAAGTTGTATGTCGTGAGAAATTTATTCGTATTCCTCTTTCAAAGGGTCAGACTCTTCGAATCATTGGAGAAACCTCGTCGAAAGGGCTCAACTTAATGTCTTGTCTTCAAGCTCAAAAATACCTTCGCAAGAATTATGTCGCGTTTTTAGCCCATATCATCAAGAAGGGGACCTCAGAGAAGAAACTTGAAGATATTCCTGTTGTAAAAGATTTTCCACAAGTCTTTCCTGACGACATTTCTGGACTTCCTCCAATCAGAGATGTCGAATTCCGTATCGATCTTATACCTGGTGCTACACCAGTGGCAAAATCTCCATATAGGTTAGCCCCCTCTGAAATGCAAGAGCTAGCCAGTCAATTACAAGAGTTGACTGACAAGGGATTCATACGCCCCAGCTCATCGACTTGGGGTGCACCTGTCCTTTTTGTAAAAAAGAAAGATGGATCTTTTCGGATGTGCATCGACTACAGAGAGCTCAACAAGTTAACCATCAAAAATCGATATCCTTTACCTCGCATAGATGATCTTCTTGACCAACTACAAGGTGCCAGTTGCTTTTCGAAAATCGACCTTCGATCTGGCTATCATCAGCTTAGAGTGCATGAAGAAGACGTCCCTAAAACTGCTTTTCGAACTCGATATGGTCACTATGAATTCATGGTTATGCCGTTTGGATTAACCAACGCACCAGCTGTTTTCATGGACCTAATGAATAGAGTCTGCAAACCTTACCTTGATCGATTTGTTATTGTATTCATCGACGATATTCTTATCTATTCAAAATCTAAAGCTGATCATGAGCGTCATCTGCGACTTGTTCTTGCACTTCTAGAAAAGGAAAAGCTTTATGCCAAGTTCTCTAAATGTGAATTCTGGTTAAAAGAGGTGCAATTTCTCGGGCATGTAGTCAATGACAAAGGAATACATGTGGACCCATCAAAGATCAAAGCAGTTCAAGAATGGCAAGCTCCACGAACACCAACTGAAGTAAGGTCTTTTCTTGGACTAGCAGGCTATTATCGTCGGTTCAGTTCAAACTTCTCTCGCATTGCGGTGCCACTCATGGCTTTAACCCATAAAGGGAAACCATTTGTATGGGGACCCAAGCAAGAAGAAGCTTTTCAAACTCTCAAGCAAAGACTTTGTGATGCACCAATCCTCACTCTTCCTGAAGGTTGTGATGATTTTGTCGTCTATTGCGACGCGTCAGGACAAGGATTAGGTTGCGTTCTCATGCAAAGGGGAAAAGTCATAGCTTATGCCTCAAGGCAACTCAAGACACACGAAAAGAACTACACCACTCATGACCTTGAACTTGGAGCTGTTGTATTTGCTCTTAAGATATGGAGACATTATCTCTATGGTACGAAGTGTGAAATCTACACTGACCACAAGAATCTTCAACATATCTTCAATCAGAAAGAGTTAAATATGAGGCAACGAAGATGGGTCGAACTCCTAAATGATTACGACTGTGAAATCAGATACCACCCTGGTAAAGCAAATGTGGTGGCTGATGCACTTAGTCGAAAGGGTTATGCGAACTCTATTCATCTTCTATGTTCGCAAATTATAACCAATATTAAGGATCAAATTCGAGAAGCTCAACACGTTTCAATAACAGAAGAAGATGTACAAAAAGAGATATCCTGTGGAGCCGAGGTAAAACTCGAAACTAAATCTGATGGTATTTTGTATTACCTAGATCGTATCTGGGTTCCTAACCACATCAATCTTCGTGAAACACTCATGCATGAAGCTCATAAATCGCGATATTCTATACACCCAGGAGCTGATAAGATGTATCAAGACCTACGGTACACCTATTGGTGGCCTGGAATGAAGAAAGATATTGCCGTTTTTGTTTCTAAGTGTCTCACATGTTCTAAGGTGAAGGTTGAACACCAAAGACCCTCAGGACTTCTAGTCCAACCGGAAATACCTGTATGGAAGTGGGAAAATATAACCATGGATTTCATTACCGGGTTACCTCGCACTTCTAGTGGGTATGACACTATATGGGTGATTATAGACCGACTTACAAAATCAGCTCACTTTATTCCTATTCAAGAAGATTTCAAGAACGAAAAGCTTGCTCGTATTTATATCAACGAAATCGTAAGCCGGCATGGAGTACCATTAAGTATTATTTCTGATCGTGATGGTCGTTTCACCTCACGAACATGGCAAGCAGTACAATCCGCTATGGGCACTCGACTAGATCTCAGTACCGCCTATCATCCTCAAACTGATGGACAGTCTGAGCGCACCATTCAAACTCTTGAGGACATGCTTAGAGCATGTGTCATAGACTTCAAGGGAAATTGGGACGCCCACCTACCGTTAGTTGAATTTTCGTACAACAACAGTTATCATTCGAGCATCGGCATGGCACCTTTTGAAGCTTTGTATGGTCGAAAGTGCCGATCTCCTATTTGTTGGCACGAAATTGGGGAAGCGCAAATTACTGGGCCAGAATTGATCCAAGAAACCACAGATAAGATTCATCAAATCCGGAAGAAT
Organism: Scalesia atractyloides; assembly: GCA_947069175.1. Lineage (NCBI taxonomy): Eukaryota > Viridiplantae > Streptophyta > Magnoliopsida > Asterales > Asteraceae > Scalesia > Scalesia atractyloides. The sequence goes on from CAMTDV010000017.1 coordinate 12,982,504, forward strand.
CTTCTAGCGGCTCAAAGTCGTCAAAAGAGTTACGCAGATAAACGACGGAAGCCCTTGGAGTTTAGCATTGGTGATAATGTACTTTTAAAAGTATCACCGTGGAAGGGAGTAGTTCGTTTTGGTCAAAAGGGAAAGCTAGCACCACGTTACGTAGGACCTTTCAAGATACTCGAAAGAGTAGGTCCTGTAGCATACAAGCTTGACCTACCGGAAGAACTCGACAGGATTTATCCCACATTTCACGTGTCTAACTTGAAGAAGTGCCTCGCTGATGAGAATCTTCATATTCCACTGGAAGATATTCAGATTGATGAATCCATGCATTTTATTGAAAGACCAGTGGAGATTATGGACTATGGAGAAAAGCGTCTACGACGAAGTCGCATTCCTATTGTTAGGGTGCGCTGGGAGTCGAAACGGGGACCTGAGTTTACTTGGGAACGTGAAGACTCAATGCGTGAAAAATACCCTCATCTTTTCCCTACTACTTCAACTGTTTAAATTTCGGGACGAAATTCCTAAAAGTAGGGGATACTGTAACATTTGTAAAAATCGGGTCTCCAAAACCCGCTCCGTTTTGTAATCTTGTACCAAGTTATGAAATTACATTATTTATTGATGATTATTTTGAGTTTAAACGTTACATAATTAATAAATAAACTGAACTATAAAAAGTATATTTGATAAAAAGTTAAAATAAAATAAATAAAAAAACAATTGAAGCTGCCGGGACTCGAACCCGGGTCAGCTGTCGCCAAAGACTTATCATCCTGTCCCCAAACCACTCCGCCACCAAGTGTTTTCTGTTAACCTTAGGAAAACAATTGGATCTTATACGCAAACTCAAATCAACCGTTAATGCCATCTGAATAACGGAAATCGGTAAACCGATCGCCAAATCACTTCGATTTCATCTGGCCAACTTATAACCGATGTATTTCGGTTTCTAATTAAGTCGGTAATGAATGAACTTAAAGTTTCATCATTTTCGGTTTTTGAAACCGAAAAGTTATCAAACTCCGATTAATTCAGGTTCCAATCATTTATGCGATTCAGAACTGTCACAACAACACTCCATTTCCTTTTCGTCGCGTTTTCAAATCATTTGAGCACCAAAAACTGTTCGCCGGAATTCTCTGCAGAAATCGCCGGAAAACCGTGTTCAACACAAACCGGTAAGATATTCCTCCTTTGCGATTTCAATCTATTGTTAGGACTTTACTAACATTAATCTATCACTCAAAAATCAGCCACAGACGACTTTTCTGGATTTTCTGTGTTCGCCGGAGAAATTCTGGAATTGCCGGAAACTCGCTAGTTAACGGTAAGCACATTCAAACGTACTAAGAATCAATGCACCCTGGTTTAATTTCAAATCTAATTCCTCAATTCTGTTGATAGACCCTCTCAGCCGAAGGTTCAAAAACAGAGCTGTCTGATTCTCGCCGGACTCCCTAAGGAAGACAACCTGTCCGGTATATTCTTTCCCCAAACTGTTCGGTTTTGTACATTCAAGCTAGTCGTCATGTTTATTAATTAGTTAAATCATGAACCAGATGTTTGAGTAAAGTCGCTAATCGTAATGAAGAAGACGAACTTAAAAACGGGATAAGAGTAATTAAAATTCGGATAATAAACGGGTTAGACACACAGTCCAGCGGTGGACTGTGTGCAAAGTTCATATACATGTCCCGAGTTCGATCCTTACTATGCACACGCCTTACGTAATAGCATTTCCTTTTTAAACATGAACTAACCGGGTTATAACAGGTAGTTGTTAAGTATAATATAAATCAAGAATATAACCGGGTTAGACACACAGTCCAGCGGTGGACTGTGTGCAAGATAAACTTCACGTCGCGCGTTCGAACCCTGTCCCAAGCACCGGTCAATTGAATTAAAACATTTTTGTAAATAAAGGTATTTTCGGTTAATTCGAATAAGTATATAAATATAATTAAAACTGAGTTTCTAACGGGTTAGTCACGTAGCTCAGTTGGTAGAGCTACGTGCACGTGAACTGAAGTTCACCGGTTCGAATCCCGCTTGGCGCAACCTTTACCGCTGACCGAACCGGTCAACGGTCAACGGTCAATGGTCAAACAGTAAAAAAAAATAATAATATTTTTTTTATATATTTATTTGTTTATTTTAATTTAAAAATCAATTAAAAATACTTAAAAATAACATTTTTTTTAGATAGAAAATAGCCGTAAACTCACAAAAATATATCTAAAAATCCCATTAAAAATCCTTAATAAAATCCATCCATTTAATATACCTTTCCATTATTATTTAGGTTAGTACTCCTCGTCGATCCACTCATCTAAATCGTGCGCATCTCACCATCTTCAATTCAACGCACCCAATGTGAGTGAACCTTTCAAATTCCCCGTTTTAATCACGTTTTGGGGTGTATCATGTGTCGTGTTTATTTACATATTATAACGAAATTATTGTGCATACATCATATCATGACATGTGTATTAGTTTATTACTGTTAAGTAGTTATTATTGGATGCAAATTATTATTTCAGTACATGCAATTGCCGAGGCCGCAGCTCCCCATCCATCGAGGTTGAGCTTGATCCCCATTTTATTATGCGGTTGATCTTGGCGTGCCCGCACGATCGGCTCCGTTTGATTGAGCCTTGATCGGTCATTTCATTTTACATTTCAATACATGCAATACGCTCGGCTCCGTTTGATTGAGCCTTGAGTGCACAGTTCAGTTTACATTTCCAGTTCATGCAATACGTTCGGCTCCGTTTGATTGAGCCTTGAGCGCACAGTTCAATTTACATTTCCAGTTCATGCAATACGATCGGCTCCGTTTGATTGAGCCTTGATCGCACAGTTCATTTATGTTAGTTATCATATGATATTGGTATGTTCATGTATGCTATCGAATGTTAATGTATGTTATAATTGTAACTGATATTTGCCAATGTTTGATTACATACATGTGCTCTTTTATGATTATGCACAATATTTTATTTATAAACTAACCATAAAATCATTATCAAATGTTTATCTATAAGGTTCACTCGCCAACTTATGTTGACCCAAAAACCTCCCATTTTACACATGATACAGGTGAACCAGCAGCAGCTAGGAACACATAGGACCTGGATTAGAAGAAATAAAACGATTTAGTATTCGGATTATTATGTTTGGTTATTTTCTGTTGTAATGAATGAACATGTTTGGATGTTTGAGAAATGTAACTTTGACTTCGTTTAATTATGAAACATAATAGTAAATGTCATGTGCTTTGGTGATAACCCAATTATGCCCCGACTCTTATTTCCTTGCTCAAATGACCATAGCGTCCACAATTCGCACATAGTCGACAAGGTAAGGTAGATGGATGGTGATAAAAACAGGTGTTGCATTGAGGGTGAGGTCCAAAGTAAGGTTTCTTATTTGGGTAAGTTGAGTTGGGTGCTACTTGAGTGATTGGGATAGCTTGGAGGGGTATGGCTTGTGAAGCTGGTTGATTGTGTTGGGTGACAGCGAATATTTGCCCATCTCGTTTTCTCTTAGAAATGGGTTGAGGAGGGGATTTGGTTTGGGTGGAGTTTGAGGTTTCGGTTGATGCTTTATCCTTCTTCTTCTCCTCCATGAAGTCTTTATTCCGTATGCGGTTTTCGGTGAGCTCTATAGCTAACTCCATTGCTGCTTCCAAAGTTGCAGGTGTGGTACTTATTACAGGGTCTTGAATTTTTGAAGGAAGACCTCGAATGTAGTGCTCGATCAAACGGTAGAGGGGAGTGAACAAGTTGGGGACCATTTGATTTAACTCAAGGAATCTCTTGTTGTATGTGGTGTGGTCGCCCTCTTTTTGTTTCAAAGAATGGAACTCATCTTCCAATTTCTTGATTTCGCTTCTTGGACATAACCGTCTTGTCATGATCTCTTTCAGCTCTTCCCAAGTCAAAGTCATAGCATTCTCAGTACCTCGCTTGGCCTTCTTTGTATTCCACCATGTAAGTGCTACTCCAAACAAACGACCGGTAGCATATCGCACCTTGCGATCATCGGGGCAGTCGCAATTGAAAAAGGTGTTTTCCATCTCCTCAAACCAATGGAGGAGAGCGGTGACACCTTCAGTCCCTTCGTATTTTGGAGGATCGCAAGATTTGAAATGTTTGTAGGTGCATTTAGTGACTTTTGGGGAAGGATTGACAATGTTTTGATCTTCTTAGTGGATTGGGTTGACGGGATTAGCGGTAAGGGCTTGTTGAACTTGAACTACGATGTTGGGTATTACGGCAGCCATTTGTTGAGCGATTTGGGCAGCCATGCGCTCGCGGGCTTTTCCTGATCTCATCTTCCTACGAGCGAGACTAGAAGACATCTACAAGGAATACGTATCAAGAGTATGAGTTTGACGTTTTAGGGGTCATGTGTCGTATTTAGGAATGAACATTCATAAAATAAATGATGAATAATAAATTTACTACATCCATAGGATGTCTTGGGCTTTGCTCGTAATTGGGCCTTGCATGCCGCCATACTTCACCTTCGTAATCATGTGGGCTCCCATGATTACCGGGTCTTTCATATGGTTCGCCTGTGTTAGCCTGGTAACGTACACTAAAACCCGGAGAAAATCGAGAAATATGTATGTAACGTATGGAATTCGGAGTGCATCCAGGTGTGGACACGGTGACACCTCAAAGTGGGGTTAGTTCGAACGACGTTTGGTGTGGCATGCTTTGGCCTAATAGGTCCTTCGTACTCTCATCGTTAGTCCCCAGGTAGGCAAACTGGTCCGTTATATTGGATTTATACGAATGCCAACCTAGACAGGACGTTCTGACTACCGGTACTTGTACCTTTACAGTTACTACATGCCCGTCGTAGAACTCACTTTGATGAGATTGAAAAACGAAAAATGTGACAAAATCTTGAATAAAGGAATATGAGGATGACTTGAATATGTGAACATTGAATTAGGCGTGATGAATGTATATGTAAGCTTGTTATGTTTGACTATAAGTATAACTCATTAAGTATCACACCAAATGATAGTGTGAGTGTTTGCATGCATTTGTGTATGTAATAAATACGAAACAAATAAACATCATGAGTTTGCATGTAACCACATAAACAATTAAAATCTAATCAACTATAGTATAGGCTCTAAGGGTCTAATAACCTATCCTATATCCCTATAGTCAAAAGCTCTGATACCAATCTGTCACACCCCGACCCGCAGCGGAAAAGGTGATCGGGGCATGATTGGGTTTTCATCAAAGCTCATGACATTTATTATAACGTTTCATATTTATCATTTCTATTTAAAGGAGAATCATTACAATCAATAATTCTAGTACAACATGTTCTATACATTTTTCAAGACTTCATTATTTTTCTTCTAAGGCAATTTCCTATGTGTTCCTTGCTTCAACCTGTCCACCTGTATCATGTGTAAAAAATGGTTTTTGGGTCAACAAAAAGTTGGCGAGTGAATCCTATGAAAACATTTAAACGTGTTTATTGTATCGATTATAAAATAAAGTGCATAACCACATATGAATAAACATAAATGTAAATTAAATCACAAATCACATAATATTAATTAATACACACGCACACACCAAATGTTTGTTTTTGAGGCACGCGTTGTTCAACTCGTCTCCCACGAGGAACTGATGGGCCTAATGAATGATTTTGAGGCACCCGTTGTTCAACGAACTGATGGGCCTAATGAATGTTTTTAAGGCACGCGTTGTTCAACTCGTCTCCCACGAGGAACTGATGGGCCTAATGAATAATTTGCACACAACTTGACAATATGTAATACATCACAACAAACAATATTTACATTCTAAGTTTAGATCATATAATGGTATAACACGAGTTTGAATAAGCGAATTAATTTAAGCGACACATGATACACCACAAAACATGAATAAAAAGGGGAATTTGTAAGAATTCACTCACAGTGGTTGCGTTTTCTTGGATTGATGATGAATGCGCACGAATTTGGATTTAACCACGAGAGAAACTAACCTAAATAATAACATAATGGTTCGGTAAATAAATAGATTTTATTTGAGATTAATAATTTTAATTCATAACCTTAATAGGATTTCTAGATTTATTTTTGTGAGTTTAAAGACATTTTCTAACTTTAAAAATATTATTTTTAAGTATTTTTAAATAATTTTCTGATTAAATAAATAAATAAATAAATAATGTTGACCGTTGACTTTGACCGTTGACCGGTCTGATTGTGTTTATTATGTGCGCTGAGTGAGGTTCGAACTCGTGACCTCCCGTACGCGTGCACGCAGCTCTACCAACTGAGCTACGTGTCTAACCCGAAATAAATCTGATTTTAATTATATTTATATATTAATTAGATTAATTCAGAAATTAATTTATTTAAAAAGGGTTTTAACTGATCGAACCGGTGCGCAGTATGTGTTTCGAACTCGAGACCTTGGTCTTGCAAAGCACCCAGCCCTACCAACTGGGCTGGGTGACTAACCCGTTTATATTATGATTTTTATTTCTCTTAAATACTTACTGTCAAGTTCCGTATTTGGGTTTTATAAAAAGGTTTGAATATTGTGACGAATCGGAACAAGGACAGAGTCGAACCCGGGACCATGATTTAAATATGCACACAGTCCACCACTGGACTGTGTGTCTAACCCAGTATAATTTCCATTTCCAAATACATTTAACTACTGATTTTAGTTCATCTTCTTCATTAAACCCGAAGCCCAGTACATAACCCGCCTGAAATCGATTTTTAGACATTTCTGGGTGTTTGTTCAAAGATTCGTAACATACAGAATGATAGATAGAGAAGTTAAAGAAATATACCAACTAGAAGTAAAATCTCGGTTTTCCGATGAAAATCTCCGGCGAGTTCCAAATTTTTCCGGCGACAGCGGACAATTCCGGCGAACAGAAAAATTGATCAGAGAGTTTCAGAGTGAGTGTGGGTGACTTCTGTCTAAGCTCTAGAAGTCCTATTTTAGAGTAGGGCAATAAAGGGATGTATTTTTCGGTTTTCCGGCGATTTGCGGAACTCCGGCGAGTTTTAATTTCAAGCAAGGAACTTTCTGATCGATTAGAGAGTTTGTTTGAGAAAAGTGAACGAGTTCTAATCGTGTGAACCATTACTATTTATAGTGAAAGGTGGTCAATCATAAATTTTCGGTTTTAAAGAAAAATCCTCAAATCATGGTACTGAGTGATTGAAAACGGTTTGCAATTTGAAGGAATCAGTTATGGAATTATGATCCGCGTTTACCAGTTAACGAAAAAAAAAATGTATCTCCATTGATTCAGCGGTTTCAGTAGTTTGTGTATAAGATTTAATTGTTTCAGATTTGAATTAAGTTGCGTGTGTGGTGTAGTGGTGTAGAGTGTGTTTGGTCTTGAGAGTGACCCGGGTTCGAAACCCGGCGCCTGTAATTATTATTTTTTTATTCATTTTTTTATTAGAAATTTTAAATTATGGTTTTTAAATTATAATATATTTATTAATTATGTATCGTATAAAATTTATTTGAGCATTAAATACGCAACAAAATTTATAACTGATTATTCGGTTAAATAAACGAAGCGGGTTTTGGAAACCCGTTTTCTGACGGATGTTACACCAGCTGCCTGGCACTATTTATTTTTTTATATTAAAAGCACTGTTCAAAACATTCAATTTTTATTGTATTGATAATGTCATATCATAACCATGGGTGTTTGATTCTTTGCTACCTTTTAATGTCACTATTAATTTGACCCGCTCTAATATGACCCATTTTTGGCACCTCTGGCAATAATTTCTGGATCCGCCTGTGTCACTCGTTACAGAGTTCAGAGACATCACGATGATTGTATTAATATTTACAAAGTCTGCCATTTTTCCGAGATTTGCAACAGACTAATCTATTAACTAAATCTATTGACTGGATAGGAACTTTTTTTTGAACGGAAACATACTCCTAAGATATTCCTATTAAGTATTTACCACCAATATATACACCTTGCAAGATTTTAACTCCCCAGAAAAGCACCTTAGCACCACACCATGTCCTTTAGGGGCGACTGCATTGAAACTTTCAGCCCTCGATCAAAAACCAAGGCTCATATTTTATTAGCTTAGGTTGTTGCAAGAATTTTATGGATTTTTTTTGTAGTTGAGTTACATATGTCTCTTATTGTACCCTACCTTGTAGTGTGACAACATTCTGTTACACCTCAACCGATGGCGGAAACATCGATGCGTGAGCGAGTGGATGATTGTTCAAAGCATCACAACAATTGAAAATGACAATATTTAAATGAACCCTTTTTATTTCATAAACTCAAATCCATACATTGTCAAAAGAAAAGGAATTACATCAATTGAAATAAGAATGTATATTCAAAACGAATGTAGTTTAACTATTTTACCCATTGTAACACGCTTCTTTTGCACCCGAGATCCCCCTTATCATTTGATCCCCGTCCAAGGTGTCTGCACATATGTCCAACCCTAACAACTTCATAAGAAATAAGTTATGTTACACCTTAACAATTGTTAATGTTTATGCATGTAAGGTACACTATAATGTCACACCCCGATTTTGTGCACAGGTCCCGGTGGGCCCGGGTGGGGAATATCGTGACATAAGATGGATATCGTCATAATCAAACAACACAGCACAACGGAAGTCTTGGAGTTTAAAATATTATTAAAAACCGAAATGTCCAAAGTTAAAAATTATTATACAGACATGTTTGTAATAAAGATCCATAGACAGATCGTAAAATGTGCAAAAGGAATCAACAGACTTTAGGCATCTCTAAGGATTTGCAAGATCCTCTTAATTCAATACCGAGCAGCTTCCAGCCTATTTCGTATTGTACCTGTAACTTAGTCTTTTGAAGATACGTCAGTTTTCACTGGTAAATACAATTAACTGACTCGTTTTGAAAACATTTTCAAAATTGATTTAAGTGCACAAAGCACATGAAAATCTTTTATAACTTGGGATAATTAAGAATTTTAATCTTGTATACAGTTTTACATGTTTGTCAATACATATGGGGCCCAATATAGAAACCAAGGCATGATTAACCGACACACCACTTATAAACCCACAAAGGAGTTATCCCAACTTGTGGGTAATAAATATTTTAGCATTCGCATCTGTTAGGTGTATGCCTACATCCTTTGCTTAGGTCGTGGCCATTAGTAGCTTAAATGAGCTAAGGATATTCAGGACACGGTCGCGTTAACCCCCAATGTATAAGTTATCAAATAAAACAGATTAAAACGGGTTATGCAGATTTGATAGCCACAATCCGACTAAGTGATCCCATACCCGACTAAGCTGTAATAATTTATCGTATCCCAAGCCCGTTTAGGAAAAATAAGTTAAAAGTATTTATCTGAGCTAAAACTCGATTCAAGTGCAAGATTTAAATAACTCAGCCGTATTCAAATTAAATAAGTGTAGGTAACATTTACTGGAAGGCTCTAGTCTGGAATGATGGTATAAATAACCAATTAGAATGCTAACGAGTCCTATTTAAGTCGTAGACTTAGACCAGTCAGCTTAAAGAGTCAAAAACGGTATGATACGCTAGATTAAGCGATGACCGGAATAGAATGTGGTTTGAACCCAACAAGTACCAGGATTTGTATAATATGGGTAAACAATACGCATTCTGGAATTTGAAGTAAAAATGATAAGGCTTGACTCGTTTCGGTTAAATTACGTAAACTAGTTACATAAGCTTAACCGTACGCATATAAATGATATCGGGTAACCGGATGAGTCATGAACAAGTTCCATATGCCATTACACTTTAAACAAGTTATAATATCAGTAGGATATCAACTTATATGCCCGTTAAGGTTTTAAAATGAAACTATGCCTCATAAGGGCGTTTTAGTCATTATGTGATGTATAAAAAGAACTTACATATATTCTGATGTTATATGTCACACCCCGACCGCAGCGGAAAAGGTGACCGGGGCATGATTGGGTTATCATCAAAGCTCATGACATTTATTATGCGTTTCATATTCATTAAATACAATTTAATGGAGATTTACAATAAATGTTACAACATGTTCTAACTATCAATCTAAGCTTCTTTGTTCTCTTCTAAGGCATTTCCTAGGTTTTCTTTGCTTCAACCTGTTCACCTGTATCATGTGTAAAAAAGGTTTTGGATCAACATAAAGTTGGCGAGTGAACCCTATGGAAAAACATTTGAACAAGTTTATTAAATTGATTATGAAATATGTGCACAACCACTCATGAGTAAAAATAGATGTAAACTTGTTCAACAATCATAAGACATTAAATAAAGCACACATGAACAATAATGGAACATTTAGAGGCACGCGTTGCTCAACTCGTCTCTCACGAGGAACTGATGGGCCTAATGAATGAATTGCATAAACATGATAATATGAATGACACAACTACAACAATATAAACTCAATGATACACACATGAACAATAATGAATTGGTTTTGAGGCACGCGTTGTTCAACTCGTCTCCCACGAGGAACTGATGGGCTTAATGGATGAATTCCATATAATTTGACAAAATGAAATAAGTAATCACAACAATATAAACAATTTAAATTTAGATCACGATATGGTATGGCACAAGTTTAAATAAACGAGTTAATTATTTTTATGACACATGACACACCCAAAACGTGTAATTTAAAAGGGGGAGTTGTAAGATTCACTCACAGTGGGTGCGTTCGGTTGATGATGTTGAATGCACGCGAAGCGGTTTTAACCACGAGTGAGATTAACCTAGATAAATCGCATTATGGTTTGGTAAGTAAACGGATTTTATTAATCTATTTTAGTAGAATTGTTGGGTGTATTTTTGTGAGTTTAAGGCTATTTTCTAACCAATGTTATTTTTAAGTATTTTTAATTGATTTTTAATTAAAATAATTAAATAAAAATAATAAAAAATTTTTGACTTTTTCTGACCGTTGACTTTGACTTTGACCGTTGACTGACCGTTGACCGGTTCGTATGCGTATTGTTGTGCGCTGAGTGAGGCTCGAACCCGAGACCTCCCGTACGCGTGCACGCAGCTCTACCAACTGAGCTACGTGTCTAACCCGTCATATATCTGATTTTAATTATATTTATACATTAATTAGTTTAAACCGAAAATCATTTATTTTTTAAAAACGATTTAATTGTTCGGACCGGTGCGCTCCACAGGTCTCGAACCCGGGACCTGTGGGTTGCGTAACACACAGTCTGTGTTTAACATGTTATATAATCCAATTTTTATTATACTTAAATACAAACTATTTGTTTTCATTTCTGACTTATTTAAAAAGGTAGAATAATTGTCCGGGTCGATGCAGAAGACCGGACTCGAACTCGTGACGTGCGACTTAAACATACACACAGTCCACCGCTGGACTGTGTGTCTAACTTGGTTATTATTCCGATTATTAATATACTTAACATAAACCTGTGGCGACTCCGGTTCGGTTAACAAAACAAAAAGGCATTTTATTAAAGCGGCGTGTGTGGAACAAGATTCGAACTCGAGACCTTTGTGTGTTTATTGTGCACACAGTCCACCGCTGGACTGTGTGTCTAACCCGAGTTATTTCTTGATTTAAATTATACTTATATGTTCCGGATACATCGTCTTCTTCATCAAGTTATAACCAGATATAATGTCTGACTGGTTCGAGTTTTTATTCAGGTTTCTTTAGCGTTTTAGGTTAATTACCGATGAGATAGAAGTAAAAAGAAAGGAAAATTAGGCGTGAGGTATACCGACTAGCTTCCTCTGTTTTCCGGCAGAACTCCGGCGACAGCAATCCCTTCCGGCGACGAGTGTCTTGCAGCACCGAGTCTTCAGAAAGTTTGAAAAAGGTACGGGTGACTTCGGTATAAGCTTAGGGGGTTCAATAAGGCTCGGAAATGGAGAACCCGGTTTTCTGGCGACAAACAGAAAAATTCCGGCGAGAGAGTTTTCGCCGAGAAAGGGTGTGGTTTTGAGCGAAAGTGTTTGCAGAGGTTCGAGGTAGTTTTTATAGTGCAAATCGTCGATGTATTTGGACCGATTTCCAACTGGATTCATTGGTTTAAATTTCTCCGGCGGTTATAACTTTGGTCGCGGACTCAGACATCGGTTATAACCGATGTAGCGTTTATGTTTTACGTTATAACTGAAAGAAACGTTAAGTTTCGCGAGATTACCGGGATTTCCGACGACTGAACTTTTGGGCGCCGGTTTGGAATTTGTAAAGTCATGATATCAATTAAATGATCTTAATGGTTAACAAAAGACATCAGTGGCACAGTGGTTTGTGTGTTGTGTGTTAAGTTGTTGCCGGACCGGTTACTGACCCGGGTTCGAAACCCGGCAGGAACAAAGTATTTTTATTTTGCGATTTTTAACAGTTTTTCAAAAACTAATTATATATTCCCGTATAACAATTGATTATGTATCGTTTAAAATTATTTTGGGCATTTAATTCGCAACGAAAATTTTAACTGACTGTTCGGTTGATAAACGGAGCGGGTTTGGTAAATCCGTTTTTTACGGATGTTACAGTATCCCCTGCTTTTTAGAAATTTCGTCCCGAAATTTAAATAGTGATATATATTTGACTAAAAGAATGATGGTGTTTAGTTTTGGCAGTTACATACTTAGAAAAAGTAAGGGTTTAAGTTTTTGTTTGAGGCGGTAACGTTCCTTGTAAGGGCTAAGTACCCTATTACAGGAATCGCTTTTTGTTGCCTACTGTATAAGTATTGATAAGCAGAATGATTCGCTAAAAATGATATCATGCATAAGAGTTTGGATACGTTTGGAAAAGTATGGTTATATCCTAAGGCAAAACTTCTAACACTACAACCTACAGGGAACATAAATAAACACAACAGCTAATATTTAAACATAAATAAACACAACAGCTAATATTTGAATCCACATTCTGATTGCATATATGTTTGAATGGTGGAAGTTCCTCTCTCGTTTGTTATGATGGAGAGGTTAGTTTATGTAGAAATGGAAAAAATTTCTCTAAATAGCAAGATGATATAAATGTAACACAATTTCAACCAAGGCAATACTAAATCCTACATGGAACTTCTCATAATCGCCTGATAATGCCTCTGATCCTTTGGCAAGAATACTTATATATAGGAAGTACCAGCGGCGTATCCACCATATTCTTGCCAAATTTTCATTGGTTTTATCCACAAGTTATGATTAGTTACCAAGAAACTAATAAATCCTACATAGAACTTCTCATAACCGTCCGACAATGCCTCTGATCCTTTGACAAGAATACTTATATATAGGAAGTACCAGCGGCGTATCCACCATATTCTTGTCAAATTTTCATTGGTTTTATCAGGAATTATGATTAGTCCTATATAACTCTACAACCAATAAAACAAACATAAAATACTGAAATGAAATATATCTGTGCGATCAAGGCTCAATCAAACGGAGCCGATCGTATTGTATGTACTGAAAATGAAATTGTCTGTGTGCTCAAGGCTCAATCAAACGGAGCCGAGCGTATTGCATGTACTGAAAATGAATAACTTAATCACACAAACAGGCTATGCATGGAACCTCTCATAACCGCCTGATAATGCCTCCGATTATTTGACAAGAATACTTATATATAGGAAGTACCAGCGGCGTATCCACCATATTCTAGTCAAATTTTCATTGATTTTATCCGCAAGTTATGGTTAGTTCTATGCGACTCTACTACAAACACAACAACCACAAGATACTGATAATGAAATTGTCTGTGCGCTCAAGGCTCAATCAAACGGAGCCGAACGTATTGCATGTACTGAATATGAAATTGTCTGTGCGCTCAAGGCTCAATCAAACGGAGCCGAACGTATTGCATTTACTGAAAATGAACAACTTAATCTAAACAACAATCACACAAACAGCCTATGCATGGAACCTCTCATAACCGCCTGATAATGCCTCCAATCATTTAACAAGAATACTTATATATAGGAAGTACCAGCGGCGTATCCACCATATCCTTGTCAAATTCACATTGACTTTATCCGCAAGTTATGATTAGTTTTATGCGACTCTACAACAAACACAACACCCACAAGATACTGATAATGAAATTGTCTGTGCGCTCAAGGCTCAATCAAACGGAGCCGAACGTATTGCATGTACTGAAAATGAAATTGTATGTGCGCTCAAGGCTCAATCAAACGGAGCCGATCGTATTGCATGTATTGAAATGTAAAATGAAATGACCGATCAAGGCTCAATCAAACGGAGCCGATCGTGCGGGCACGCCACAGTTCAACCGCATAATAAAATGGGGAACAAGCTCAACCTCATGGATGGGGAGCTGCGGCCTCGGCAAATGCATATACTGAAAACAATAAACAATAATTACTCTAACAGTCTACACATGGAACCTTTCATAACCGCCAGATAATGCTTCTGATCCTTTGACAAGAATACTTATATATAGGAAGTACCAGCGGCGTATCCACCGTATTCTCGTCAAAGTTTCATTGGCTTTATCCTTAAGTTATGATTGGTTCGATGTGATAAAGAAAAACATAAAACTAAACGATAGAAGTTGAATCTGGATCTTCGGTGAAAAGGACTAGTTGGGTATCTTCGTTTGGGCCGTCATTATCATCGACAGGATTGGCGTTGATATTGAAGACTCTTCCTCTTGCTGGCGGCCTATTGGTTGGGTTTTCTTGGTTTACTTGGTTAACTGGGTTTGATTGGGCTTGAGTGTTGATGACGTTAACCAATTGAGGGCATGTGTTTCTAAAGTGGGTAGGGTCGCCACAATTGAAACAAGCTCGAGCATATGGGAACACGGGGTATTGGGGTTGATGATAAGTTTGGGCCATGTTTTGAGTAGGGGAAGAGGTTTGGTTTTGGAAGGTGCGACAAACCTTGCTCAAATGACCATAGCGTCCACAAGTTGTACATAGTCGACAAGGTAAGGTAAGGGGATGGTGATAAAAACAGTTGTTGCATCGAGGGTGAGGTCCAAGATATGGCTTCTGATTTGGGTAAGTTGAGTTGGGTGCCACTTGGGTGATTGGGATAGCTTGGATGGGTATGGCGTGTGAAATAGGTTGGTTTCGTTGGATAGCAGCGAAAAGTTGCCCGTCTCTTTTTCTCTTAGGATTGGGTTGAGAAGGGGATTCGGTTTGGGTGTAGTCGGAGGTTTCAGTCGATTCTTTATCCTTCTTCTTCTCCTCCTTGAAGTCTTCGTTTCGGATTCGGTTCTCGGTAAGCTCTGTTGCTAACTCCATTGCTGCTTCCAAAGTTGCAGGCTTGGTACTTATTACAGGGTCTTGAATCTTTGACTGAAGACCACGAATGTAGTGCTCGATCAAACGGTAGAGGGGAGTGAACATGTTGGGAACCATTGATGTAACTCGAGGAATCTTTTATTGTAGGTGGTGTGGTCTCCTTCCTTTTGCTTCAACGAATAAAATTTATCTTCTAATTTCTTGATTTCACTCATTGGACAAAATCGTCTGGTCATGATTTCCTTCAATTCGTTCCAAGTTAAGGTCATAGCATCGTCGACGCCTCATTTGGCCTTCTCTGTATTCCACCAAGTAAGTGCTATCCCATATAATCGACCGGTAGCATATCGCACTTTGCGATCGTCAAGGCAATCGCAATTTAGAAAAGTGTTCTCCATTTCTTCAAACCAATGGAGGAGGGCGGTGACGCCTTCAGTCCCTTTGTATTTCGGAGGGTCGCATGATTTGAAATGCTTGTAGGTGCATTTAGTGGTATTTGATGGAGAGTTGATAATGTTTTGGTTTTCTTGATTGACAGGATTAGCGGTGAGTGCTTGTTGAACTTGGATTACAATGTTGGGTATTACGGCAGCCATTTGTTGAGCCATTTGGGTTCATGGGTCGCATTAGGAATGAACATTCATAAAATAATTATAGAAAAATAAATCTACTACATCCATAGGATGTCTTGGGCTTTGCTCGCCATTAGGCCCTACATGCCGCCATACTTTACCTGTGTAATCATGTGGGCCCCCATGAATACCGGTTTTTCATATGGTTCGCACGGGTTTGCCAGGTTGCGTACACAAAAACCCGGAGAAAATCGAGAAATATGTATACAACGTGTGATATTCGGAATGTGTCCAGGTGTAGACACGGTGACACCTCAAAGTAGGTTAGTTCGAACGACGTTTGGTGTGGCATGCTTTGGCCTAATAGGTCCTTCGTACTCTCATCGTTGGTCCCCAGGTAGGCAAACTGGTCCGTTATATTGGATTTATACGAATGCCAACCTAGACAGGACGTTCCGACTACCGGTACTTGTACCCTTCCAGTTACTACATGCCCGTCGCAGAACTTACTTTGATGAGATTTGAAAATTGCAATAAAATCTTTGGATAATGAGAGTATGAAAATAAATTGAATACATGAACATCGATATATGTATAATGAATATGTATATAAGCATGTATGTTTGACTGTAAATGTAAACAAATATGAAACAAATAAATATCACAAGTTTGTATGTAACCACCTAATCAATTAAAATTTAGGCAGACTATAGTATAGGCTCTAAGGGTCTAATAACCTATCCTATATCCCTATAGTCATGGCTCTGATACCAATCTGTCAACCCCCGACCCGCAGCGGAAAAGGTGATCGGGGCGTGATTGGGTTATCATCAAAGCTCATGACATTTATTATGCGTTTCATATTCATTAAATACAATTTAATGGAGATTTACAATAAATGTTACAACATGTTCTAACTATCAATCTAAGCTTCTTTGTTCTCTTCTAAGGCATTTCCTAGGTTTTCTTTGCTTCAACCTGTTCACCTGTATCATGTGTAAAAAAGGTTTTGGATCAACATAAAGTTGGCGAGTGAACCTATGGAAAAACATTTGAACAAGTTTATTAAATTGATTATGAAATATGTGCACAACCACTCATGAGTAAAAATAGATGTAAACTTGTTCAACAATCATAAGATATTAAATAAAGCACACATGAACAATAATGGAACATTTAGAGGCACGCGTTGCTCAACTCGTCTCTCACGAGGAACTGATGGGCCTAATGAATGAATTGCATAAACATGATAATATGAATGACACAACTACAACAATATAAACTCAATGATACACACATGAACAATAATGAATTGGTTTTGAGGCACGCGTTGTTCAACTCGTCTCCCACGAGGAACTGATGGGCTTAATGGATGAATTCCATATAATTTGACAAAATGAAATAAGTAATCACAACAATATAAACAATCTAAATTTAGATCACGATATGGTATGGCACAAGTTTAAATAAATGAGTTAATTATTTTTATGACACATGACACACCCCAAAACGTGTAATTTAAAAGGGGGAGTTGTAAGATTCACTCACAGTGGGTGCGTTCGGTTGATGATGTTGAATGCACGCGAAGCGGTTTTAACCACGAGTGAGATTAACCTAGATAAATCGCATTATGGTTTGGTAAGTAAACGGATTTTATTAATCTATTTTAGTAGAATTGTTGGGTGTATTTTTGTGAGTTTAAGGCTATTTTCTAACCTTAAAAATGTTATTTTTAAGTATTTTTAATTGATTTTTAATTAAAATAATTAAATAAAAATAATAAAAAATTTTTGACTTTTTCTGACCGTTGACTTTGACTTTGACCGTTGACTGACCGTTGACCGGTTCGTATGCGTATTGTTGTGCGCTGAGTGAGGCTCGAACCCGAGACCTCCCGTACGCGTGCACGCAGCTCTACCAACTGAGCTACGTGTCTAACCCGTCATATATCTGATTTTAATTATATTTATACATTAATTAGTTTAAACCGAAAATCATTTATTTTTTAAAAACAATTTAATTGTTCGGACCGGTGCGCTCCACAGGTCTCGAACCCGGGACCTGTGGGTTGCGTAACACACAGTCCACCGATGGACTATGTGTTTAACATGTTATATAATCCAATTTTTATTATACTTAAATACAAACTATTTGTTTTCATTTCTGACTTATTTAAAAAGGTAGAATAATTGTCCGGGTCGATGCAGAAGACCGGACTCGAACTCGTGACGTGCGACTTAAACATACACACAGTCCACCGCTGGACTGTGTGTCTAACTTGGTTATTATTCCGATTATTAATATTACTTAACATATACCTGTGGCGACTCCGGTTCGGTTAACAAAACAAAAAGGCATTTTATTAAAGCGGCGTGTGTGGAACAAGATTCGAACTCGAGACCTTTGTGTGTTTATTGTGCACACAGTCCACCGCTGAACTGTGTGTCTAACCCGAGTTATTTCTTGATTTAAATTATACTTATATGTTCCGGATACATCGTCTTCTTCATCAAGTTATAACCAGATATAATGTCTGACTGGTTCGAGTTTTTATTCAGGTTTCTTTAGCGTTTTAGGTTAATTACCGATGAGATAGAAGTAAAAAGAAAGGAAAATTAGGCATGAGGTATACCGAGTAGCTTCCTCTGTTTTCCGGCAGAACTCCGGCGACAGCAATCCCTTCCGGCGATGAGTGTCTTGCAGCAGCGAGTCTTCAGAAAGTTTGAAAAAGGTACGGGTGACTTCGGTATAAGCTTAGGGGGTTCAATAAGGCTCGGAAATGGAGAACCCGGTTTTCCGGCGACAAACAGAAAAATTCCGGCGAGAGAGTTTTCGCCGAGAAAGGGTGTGGTTTTGAGCGAAAGTGTTTGCAGAGGTTCGAGGTAGTTTTTATAGTGCAAATCGTCGATGTATTTAGCCCGATTTCCAACTGGATTCATTGGTTTAAATTTCTCCGGCGGTTATAACTTTGGTCGCGGACTCAGACGTCGGTTATAACCGATGTAGCGTTTATGTTTTACGTTATAACTGAAAGAAACGTTAAGTTTCGCGAGATTACCGGGATTTCCGACGACTGAACTTTTGGGCGCCGGTTTTGAATTTGTAAAGTCATGATATCAATTAAATGATCTTAATGGTTAACAAAAGACATCAGTGGCGCAGTGGTTTGTGTGTTGTGTGTTAAGTTGTTGCCGGACCGGTTACTGACCTGGGTTCGAAACCCGGCAGGAACAAAATATTTTTATTTTGCGATTTTAACAGTTTTTCAAAAACTAATTATATATTCCCGTATAATAATTGATTATGTATCGTTTAAAATTATTTTGGGCATTTAATTCGCAACGAAAATTTTAACTGACTGTTCGGTTGATAAACGGAGCGGGTTTGGTAAATCCGTTTTTGACGGATGTTACATTATAATCATAAACATTCCGGAAAAATGCCTTCATATTTGAATATGAAATTCACATCACTAGAAAGGCAGCATAAACAAGATATATGTGTTCCATAACAAGGTGCATGTTTTGTACCTTCATTAAAATATCAATATCATAATATTGATGATTGTCGCTAGGGTCATGCAAAAAGCTAATTAAAATAATTAGATAGCGTAAGTAAGGTATCGTATTCACGAGGAATTTGTGGTCAGTGTAGAATACTTTAATTAAGAACTAAAATTATCTAATTAATTAACTACTAATTTTGGGGTTTTGATTGATTTGAAGAAAAACTTTAAACTAATTAAGAGAAAAGATATTAGATTCATAAAACGTAACCTCCTCTAAACATCAGGTTCTAGGTTTTACAAAACTCAGTTTACTCAGTTAATGGCCACCACATAGACATGATGCTGGAAAGTTGGTTAGCATCAACGCCATATATATATATATATATATATGAGTAAACTTTCGTTTTGCTCCCTGTGGTTTGGTCACTTTAACGGTTTTGCCCTAAACCTTTAAAAATAGTCATTTTCCTCCAATAGTTTGCTATTGTTTTTCCATTTTGCTAGACAATTTAGATGGAGTTAGAGGCGGGGAGCAAAATGGAAAAACCACATCAAACTGTTGGAGGAAAATGGCTATTTCTAAAGGCTTGGGGCAAAACCGTTAAAGTGACCAAACCACATGGAGCAAAACGGAAGTTTACTATATATATATATATATATATATTATATATATAGGGGCAGGATTTAGAGAAAACGCCTAAAAGTGTGAAAACGGTGTTTGTAACATCCGTAAAAAACCGGATTTACCAAACCCGCTTCGTTTATTAACCGAACAATCAGTTAAAAATTCCGTTGCGTATTTATTGCTCAAATTAATTCTAAACGATACATAATTAATAAGTACATTGGAATATATAAATTATATTTGAAAATGTATTAAAAATAGCAAATTAAAAATAAAAGGCTGAAGCCGGGTTTCGAACCCGGGTCAACCAGGTCAGCAAAGACTTAACACCCACACGCTCAACCACTCAGCCACTTGTGTTGTTTGTGTACATATTGAAACAAATAATACATAACATAAGTCTCGAATTCAAACTGACGCGCCCAAATGTCAGTCGTCGGAAATCCCGACGATTTCGCCGAGGTTGGACGGTTTCTTCTGAATTAACCGAAACATTTACCTCAACATCGGTTATAACCGATGTCCAGTCCGCGACTTTGGTCATAACCGCCGGAACAATTATGGACCAACGAATCAAGACTGAAATCAGACCACATTCATCTCGATTCTTTCCTATAAATACACCCACAAGCCTTTGATAGCCTTTTCGCTCACAATCACACCCATTCTCGACGAAATTTCACTCGCCGGAAACTTTCTGCAACTCGCCGGAAAACCGAACCCCTTCACCTCTTTGCCTTACTCTAAAAACAGAACACCTAGAGCTTATACCGAAGTCACCCACACTCACCTCAAGCTTCCTGAAGACCTTCTACCGCAAGATAAACGTCGCCGGAATAACCTGCTGTCATCGGAATTTCGCCGGCGAAACAGAGGATCTCTGTTCGGTATATATTACACCTAATCTCTCTTGTTTTTATTAATCTCATATGTAATTAATCACAAAACGCTAAAGAACTTGATTAAATTGTCGAACCAGTCGGACATTGATTTTGGGTTAAGCTTAACGAAGAAGATGAAGTGTTCAGTTATATATATATATATATATATATATAATTTAAATCAAGTTATATCTCGGGTTAGACACAGTCCAGCGGTGGACTGTGTGCAAATAAACACGCATACGTCCCGAGTTCGATTCTTGTCCCACGCACACTCGCCTTAATAAAAATGTTCTTTTTTTTAAACCGAACCGGATTCACTTGCAAATAGATGTTAAGTTTAATAAAAACCGGAATAATAACCAAGATAGACACACAGTCCAGTGGTGGACTGTGTGCGCGTTTAAATCATACGTCGTGAGTTCGAGTCCAGACTACCGCACCGGTTCTGGCAATTATCAAACTTTTTATATAAGGACAGAAATGAATTTATCTAGTTTGTATATAAGTATAATAAAAACCAGATTATTTACCAAGTTAGACACACAGTCCAGCGGTGGACTGTGTGTCAAACTAAACCACAGGTCCCGGGTTCGAGACCTGTGGCGAGCACCGAGTCATGCATTAAAATCGTTTTTAAAATAAATGATTTTCGGATTAATTCAATTAGTATATAAATATAATTAAAAACAGAAATATTTCGGGTTAGACACGTAGCTAAGTTGGTAGAGCTGCGTGCACGCGAACGGGAGGTCTCGGGTTCGAGTCTCACCCAGCGCACACTTATTACAGACCGAACCGGTCAACAAGTCAACAAGTCAACGGTCAAACAAGTCAATGGTCAACAGTCAAAAATAAACATTTTTTTTATTTCTTTTATTTATTTATTTAATTAAAAATACTTAAAGATAACATTTTGAAAGTTAGAAAATAGCCTTGAACTCACAAAAATATATCCAATAATCCTACTAAAATTGATTAATAAAATCCGCTTATTTACCGAACCATTATGTTATTATCTAGGTTAGTTTCACTCGTGGTTAAATCAAACTTCGTGCGCATTCAACCTCATCAACCGAACGCACCCAATGTGAGTGAATCTTACAACTCACCTTCTTAATTACACGTTTTGGGGTGTGTCATGTGTACAAAAATTAACTCGTTTATTTAAACTTGTGCCATACCATATTGTGATCTAAACTTAGAATGTATATATTGTTTGTAGTTATGCATTTCATATTGTCAAGTTATATGCAAATCATTCATTAGGCCCATCAGTTCGTAGAACAACGCGTGCCTCAAAACTCATTCATTAGGCCCATCAGTTCCTCGTGGGAGACGAGTTGAGCAACGCGTGCCTCAAAACAATCTATTATTGTATGTGTGTGCATTATTTAATATTAAGTGAATTGTGAATAAGTTAAATCTATATTTACTCATATGTGGTTGTGCACTTTATTTTATAATCAATTCAATAAACTTATTCAAATGTTTTTCATAGGATTCACTCGCCAACTTTTTGTTGATCCAAAAACCATTTTTACACATGATACAGGTGAACTGGATGAAGCAAGGAAAACAAAGGAAATGCCTTAGAAGAAAACAATGAAGTCTAGAATGATGTGTAGGACATGATGTAATTATGATTGTATGTTTCCCTTAAAATTGTAATAATAAATATGAAACGTTATAATAAATGTCATGAGCTTTGATGATAACCCAATCTTGCCCCGATCACCTTTTCCGCTGCGGGTCGGGGTGTGTGACAGATTGGTATCAGAGCCATGACTATAGGGATATAGGATAGGTTTTAGACCCTTAGAGCCTATACTATAGTTGACTAGATTTTAATTGTTTATGTGGTTACATGCAAACTTATGATATTTATTTGTTTCATATTCGTTTATACTCACAGTCAAACATACATACTTACATACACATTCATCATACATATTTCAATGTTCACATATTCAAATCATCTTCATACTTTCGTTATTCAAAGATTTTGTCGCATTTTTCATTTTTCAAATCTCATCAAAGTGAGTTCTGCGACAGGCATGTAGTAACTGTAAGGGTACAAGTACCGGTAGTCGGAACGTCCTGGCTAGGTTGGCATTCGTATAAATCCAATATAACGGACCAGTTTGCCTACCTGGGGACTAACGATGAGAGTACAAAGGACCTATTAGGCCAAAGCATGCCACACCAAACGTCGTTCAAACTAACCCCACTTTGAGGTGTCACCGTGTCCACACCTGGACACATTCCGAATATCATACGTTATATATTTCTCGATTTTCTCCGGGTTTTAGTGTACGTAACCAGGCTAACACATGCGAACCATATGAAAAACCCGGTATTCATGGGGGCCCACATGATTACGAAGGTGAAGTATGGCGGCATGCAATGCCCAATTACGAGCAAAGCCCAAGACATCCTATGGATGTAGTAGATTTATTATGTTATATTTATTTTATGAATGTTCATTCCTAAATACGACCCATGATCCCAAAAACATCCAACTCATACTCTTGATATGTATTCCTTGTAGATGTCTTCTAGCCTCGCCCGTAAGAAGATGAGAGCAGGAAAAGCCCGCGAGCGCATGGCTGCCCTAATCGCTCAACAAATGGCTGTCGTAATACCCAACATTGTAGTTCAAATCCAACAAGCCCTTACCGCTAATCCCGTCAATCAAGAAGATCAAAACATTGTCAATCCTCCCCCAAATACCACTAAATGCACCTACAAGCATTTCAAATCCTGCGACCCTCCAAAATACGAAGGGACTGAAGGTGTCACCGCTCTCCTCCATTGGTTTGAAGAAATGGAGAACACTTTTCTAAATTCGATTGCCCCGATGATCGCAAAGTGCGATATGCTACTGGTCGTTTATTTGGAATAGCACTTACTTGGTGGAATACAGAGAAGGCCAAACGAGGTGTTGAAGATGCTATGACTTTGACTTGGGAAGAGTTGAAGGAAATCATGACAAGACGGTTTTGTCCAAGGAGCGAAATCAAGAAATTAGAAGATGAGTTCTATTCGTTGAAGCAAAAGGAAGGCGACCACACCACATACAACAAAAGATTCCTCGAGTTAAATCAAATGGTTCCCAACTTGTTCACTCCTCTTTAGCGTTTGATCGAGCACTACATTCGAGGTCTTCCGTCAAAGATTCAGGACTCTGTAATAAATACCACGCCTGCAACTTTGGAAGCAGCAATGGAGTTAGCTACAGAGCTCACCGAGAACCGCATCCGGAATAAAGACTTCAAGGAGGAGAAGAAGAAGGATAAAGCATCAACTGAAACTTCAAACTCCACCCAAACCGAATCCCCTTCTCAACCCATTTTTAAGAGAAAACGAGATGGGCAACTTTTCGCTGTCACCCAAGTAATCAACCAATTTCACAAGCCATACCCATCCAAGCTATCCCAATCACTCAAGTAGCACCCAACTCAACTTACCCAAATAAGAAACCATACCTTGGACCTCACCCTCGATGTAACACCTGTTTTTATCACCATCCATCTACCTTACCTTGTCGACTATGCGCAAATTATGGACGCTATGGTCATTTGAGCAAGGTTTGCCGCACCCCTCAAAACCAAATCTCTCCCCTACTCAAAACATGATCCAAACCTATCAACAACCCCAATACCCCATGTTACCTTATGTTCGAGCCTGTTTTAATTGTGGCGACCCTACCCACTTTAGAAACACGTGCCCTCGATTGGTTAACATCATAAACGCTCAAACTCAATCAAACCCAGTTAACCAAGCAAATCAAGAAAACCCAATCACTAGGCCACCAGCAAGAGGAAGAGTTTTCAACATCAACGCTAATCCTGTTGAAGATAATGACGGCCCAAACGAAACCACCCAACTAGTCCCCTTCACCAAAAATCAAGATTCAACTCCAACTGTTTAGTTTTTATGTTTTCCTTATGTTATCTCAATTTTCTCGTATCACAGTTATAAATTGGAATCTTATCCAAGGATCTTAATGTGAATTACTATTCAGTTTGTTTATGTTTTAAAGTCACATAGAACCAATCATAACTTACGGATAAAGCCAATGAAAATTTGACAAGAATATGGTGGATACGCCGCTGGTACTTCCTATATATAAGTATTCTTGCCAAAGGATCAGAGGCATTATCTGGCGGTTATGAGAAGTTCCATGTAGAATTTAGTATCGTCTTGATTGAAGTTTGTTTTGTACTCACTGATTTAGCATTTATAGCATCTCATCATTTAAAGAAATTGGATTGTGTTCCATTTCTACATAGACTAACCTCTCCATTATAACAAACGAGAGAGGTATTGTCATCATTCAAATATGTATACTATCAGAATTAAGACTCAAGATTTGGTTGTTGTGTTTGTTTTAGAGTCACATAGAACTAATCATAACTTGCGGATAAAGTCAATGAAAATTTGACAAGAATATGGTGGATACGCCGCTGGTACTTCCTATATATAAGTATTCTTGTCAAAGGATCAGAGGCATTATCAGGCGGTTATGAGAAGTTCCATGTAGGATTTAGTAATGTCTTGGTCGAAGTTTGTTCATCATACATTTCAACGTATTTCAATTTCATCATTTAAAGAAGTTGAGTGTCTCACTTCCACAAGGACTAACCTCTCCATCATAACAAACGAGAGAGGTACTGTCACCATTCAAACATGTATACTATCAGAGTTAAGACTCAAGCTTTGGTTGATTGTGTTTATTTATGTATTAGAGTCACATAGAACTAATCATAACTTGCGGATAAAGCCAATGAAAATCTGACAAGAATATGGTGGATACGCCGCTGGTACTTCCTATATATAAGTATTCTTGCCAAAGGATCAGAGGCATTATCAGGCGATTATGAGAGGTTCCATGTAGGATTTAGTATTGTTTTGGTTGAAGTTTGTGTTATACTCACTGATTTAGCATTCATATCATCTCATTATTTAAAGAAATTGGATTGTGTTCCATTTTCTACATAGACTAACCTCTCCATCATAACAAACGAGAGAGGTATTTTCATCATTCAAACATGTATACTATCAGAATTAGGACTCAGACATTGGTTGTGGTATTTATTTATGTTCTAGAGTCACATCATAGAACCAATCATAACTTACTGATAAAACCAATGAAAATTTAACGAGAATATGGTGGATACGCCGCTGGTACTTCCTATATATAAGTATTCTTGCCAAAGGATCAGAGGCATTATCAGCCGGTTATGAGAAGTTCCATGTAGGATTTAGTATTGTCTTGGTTGAAATTTGTGTTACATTCACTGATTTAACATTCATATCATCTCATCATTTAAAGAAATTGGATTGTGTTCTATTTCTACATAAACTAACCTCTCCATCATAACAAACGAGAGAGGAACTGTCACCATTCACACATATATGCTATCAGAATTTGGACTCAGATATTGGTTGTTGTGTTTATTTATGTTCTAGAGTCACATCATAGAACCAATCATAACTTACTGATAAAACCAATGAAAATTTGACAAGAATATGGTGGATACGCCGCTGGTACTTCCTATATATAAGTATTCTTGCCAAATGATCAGAGGCATTGTCAGGCGGTTATGAGAAGTTCCATGTAGGTTGTAGTATTAGAAGTTTTGTTTTAGGATATAACCTTATCTTTCCAAACATATCAAAACTCTTGCGCATGAAATCATACTTAGTGAATCAACTCCGCTTATCAATATTCTTACCGTAGGCAACAAAAAGCGATTCCTGTAGCAGGGTACCCAACCCTTACAAGGAACGTTACCGCCTCAAACAAAAAATTTAAACTCTTACTCTTTTTCTAAGTATGTAACTGTCAAATTAAACACCATCCTTTTTAGACAAATATGTCACTACTTAAATTTCGGGACGAAATTTCTAAAAGGTAGGGGATACTGTAACATCCGTCAAAAACCGGATTTACCAAACCCGCTTCGTTTATTAACCGAACAATCAGTTAAAAATTCCGTTGCGTATTTATTGCTCAAATTAATTCTTAACGATACATAATTAATAAGTACATTGGAATATATAAATTATATTTGAAAATGTATTAAAAATAGCAAATTAAAAATAAAAGGCTGAAGCCGGGTTTCGAAACCGGGTCAACCAGGTCAGCAAAGACTTAACACCCACACGCTCAACCACTCCGCCACTTGTGTTGTTTGTGTACATATTGAAACAAATAATACATAACATAAGTCTCGAATTCAAACTGACGCGCCCAAATCGCAGTCGTCGGGAATCCCGACGATTTCGCCGAGGTTGGACGGTTTCTTCTGAATTAACCGAAACATTTACCTCAACATCGGTTATAACCGATGTCCAGTCCGCGACTTTGGTCATAACCGCCGGAAAAATTATGGACCAACGAATCAAGACTGAAATCAGACCACATGCATCTCGATTCTTTCCTATAAATACACCCACAAGCCTTTGATAGCCTTTTCGCTCACAATCACACCCATTCTCGACGAAATTTCACTCGCCGGAAACTTTCTGCAACTCGCCGGAAAACCGAACCCCTTCACCTTGTGCCTTACTCTAAAAACAGAACACCTAGAGCTTATACCGAAGTCACCCACACTCACCTCAAGCTTCCTGAAGACCTTCTGCCGCAAGATAAACGTCGCCGGAATAACCTGCTGTCATCGGAATTTCGCCGGCGAAACAGAGGATCTCTGTTCGGTATATCTTACACCAATCTCTCTTGTTTTTATTAATCTCATATGTAATTAATCACAAAACGCTAAAGAACTTGATTAAATTGTCGAACCAGTCGGACATTGATTCTGGGTTAAGCTTAACGAAGAAGATGAAGTGTTCAGTTATATATATATATATATAATTTAAATCAAGTTATATCTCGGGTTAGACACACAGTCCAACGGTGGACTGTGTGCAAATAAACACGCATACGTCCCGAGTTCGAGTCTTGTCCCACGCACACTCGCCTTAATAAAAATGTTCTTTTTTTAAACCGAACCGGATTCACTTGCAATAGATGTTAAGTTTAATAAAAACCGGAATAATAACCAAGATAGACACACAGTCCAGTGGTGGACTGTGTGCGCGTTTAAATCATACGTCGCGAGTTCGAGTCCAGACTACCGCACCGGTTCTGGCAATTATCAAACTTTTTATATAAGGACAGAAATGAATTTATCTAGTTTGTATATAAGTATAATAAAAACCAGATTATTTACCAAGTTAGACACACAGTCCAGCAGTGGACTGTGTGTCAAACTAAACCACAGGTCCCGGGTTCGAGACTGTGGCGAGCACCGAGTCATGCATTAAAATTGTTTTTAAAATAAATGATTTTCGGATTAATTCAATTAGTATATAAATATAATTAAAAACAGAAATATTTCGGGTTAGACACGTAGCTCAGTTGGTAGAGCTGCGTGCACGCGAACGGGAGGTCTCGGGTTCGAGTCTCACCCAGCGCACACTTATTACAGACCGAACCGGTCAACAAGTCAACAAAGTCAACGGTCAAACAAGTCAATGGTCAACTAGTCAAAAATAAACATTTTTTTTATTTCTTTATTTATTTATTTAAATTAAAAATCAATTAAAAATACTTAAAAATAACATTTTGAAAGTTGGAAAATAGCCTTGAACTCACAAAAATATATCCAATAATCCTACTAAAATTGATTAATAAAATCCGCTTATTTACCGAACCATTATGTTATTATCTAGGTTAGTTTCACTCGTGGTTAAATCAAACTTCGTGCGCATTTAACCTCATCAACCGAACGCACCCAATGTGAGTGAATCTTACAACTCCCCTTCTTAATTACACGTTTTGGGGTGTGTCATGTGTCACAAAAATTAACTCGTTTATTTAAACTTGTGCCATACCATATTGTGATCTAAACTTAGAATGTATATATTGTTTGTAGTTATGCATTTCATATTGTCAAGTTATATGCAAATCATTCATTAGGCCCATCAGTTCGTAGAACAACGCGTGCCTCAAAACTCATTCATTAGGCCCATCAGTTCCTCGTGGGAGACGAGTTGAGCAACGCGTGCCTCAAAACAATCTATTATTGTATGTGTGTGCATTATTTCATATTAAGTGAATTGTGAATAAGTTTACATCTATATTTACTCATATGTGGTTGTGCACTTTATTTTATAATCAATTCAATAAACTTGTTCAAATGTTTTTCATAGGATTCACTCGCCAACTTTTTGTTGATCCAAAAACCATTTTTACACATGATACAGGTGAACTGGATGAAGTAAGGAAAACATAGGAAATGCCTTAGAAGAAAACAATGAAGTCTAGAATGATGTGTAGGACATGATGTAATTATGATTGTATGTTTCCCTTTAAATTGTAATAATAAATATGAAACGTTATAATAAATGTCATGAGCTTTGATGATAACCCAATCATGCCCCGATCACCTTTTCCGCTGCGGGTCGGGGTGTGACGGTGTTGACATATGTCGTTGATGCTAACTTACAATAAGGATGATATTGTCAAAAAGCCAATGCACATGCCACTCACATGCATATTCCACCATCATATTTAAACTATCGTAATTTTCTATGCGTAATTATTTTTTTAAAAAAATTACACCATAAAATCGAGTATTTTATTATCTTTCTAACAAGTATATTATTTCTATACTTTTGAAATTAAAAAAAATAACATGAACTGGGTGTTCAAATTAAAACGCCATAAATCACCCAGTTCAGAAAACGCCATGAAAAATATCCAGTTGAAAATGCCATAAAACACCCAGTTCAGAAAAACGCTATGAAAATACTCAGTTGAAAACACGAAACAACACCTAGTTCAGAAAAACACCATGAAAAACTCAGTTGAAAACGCCATAAAAACACTAAGCTCATAAAACGCCATAAAAACACCCACTTCAGAAAAAACGCCATAAGAACCTACCGTAAAAAAACAAAGTTCAAAACGCCATTAAAATCCCACTTCATTTTTTTGAAAATTATATCAATAGTATACTCGTTGGAAATATTAAAAAACGCTGAATTTTATGGTGTGATTTTTTGAAAAAATAATCACGTATAAAAAAGTTATTGGCTTTTAAATATGATCGGGGAAAATAACATATGATTAGCATGTGCACCCTTGTTTGGATGTTCCTATTTTACCCCTCATAGTAGTTCCAAGACCCCTAGTATTTACAAAAATGCCACCGCATCAATCTTAGCCACAAACCACTAAGATCTTGTTGCTGAAAATCGTTCTCACTGTTTTCACACTTTGAGGCGTTTTCTCCTGATCTTGTTTGTGTGTGTGTGTATATATATATATGTGTGTGGGGGGGGGGGGGGGGGAGGGGTCAGCTTCAAATGTGAACCTCCATCCTAATTGTGAACTAAATGAACCAACGTTGGCTCTTGATAATTTTTTAGATCAAAAGGGTAGGGAATTCATTAGATTGTATAATTTTGGTTTTTTTTCTTTTTTATTTTAATTCATAAAGGTTTATAGGTAATTTTTCACCTCTTATTTTAGGAATGTATCAAGCTATCTCCATAAATTAAAACCACCAGATCTCTACTTCACCCATACGTCCTTTATATCATTCGTAATTACGATTTTCTCCACCTATAGATGCATATTGAACAAATCTTCCTTCTTCTCCTCCGTTGTCGATTACAATTCAACGTAGGTGCCGATGATAGCTAGTGGCTTGATTTCATTTATTTTTCAATGGTTGAACATGTTTTTTTTATACTATTCATTTTTTAATATATTGTTTGAAAGATTTATCAAAATATTATTCATCTTAAAATGCTTGATTATCATCTAAAACAAACTAACATTGATTTTTTTTCAAAGTACAATTTAGGCGAACAGTAATGATTAAAATTCCAACATGTGCAACTATAGTGAGTGTCTATTTTTCGACTTGGTTCTGTTCGACCTATTAACTGTGCATCCATATGGTAATGACTATAAATCAATTTGTTCTATGAATTCACCTTCATTCTATTTGGTCTGAACGGTAGCTGATTTATTTTGTTGATTTGTAATAATCCTAATATACATGTATGTAGCATTCAAAGACGAAGATGATAGTGGTGGTGGTTACAGTTGAGAAGACGAAGACCAGAAGAAGCTACATATATGTAACCGAACTTAAAAAATTGTATATAGTTTTTTTATTTATATGATTATGTATATACATATATGTATATTAGTAATTTACATACATGTAACCTATTTGGTTTTAGTTGCTTTTGTTTTGTAATTTTATACGAGTTTACATATATGTACATACCTTTATGTTACGTATATGTGCATACGTTTATGTGTATATATTTGTTTTCATTGTGTGTGACACACACATATGTATACAACTTGTTTGGTTTTAGTTGTTTTTTATTTTTGTTTTGTAATTTTATACAAGTTTACATATATGTACATACCTTTATGTTAACTTCTAAGTAGAGGTATATTATGAATGTGCATATGCACACATAACAAACTTAGACATGTACAGTTAAAGAAGATGATCAGATGAGAACTCTTTCGTATTGTGAGAACCATGAGAACTCCAATGAAAATTCTACTTTTTGTGCGACTTTTTCCGCCACATTTTGCACAAACGTAAATGAACATCTAACTAAGAAAATTGTGAACAAGGATTGCCTAGCTGACATTTGTTAGTCATGTAAAAGTCACTTACATGCTCTAACACAATTTACAAAAGTACATGACGTCACCGTTGGGGAATGTTAACACATATGTACATATGTTTTACACTAATGTAAAATTTCGTATACGATTATTTTTAAATAAGTTATATAATTAAAAGGCGACGAATAAATTAGAAAAAAAATTAACGAAGTTCTCAAGTATTTGCAACTCAAGGGAGTTCTCATTTTGACCATTCCCTACACATATATATAGGGTGAGTTTCTAGAGCGAACATTGGTGTATTTGTGAACTGAGTGAACAAATACTAGCCATTGATTTATAATTGTGTAGAGAAAGAGTAACCCTACTTGAGTTGAAAAGACCCATGAAAACTCTGTGTAACAAACCAGTTCTTTATTTTTATTTTTAGGGTGTGTAATATGCATATTTTCGATTGTTATGAGCCAATAAAAAAATGAGTTTAGTAGATGTGTGTGTTACATCATATGTGTAGCAAAATGTGTTGTTTAGTGTTACACACCCATTATGTTCAAATTTAATTTTCTTTAAAAAAATAATTCATTCGGCCTTTTCTATTATTTTTTGTCTTATAACGCTCAAAAATATGTATATTATATGCATCAAAACTTTCAAAAAATGGATTTTACATAGGGGTTTTATGGGTTTCTCAAGTAGGTTTTCAAATTATCCACCTTATGTACCATTAGATTGTAATTTCGGATTGATGAGATTTATTAGTGGCATTTTTTGTAAATTGTGTTTAACTTTTATTGATTTATTTAATAGGTGTGTCTTAAATTCTGAAACCCACATGCAACATTTCCAATCTTTTTAAAACGTCAACAACTTTTTTATAGGTAATTGGTTTTGATTTTAAAAATTACAGTATAATAAGAAACATTTTTTATTTTTATTTTTAATATGAGTACCATATTAATATATGTTTCAATCAGTGGTGGATCTAGATGATCCTTATAGGGCTACGTTTCATATAAAAAAGGGAAACGAAATCGAAAAAACGTCAAATTTTCCAAAATTTACACTACCGCCAGAGCGTCAAAGTGTAGCGGGGCTACCCCTAGTAACATGCTAGGTCTGCCTCTGGTTTCAATTGAGTGTTTTTGGTCCATGGTGTTTTGATTGTAGCACTAAAATTGTGTTTTATTTCGTAGGTAACAAAGGGTTATTATGTAGTGGTTTATTAGAAGCAGAAACATGGTGTTTATTTTTTTTTATAACAAACGGTACATGATGTTATAGTTTTCATATAATAAATGGTATGTGGTGTTTTATTTTACATGAACATATTGTTTTTATCATAATTGAATAATTGTCTAATTTACCTTTAGAACCTTCACCCTTAATTTTAATGACTGTCACATGTAATTCCTATGGCTTCTTAGTCTTAGTCTTCTTAGGAATTTTAACATTTGTAGATGAACTCTTCTCTATATATATAAATATATATATATATATATAGATATGGTTAATAGGGGTAAGCAAATTAACTGCGATAAACAATAACTGAACCATAACCTACATAACTAAACCGCTATTAAGCAATATAACCGATGGTTATGGTTATGAAACTTTGTTTAACCGACCAATCGGTTATGGTTATGATTAGGAAGCTTTGGTTAACCAATATAACCTATATCGAAACCGAACCGAACTTGTAGTTTTAAGTATATATATAATGGATTTATGTTTTACATTAACCATATGGAAGTTTTTTACTATGATAAAGTTATGTTAGTAACAAAATGATCTTGATAAAATTATGTCACTAGACTATGTGTTACAGGGCTCCATTTGGGTGTTGTTTGTGCCACATCTGTACAATTCAGGCGCGAACACCGCTATATGTGGGCGCCGATGAGGGCACGGGGCGGGGGTTTGGTGAGGATGGCGGGTGTGGGGGCGAGTTCAGTAAATTTATTTTTTATTATTAATTAATAAATTAACCAATCATTTCAAACCACCTCAACCCAATACTACATTTACATAAAGGCTTAATAAAGCCCCACACCACCCCTTTGATGGTATCAAGGCTTGTCTGGCAAGATCTGAAAGGAAGAAGATGAAAGGATAAGTGAAATGGCATTTATACCCTCTCATGCTTTGCATATGAGGGGGTGTTACCCAAGAAATCTAATGGTGTTAGTGTTAAAGGTCGACCCTTATATCAAAATATGAATATAAAGGTTGGTTTTGGCCGATTTCAAAGTAAAAGGTATAGTTAGCAGTTTAGATGAAACATAACGGTTAATTTGTGCAATATTTTCATTTTTTATATTACGCAGCCGCACGCCCATCATTTTGTAGGAAAGCATTATTATATGCCATTTTGTGTGTATAAAATAGGGAAGCCTTAAGTAGAAGGTTATTCTAACATGGGAGATGACGAATTTTACTATATGGAAAGGCAATGAAGTTTTACAAAATCAAAACAGATATTAAACTATTAACCCATGTATAGTTTCACAAACCATTAACAAATGAAGAGTACTATTATAAGATTCCGATACAGAAACTCATGTTTTAATCAAACATTTGAAATAGATCTATCTCTTTTGGAAATTGAAAGCTTTGATGCAATAAGCAAAGATGAACGCAAAAGCAAGAACTAATCCGATGTGGACTCCTGCGATCGCACCAAGAAAATCATGTTTGAAGCCGAAATACCTATCGAGGTACCCCTTCACGGTCTCCCCGTTCACAAGCAAATCATCAAAATCACCAAACTGTGACACCACCATGCCGTAGATTGTCCACGCCAGCGGATTAGCCCAGTAGTACCATCGCCACCACACTGGAATTTTCTGTTTCATTTGGATGTAAACAGCAATGGTTAAAATGGAAAAAGAGATGAGGGTTAGTTAGTTAGTTAGTAACTAGCAAGTTAGGAACTAGCATTAGCGAAAACCTTAAGAAACTTACAGGCCGGGGGATGATGAAACCCGAAAACAGATTAAAAGCCTCATAGAAAAAGAACGCGACAATGGCAGCAATGTTGGCATTGGGGGTGACCGCAACAGTCATCATCCCGTAGTATGTCATATACAGCAAACTACAGAACTGGAAGAATGTGTACCAAAAGAATTTGGCTGCTGTCCATTCGAATCCCATCATAGCGTAAACTATGAGACAGTAAAGGATGGTTTGTGTGAAAACATAAGGTATCTCCACCAGGGCCTAGATATATAACACGAAAGTTTCATAACCACAAACTCCAAATGAGAAAATAACTAAAATGACACTTGCTAAAATTATACAGGTGTAGTCACCTGAGCAAGTGCGTATGGTAGAGCGGAATACATTCCGGCAGCTCGTTCTCTGTAAAAGACGGTACGCTCAATGTCTACGACTGGTTGCACCGCTGATGCATTTTGGACACTGAGGAAGAGAGAAGCCGCATACATGGAACCCATCGCGTTAAATAGTTCCTGTTGGGTTTTCCTGAAATTTTGAGTACCCAATAGGCCGTCAATGAAAACTAATGTAACAAAGCAAGGACCAGTTTGTATTTCAAACTCAAAAAGCTTGCGGCTCGAGTCTCATTTAGAGACCTATGAAAATCGGCTTCTTTTTTAATTAATAAAGTTGGCTCGGCTTTGTTTGTAAACAAGCTTAGCCCGAGCCAAGGTTACCTCGCTCGTTCAATCGTTTGGCTCGTTTAAATTGAAGCCAAATTTTGAATATAAATTATAACCCAAAACAATAACTAAAATTTTAATATATGAATTTTGTAGCTAATATATTTTGTATTATATGTACGTTAAGAAATATTTATTTTTGGTTTTTATATTCATAAAATTGTAAAATATACAAATTTAAAATAAAACGAGCTGGCTCGACGAGCTAAGGAATGGCTAGAGCTCGAGCTTAACATTTGAGCTCGTTAAGATAAATAAGCCAAGCCGAGCTGCTCACTTAGTTGCAGCCTTAATTTTAACTTACTAATATACCTTTTACCACCGAGATCCCAGAACATAGTACCGAACATGATGGCCATAAAGGCGGTGAAAGCAAAACGGACGGCAGTGTAAGAAGGGTTCCGCCAGTAAGACTGTCGTTGTTTCCATAGGCAAGCAATACATTGGACAAAGAAAGACTGCGAGTATTGGGTCGGGAAATAGAGGTCTTTCGTACCAGGACCTGGTATGCTTAATTCAGCAATAAGGGCCTTGTTTCTCCTGTGACAATATATTGATTCTTATCACTAAACTTGTACACATATCAGATAATTGAAGTCACAATTACTCACCTATATAGTTCTGAATTTTGGTAGATTTCAGCAAAATCGACTCCTAAAGTAAGTTCTTGAGATGATGTGGTGACTTCCAACATCCATGTTGCAGGGTTGTATTCATCTTTTATCTTTGCTACCCCTTCGATATCCTAATACACAAATTAAAAATAGTCGATTCTTGTATACATATTTATACAGTTCTTTCACCACTGGATGTTAGCGGTAGATATTATTATTATTACTACTATTCTATTGTTGTTGGTTTTGATCCTCTTAGCCGCACTTTATGTTACACGGTTTACTGAATGTTTTTCTTCGTCTCACCCTTCTCAGACCTTACAACTACAACTCTATTTATGAATGGGATCTTACCTCAAAGTACTTGATCAGCTCACAGGAATTACGTCCTATAGGTCCAACATATATTTCCTGTCCTCCTCTTTTCATCAAGAACAACTCATCAAAAGATTCAAATATATCAATGCTAGGTTGATGAATGGTGCACACAACCGTTCTGCCTGTGTCAACCGTGTTCCTAACTGTTCTCATCACAATAGCAGCAGCCCTAGCATCCAGCCCGGATGTTGGCTCATCCATAAAGATGATAGACGGATTGGCTACGAGTTCCACTGCTATAGTTAACCTTTTTCGTTGTTCGGTGGAGAGCCCATTGATACCAGGCAGCCCGACTAGCGCATCTCTCAACGGATTCAACTCTACAAGGTCCATCACCTCAGCAACAAACATCTGCAAAAAAAAAAAAAAAAAAAACAAATCACCATCAGCCATCAGATCATAACATTATTAGTTAGTTAATTAACCACATGCTTTTGTCTACATTAGAAATAATGTACACTAACCGTTCTGGTGTTTTCGTCAACATCTGGTGACAACCTTAGCCAAGCTGAGTAGAGCAAGGATTCATACACAGTAACATGTGGCGAATGGATGTCGTTTTGTTCACAATATCCAGAAATACGAGCGAATGTTTCTTGTTTCTTTGGGTAGCCTGAAATCCTTATGTCTCCCTCAATATACCCACCGGTTTTTCTTCCTGCTAGTACGTCCATCAAAGTAGTTTTCCCCGCACCACTAACTCCCATTAGCGCAGTTAGAATGCCGGGTCTAAAAGTTCCACTCACTCCCTTAAGTAGCAGCAATCTATCTTCGTCCACTCCTTCTTCCCTCATTCTCTATATATAACACCCGTTGGATTTTAGTTGTTTAATTGAATGCTATAGTATGGATGAAATCAAGAAATCAGTAGTAAGTTACCTGTGGCATATCCACAGAGTATTTGACGTCATTGAAAGTAAGTGAAAGCGGTTGGAAAGGTAAGATCATTCCTTTCTTCTTGCTTTGGTTGCTCCCAACAGTCGATGTCAGCTCAGCAACGCTCTCATCACTCTCATTCTGACTGGATACAGTTGGACGGGATATCCCAAAAGCTAGAATTCAAAATATAAGTCACATAACGGTTGCTGTATTCAAAAAGCTCACAGCTCGAGACTCACTGAAAATCGGCTCTTTTGTTAACAAGCCGAGCTCAATCCAAGGTCGTTTTAATTAAAACCAAATATTTTATATGTATATATATATATACATACATTATAACTATATTGTGTAGTTTACGAATGCTGCATATGATGTAGATGTTTTTTTTTGTATATATCAATGTGGAGAAAACACAAGATTTTTAAAATTAAAAAATAAACGAGTTGGTTCGTGTGACTTCAAGCCCGAGCCCAACTTGGCTAGTTTACAGCCCTAACTCGATCCAACTAATATGTAGTTTGTAAAGCATGTTTCCTCCGTGCTTATGGGAACGTCTAGTATTTAGTTCATTTGTTTATGCAGATTAACTATCACATGTTAATTGTGGTGATGAAAAGTTCCAATACCAAAATATAGAGAAAAAGGTACTCACGGTCAAGATATTCTAGACATAGAGTGAAACAGATATTAAAGAGAAATACGAATCCAACCGAAGCCACAACCGCAATCCAATACCAATAAGCCTCTGCGAAGAACCCTCGAGAAGTAATAATAGTTTTCCCTAGTGTCGTATCGTTTGAAGGCTGTAACATGCATAATAATTTGAAAATTTGAGGTAATTGTTTGTGACTTAAATCCATAAGCATAGTAGAAAAACTAGAGTGACTTGCCTTCTTCCACCTGTCCCCGAGAAATTCATTCACCGCGATTCCATTCATCGCATACATCATTGGAGATACCCAATAACCCCATAGCCACCACTTCTTCACATCATCTGTAATGAGAAAATTGTGTTAGTTAGCTAAAATGGACAAATAGTTTACAACTATTTTAGGAAAATTTAGTTATATTCCAGAACTTTTTTTTAATATTTTCACGGATGAAAATCTAATAAAAGGTCATTTTCTTTCTACACAATTTACCGGTTTTTATTCCCAAAGTTATAACTATAAAGTACCTCGAGATATAATAAAGCCCCCCAATACAAAGACTAAGAGAAGCGCAAATGAACCGAATGTGTTCGCAACAATCATGTCTCGACCCAATGACCCAATGAATCGAAACAATGCAGAAGACATCTGATTAACAACTAACAGTAAAAGGAATTGCTTGATGAATCTACAAAACAATAAAGATAGATTTGTTAAAAAAAACATAAAAGTAGAAACAATAATTTGGTTGTCATCTTTGATTTTGAAACTAGATATAACCTTGTGAATTCGGGATCAAATCCAATTACATAGTAGGTGAGAATAGTCCATAAGCCAACTTCAATAAACGAAATTGGAATCTTGACAATCCAAGAAGGAAGAGCGTATGCCCACGACGGGTAAAACAAGAAGTCTCGTTGTTTGTAGAACACAGGAAGCTTTGCAATCGTCAATGAAATTTCAGACATCCCGTTGAACATGATCATAACCACAGTGAAGAATAGGGAACCCATATATATTCCTCCATTTTCCACAGTGTCTCTATGCATCTTGGATCGTAAAAATACAGTCATAGCCATTACCGCCATGACAAATAGCTGAAACCCAAGAGAAACAAATTAGTTGTGATTAAAGCTAACAAAGCAAAGAAAATCAAAATCTTTTGACAAACACAACAACACTTGCTTGGGTCAATTTGAAATAGTAAACAAACGAATTTCTCTTCAAGAGCAAGATTTCTCTCTCTAAGCAAGCTTTCAAGAGTTCTTTTTTGCTTAAACCGTATTTTTCTGTCGTAAGAGCAGCTGGATGGCTTGTTGATTTGTCATAGGGAGTGGCAAGATCATCCCCGAGTCTCTTTCCAACATGGAATGACTGAAACGACTCCGCAAATTCCTTGGCAGTCACAAACCGGTAATGCTCATCTCTTCTCATCCAGTATTGTTCTTGATCTTTCCTTGATGTTACCTACGCCCAATTATTAGGAGTATTAAAAGGATCACTCATAGGGGCGAACCTTCGAGCAACAGTAAGCTATTGTGGAAACAGTAATTTAATAAATGCAAGCAGGGTAAGAATAGTACATCAGGAAAAAAAATTGTCATCATTGTAGTTATTTTGCTATTCTATCACATAATTAAGGCTTGTGGTGTTTAAACAAATCATGGCGAAAAATTGGACATACTTCTTGTAAGAAATCCGCGACGCCTTTCCTCTCGGGGCGTTTGAATCCCATAAATTCAAAAAACTCTAGCACATTGTCGCGTGGTCCTTGGTACACAATTTTCCCATCAGTTAAAAGAATAATGTCATCAAATAAATCGTAGGTCTCCGGGGCCGGTTGGAGGAGGGAAATGACAGCAGTTCCTTCAAGGATATGAAGAAATTGTCCAAGCGATTTCACAATTTGGAAAGTTGTAGAACTATCCAAACCAGTAGAAATTTCGTCCATGAGAAGAACCTTCGATGGTCCGACAATCATTTCACCTAAAATATTTCAAAATCAGCCTAATGTTCATGAAAGGAAAGTATATATCAAAACGAATGTGTTTTTACTATTTTACCTGTTGTAACACGCTTCTTTTGCCCACCAGAGATCCCCCTTATCATTTGATCCCCTACCAAGGTGTCTGCACAGATGTCCAACCCCAACAACTTCACAAGAAATAACTTATGTTACACCTTAACAATTGTTAATTTTTAATAAACATTACAATATAAAGTCCATACCTTGAGAGTATAATCTGTCACCACATTCGCATCTTGTCCTTTGGATGCCGAAGCCTTCATATTTGAATATGAAATTCACATTACTATAAAGGAAACATAAACAAGAGATATGTGTTCCCTAATATGGATCATGTTTTGTACCTTCATGAAGATATCAATATCAGGATCGGGTTTAATGTTTGCATCTTTCTCTCTTCTTGACAACTCTGCCAACATCTCTGCAATTTGAAGATTGTTACAATAACCAAACTATCATAACATCTACAAGGAACAACTTAGAATGTTGCACAAAATAAATATAATCTAACCATAACGTGATCCGACCCCTTGGCATCGTGCAGAGAAAGCCAAGGTTTCTCTAACAGTCATTTCTCCAATATGAGTATCATATTGACTAATATAAGCAGAGGTCCTTTCAGGTACAAACTCATGTAATTCATGCCCATTGTATGTCACCTTTCCAGAACTCTACAAACACATAAAAAAACATATATTTTGAACTTTAGTCCAGAACTATTATTCATGTTGTTCATACAGTTGTAACTATTGGGCCACAACCAAAAAAGTTACTGATTAACTGAAAAAAATTCAATCCAGAAAAGAAGTCACTAGGATCAATAATTTACCTTAAGTTCCTTGTCGAGCTTACCAGCCAAGGCTAACAAGAGTGTTGTCTTCCCAGAACTCGGGGGGCCCAAAAGTAATGTCATTCTATAAGCATGTTTTATTATGTTAGATCTAGTAAACTAAGGTAGGTAACCCACCTAGAGCTGTTAAAAAAGCTCACTACTTCAGGCTTGCGCAATGATCGGTTAAGTTAAAGCTTGCTCAAAATCGATCGTAATTTGTAAACGAGTTGAGCTAAGCCAAGGTAAGGTAGCTCGTTGGCTTGCTCGATTAAATTAAAGCCCAAATTTTAATACATATAATTTCGTATAATGTGTATGTTATACATGTTTTTAAATATATCAATATTTGTAAAATATTACCAATTGAAATAAATAAAAATTTAAACCAAACAAATTAGCTCAAACTTTTGACAAGCCAAATTCAATTTCAACAATTTAGTTTGTTAAGATAACTGAGCCACGAGCCGGGCCCAAACCCACCCTCGCTTGGCTTGACTCGGCTAGTTTACAGCCCTAAACCCACCCTCGAGGGGCAGTAGAGTTATATTATTTCTTTCCGCTCACCTGCTAGGCCTTACAATCCCGCTAACATCGTCAAGGATGGTTATATGCTTTTTCGTATTTGGAAGCAGATGGAATAAGCTCAAGAACATCTAATGGAATACAAAAATGGATCCATATATGTTTGATCAAATGCATGGAGGAACTCATTAGAAATAAATATTCAATAAAGTTTATGTATCTAGAGGTTGAATTTTTTTTACCTCATATAAATCAATATGGAAGTTTATAAAACTAGGTAAAGCTCTGCTTCCTGTTTTAACGTCTGCCTCAACAGTCATATGCTCAAATCTAACTTCAATTGTTGGCAAATCAATCCCAACCCTGTGACAACCAACCGTTAATTAATAAAATGGGCAATTTTACTTAGGTTATAAATAATATTCTTAACCATCTTTGCATGTAAGTTACAACATTCGTTATAAATTAACAATTAATCAGTTGTTCGTTGTGGCATCGTTGTAACTTGTCACATTAGCCCACATCTATCCTCTGCCATGGCCCATGAAGAACTGGATGGTGAGTTTAAGAGGCCCAAGCCCATATGAGAAACTAACGAGATTTTTTTAAGAAAAAAAGGTTAAACCATTTGATTATGGTTTATTAGTTATTCATGAAAAAACTACAATGTTTGAAATGGTAAAAAGGTGAAAGTCCCTATCGACTTCACTTTTTTTTACTTTAATTTATGTTTTCTTATTCAATATATTAACTATATATTAGTTATTAAATATTCTCTTTCTCACGTGTTTAATATTCATTTTTCTTTTACTTATTGACTTTTTTTACTCTTCAATTTTCTTTTACTTTTAACCATTTTACCTTTTATCTTTACACTTTCAACCCCAATTGTTTTCATCTTTTACGTAACTCCTATGGTTTACATCTTTTACACTTCTAACACCATGCTTTTCATCTTTTAAATATAAACAAACACTTTCTATTTTTAACCCAAACACTTTTTACTTTCAACTTTGTTCCCCTTTACTTTACATCTTCTACAAATTTGTTGTTTTAGGGTTCGTTCTAAATTTTGCAAGTTAACACTCTGCAACGAGGGCCTATGGTTCACTGTTTTTACGTCTACTTTTTACAGTTGAACGGCCTCGTCGAAACTCGCGGGTCCTACGACGATGTAGTTATTCTTTACTATGTTTTACTTTTTTGGTCAAATT
This sequence comes from Scalesia atractyloides, assembly GCA_947069175.1. Lineage (NCBI taxonomy): Eukaryota > Viridiplantae > Streptophyta > Magnoliopsida > Asterales > Asteraceae > Scalesia > Scalesia atractyloides. Next base: position 13,024,856 of record CAMTDV010000017.1, read on the forward strand.
TTATGAGTTAACATATCGTAACGTGTGTGCATGATTCATCATTTTTACGTTTGCTTTTTATTCGACTTAACAGTCCCTCTGCAAAGCGCGGGTCATAAATGCTAGTATCTTATTATTCTCTAAATGTATAATCATTTTAAAACAGTTACCCAATAATAACTTTTTTAAAACAATTAATAATAGTATTGATCATCTTAAAACAATTACCCAATAATATTAATCATTTCTTTGATACAAGAAATTAAAAATGAAATAGTGGATTTTAATAATCACAGCTATTCGTCGTTGGTCGTCAACAATGCTAACTTTAAAAATAACTAATGACAGTCCCAACTATTAACTTATTGACCTCCGAACCATAATGCCATTAGTTTCTGGTTATCGAAAAAAACGTTTTTAGCATTGGTCAAAGTCCATTGGAGGCCAATATTTCAATAGCTAGGACTGGCAGTGGTCATTTTTTAAGTTGAAACTTTTGGCGGTTAACGACGAATAGTTTATATTATTAAAATCCAATATTCCATTAAAAAATACACGACTTCAATTTGAGCAAACATAAACATAAAATACAAAAAAAATCTAGGCTTCATCATCGACTGGCAGTCAAAGTACGTATAAATGTTCCACCGAAACTGCTGATCCAAGCACGAGCAAAAACCATTTACGAGACTAAAAATAATATTTTGTTTGAATACAACTCCATTTTCTAAAAAAAAAATAATGAAATTTGTATTTAGATTTCTTTAAAAAAATATCAAGTACGAGTTATTAGAGAAAAATTACATTAAATAAAAAATTACGCTAAATGAAAAACAAAATATACAAAATAATTTGAACTCCCCAGTCAGTCCACGTTCCGCGCACAGAATTAAAGCAACGACACCGGCCAGACGAAGGGTTCCCTGGCGGTGTCTGCAAGCCACGTCGGTTGTCACCTGCAACCTTGTGGTGCTGGTATACCCAATGGCTTAAGGACGCCGTCCTTGTAGTTTTGCGAAGAAAAAAAAAACAAAAAAGAGAGAGGAGAGAAGGGGAGAAATCGAGATGCCCCTAATTTTCTTCCGTACCGCTGACGTGGAAGCAACAACGCCACCATGGAGGAGAGAGGGATTATGATGGTGTTAATAATGGTTTGCAAATCAAAAGGTTTGAACACAACATCAATCTTAAAGTCAAAACAACAAAAACATAGGTAAAGTTAAATACCTATCAATTCTGTTCCTGAGCTTTAACAAGAACTTCTCATTATCTTCATCCGCGGTATTTACAAGCCTATCGAGTAATCGCTTTCGCTCTTCTAAGCCAAGATTGTCTACATCAACTTCTTGTGGAGGTCCAGTTGATCCGAAAAGCAAACCTTTCTTTAACCGATCAAACGTTGGAAGCTTTTCAAGAGAAGCCCATTTTAGAGCTTCTTCATCATCTTCTTCACGAGTAGACCTCGAAAACACATCCATCCCAGTGTTCCTCCATAGAGAAGTACTTCCGGATCCTAAACTCCCCATTCTTCCATTACTACTTCTTCTTGAACTTCCTAACCTTAAACTGTTACTAGCTTTGTAGATATCTATTCCATCCATCGTTAACGATCGTCAAGACTTTAAAGTAGTGTTTTTTTATAAAGAAAACATTTATAGTAGCAAGAATTTTTCAAGAACAAAAGAGGGTTTTATTATGAAGATGAATCCATTTAGATAGAAAGCTAGCTTTTCATCATGAGAGGATAAATTTAGCACACTTTATGCAGTGTCAACATAAACTGAATTGCTGCGAACAATCTATAACCTTATTGTACCCACTCCAATTGATATTATATTGGCCACAATTTTCTCTGTCTATAATATAATATAGTATAACTAATAATATATTTGTCCTTCCATCTGCAGCGCAGTGGTTGTGACATCCGGGTGAAGGCTCGGCTGGGTATTCAACCCGGGTTCGAGTCCAACGGGGGGCGAGGGTTTACCCATTCCACGGGGTTCCCGCGCATCAGGGGTGTGCTACGCTTTCTAGCGGTGGTCGAGTAGTCGGCCTTTGGACATATCTCTGAAATAGTGAGTTTACACGTGAAAAGCAGTTAGCTGTTAAAAAGAAAACTAATAATATATTCCCACGTTGCATAAATTATTCATCCATCAATAAGGTACTTCCACTAAATGATCATCCATCAATAAGGCTGGTGGCTCCTTAATAAAGACAAAGCATTCAGAAACTCGAGTTTTAAGATATTGGTTTTAAGTTATACGTACGACAGAATTAAATAATTTCGTCTCTAAAAAAACATATTCATCGAATTAAAGGGAAACTAGGACAATAGCAAGAGTCAATAGTTATTTGATTTTAAAAATGATTTTTTTGTGTCGAAATGTACACTAATGACAACTGATAAATGGGTATATGTATGTACCAATTATCATGTATGTTTTATGTGATATTTTTCATGTATGTAACACGTGTCTGTTTTATATACTTTATTTAAAATAAGTATACAATGTATAAAAGGCAGGGCTTTAGACGAATCGAACAAACACGGACTAGAGTTGTTCGTGTTTGTTTGTTAAGAAATATATGTGTTTATGAACATTTATCGAGCGAAATTTTATGTTCGTGTTCGTTTGTTAAGGAAATGAACTTGTTCGTGTTCGTCTGTGTTTGTTTGTTAATTTTAGGCAACAAACGAAAACGAACTGTTGATGAACACAAATGAGAACAAACTAATGTTTTTATAAAACAAACGAACACAAACAATCGTTCCTGAACAAAATATATGATACATCGATACTTATTAAATGTTTTATTTTGTCGGAATTTTGAAGTATTTATATAAAAACGCTAATGAACTATCGAACACAAACGAATACTTTACCGAACGTTCACAAACATAAATGAATGAACGCAGCCTTTGTTCATGTTCGTTCATTTAACTAAACGAACGAAATTTCTTATTCGTGTTCGTTTGTTTAATAAACGAACACAACGAACGAAATTTCTTATTCGTGTTCGTTTGTTTAATAAACGAACGAAATTTCTTATTCGTGTTCGTTTGTTTAATAAACGAACGAACACAAACGAACTTCCCGCTGAACGGTTCACTAACTGTTTGTCGAACGTTTAAACGAACTTCCCGCTGAACGGTTCACTAACTGTTTGTCGAACGTTTGGTTCATTTACAACCCTAATAAAAGGTATACATTTTATTTAAAGTTTATGTATTCTATGTAGAATTAGTATAGTGTAAAGTATATGTTTTATGTAATATAGACGCATTCAGTAAAAGTGTTAGATTGATTAAATAAGTCTTTGGTTATTTTATAATATTCTTTCATGATGAATTGTATGTTGCTTTATCAAGTGTAAAAACACGAGATGAACTCAAACTACTTATAGTTGACAACAACGACAAACCTACAGATAAAACAACTAATGTGGTTTATAAAGAGATTTTCAACGAATTGTGATTGTTGCATATTCATGTATTTCAATTTGTCGTTGTACTCTAATATATTCATTTGTACTTTAACGTATATAAAATCATAATATTTTTGTCAACGATGATAATAAAGATATTTTCTTTAGCAACTCGTGTAATACACGGGTTCTTAAACTAGTTATTTGATCTAAATCCATGTACTCTGTAATTATATATATTGTTAATATGCAAAGCTTATACCCACAAAAACGGATTTCATAATAGTTAACATGATATTAATTAACCCTAATTCTTTTTTTTTCTGTTAATGGTCGTTCACCATTTCTTTTCTGTCTCGCTACGTCTTTTCTTGGTAAATCACGGCTTCAACTGATCTTTTTTTCTTTGCGGCGGGTGTAGAAGGAATATATTATATCTGTAGTTGGGAACATTCACAAATGCAATTAGGGATGAGCAAATCATACTCGGAACCGGTACCGAACTGGGTATATTTTCGGTACCGATTCGATACCGACTTTTGACATTTTCGGTACCGGTTCGGTACCGGTATTTACCGGTTTTTACCCTCAAATACCGGTACCGAACCGGGTATATTCGGTACCGGTACCCACTTTTAAGGATTTTCGGTACCGGTTCTTTCGGTACCGAGCTCATCCCTAATTTACATGTTGTCGGCAATCAATTAGACAATAAAATATCAATCGAGTATTAATTCAAATCCACCATCTTTTAACAGAGAAATTATCTCTTGTGGCGGCGCAAGCCCCTACTACTGGTAATGGGTGGTATAGTTTCTTGGGGTACGCCGTTAGCCAAACTCTGACGCCAGCGTGGACCCGGTTAATACAACATAGTCTAGCTAAAGTGGGGTTCGGACCCTCTGTTTGGGAGGGTGTGAGATCTCTCTCTCAACTATTAAAGATTCTCACCGTTCAAAATAAAAACATCTTTTAACTCTAATGACTTTGTCAATTGAATTGAATGTAATTCCGTAAATCATTTCGTGTTGTCAAAGTGTTGAAGGAGAGACACACAACGCAAAATTGATTGTGTTTGTGCGACCGTACACATTGGTTTTGTTGTTTCGCATCCTACTTTTGGTATCCCATCGGTTTTTGGAAGAACCCTTTACTCGGAGTAAGTTCTCCTTTGTTACATGTCTAATTATTTTAATTATTTTTCTGTTCAATTGGTATTATGTATACGCCACTGCCCCAAACCACACCACTACATCTTCCGCCACTGCCCCCAACCACCACTGCATCTTCACCCACCCTATCCTTAGTTTATTCCATTACCAATGTTTATCAATAGTTTGGTTTCAAACTTAATGTGGATGGAAATCGTTATAAATTATTGCGTAGATTTTTTAGAGATTTGTGTATTGGTGCTAAAGTTCATGGAGGTTCAACAGAAACTACCGGCCGGTTTGAATCGGTTTTTAAAACATTGGGTACTAGTTTTCATGTTGATGATAAAGATGTTGATTAGTTTTCTATGGATGCCAAAATCAAAAGTTGATTTTATAACACTTGCGAACCTGGTCTGTTACAAATTTTTATTTCTTACAACTACACTGCTAGAGACCCTTGGACACCATCTCTGATGTTCCCTTAACAACAAAATGTTTCGCATCAGTGGCGGATCCAGGATTTTTTTTCACTGGGGTTCACTTTTTTCTCGGTGCTTGAATTTCGGTCAACTCAATGTTAGAATTTTCGGGTCGTGTCGGGCTTTATCACCTTTTTTTTCTATGATGCTTCTTAGCATTCCTATCCCAAATAGCGTGAGGATGCGTTGTGCAAGATTCATTGTCTACGTGAGGTCATCTCTACCACCAAATTTGGACTTATATCACATACTAGGTGGTATCTCTTTCGACTTCCTATCTAAAGGCAACAAAAATAATGGTTACTTTTTATAAACTATTAGGTGCATATAAAGTTGAATGAGCACTTCCAAGATTATGATAAATGTTGTGATATCATCAAAACAAGCAAATAGAGATATGTACAACTTGTTGGCTGCTACTTATGTAGCTTATATGCCTAAAAATATACCCCACCATTGAAGATCAGGTACCTTTGAAAGAGGCTTTAATATAAGTACCAACTAAATTAGAAATCAAATAAAATCAAATAAACAGAAATAGAATCGTATCAAAACATAGTTTTTGCCAGTTGTAAACGCAACAATCATAGAATATATCTAAATAATAAGTCTGAATTTAACACGCCGAATTTACTATCACACAAATTGTTTTTATTTTTGTTCGGATGAACAAATTTTTTTTGATTATCACAAATTAGTGATTATATAAACAAATAAAAGCATATTATTAAAAGAATAAAAGACAAACTAAGGAAACAAATTAAAGAGGGAGGAGACTGGTGTTCGAAGGGCTGATGATGTGTTCAAGCCTTTTATTTTTAGTTTAACCCTTAAAAAAGAACAAAAAAATGGAACTGATATGGGTTTTGCAAAAAGAACAATAAATACAAACGATGAGGGATGCTGGAGTCGAACTCAGGATGTTGAGGTTCAAAATAGCACGTTTTACCAATTAGACACAAGACAGTTGTGTTTATGGGTTCGCTCATAATTTATTTATGGGTTCCTGTCGTGTTTTCTATATAGGTTTTCGTTAAAAATTACAAAACGAATGGGTTCCAGGGAACCCGATGTTCTAGTGTAAATCCGCCCCTGTTTCGCATGCTCAGTTACAAGATACCTTTCGTAACACCAAGAAAGGTACCATGTTTTGCCACCATCTAAAAAATCCTAGTCGATCCCCTTGATGATGTCAAGTCACCTATCATTGACTAGAAACTTGTCATGCAAATTCTTAGACAACTCCGATCACCTGAATACACCTCTATTGTCGATGTCATTACCAACAAACACCGCTTTCTCACTTTCCTAAAAGGGAAAAACATGTTTCTTCACCATGAGTCTCGTAAAGGTCTTTCTAAACCCTCTCAATAGGGTCTACAAAACCCTACCAATGCCTTATACTCAAACTAGGTAAGTCATAACACCATTTCTAGACGAAAGGATCAAAACAATAATAACCGATCATAGGGACGTGGAGCTTCCAAGGGTACGGTCAATGTTATTAACAGTTGTGGTTCGTATCATTTATTGCAGGCAATACAAGGGAATATTTCCATGAACAACAGTCTCTTCAGTGGTTCATGTCGAATCACTCAAGACACTAGTTATTTTCTCCATCAGTTTCTTAGAGCATCTGTAACACTACGTGTTTTTACGTCCAATATTTTTCTGACACGTGTTCCGGTAATCCGTTTGTGTATTTTACGCTAAAACGGGAGGGACCAAGTTTGTCAAATCACTCATCTAATCCTCATTGTGCCTTGGAATGAATTAGAGGGGCCAAAAGTGCAATAAACGGAAGTATAATTGAGTTGGAAAGTGTAGGGGCTAAACCTGCCAAATTTTCAGCAAGTTAGGGGGTCGCCGCGTAGCGCGACGCCCCAAAGGGCTCCCCCGTCGCGTAGCGCGACGGGCCTGTCTGGGCAGAAAAATTATTTTGGCTGCCAGCTTGCTCTTTTGACACTTATCTCACGACTTTGCAACCTTGTGCTCCATGTTTGACACCTTTTAACATTTATGGACACATGGAGACTCTCCCCAACACCTGTCCTTACCTCCTATCATCCTCAACATGCATTTAAGGAGCTTTTTCCAAGTGTTTCAACAAGTTCTTCACACTTGAAGCTTTGTCAACACACCTTGGAAGAGTTCCTGACGAATTTGGAGCATACTACTCTGTTCTTAGCATCATTTGGACCATATGTAAGTGTTCAATCTAATGCTAAGTTGATTCTTCATTGTTCTTAGCCTAGAACAAAGTCTCGTCATAATTACGCCTTGACTTTGCTCTAAATCCGTGTATATTCCGCCATTGTGCGTAACGAAAGTTCCTACGTGCTTATAATGAGGGGGTAATAAAGCCTTAAAAGGGCATTTTCAGATTTTCACGGATTCATGGCCAATTGACGAGTCAACCGAAAAGTCAATAAAGTCAAACTAGGCAGTTTTTGTAAAATTCATAACTAATGATCCGTATGTTATAAAATATGTTTTAAAGCATTAATAACCTTAAAATAAGTATTAGAACTTGTGACAATAGATTCGGTTCGTCAATTTTTGGTCTAGGCTCGCTTCGTAACCGAAAGTCTCAAACAGTTGACTTTCTGTTGACTTTCAGTTCTGACACACTTTGAGCCATTCTTGCAACTGAGTTTTGGTCATTTTATGATCATGTCCATGTTTAGAATATCGTCGGAAAGTTTCATGACTCGATTCCTAAGAAATCCGAGTTATTATATAAGTTCCGTAAAAATCCTTAAAAACTTTGCAAATAGATCCTTTTTACACAAAATGAGATTTTTAGCGTATATGAGCATATGAATGTTATACTTACTGATATGTTATGATAAGTAGGACCATTTGGGATGTTTGTTCAGTTTACGACTTAAATATATGATTAAGAATCGCTAATCGCCGCTAAACGACTAAACTACCCTTTTTACGGAAAAATAGCAAGAATCAAACTTTTTATAATCAAAACTTTAACTTACTGATGTTATAAGTTAAATGAAATATTTTTGGCCATTTAAAACAGGTCCCAACTTCAGTTTATATTAAATACTGATTTAACGACATTTTAACGATTTTACGCCTTTTCGGCGCGTAAGTATGATTTAAAATCATAACCATGAGCCGAGACTTGTTACCTACTGATTTATAAACTTATCTTTAATATAACAACAGTAAGTACAAGTCCCGAATTCAGAATCCCAAATTCGGCTTCAAAGCTATGTGTGAAATTACTAAAATGCCCCTACGGGACATAGTATGTTTCAAAATCATCAAACACACATATGTTTGATATCCTACTGTTATAACATGATAAAATATATGTTTTCCAGAATATCTAAGGTCATAACATCAGATTCACTTTAAACATCTTTTGCAAGCCTAAAAATGACTAAAATGCCCTTCTAAGGCATTAATCGGTTTTAAATATAATACGGCCTATCCTTGAAAATGTTACTGATTTTATAACATATTTTAAACATACCTCATTATGGAACTTATATACGACTCTTACGGTTAGGCATACGTAGCTATGTACTTGGTTTTAAATATAATTCGGGCATAAATCGGTTTTAAATATAATTCGGGCCTATCCTTGAAAATGTTACCTGGTTTCGCTTATACGCGTTCGGTTAGGCATACGAAGCTAGCTTGCGTAATTTAACCAAAACGGGTTTAACTTTGTCCATTCCTTATCAAAATCCAGAATGTTATTGGTCTTCCCATATTATACAAGTCTATGTACTTGTCGGGTCCAATCAACATTCTATTCCGGTCACCGCTTAATCTAGCGTATCGTACCATATCATATTTTTAACGTAAGACTAACCGGTTCAAGTCTAAGACTTAATTTAGAACCCGTTAGCATTCTAATATTGGTTATTAATTACCATCACTCCAGACTGAACGCCTCTCGGCAGATTGCTCCTGTACTTGCTTTGGAATACGGCTGAATTTGGATTACTTGCGAACTTCAATTCAGGTAAATACTCTTAACTTATTTTCCCTATACGGGCTTGGGATACGGTAGACTACTACCGCTTGGTCGGGTATGGGATAATGTTTTATCCAGTTGTGATAATTAACTGAAATCTTACATAACCCGGTTTTGATCTGTTTTGACTGAAACTAAAACATTGAGGGTGGGCTTGACCGTGTCTGGGATATCCTTGGCTCACTAAATTGGTAGTGACCACGACAATATAGCATGGCGTGTAGGCATACACTGGATAATTGCTATCCTGCTTTCTGTGTGAAAGTTCAGAGTGGTGTGTCAGTCGATCATGTCTGGTTTTTGTACGGGCCTCATATGTAAAAGCCAGCATGTGAATCTGTATACAAGGTCTTTTGTACTATCCCAAGTTATCCAATCTCACCACTCACGCTCTCATTCTTCCCATGGAAATTATAACCTCGATATTCAATTCCACTCACCTTCTGTAACCCCACCGGAAGATTCCCCGGAACCCATGGAAGAAGACTCCGACCCAGAAATGCCGGCAACATGATCAATGGGTCATCCCATTTACTTATCCAGCAGATCCAACTCGTACGCTGGAACGCCACAACACTATCCTGATGAATTTCAGGAAAAGTTTTCACAATATATTTTCTACGACACCCCTTCTTACCACAACACACCATCCACCACACTCCATCCTACCATACACCTATACACCATACCACTCCACCTGTAGAACAACAGATGGAACAACCACAACTACCACCTCGTCCACCTAGGAAGAGGAACACACGTATGTCCGTGCGAATGGGACCCAGAGTTGGGTCACTTTCTCCCCAGCCTTCATCCTACCCCACTATCGCAGAAGATCCACAAATGGGTGGACCTTCTTATGCCTCGCCTTTCAACGAACAACCGCCATCTACTGTTGAGCCTGAGCCTCAACCACCTCTACCATTTGGCAAACCTTTTCAACCACCTCCGATACCTACCTGCCAACAATTGCCAGAATATAATCCTTTAAATCCTTCTACCTGGCCAGAGCATAGCCATAGCCATCACATATCTCATCCTGACCCTTACCTAGAAATGGCCATGAATGCACATTACCCATATCCCTACCAACCAGACGGATATCCCTACTATGAGTACCAACATCCGATTGCACCGCCTCAACCCCAAACTCAACCGCAACCACAGCAGCCACCGCCAACTATGAACGTTCTGAACGAAGCAATAGAACGAGTAAAAGAGCTACAAGAGAAATCGGCCAAGGACGCTAAGAAGAACCAAAAACTATTAAAAAGGCTGAAGAAAAAGCTAACGGGGAAAAAGGACTAAGTTCCTTACTATCTTTATTTATTATGTCTAATTTAAATTAAGTCCTTGCATGGAAAAGTATTTAATTTTAACACCCTGTGAGGGTATGTTTCTTATTTTAGTCCCTGCGAGGACAATCTATCTTATTTCTTTATAAAAGACCCGTTTAGGGCAGTTGTAATTTGAATTTTGATATTAATGAAATTCCTTTTGGATTAATGATAGTATATACTATTATTATATCCGTTGTTCAAGCCAACGTCTCGATATTAATTCGAAATTTGTGATCTGCGAAACATTTCCAAGAAATCTCCTTAATGGTTTACACCTGCCAAGTGACTAGGTCACATATATTGGCAAAATGGTAGTTAATATGGTGTTCTACCCTGATAGTTAAGGTTGAGAAATCCTATAAGGAGTCCCTTCTATCCAGAAGTGGTGAACTACGTTCTAAACTTCACTAGTCCGCCTGATCTGGACTAGCTACTTAAACCATTTCAAGGAATTGTTATTCTAAAAGGTTAATATATTCAAGGTATTAGTCTCCTGGCAGTGTGACCTGAGGAACCACACAAGCCGTCAAGGAAAGGACTACGTCCAAGCCTATATAATCTATTTTGATCTTGATCAGAAATCATCAGTGCGGTGATTACTTTAATTAAACACCCATTAGTGGTGTGATCTTGATTTTATAATTCAAGCCCTTAGTGCTGCTTTAAATTGTCCTTGTGACAGGCTTATTGTGCCACGTTCTAACACCCCCCTTATTAAGGTCGTTTGTGCCATTATCAAAAATCAAACAAGTGTAGCTAATTAAATTCTACGTGATTGCTTCAGCGGTCAAAGTACAAGGATGGCTAATTCGGATGAAGCGGATAGCCACCGAGGAGATGGAGATGCCAACGAGCAACTTATAACTACTAGAGGTGAATGCAGGCATTAATTGCCACTGAAGTAGAGAAAGCAATTAAAAACCATGATGAGAAGAATGGTGAGTCCAGTGCTTCACATTCCAAGCGCATATCCAGGCATACATCTTCACACCATTCTAAGCACTCGTCGCAAAAGAAATCTGAACACCCCTCTCACAAGAAAGAAGACTCTGAGCATTCATCGAATATCGAAAAGAAAAGGAAAGAATATCATAAGAAAACCCAGTTTACTAAGGAAGGGTGCCCTTACAAGTATTTCGTATCATGTAAACCACGCTATTTCACTGGTGAAAAAGGAGCTGTGGAAACGCTCCGATGGTTAGATGAGATCGAAACCATTGTGGAAATCAGTGGGTGCACTGAAAAAGACGTAGTATAGTATGTAGCGCAATCATTCAAGGGCGATGCCCTCACGTGGTGGAAGTCGATGATCCAGTCTTCTGGGAAGGTTCATCTGTATAACCTAAGCTGGGAGAAGTTTATTGAGTTGGTAAAGGATGCCTATTGTCCATCTCATGAGATGGAAAGGATCGAAACAGAATTTATTGGGCTAACCATGAAGAACCTCGACTGTGGGAAGTATGTATCGGAGTTTAACTCTATGTCGAGATTAGTGCCATTTGATCACTCCCGAATCCAAACGCATCTCACGTTTTATTGGCGGATTAGAGCCGGAGATTAAGGGTGATGTCAGGGCATCTAGGCCCGTGACGTTTAGGTCTGCTGTAGACCTTTTCATGGTCTTAACTCAGGATTTAAAGAGACAGAGGTCTCTTAGGTCTAAAGGTGGCGAGAAAAGAAAGAGAATGATGACAGGTTTCGCCGCTTCAACAAGAACAGGAAATTCGGGTCAAACAAGAACCATCAAAGGTCTGATAATAGGCCTAAATGCAGAAAGTGCAACAAGCGGCACTTTGGTGCGTGTCCGGACGAACTTCAGTCTAAGCCTTGTGGAATTTGTAAGAGGCATGGGCACAAGACCCTGGAATGTAAGGATTTGAAGGAGGCCACCTGTTTTAATTGTGGCGAGAAAGGACATATCAAACCCAACTGTCCTAAGTACAAGAAGGATGACACTGTTAAGGACGATGGGGCGAAGAATGGAAAAGCTCGTGCTTTCCAGATGAAAGCCAAGGAGGCTGTGAACGATGATAATGTGATAACAGGTACGTTCCTTATTAATGATGTTTATGCTAGAGTTCTTTTTTATTAAGGGGCTGATAAATCATTTGTGGATCATAAGTTTATTGCCTTATTAAACTTGCCCATGAGAACTTTAGACATAACCTATGATGTAGAACTTGCTGATGGAACGATAGAAACCGCTTCTACAATTCTTGATGGATGTTTCATTTCCATTAAGGATCACTCTATTCCTGTTTCGCTATTGCCAATGAAGTTGGCAGGTTTCGATATAGTTCTTGGTATGGACTGGTTGTCTAGTAACCATGCCCATATAGCCTGTAACAAGAAGCTCATCGAAATCAAAACTTCGACCGGTGAAGTACTGCCTATCCAAGGTGATGTACGTTATGGTTTGTCTGAAAAGGATGTGTTACTAAAACTTCGAAATGCCTGAAGAAGAATTGTGTCATTTACATGGCACAAGTAACCATTGATGAAGCTAAGCCAAAGATCGAAGACCTACCCGTTATCTCAGAATTTGCTGACGTATTTCCTGAAGACTTGTCTGGTCTACCTCCAGATAGCAAGTAGAATTTAGAATTGATATCATACCTGGTGCAGCTCCAGTTGCTAGAGCCCCGTACAGACTTCCACCTACAGAAATGAAGGAGTTGAAGACACAACTTGAGGAATTGTTGGAAAAAGGATTTTTCAGCCAAGCTCTTCGCCTTGGGGAGCTCCAATACTGTTTGTGAAAAAGAAATATGGTTCAATGCGAATGTGCATTGACTACCGTGAGCTGAATAAGTTAACAATTAAGAATCGCTATCCATTGCCTAGGATCGATGATTTATTTGACCAACTTCAGGGAGCAAGCTACTTCTTGAAGATTGATTTGAGGTCAGGTTATCATCAACTCAAAGTTCGTACTGAAGACGTTCCAAAGACGCCATTAGAACAAGATATGGTCATTATGAGTTCTTAGTGATGCCTTTGGGACTCACTAATGCACTAGCAGCATTTATGGATTTGATGAACAGAGTCTGCAATCCGTATTGAGATAAGTTTGTCATTGTCTTTATTGATGATTATATTATATACTCTCGTAATCAGGAGGATCACGAGAAACATTTAAGGTGTATTTTGGAGTTGTTGAGACACGAAACTTTATGCAAAGTTTTCTAAGTGTGAATTTTGGTTGCGTGAAGTACAATTCCTAGGCCACGTGGTTAGTGAACGTGGGATACAAGTTGACCCTGCCAAAGTCGAGGCAGTAATGAACTGGCAAGCCCCTAAGACATTATCCGAAATCCGAAGTTTTCTTGGTTTGGCCGGTTATGATAGAAGATTTATAGAAAACTTTTCAAGGATAGCTACTCCATTGACGACCCTGACCCTTAAAGATGTTAAATTTGTTTGGGGTCCGAAACAGCAGGAAGCCTTTGACATATTGAAATTGAGTAACGCTCCTGTGTTGACTCCACCAGAAGGAATTGAAGATTTTGAAGTATATTGTGATGCTTCACACACCGGCATGGGGTTTGTGTGTACTCATGCAAAGATGAAAGGTAATTGCCTACGCTTTAGGCAATTAAAGATACACGAAAGAAACTACACCACGCATGATTTGGAACTAGGTGTCGTGGTGTTTGCGCTCAAACTGTGGAGACATTATTTATATGGAACAAAGTGCATTATATACACCGACCACAAAAGTCTCCAACATTTATTCAATCAAAAGGATTTAAATATGCGACAACGTCGGTGGATGGAGACGCTGAACGACTATGATTGCGAGATCTGTTATCATCCAGGCAAGGCAAATGTGGTTGCCGATGCCTTGAGCCGCAAGGAAAGGGTTAAGCCCATAACGATCAATGCCAAGAGCATTCAAGTTAAGAATGATCTGAAAGATAAGATTTTGGAAGCTCAAAGCAAGCTTTGTTAGAAGCGAATCTACCTAAGGAAGAACTGGGAAAGTTGGTAGAACAACTTACCCCGGGAAAATGATGGAATCCTAAGGTTTTGTAAACGAATTTGGATCCCAGTTTTCGGAGGACTTAGAGATTTGATTCTCCAAGAAGTACACAATTCCAGGTATTCGATTCACCCTGGTGGTGATAAAATGTATAAAGATTTGAGACCCCATTATTGGTGGTCTGGATTAAAGAAATCTATAGCTGCATATGTATCTAAATGTTTGACGTGCTCACAAGCTAAAGCCGAACATCAAAAGCCGTCAGGCCTACTGCAGCCATTGGAAATTCCCATGGGGAAATGGGAATGCGTAACTATGGATTTCATTACTAAGTTACCAAAAACAAAGCGAGGGAATGACGCAATATGGGTGATTGTAGACAGACTGACTAAGTCAGTTCATTTTTGCCCATTAACGAAACTTACAGTTCAGACAAGCTAGCAAAGCTATACGTGGATGAGATTGTATCTTTGCATGGTGTGCCAGTGTCCATAGTGTCAGATAGGGACACAAGATATACTTGGTAACATCCGTCAAAAACCGGGTTAACCGAACCCGCTTCGTTTATTAACCGAACATCCAGTTAAAAATTTCGTTGCGTATTTAATGCTCAAATTAATTTTATACAATACATAATTAATAAATATATTAGAATTTAAAATCTATAATTGAAAATTTATAATAAATAATGAAATAAAAATAAATTGCTGATGCCGGGTTTCGAACCCGGGTCAGCCGGATAAAACCTCCAAGTCTTAACACACTCACATTCAACCACTCCGTCACTTGACTCACTTGTGCTAACCAGTGAAACAAATAACATTTATAATAAACCTCGAACTTGAATTCAGTCACTCAGCGCGCCCAAATCACTCTTGCCGGAAATCCCGACGACTTCGCCAATCTTTGACGTTTTTCTATTGACTTAGCGGATGTATTAATCATCAACGTCGGTTGTAACTGAAAAACCTTAAAGTCACTCATTCAAATGTCAAACCATAACCGAATAATTTTGAATTCGAAACCGGAAATGTAATTAAATCCGAGTTATACTTTATTCATCAGTTGAGCTCGCGAGTTTATCAAACTTACACTCTCCAATTCGCTCAGAAAACCTCACCGCAAGTCGCCGGAATCCTCTGCAAGTTAACCGGAAATTATCGCCGAAAACCAAATTCCATCCATCCCTTCTGCTTACTCTAAAATAAGATTTTTAGAGCTCATACCGACATCACCCACACTCACCTTAAACTTCCTGAAGAATCTCTGTCGCAAGAAATACATCGCCGGAATTCTCTGCAAGTCGCCGGAAAACCGAGACTTTCATCAAAACGGTAAATACCTCGACTCTTTCTATTTATATCCATTGTTAGACTATTACTAATATCAATCCATCACCCAGAATCAATCCTAGATGAAGTTGCCGAATATTCTGCTTTCGCCGAAAAACTTCTGGAATTTCCAGAATCACGCTGTGAATCGGTATAATCACCTAAACCTTCTGTTAATCATTGTTTAGTAACTCAATTTCACATCTAATCAGTCAAAACTGTTAATCGATCCGAACAGACGGAGTTCACAAAACAGAGCCGACGATCCTTGCCGGAGTTCTGAGAAAGACATCTGTTCGGTACATTCATTTCCAAAACTCTCTCTATTTCATCGCATTACAATCGCTTATAAAGTTCGTTAATTGAATTTAACAAGAAACAGTTGAATAATCGTTGTCTGTGTTTTGAACGAAGAAGATGAATTCGAACTAATGTATAAGTGAAATAAAACAAGATAATAAACCGGGTTAGACACACAGTCCAGCGGTGGGCTGTGTGCAAACACACAGCAAACGTCTCGAGTTCGATCCCTATCACGACCCTATCCTCTGAAATAAAAATGTTTTTTTTTAAACCGAACCGGGTTAACTCACAGTAAGATGTTAAGTATAATAAAAATCAGTATATTAACCAGGTTAGACACATAGTCCAGCGGTGGACAGTGTGCAACACTAAACCACAGGTCCCGGGTTCGAGACCTGTTGACGGCACCGGTTCGATATAATTAAAATCTTTTTAAAATAAATGAATTCTGATTAAATTAAATAGTGTATAAATATAATTAAAAACAGAAATATTTCGGGTTAGACACGTAGCTCAGTTGGTAGAGCTGCTGTGCACGCGTACGAGAGGTCACGGGTTCGAGTCTCACCCAGCGCATACTTACACAAGACCTGTCACACCCCGACCCGCAGCGGAATAAGAGTCGGGGCATAATTGGGTTATCACCAAAGCTCATGACATTTACTAATATGTTTCATATTTAATAAAGTCAAAGTTACATTTCCAAATATCTAAACATGTTCATACAATACAAAGGAAATAAGCCAAACATAACAATCCCAACTCTAAATCATTTTATTCTTCTAGTCCAGTCCTATGTGTTCCTAGCTGCTGCTGGCTCACCTGTATCATGTGTAAAAATGGGGGTTTTTGGGTCAACATAAGTTGGCGAGTGAACCTTATTAGATAAACATTTATTAATGAATTACTTGTTAGTTGATCAATGAAAAATTGTGCATAATCATAAATGAGCAAATGTAAATAATCAAGCAGTGGCAAGTAGCAATCACAACTATAACATACAATAACATATAACAGCATACATGAACATACCAACATCATACGACAAATAACATAAATGAAACTGTGCGGTCAAGGCTCAATCAAACGGAGCCGATCGTATTGCATGTACTGAAAATGAAAATGTCTGTGCGATCAAGGCTCAATCAAACGGAGCCGATCGTATGTGGGCACGCCAGGTTCAACCTCATAATGAAATGGGGAACATGCTCAACGCTCATAATGTAATGGGAGTGGCGGCCTATGAATTTGCATGTACTGAAAATAATAAATTGCATCCAACAATAACTTACACAACAGAAACAAACTGAATACACAAGTTCATGATATGATGTATGCACAATGGTTTAATTATAATATATATAACAAGACACATGATACACCCCAAAACGTGATTAAAACGGGGAATTTGTAAGATTCACTCACATTGGGTGCGTTGGATTGGAGATGGTGAGATGCGCACGAATTAGATGAGCGGAACAACGAGAAATACTAACCCAATTAATAACGAAAAAAATATTAAATGAGCGGATTTTATTAAGGATGTTAATAGAATTTTTAGATATACTTTTGTGAGTTCAAGGCTATTTTCTATCTTTAAAAATGTTATTTTTAAGTATTTTTAATTGATTTTTAAATTAAATTAAATAAATAAAAAATATTAAAAAAATTGTTTATTTTGCGTTGACCGTTGACCATTGACCGTTGACCGTTGACCTGTTGACCGTTCGTATGTGAAATTGTTTGTGCCGGGTGAGGCTCGAACCCGAGACCTCCCGTACGCGTGCACGCAGCTCTACCAACTGAGCTACGTGTCTAAACCGAAATAATCTTGTTTTTAATTATATTATATACTTATTCAGTTTAACCGAAATTCTTTTAATTGCAAAAACATTTTAATTCAACGAACCGGTGCCAGTGACGGGTTTCGAACTCGTGACGTATGACTTAGTGTTGCACACAGTCCACCGCTGGACTGTGTGTCTAACCTGGTTATTATCTCGGTTTTTATTATACTTAATAACTAACTGAGTTAACCCGGTTTAGTTTTTAAACAAAAAGGCATTTTATTATATAAGGATGCGTGTATCAGGGATCGAACTCGGGACATGCGTATATGCTTTGCACACAGTCCACCGCTGGACTGTGTGTCTAACCCGTTCATTTTACTGGTTTTAAATAAACTTATAACTTAGTTAACTTCGTCTTCTTCATTCAAATTTCCGATGACTGAATCACTGATTCATTTCTTGTTTTTACGATTATCAAACATTCTTAAGGTTAAAATAAAATGACAGAAACGGTGTTGGAAGTAACATACCGTAGGAATGAGGTATCACAGAATTTCCGGCAATTGCGTCAGCTCTGTTTTTATGCTCTTCAACTGAACAACACAATTAACTGTTTTGATTAGTTAATCGTGGAATTGAAGTGATAAACAAACGTTAACAGCGGGATTGAAGGTCCTTACCGTTTCACAAACGGAAATAAAGACTTTCAGGGAAGTTCCCGGCGAACTGGAATTAGTTGAATACAGCGCCTGAATTCGATTTCAATTGAGAGGTTTAAGTTAGAAATAGTCTAACAATTGTTGAACTACAATGATATTGAAAGATTTACCGTTTGAAGATGAATACGGTTTTCCGGCGACTTTGCAGAAAATTTCGGCGAGTTGATTTAGACGTTCTGACGGTCTGAAAATGTGACGAGAGTGAATTGGAGTATTGGTATGATTTCTGAGTCGCGAGAGAGGTCTAGAGTTGAAGTAATTGAGACCTTGATTCTTTTCGGTTATAAAAACCGATAGTAATGAAAATTTATGTTCAATCACCTCTGAATTGATTAAAGACATCGGTTCATCGGTTATGAACGTGAATCTGCGAGTAAATAAGCGATTTGACGATTGATTTGCCGATTTCCGTTTCTCAGTTGGCGCAACCGGTTTTAACCGAGTTTCTTATAAATCTCATTTGTTTCCTAGAGATAACAGAAAACACAAAGTGGCGGAGTGGTGATGTGAGTGTGTTAAGTCGTTGGAGTTGTTCTTGGCTGACCCGGGTTCGAGTCCCGGCAGCAATATATTTTATTTATTTATTTTGTTTTAACATTTTATCAAATATAATTTTTATAGTTTAGTTTATTTATTAATTAATATCATTTTAAATCAAAATAATCATAAATATTCAACGTGACTTTTATAACTTGATATTCGATTACAAAACGGAGCGGGTTTTGAAAACCCGATTTTTACAAATGTTACAGTATCCCCTACTTTTAAGAATTTCGTCCCGAAATTTAAGTAGTTGAAGTAGTAGGAAAAAGAGCGGGTATTTTTCGCGCATTGAGTCTTCACGTTCCCAAGTAAACTCAGGTCCCCGTTTCGACTCCCAGCGTACCCTAACAATTAGAATGCGACTTCGTCGCAGACGTTTTTCCCCGAAGTCCATGATCTCTACAGGTCTTTCAATAAAATGCATAGATTCATCAATCTGAATATCTTCCAGCGGAATGTGGAGGTTCTCATCAGCGAGGCACTTCTTCAAGTTCGACATGTGGAATGTGGGATGAATCCTGTTGAGTTCTTCTGGTAGATCAAGCTTGTATGCTACAGGACCTACTCTTTCGAGTATCTTGAAAGGTCCTACGTAACGTGGTGCTAGTTTGCCCTTTTGACCAAAACGAACTACTCCCTTCCACGGTGATAATTTTAAAAGTACATGATCACCAATGTTAAACTCTAAGGGCTTCCGTCGTTTATCTGCATAACTCTTTTGACGACTTTGAGCCGCTAGAAGATTGTTTCGAATTTGATGGATCTTGTCTGTGGTTTCTTGGATCAATTTTGGACCAGTAATTTGTGCTTCCCCAATTTCGTGCCAACATACAGGAGATCGGCACTTACGACCATATAAGGCTTCAAAAGGTGTCATGCCGATACTCGAATGATAGCTGTTGTTGTACGAAAATTCAACTAATGGTAGGTGGGCGTCCCAATTTCCCTTGAAGTATGACACATGCTCGAAGCATATCTTCAAGAGTTTGAATGGTGCGCTCAGATTGTCCATCAGTTTGAGGATGATAGGCGGTACTGAGATCTAATCGCGTGCCCATAGCGGATTGTACTGCTTGCCATGTTCGTGAAGTGAAACGACCATCACGATCAGAAATAATGCTTAACGATACACCATGTCGGCTTACGATTTCGCTGATATAAATACGAGCAAGCTTTTCGTTCTTGAAATCTTCGCGGATAGGAATAAAGTGAGCTGATTTTGTAAGTCGGTCTATAATTACCCATATAGTGTCATACCCACCAGAAGTGCGAGGTAACCCGGTAATGAAATCCATGGTTATATTTTCCCACTTCCATACAGGTATTTCCGGTTGGACCAGAAGTCCTGAGGGTCTTTGGTGTTCAGCCTTCACCTTGGAACATGTAAGGCACTTGGAAACAAAAACGGCAATATCCTTCTTCATTCCAGGCCACCAATAGGTGTATCGTAGGTCCTGATACATCTTATCGGCTCCTGGGTGTATAGAATATCGCGTTTTGTGAGCTTCATTCATAAGAATTTCACGAAGATTGTTGTGGTTAGGAATCCAGATACGATCTAGGTAATACAGAATACCGTCAGATTTAGTTTCAATTTTTAACTCAGCTCCACAGGACATCTCCTTTCGTACATCTTCTTCCGTTATTGAAACGTGTTGGGCTCCTCGAATTTGATCTTTAATGTCAGTTATAATTTGCGAACATAGAAGATGAATGGAGTTCGCATAACCCTTTCGACTAAGTGCATCAGCCACCACATATGCTTTACCAGGGTGGTATCTAATTTCACAGTCGTAGTCATTTAGAAGTTCGACCCATCTTCGTTGCCTCATGTTTAACTCCTTTTGATTGAAGATATGTTGAAGACTCTTGTGGTCAGTGTATATTTCACACTTTGTACCATAGAGATAATGTCTCCATATCTTAAGAGCGAACACAACGGCTCCAAGTTCTAGGTCATGAGTGGTGTAGTTCTTTTCATGTGTCTTGAGTTGTCTCGAAGCATAAGCTATGACTTTTCCTCTTTGCATTAGAACGCAGCCTAATCCTTGCCCTGACGCGTCGCAATAGACTACAAAATCATCACAACCTTCAGGAAGAGTGAGGATTGGTGCATCACAAAGTTTTTGTTTAAGAGTTTGGAAGGCTTCTTCTTGCTTGGGTCCCCATATGAAAGGTTTTCCCTTGTGAGTTAAAGCCGTGAGTGTACAGCAATGCGAGAGAAGTTTGAAATGAAACGACGATAATAACCAGCCAACCAAGGGAAAAGATCTTACTTCAGTTGGTGTACATGGCGTTGCCATTCTTGACCGCTTTGATCTTTGAGAGGTCGACATGTATTCCCTTGTCATTGACTACATGTCCGAGGAATTGCACCTCTTTTAACCAGATTCACATTTGGAGAATTTGGCGTAAAGCTTTTCATTCTCTAGAAGTGTAAGGATGAGTCGAAGATGTCGCTCATGATCAGACTTAGACTTTTGAATAAATGAGGAAAATTTGTCGATGAAGACTATAACAAAAACGATCGAGATAAGGTTTGCAGACTCTGTTCATTAGATCCATGAAGACAGCTGGGCGTTGGTTAAACCAAATGGCATGACCATGAATTCATAATGACCATAACGAGTTCGAAAAGCGGTCTTGGGACTTCTTCTTCATGCACTCTAAGTTGATGATAACCAGATCGAAGTTCGATTTTTGAAAAGCAACTGGCACCTTGAGTTGGTCAAGAAGATCTCAATGCGAGGTAATGGATAGCGATTTTTGATTGTTAACTTGTTGAGTTCTCTGTAATCGATGCACATACGAAACGATCCATCTTTCTTCTTTACAAAAAGGATAGGTGCACCCCAAGGCGAGGAGCTAGGACGTATGAATCCCTTGTCAGTCAATTCTTGTAATTGACTGGCTAGCTCTTGCATTTCAGAGGGGGCTAACCTATAAGGAGACTTTGCAACTGGTGTAGCACCAGGTATAAGATCAATACGGAATTCGACGTCTCTAACTGGAGGAAGTCCTGAAATGTCGTCAGGAAAAACTTGCGGGAAGTCTTTTACTACAGGAATGTCTTCAAGTTTCCTCTCCATGGTTCCCTTTTTGATGATATGAGCTAAAAACGCGACATAATTCTTGCGAAGATATTTTTGAGCTTGAAGACAAGACATTAAGTTGAGCCCTTTCGACAAGGTTTCTCCAATGATTCGAAGAGTCTGACCGTTTGAAAGAGGAATACGAATAAATTTTTCACGACATACAACTTCTGCCTGATGTTGACTGAGCCAATCCATACCGATTATGATATCAAAACTTCCCAGCTTCATAGGAATAAGGTCGACTGAGAAATCGTGGTCGTTTAAGGTGAGTGTACAGTTGCGTATAATAGAGTTTAATGAAACTGGTTTCCCGTCCGCAACTTCTACCGTTATGGATTCCGTGAGCTTATCCCAATTTTTGCTTAAGATAGGTTCAAATTCTAAAGACACAAAACTTCTATCCGCACCAGTATCAAATAACATAGATGCATATCTACCATTTATAAGGAACGTACCGTTAACCACATTGCCGTCAGCTCTAGCCTGATTCGCGTTAATATTGAAAGCTCTTCCTCTGGCAGGTGGAGGAGCTTGGTTTGCTTGGTTCACCGGGTTGGCTTGGGCCTGAGCATGAATAATGTTTACCAACCTTGGACAAGTGTTTCTGAAGTGGCTTGGGTCTCCGCAATTGAAGCAAGCCCGCATAGGTTGGCCCATAGGATAATTGGGTTGGTAGTATGTTTGGGCTAAATGTTGGGTGGGTGGAAATGGTAGGGTTGTTGGGCTTGACCCATTAACTGTTGGTGGGTTTGGGTTAAAGGTTGGTGGCGGTTCGTTCGTTGAGCCATGCGGCAGGTTTGAACAGTATGACCCGCGCGACCGCAGCCGGTGCAATATTGGCCGGGTTGATCATGGGAATGGTGATATTGGCAACGGTTGCATTTTGGTAGCGGACCAGTGTAAGGTCTTCTGTATGGTGCGGGTGAAGGAGTGACTTAAGTAATAGGTGCAGCAGGAATAGGGGAGTTGGTTTGAGTAACTGCAAAATTTATGGTGTTGCGCTTCCTCTTGTTAGCAAACTTAGAGGAAGAGATGGGATGGTTTGATGTTTGACCCTCAACAGGGGCTTTCTTTTTCTCTTCTTTGAACTTCCCGTTGCGAATTCGGTTCTCGGTCAGTTCAGTTGCTAGCTCCATAGCAGCTTCAAGAGTTACTGGTGAGATGCTGAGAACTGAATCTTGGATTTTCGAGGGAAGTCCTCGAATATAATGCTCAATCAGACGATAAGTTGGGGTGAATAAATTTGGAACCATTTGGTTCAACTCCAAGAACCTCTTTTTATAAGTGGTATGGTCTCCCTCCTTCTGCTTTAGAGCATGAAATTCATCCTCCAACTTTTTAATTTCACTCCTAGGACAGAAACGCCTAGTTATGATTTCCTTAACTCCTCCCAAGTTAAGGCCATTGCATCTTCAGTTCCCCTCTTCCCTTTCTCAGTATTCCACCAAGTGAGAGCTACCCCAAATAGTCTCTGGTGGCGTATCGAACCTTGCGATCCTCAGGACAATCGCAGTTTAGAAAAGTGTTTTCCATCTCCTCGAACCAATGTAGGAGAGCAGTGACACCCTCGGTCCCTTCAAATTCAGGAGGGTCACAAGACTTGAAATGTTTGTATGAACACTTGCTGGTAGGAGGGTTGTCGATGTTCTGGTCATGTTGTTGGGGAGGGTTAGTAGGATTTGTAGCGAGGGCTTGTTTACTTGGACCACAATGTCAGGCAGTATCGTGGCCATTTGTTTCGCGATTTTAGTGGCCAAACGTTCCTGAGATCTTCCTGATCTTTTACCCCTTCGTTGCTGTCTAGACGACATCTACAGGATCATACAATGAGAAGATTGTGAGTTCATGGTGTCTTTTTTAGGTGTCATGTGTCTTTAAGAAAATGAAAATAACATAAATATCAATAATGCAACTACATCCATAGGATGTCTTGGGTTTGCTCATGTTGGGCCTCAAATGTCTCCCATACCTTCACCTATATAGTCATGTGGGCCCCCATGGCTATTGGCTTGGTAGGGTTCACATTAGTATTGGCAATTTAACACTCGCATCACCCGAATGCAAACCACAAAATATGTTCATGAGATGTTTGGTCGGAACGTGTCCAGGTGTAGACACAATGACAACTCAAAGTAGGATTAGCTCACACGACGTTTGGTATAGCATGCTTTGGCCTAATAGGTACTTCGTACTCTCATCGTTAGTCCCAAGGTAGGCAAACTGGTCCTTTATTTTGGATTTATACGAATGCCAGCCTAGACAGGACGTTCCAAATACCGGTACTGGTACCCTTCCAGTTACTACATGCCCGTCATGAGAACTCACTTTGATGAGATTTGAAAACACAAAAATCATTGTAAGAGCAATCATGATGTGGTGTGTGCTTTCATGGATGTGATATGTTATGAGTATGTGATTCATGATAGGCATTATATGATAATACATACTTATGAACATGCTTACATATTATTGAATGTAACATTTAACGTAAAACATATAAATATCATGAAATTTGGCATGTAACACACAAAAATCTTATAAGTTTCTAATCAACTATAGTATAGGCTCTAAGGGTCTAATAACCTATCCTATATCCCTATAGTCATGGCTCTGATACCAATCTGTCACCCCCCGACCCGCAGCGGAATAAGAGTCGGGGCATAATTGGGTTATCACCAAAGCTCATGACATTTACTAATATGTTTCATATTTAATAAAGTCAAAGTTACATTTCCAAATATCTAAACATGTTCATACAATACAAAGGAAATAAGCCAAACATAACAATCCCAACTCTAAATCATTTTATTCTTCTTCAGTCCAGTCCTATGTGTTCCTGTATCATGTGTAAAAATGGGGGTTTTTGGGTCAACATAAGTTGGCGAGTGAACCTTATTAGATAAACGTTTATTAATGAATTACTTGTTAGTTGATCAATGAAAAATTGTGCATAATCATAAATGAGCAAATGTAAATAATCAAGCAGTGGCAAGTAGCAATCACAACTATAACATACAATAACATATAACAGCATACATGAACATACAAACATCATACGACAAATAACATAAATGAAACTGTGCGATCAAGGCTCAATCAAACGGAGCCGATCGTATTGCATGTACTGAAATGAAAATGTCTGTGCGATCAAGGCTCAATCAAACGGAGCCGATCGTATGTGGGCACGCCAGGTTCAACCTCATAATGAAATGGGGAACATGCTCAACGCTCATAATGTAATGGGGAGCGGCGGCCTATGAATTTGCATGTACTGAAAATAATAAATTGCATCCAACAATAACTTACACAACAGAAACAAACTGAATACACAAGTTCATGATATGATGTATGCACAATGGTTTAATTATAATATATATAACAAGACACATGATACACCCCAAAACGTGATTAAAACGGGGAATTTGTAAGATTCACTCACATTGGGTGCGTTGGATTGGAGATGGTGAGATGCGCACGAATTAGATGAGCGGAACAACGATAAATACTAACCTAATTAATAACGGAAAAATATATTAAATGAGCGGATTTTATTAAGGATGTTAATAGAATTTTTAGATATACTTTTGTGAGTTCAAGGCTATTTTCTATCTTTAAAAATGTTATTTTTAAGTATTTTTAATTGATTTTTAAATTAAATTAAATAAATAAAAAATATAAAAAAAATTGTTTATTTTGCGTTGACGTTCCTTGTTGACCGTTGACCTGTTGACCGGTTCGTATGTGAAATTGTTTGTGCCGGGTGAGGCTCGAACCCGAGACCTCCCGTACGCGTGCACGCAGCTCTACCAACTGAGCTACGTGTCTAACCCGAAATAATCTTGTTTTTAATTATATTTATATACTTATTCAGTTTAACCGAAATTCTTTTAATTGCAAAAACATTTTAATTCAACGAACCGGTGCCAGTGACGGGTTTCGAACTCGCGACGTATGACTTAGTGTTGCACACAGTCCACCGCTGGACTGTGTGTCTAACCTGGTTATTATCTCAGTTTTTATTAACTTAATAACTAACTGAGTTAACCCGGTTTAGTTTTTAAACAAAAAAGGCATTTTATTATATAAGGATGCGTGTATCAGGGATCGAACTCGGGACATGCGTATATGCTTTGCACACAGTCCACCGCTGGACTGTGTGTCTAACCCGTTCATTTTACTGGTTTTAAATAAACTTATAACTTAGTTAACTTCGTCTTCTTCATTCAAATTTCCGATGACTGAATCACTGATTCATTTCTTGTTTTTTACGATTATCAAACATTCTTAAGGTTAAAATAAAATGACAGAAACGGTGTTGGAAGTAACATACCGTAGGAATGAGGTATCACAGAATTTCCGGCAATTGCGTCGGCTCTGTTTTTATGCTCTTCAACTGAACAAGACAATTAACTGTTTTGATTAGTTAATCGTGGAATTGAAGTGATAAACAAACGTTAACAGCGGGATTGAAGGTCCTTACCGTTTCACAGACGGAAATAAAGACTTTCAGGGAAGTTCCGGCGAACTGGAATTAGTTGAATACAGCGCCTGAATTCGATTTCAATTAGAGGTTTAAGTTAGAAATAGTCTAACAATTGTTGAACTACAATGATATTGAAAGATTTACCGTTTGAAGATGAATACGGTTTTCCGGCGACTTTTGCAGAAAATTCCGGCGAGTGATTTAGACGTTCTGACGGTCTGAAAATGTGACGAGAGTGAAATGGAGTATTGGTATGACGTTTCTGAGTCGCGAGAGAGGTCTAGAGTTGAAGTAATTGAGACCTTGATTCTTTTCGGTTATAAAAACCGATAGTAATGAAAATTTATGTTCAATCACCTCTGAATTGATTAAAGACATCGGTTCATCGGTTATGAACGTGAATGTGCGAGTAAATAAGCGATTTGACGATTGATTTGCCGATTTCGTTTCTCAGTTGGCGCAACCGGTTTTAACCGAGTTTGTGTATAAATCTCATTTGTTTCCTAGAGATAACAGAAAACACAAAGTGGGGAGTGGTGATGTGAGTGTGTGTTAAGTCGTTGGAGCTGTTCTTGGCTGACCCGGGTTCGAGTCCCGGCAGCAACATATTTTTTTATTTATTTTGTTTTAACATTTTATCAAATATAATTTTTATAGTTTAGTTTATTTATTAATTATGTATCATTTTAAATCAAAATAATCATAAATATTCAACGTGACTTTTATAACTTGATATTCGATTACAAAACGGAGCGGGTTTTGAAAACCCGATTTTTACAAATGTTACAAGACCGAACCGGTCAACAGTCAAAGTCAACGGTCAATGGTCACGTCAACGGTCAAACCAAAAAGTCAACATTTTTTTATATTTTTATTTATTTAGTTTATTTAAAAATCAATTAAAAATACTTAAAAATAATATTTTTAAAGTTAGAAAATTTCCTTGAACTCACAAAAATAAACCTAACAATCCCATTAAGAACACTAATTAAAAATATTAATCTCAAATAAAAGTTTATTTATCGAACTATTATGTTATTATTTAGGATAGTTCCCTTGCCGATTAAATCCGAATTCGTGCGCATTCATCATCAATCCAAGAAACGCACCCACTGTGAGTGAATTCTTACAAATTCCCCTTTTTATTCATGTTTTTGGGGTGTATCATGTGTCGCTTAAACTAATTCGCTTATTCAAACTCGTGCTATACCATATTATGATCTAAACTTAGAATGTAAATATTGTTTGTTGTTATGTATTACATATTGTCAAGTTGTATGCAAATTATTTATTAGGCCCATCAGTTCCTCGTGGGAGACGAGTTGAACAACGCGTGCCTTAAAACTCATTCATTAGGCCCATCAGTTCGTAGAACAACGCGTGCCTCAAAAATCATTCATTAGGCCCATCAGTTCCTCGTGGGAGACGAGTTGAACAACGCGTGCCTCAAAACAATCTATTGTTGTATGTGTGTGCAATATTTAATATTAAGTGTTTTGTGAATAATTTTACATCTACATTTACTCATATTTGGTTATGTACTTTATTTTATAATCAATTCAATGAACACGTTTAAATGTTTTAATAGGATTCACTCGCCAACTTTTTGTTGATCCAAAAACCATTTTTACACATATACAGGTGGACAGGATGAAGCAAGGAACACATAGGAAAGTGCCTTAGAAGAAAAATAATGAAGCCTAGAAAGATGTATAGAACATGTTGTATTTGTATGATTTGGTTGTATGATCTTCTTTAAAATTGTAATAATAAATATGAAACATTATAATAAATGTCATGAGCTTTGATGAAACCCAATCACGCCCCGATCACCTTTTTCCGCTGCGGGTCGGGGTGTGACATACTTCGCATTTCTGGAAAAGTTTCCAGCAAGCTTTGGGCACTCAATTAAATTTTAGCACAGCTTATCATCCTCAAACGGAATGGGCAAAGCGAGCGCACTATACAGACTTTGGAAGATATGCTCCGCGCTTATGTGATTGATCTAGGTGGAAGCTGGGATAGCCACTTACCACTTGTAGAATTCTCCTACAACAATAGCTACCATGCAAGCATCCAAGCTGCCCCATTTGAAGCATTATACGGGAGAAAGTGTAGGATGCCCGTTTGTTGGGCAGAAGTTGGGGAAGCTCAACTGTCAAGACCTGAGATAGTCCTGGAGACGACAGATAAGATCTTGCAAATTCGTGATCGTCTCAAAGCTGCCAGGGATAGGCAGAAAAGTTATGCTGATCGAAGACGCAAACCCCTCGAATTCCAAGTAGGGTAAAAGGTCTTATTAAAAGTGTCGCATTGGGAACGCGTTATGCGCTTCGGGAAAAAGGGCAAGCTAAGTCCAAGGTATGTTGGACCATTCGAGATTATCGAACGAGTTGGAGCTGTTGCATACAAGCTCAAATTGCCCGAGAAGTTTAGTGGAATCCATGATGTATTCCACATCTCCAACTTGAATAAGTGCTTAGCGGACGAGTCATTGGCTATGCCACACGACGAGGTCCAGTTTGATAAGAATCTACGTTTTATTGAGCAACCAATGGCGATCGAGGATCTCCAGATCAAGAAGCTTCGTAGGAAGCATGTGCCTATTGTAAAGGTTAGATGGGACGCTCGTCGAGGTCCCGAATACACTTGGGAAGTTGAGTCTGTCATGCGACAGAAGTACCCACAACTGTTTGATTGCAATCTCAGGTCGAGATTTAATTTAAGGGGTGAGGATGTAAAACTACGTGTTTTTACGTCCAATATTTTTTCGACACGTGTCGCGTAATCCGTATGTGTATTTTACGCTAAAACGGGAGGGACCAAGTTTGTCAAATCACTCATCTAATCCTCGTTGTGCCTTGGAATGAATTAGAGGGGCCAAAAGTGCAATAAACGGAAGTATAATTGAGTTGGGAAGTGCAGGGGCTAAACCTGCCAAATTTTCAGCAAGTTAGGGGTCGCCGCGTAGCGCGACGCCCCAAGGGCTCCTCGTCGCGTAGCGCGACGGGCCTGTCTGGGCAGAAAAATTAGTTTGGCTGCCAGCTTGCTCTTTTGACACTTATCTCGCGACTTTGCCATCTTGTGCTCCATGTTTGACACCTTTTAACATTTATGGACACATGGAGACTCTCCCCAACACCTGTCCTTACCTCCTATCATCCTCAACATGCATTTAAGGAGCTTTTTCCAAGTGTTTCAACAAGTTCTTCACACTTGAAGCTTTGTCAACAAACCTTGGAAGAGTTCCTGACAAATTTGGAGCATACTACTTTGTTCTTAGCATCATTTGGATCATATGTAAGTGTTCAATCTCGTGCTAAGTCGATTCTTCATAGTTTTTAGCCTAGAACAAAGTCTCGTCGTAATTACGCCTAGACTTTGCTCTAAATCCGTGTATATTCCGCCATTGTGCGTAACGAAAGTTCCTACATGCTTATAATGAGGGGGGTAATAAACCCTTAAGAGGGCATTTTTTGATTTTCACGGATTCATGGCCAATTGACGAGTCAACCGAAAAGTCAATAAAGTCAAACTGGGCAGTTTTTGTAAAATTCATAACTAATGATCCGTATGTTATAAAATATGTTTTAAAGCATTAATAACCTTAAAATAAGTATTAGAACTTGTGACAACAGATTCGGTTCGTCAATTTTTGGTCTAGGCTCGGTTCGTAACCGAAAGTCTCAAACAATTGACTTTTTGTTGACTTTCAATTCTGACCCACTTTGAGCCATTCTTGCTACTGAGTTTTGGTCATTTTATGATCATGTCCATGTTTAGAATATCGTCTGAAAGTTTCATGACTCGATTCGTAAGAAACCCGAGTTATTATATAAGTTCCGTAAAAATCCTTTAAAAACTTTGCAAATAGGTCCTTTTTACACAAAATGAGATTTTTAGCGCATATGAGCATATGAATGTTATACTTACTGATATGTTATGATAAGTAGGACCATTTGGGATGTTTGTTCAGTTTACGACTTAAATATATGATTAAGAATCGCTAATCGCCGCTAAACGACTAAACTACCCTTTTTACGGAAAAATAGCAAGAATCAAACTTTTTATAATCAAAACTTTAACTTACTGATGTTATAAGTTAAATGAAATATTTTTGGCCATTTAAAACAGTCCCAACTTCAGTTTATATTAAATACCGATTTAACGACTTTTACGCCCTTTCGGCGCGTAAGTATGATTTAAAATCATAACCATGAGACGAGACTTGTTACCTACTGATTTATAAACTTATCTTTAATATAACAACAGTAAGTACAAGTCCCGAATTCAGAATCCCAAATTCGCTTCAAAGCTATGTGTGAAATTACTAAAATGCCCCTACGGGACATAGTATGTTTCAAAATCATCAAACACACATATGTTTGATATCCTACTATTATAACATGATAAAATATATGTTTTTCCAGAATATCTAAGGTCATAACATCAGATTCACTTTAAACATCTTTTGCAAGCCTAAAAATTACTAAAATGCCCTTCTAAGGCATAAATCGGTTTTAAATATAATTCGGGCCTATCCTTGAAAATGTTACTGATTTTATAACATATTTTAAACATACTATATACGACTCTTACGGTTACCGTTCGCTTATACGCGTTCGGTTAGGCATACGTAGCTAGCTTGCGTAATTTAACCAAAACGGGTTTAACTTTGTCCATTCCTTATCAAAATCCAGAATGTTATTGGTCTTCCCGTATTATACAAGTCTATGTACTTGTCGGGTCCAATCAACATTCTATTCCGGTCACCGCTTAATCTAGCGTATCGTACCATATCATATTTTTAACGTAAGACTAACCGGTTCAAGTCTAAGACTTAATTTAGAACCCGTTAGCATTCTAATATTGGTTATTAATTACCATCACTCCAGACTGAACGCCTCCCGGCAGATTGCTCCTGTACTTGCTTTGGAATACGGCTGAATTTGGATTACTTGCGAACTTCAATTCAGGTAAATACTCTTAACTTATTTTCCCTATACAGGCTTGGGATACGGTAGACTACTACCGCTTGGTCGGGTATGGGATAATGTTTTACCCAGTTGTGATAATTAACTGAAATCTTACATAACCCGGTTTTGATATGTTTTGACTGAAACTAAAACATTGAGGGTGGGCTGCCGTGTCTGGGATATCCTTGGCTCACTAAATTGGTAGTGACCACGACAATATAGCATGGCGTGTAGGCATACACTGGATAATTGCTATCCTGCTTTCTGTGTGAAAGTTCATAGTGGTGTGTCAGTCGATCATGTCTCGGTTTTTGTACCGGGCCTCATATGTAAAAGCCAGCATGTGAATCTGTATACAAGGTCTTTTGTACTATCCCAAGTTATTTAAGAAATGCACTATGTGCTCCAAAAACCATTTTCGAAAAGGTTTTCAAAATGAGTCGGTTGAGCGTATTTACCAATGTAAACTGGCGTATTTTCAAAAGCTTAAGTTGACAGGTTGCAAGTACGGAATAGGCCGGGAGCTGCGGGGCGAATAACCAAGGAGTTGCGACCTTAGGGAGTTGCCTGTTTATAGTCTGTTATCTTTTGTATGTATTTCGATCCGCCTGTGGATCTAGTTACAACCATGTCTGTATATATTTATTTTGAATACTAGACATTATCGGTTGTAATAGTTTATTTACTCCAAACTTCCGCTGATTATACTTATTTGGTTATGATGATATCAATTGTACGTCACAATACTCCCCACCGGGCCACCGGTAGATACGTGGATGTCGAGGTGTGACAGCATCACCAATAGAGGTGTTTTTTGTGGTGTTTTTTGTGCTAATGTGGCACCTGCCCAACCAATGAGAGCATTTCTCTCTCTTGACCTACTTATATACACAAAAAACACTCTTTCTCTCTCCTCTCACTAACATACTCTTCCTCTATCCATTCTTCCTCACATATATCTCTACACTCTCTCTCTCCTCCACCTCACACCTCTCTCCTCCACCTCACTTTCTCTCTCTTTAAAAACATCAAAAAATCTCTCTATTGTGAGTGCTCTTACTATGCATCTAAACTACAGTTTCAGCCTCCAGCTGCACCACAATCACCTATTTCCATAAAGTAGCCGTAGTTACAACCACCACATGGGATGATCTCACGATGTCATCTCAGTTTTCCAATTATCAAGGACCCCACATGCTTCTCTGTCCAATTTTCCACGTGCTTATTTTTATGTACGTTTTCAATTGTTTACGTTTTGATGTAGTTTTTTTCCGAAAAACAGTCGGGTCAAATATAATAAGTTTTCATTTGACGATATAAAGTTGAGGTATTTTACGTTTCAACGTTACGACAACACGCTCCGTTTCCATTTAAATTTAGTTAAAAATATGGTAGCCCTAAGCAAAGCACGGATATAAGCCACTAATTTCATACATTTTCAAACCCTCATGCACGTTCACATACTTTTCTACACATAAGTTGGATATAAATTATCCGATATACAAAAGAAACGAAGTTGTACGGTAGTTTTTTCGTTAAGTGGCAGCCAACAATTTTTTTTTCTTTCTTTTCAGATTTTGTTTCATATTTTTTTTGAACGGTAAATTAGGATCACTGGAGTATCATCGGTTCACCAGAGGAACCACCCAATCATATCCATCTTCACTAGGCATAATGTCCACACCAATTCGGAAGGAAACCCAATAAACATGGGAAAACCCTCCTTGTAGGAATCGTACCCATGACCTATTAGTTCAAAGCCTTATCCCACCACCAAGATACCACTAAGCTATAAAGCCATAGGTTGATAAAAGTTAAGTTGGTTGATTAGTAAATGTGTTGTTTTGTTTCCATTCCACAAAGTTCGATTCCTTATCTTACTGTTTTTCGGTTTGGTTCTTTTATTTAAATTTTGTTTTCTTCAAAAAGTTAACTTCGATTGGCATGTGAGCTTCTTTAATTTTTTATTTATTTTTTGTTATTTATTTGAAGTGTGTGGATTCCCTTTGAATTAATTCTTATTTAACTAACTTTGATTTTTGTAGTTATTTACGTTTGTGTTTATTTTATTTAACGAATGGAACAAAACAGTAATATAGGTGAATATGGAATTTGTTATTTACCTTAACCTTTTTTCATTGTTATTGTTGTTATATCGAGTACCAGCTTTATGACAATACCGTAACAAATCAAAACGATACTGATCAAATTTTCTATGCCTATCGAACAAAACGGCACCAACCGAGTTAATGTTGATTGCGTGGGAAATGCGGAAAAATCGTTGCCCACTCAAAACACGGACTTACTAAAACCCTAGTTTACTCATAAAATCAACATTCCTACCTGAAAATTAACATAATTTCCTACAAACATAGTCAAAAAAAAAATATCTTCCATACACTGGCTAATTTCTTATTTCATATATTTTCAATCATTTCTACACTTTCACATAATTTAACTACTTCACACACATTACACCATTGTAAGACATTAATAAAAATTAGACCATATCAGAATATCATTCTGCACATTAAAACAATGCCTAAAACTTTTGGAATTACTATATTGCAAAACCCTTTACAATAATCAGAACGAACAAAAGATTATTGTACATTAAATTCGTCATTTATCTATTACAATAATCAAAAAACTCACTCTCCGCCATTCATCATAATAATAACTTATGATTGAGATTTGATGTTACAAAAACAACACATGTAGTAGAGACAAAAGTCAATGTAACAATGTTTTGCTTTTTCACTTTATGTTTGTCACAAAAAAGTAACAGGTTTGTGTGTTACACTAAAAATTATCTATAAAACATGTAACATATTTTTTATGTGCCATACACATTGAAAACATGTAAAAACTAAGTTTGAAAATGTTACACTTTGTAAAACCTGCAAAAGTAAGTTGCAGAAAACAAAAAAAAAAGTGTAACATGTGATGGAAAGGTGTAACATATATTTTTTCTCGCTCCTACGAAAAAATGCTACCGTTACGTGTCAGAACTCTGAAATGTGTAACAGGTAGCAACATGTGATCCATCCATTGACTTTCTAGATTTATTTTGAACTCACATGGATTTTTCTTCTATAATTGCCCATATATATATTCTAGTTTAAGATCCCATGAATTTCACGGGTTGGTAAAAGAAAAGATCTTCACTATCATCGTTGACATATATATTATGATTTTATACATGTTAAAACACAAACGAATATATTAGAGTACGACAACTTGAAATACATGAATATGCGACGATCACAATTCGTTGAAAATCTCTTTATAAACCACATTAGTTGTTTTATATGTAGGTTTCCCGTTATTCTCAAATAGTCATAGTTTGATTCCATCTCGTGTTTTTACCCTTGATAAAGCAACATACAATTGACCATAAGAGAAGAGGGGTTGTTTCAAGTACAAACGAACTTTTATAGTGTATTAATTTCTAGAGTTATTTTGAACTCACGTGGGTTTTTCTTCTATAATTGCCCATATATATATATATATATAGATATATATATATAGGTAGATGTTCCTGTAAAAAAGACCAAAAGTGTGAGAAGGGTAAGAAAAATCTCAGCCATTAGATCTTTTGATCTAATGGTTGAGATCAATAGGGACCAAATTGTAAAATGTTTTTATTAGTTTGGACTGATTTGAAAATTGTAGGGGCAATTGTGTCTTTTATATCTGTAACATTTGTCAAAAACGGGTTTCCAAACCCGCTCTGTTTTGTAATCAAATATCAAGTTATAAATGTCACGTTGTATATTTATGGTTATTTTGATTTTTAATGATACATAATTAATAAACAAACTAAACTATAAAAATTATATTTGATAAAAAGTGAAAACAAAATAAATAAAAAATAAAAAGTTGCTGCCGGGACTCGAACCCGGGTCAGCCGGTTTACAACTTCAAAGACTTAACACACACACACATCACCACTCCGCCACTTGTTGTTTTCTGTTATCTCTAGGAAACAAATAACATTTATACACAAACTCAGTTAAACCGGTTGCGCCAACTGAGAAACTGAAATCGGCAATTCAATCGTCCAATCATTTGATTAGTCGCACATTCAACGAGTATAACCGATAAACTGATGATTCAAATCAATGCTGCCGTGAATGTAACTTGAATTCGGAAGTGGATCGTTTAATAACCGAAAGTTTTCAATTCTCGGATTACTTCAATCTTAGACCCCTCCTGCGACTCAAACACTCTGCAAGACTTTCAATTACATTTCCGCAACCTTACAGTCCACCGGAGAAGCTTAAATCAACTCGCCGGAAAAATTCTGCAAGTCGCCGGGAAAACCGAGACTCACCTCCACACGGTAATTCTTTCGACTCTTTCTGTTTCAATCATGTGATTAATCGGTCACTAACACAACTCCACCATCAGAATCAATCCTAGTCGACGTTTGTCGAAAATCCTACCTTCGCCGGAAAACTTCTGAAACTTCCGGAAACCCACCGAGAACTGGTATGATCTTTCAAACTTCTGTTAAACGTTGATTAAGTGCCTCAACTTCTCAAATAATCGAACAAACCTGTTAATTGATTTTAACAGCCGGAGTTCACTCTCAGAACCGACGAACCTCTGCCGGAATTCTGTGAACAACATTAATCGGTACATCCTTTTTCCCTAAACTCTCTCCATTTTTACTTTTAAATTACTTATAATGTTTGAAAAGCGAATATGTCATGAATCGGTCATAACAGTCGGAATATGTTTTCTGGGTAAAATTAACGAAGAAGACGAAGACGCAATATAACATAAGACTAATAAAAATCGATAAAATGAACGGGTTAGACACACAGTCCAGCGGTGGACTGTGTGCAAATAATACGCACACGTCACGAGTTCGATCCCTGATACACGCAACCTCTAAGTAATGAAATGCCTTTTTGATTAAAGCTGAACCGGGTTAATCCCGTTAGTTGTTAAGTATAATAAAAACCGAGATATTAACCAGGTTAGACACACAGTCCAGCGGTGGACTGTGTGCAACACTAAGTCGCACGTCACGCGTTCGAGTCTGGTTAACAGCACCGGTTCGATGATTTAAAATCTTTTTCTAAAAACAAATGAATTTTGAATAAATCGAATTAGTATATAAATATAATTAAAAACAAGATTATTTCGGGTTAGACACGTAGCTCAGTTGGT
Source organism: Scalesia atractyloides (assembly GCA_947069175.1). NCBI lineage: Eukaryota > Viridiplantae > Streptophyta > Magnoliopsida > Asterales > Asteraceae > Scalesia > Scalesia atractyloides. Next base: position 13,061,646 of record CAMTDV010000017.1, read on the forward strand.
AGAGCTGCGTGCACATGAACGGGAGGTCTCGGGTTCGAGCCTCACCCGGCGCAAACAATTTCACTGACCGAACCGGTCAACAAGTCAACGGTCAACGGTCAACGCAAAATAAACAATTTTTTTATATTTTTATTTATTTAATTTAATTTAAAAATCAATTGAAAATACTTAAAAATAACATTTTAAAGATAGAAAATAGCCTTAAACTCACAAAAATATATCTAAAAATTCCATTAAAATCCTTAATAAAATCCACTCATTTACTATATTTTTCCGTTATTATTTAGGTTAGAAATTCTCGTTGTTCAATTCTCCCGATTCGTGCGCATCTCATCATCTCCATTCAAACGCACCCAATGTAAGTGAATCTTACAAATTCCCCGTTTAATCACGTTTTGGGGTGTATCATGTGTCTTGTTATATATTTTATATTTAAACCATTGTGCATACATCATATCATGAACATGTGTATTCTGTTTGTTTCAACTGTTGTGTAGTTATTGTTAGATGAAATTTATTATTTTCAATACATGCAATTTCATAGGCCGCCGCTCCCCATTACATTATGATCGTTGAGCATGTTCCCCATTTCATTATGAGCGTGAACCTGGCGTGCCCACATACGATCGGCTCCGTTTGATTGAGCCTTGATCGCACAGACATTCTCATTTTCAGTACATGCAATACGATCGGCTCCGTTTGATTGAGCCTTGATCGCAAAGTTTCATTCATGTTATTTATCGTATGTTGTTGGTATGTTAATGTATGCTATCTTGTGTTATTGTATGTTATAGTGGTGATTGCTATTTGTTACTGTTTGGTTATTTACATTTGCTCATTTATGATTATGCACAATTTTCATTGATAAACTAACAAGTAAATTGATAATAAATGTTTATCTAACAAGGTTCACTCGTCAACTTATGTTGACCCAAAAACCCCTATTTTTACACATGATACAGGTGAATCAGCTGCAGCAAGAAACACTTAGGAATGGACTAGAAGAATAAAATGATATATAGTTTGGGATTGTTTTGTTTGGTTTATTTTTCTTTGTATTGTATGGACATGTTTGGATATTTGGAAATGTAACTTTGACTTTAATAAATATGAAACATATTAGTAAATATCATGAGCTTTGGTGATAACCCAATTATGCCCCGACTCTTATTCCGCTGCGGGTCGGGGGGTGACAGATTGGTATCAGAGCCATGACTATAGGGATATAGGATAGGTTATTAGACCCTTAGAGCCTATACTATAGTTGATTAGAAACTTATAAGATTTTTGTGTGTTACATGCCAAATTTCATGATGTTTATATGTTTTATGTTAAATGTTACATTCAATATTATGCAAGTATGTTCATAAGTATGTATTATCATATAATGCCTATCATGAATCATATACTCATAACATATCACATCCATGAAAGCACACACCACATCATGATTGCTTTTACAATGATTTTTGTGTTTTCAAATCTCATCAAAGTGAGTTCTCATGACGGGCATGTAGTAACTGGAAGGGTACCAGTACCGGTAGTCGGAACGTCCTGTCTAGGCTGGCATTCGTATAAATCCAAAATAAAGGACCAGTTTGCCTACCTGGGGACTAACGATGAGAGTACGAAGTACCTATTAGGCCAAAGCATGCTGTACCAAACGTCGTGTGAGCTAACCCCACTTTGAGTTGTCATTGTGTCTACACCTGGACACGTTCCGACCAAACATCTCATGAACATATTTTGTGGTTTGCATTCGGGTGATGCGAGTGTTAAATTGCCAATACTAATGTGAATCCTACCAAGCCAATAGCCATGGGGGCCCACATGACTATATAGGTGAAGGTATGGGGGACATTTGAGGCCCAACATGAGCAAACCCAAGACATCCTATGGATGTAGTTGCATTATTGATATTTATGTTATTTTCATTTTCTTAAAGACACATGACACCTAAAAAGACACCATAAACTCACAATCTTCTCATGTAAGTTCCTGTAGATGTCGTCCAGACAGCAACGAAGGGGTAAAAGATCAGGAAGGTCTCAGGAACGCTTGGCCACACAAATCGCGAAACAAATGGCCACGATACTGCCTGACATTGTGGTCCAAGTAAACAAGCTCTCGCTACAAATCCTACTAACCCTCCCCAACAACATGACCAGAACATCGACAACCCTCCTACCAGCAAGTGCTCATACAAACATTTCAAGTCTTGTGATCCTCCTAAATTTGAAGGGACCGAAGGTGTCACTGCTCTCTTACATTGGTTTGAGGAAATGGAAAACACCTTACTCAACAGCGATTGTCCTAAGGATCGCAAGGTTCGATACGCCACCGGGAGACTATTTGGGGTACCTCTCACTTGGTGGAATACTGAAAAAGGGAAGAGGAGAATAGATGATGCAATGGCCTTAACTTGGGAGGAGTTAAGGGAGATCATGACTAGGCGTTTCTGTCCTAGGAGTGAAATTAAAAAGTTGGAGGATGAATTTCATGCTCTAAAGCAGAAGGACGGAGACCATACCACTTATAACAAGAGGTTCTTGGAGTTGAACCAAATGGTTCCAAATTTGTTCACCCCAACTTATCGTCTGATCGAGCATTATATTCGAGGAATTCCCTCGAAAATCCAAGATTCAGTTCTCAGCGTTTCACCAGTAACACTTGAAGCTGCTATGGAGCTAGCAACTGAACTGACCGAGAACCGAATTCGCAACGGGAAGTTCAAAGAAGAGAAAAAGAAAGCCCTTGTTGAGGGTCAAACTTCAAACCATCCCATCTCTTCCTCTAAGTTTGCTAACAAGAGGAAGCGCAACACCAGAAATTTCGCTGTTACTCAAACCAACTCCCCTATTCCTGCTGCACCCATTACCCAGATTGCCCCTTCACCCGCACCATACAGAAGACCTTACACTGGCCCGTTACCAAAATGCAACCGTTGCCAATATCACCATTCTCCTGATCATCCTTGCCAATATTGCACCGGCTGCGGTCGCGCAGGTCATACTGTTCAAACCTGTCGCATGCCTCAGCGAACGAACCGCCACCAACCTTCAACCCAAACCCACCAACAAATAATGGGTCAAGCCCAACAACCCCTACTATTACCACCCACCCAACATTTAGCCCAAACATATTACCAACCCAATTATCCTATGGGTCAACCTATGCGGGCTTGCTACAATTGCGGAGACCCAAGCCATTTCAGAAACACTTGTCCAAGGTTGGTAAACATTATTCATGCTCAGGCCCAAGCCAACCCAGTGAATCAAGCGAACCAAGCTCCCCCACCTGCAAGAGGAAGAGCTTTCAATATCAACGCTAACCAGGCCAGAGCTGACGGCAATGTGGTTAACGGTACGTTCCTTATAAATGGTAGATATGCATCTATGCTATTTGATACTGGTGCGGATAGAAGTTTTGTGTCCTTAGAATTTGAACCTATCTTAAACCAAAATCGGGATAAGCTCATGGAATCCATAACGGTAGAAGTTGCTGACGGGAAACCAGTTTCATTAAGCACTATTATACGCAACTGTACACTCACCCTAAACGACCACGATTTCTCAGTCGACTTTATTCCTATGAAGCTGGGAAGTTTTGATATCATAATCGGTATGGACTGGCTTAGTCAACATCAGGCAGAAGTTGTATGTCGCGAGAAATTTATACGTATTCCTCTTTCAAACGGTCAGACTCTTCGAATCTTTGGAGAAACCTCGTCGAAAGGACTCAGCTTAATGTCTTGTCTTCAAGCTCAAAAATATCTTCGCAAAAATTATGTCGCGTTTTTAGCTCATATCATAAAAAAGGGGACCATGGAGAAGAAACTCGAAGACATTCCAGTAGTAAAAGATTTCCCACAAGTTTTTCCTGATGACATTTCAGGACTTCCTCCAGTTAGAGACGTCGAATTCCGTATTGATCTTATACCTGGTGCTACACCAGTTGCAAAGTCTCCTTATAGGTTAGCCCCCTCTGAAATGCAAGAGCTAGCCAGTCAATTACAAGAGTTGACTGACAAGGGATTCATACGTCCTAGCTCATCGCCTTGGGGTGCACCTGTCCTTTTTGTAAAGAAGAAAGATGGATCGTTTCGTATGTGCATCGACTACAGAGAGCTCAACAAATTAACAATAAAAAATCGCTATCCTTTACCACGTATTGATGATCTTCTTGACCAACTTCAAGGTGCCAATTGCTTTTCAAAAATCGACCTTCGATCGGGCTATCATCAACTTAGAGTACATGAAGAAGACGTCCCAAAGACTGCTTTCCGAACTCGTTATGGCCATTATGAATTCATGGTCATGCCATTTGGTTTAACCAACGCACCAGCTGTCTTCATGGACCTAATGAACAGAGTCTGCAGACCTTATCTTGATCGATTTGTTATAGTCTTCATCGACGACATTCTTATTTATTCAAAGTCTAAATCTGATCATGAGCGTCATCTTCGACTCATCCTTACACTTCTAGAGAATGAAAAGCTTTACGCCAAATTCTCCAAATGCGAATTCTGGTTAAAAGAGGTGCAATTCCTCGGACATGTAGTCAATGACAAGGGAATACATGTCGACCCCTCAAAAATCAAAGCGGTACAAGAATGGCAAGCTCCACGTACACCAACTGAAGTAAGATCTTTTCTTGGTTTGGCTGGTTATTATCGTCGATTCATTTCAAATTTCTCTCGCATCGCTGTACCACTCACGGCTTTAACTCATAAGGGAAAAACTTTCATATGGGGACCCCAGCAAGAAGAAGCCTTTCAAACTCTTAAACAAAAACTTTGTGATGCACCAATCTTCACTCTTCCTGAAGGTTGTGATGATTTTGTGGTCTATTGCGACGCGTCAGGGCAAGGATTAGGCTGCGTTCTAATGCAAAGAGGAAAAGTTATAGCTTATGCTTCGAGACAACTCAAGACGCATGAGAAGAACTACACCACTCATGACCTAGAACTTGGAGCCGTTGTGTTCGCTCTTAAGATATGGAGACATTATCTCTATGGTACTAAGTGTGAAATATACACTGACCACAAGAGTCTTCAATATATCTTCAATCAAAAGGAGTTAAACATGAGGCAATGAAGATGGGTCGAACTTCTAAATGACTACGACTGTGAAATTAGATACCACCCTGGTAAAGCAAATGTGGTGGCTGATGCACTTAGTCGAAAGGGTTATGCGAACTCCATTCGTCTTCTATGTTCGCAAATTATAACCGACATTAAAGATCAAATTCGAGAAGCCCAACACATTTCGATAACGGAAGATGATGTACGAAAGGAGATGTCCTGTGGAGCTGAGCTAAAATTTGAAACAAAATCTGACGGTATTCTATACTACCTAGATCGTATCTGGATTCCTAACCACAACAATCTTCGCGAAACTCTTATGAAGGAAGCTCACAAAACGCGATACTCTATACACCCAGGAGCCGATAAGATGTATCAAGACCTACGATATACCTATTGGTGGCCTGGAATGAAAAAGGATATTGCTGTTTTTGTTTCCAAGTGCCTTACCTGTTCCAAGGTCAAAGCTGAACACCAAAGACCCTCAGGACTTCTGGTCCAACCTGAAATACCTGTATGGAAGTGAGAAAATATAACCATGGATTTCATTACCGGGTTACCTCGCACTTCTGGTGGGTATGACACTATATGGGTAATTATAGACCGACTTACAAAATCAGCTCACTTTATTCCTATCCGCGAAGATTTCAAGAACGAAAAGCTTGCTCGTATTTATATCAGCGAAATCGTAAGCCGACATGGGGTACCGTTAAGCATCATTTCTGATCGTGATGGTCGTTTCACTTCACGAACATGGCAAGCAGTACAATCCGCTATGGATACGCGATTAGATCTTAGTACCGCCTATCATCCTCAAACTGATGGACAATCTGAGCGCACCATTCAAACTCTTGAAGATATGCTTCGAGCATGTGTCATAGACTTCAAGGGAAATCGGGACGCCCACCTACCATTAGTTGAATTTTCGTACAACAACAGCTATCATTCAAGTATCGGCATGGCACCTTTCGAAGCCTTATATGGTCGTAAGTGTCGATCTCCTGTATGTTGGCGCGAAATTGGGGAAGCTCAAATCACTGGTCCATAATTGATCCAAGAAAGCACAGACAAGATCCATCAAATTCGAAACAATCTTCTAGCGGCTCAAAGTCGTCAAAAGAGTTATGCAGATAAACGACGGAAGCCTTTAGAGTTTACATTGGTGATCATGTACTTCTAAAAGTATCACCGTGGAAGGGAGTAGTTCGTTTTGGTCAAAAAGGCAAGCTAGCACCACGTTACGTAGGACCTTTCAAGATACTCGAAAGAGAAGGTCCTGTAGCATACAAGCTTGATCTACCAGAAGAACTCAACAGGATTCATCCCACATTCCACGTGTCGAACTTGAAGAAGTGCCTCGCTGATGAAAACCTCCACAATCCTCTGGAAGATATTCAGATTGATGAATCTATGCATTTTATTGAAAGACCAGTATAAATCATAGACTTCGGGGAGAAACGTCTACGACGAAGTCGCATTCCAATTGTTAGGGTACGCTGGGAGTCGAAACGGGGACCTGAGTTTACTTGGGAACTTGAAGACTCAATGCGTGAAAAATACCCACATCTTTTTCCTACTACTTCAACTACTTAAATTTCGGGACGAAATTCCTAAAAGTAGGGGATACTGTAACATTTGTCAAAAACGGGTTTCCAAACCCGCTCTGTTTTGTAATCGAATATCAAGTTATAAATGTCACGTTGTATATTTATGGTTATTTTGACTTTTAATGATACATAATTAATAAACAAACTAAACTATAAAAATTATATTTGATAAAAAGTGAAAACAAAATAAATAAAATAAAAAGTTGCTGCCGGGACTCGAACCCGGGTCAGCCGGTTTACAACTTCAAAGACTTAACACACACACACATCACCACTTCGCCACTTGTTGTTTTCTGTTATCTCTAGGAAACAAATACATTTATACACAAACTCAGTTAAACCGGTTGCGCCAACTGAGAAACTGAAATCGGCAATTCAATCGTCCAATCGTTTGATTAGTCGCACATTCAATGAGTATAACCGATAAACTGATGATTCAAATCAATGCTGCCGTGAATGTAACTTGAATTCGGAAGCGGATCGGTTTAATAACCGAAAGTTTTCAATTCTCGGATTACTTCAATCTTAGACCCCTCCTGCGACTCAAAACACTCTGCAAGACTTTCAATTACATTTCCGCAACCTTACAGTCCACCGGAGAAGCTTAAATCAACTCGCCGGAAAAATTCTGCAAGTCGCGGGAAAACCGAGACTCACCTCCACACGGTAATTCTTTCGACTCTTTCTGTTTCAATCATGTGATTAATCGGTCACTAACACAACTCCACCATCAGAATCAATCCTAGTCGACGTTTGTCGAAAATCCTACCTTCGCCGGAAAACTTCTGAAACTTCCGGAAACCCACCGAGAACTGGTATGATCTTTCAAACTTCTGTTAAACGTTGATTAAGTGCCTCAACTTCTCAAATAATCGAACAAACCTGTTAATTGATTTTAACAGCCGGAGTTCACTCTCAGAACCGACGAACCTCTGCCGGAATTCTGTGAACAACATTAATCGGTACATCCTTTTTCCCTAAACTCTCTCCATTCTTTACTTTTAAATTACTTATAATGTTTGAAAAGCTAATATGTCATGAATCGGTCATAACAGTCGGAATATGTTTTCTGGGTAAAATTAACGAAGAAGACGAAGACGCAATATAACATAAGACTAATAAAAATCGATAAAATGAACGGGTTAGACACACAGTCCAGCGGTGGATTGTGTGCAAATAATACGCACACGTCACGAGTTCGATCCCTGATACACGCAACCTCTAAGTAATGAAATGCCTTTTTGATTAAAGCTGAACCGGGTTAATCCCGTTAGTTGTTAAGTATAATAAAAACCGAGATATTAACCAGGTTAGACGCACAGTCTAGCGGTGGACTGTGTGCAACACTAAGTCGCACGTCACGCGTTCGAGTCTGGTTAACAGCACCGGTTCGATGATTTAAAATCTTTTTCTAAAAACAAATGAATTTTGAATAAATCGAATTAGTATATAAATATAATTAAAAACAAGATTATTTCGGGTTAGACACGTAGCTCAGTTGGTAGAGCTGCGTGCACATGAACGGGAGGTCTCGGGTTCGAGCCTCACCCGGCGCAAACAATTTCACTGACCGAACCGGTCAACAAGTCAACAAGTCAACGGTCAACGGTCAACGCAAAATAAACAATTTTTTTTATATTTTTATTTATTCAATTTAATTTAAAAATCAATTAAAAATACTTAAAAATAACATTTTTAAAGATAGAAAATAGCCTTAAACTCACAAAAATATATCTAAAAATTCCATTAAAATCCTTAATAAAATCCACTCATTTACTATATTTTTCCGTTATTATTTAGGTTAGAAATTCTCGTTGTTCAATTCTCCCGATTCGTGCGCATCTCATCATCTCCATTCAAACGCACCCAGTGTAAGTAAATCTTACAAATTCCCCGTTTAATCACGTTTTGGGGTGTATCATGTGTCTTGTTATATATATTATATTTAAACCATTTTGCATACATCATATCATGAACATGTGTATTCTGTTTGTTTCAACTGTTGTGTAGTTATTGTTAGATGAAATTTATTATTTTCAATACATGCAATTTCATAGGCTGCCGCTCCCCATTACATTATGAGCGTTGAGCATATTCCCCATTTCATTATGAGCGTGAACCTGGCGTGCCCACATACGATCGGCTCCGTTTGATTGAGCCTTGATCGCACAGACATTCTCATTTTCAGTACATGCAATACGATCGGCTCCGTTTGATTGAGCCTTGATCGCACAGTTTCATTCATGTTATTTATCGTATGTTGTTGGTATGTTAATGTAGGCTATCATGTGTTATTGTATGTTATAGTGGTGATTGCTATTTGTTACTGTTTGGTTATTTACATTTGCTCATTTATGATTATGCACAATTTTCATTGATAAACTAACAAGTAAATTGATAATAAATGTTTATCTAACAAGGTTCACTCGCCAACTTATGTTGACCCAAAAAACCCTATTTTTACACATGATACAGGTGAATCAGCTGCAGCAAGAAACACTTAGGAATGGACTAGAAGAATAAAATGATATAGAGTTTGGGATTGTTTTGTTTGGTTTATTTTTCTTTGTGTTGTATGGACATGTTTGGACATTTGGAAATGTAACTTTTGACTTTAATAAATATAAAACATATTAGTAAATATCATGAGCTTTGGTGATAACCCAATTATGCCCCGACTCTTATTCCGCTGCGGGTCGGGGTGTGACAATATACATCTGAAAATAGGAAACTGTAAATCAATTCCCTAAAATTACGAATTCTCTTTCTTCTTCCAGAATTCGAATCATCCTCCTCCTTCTTCCAGAATTCGAATCATCATCATCAATAATCCATCCCGAATCTTCATCATCATCAGTGTTATTCGTAGTGTTTTATAGAGATCTTTAAAAACGTATTCCTATAAATTAGGGTGGCGGTTATGGAAGGTTTTAAATTAATTAAATCAATGATAAAATTACTTATTTGCCCTTTTGAATTAATTTAAATTAGGACACATGTCACCTCCACAATATTTCTCACACTTCTCACACTTTTAACTTTTTTTACAATAACCTTACCCTATATATATATATATATTATATATATAGGGTGGTTCTAAAGTGAACACTATTGTGTTTGCGAACAGAGTGAACAATCCTGGCCATTGATTTACACACGTGTATGGCTAGAATTTAATCATCAAATCTTAAAATACACTAGTGTATTTCATCATCAAATCCTGGCCATTAATTTACACACGTGTATAGCCAGGATTAGTTCGCTCAGTTCGCAAAATACACTAGTGTTCACTCTTGAACCTAATCCTATATATATATATGATCCAGTTCAATTAAGAACCGCTATGAGTTGTGAGACCTATGAAAACTACTATTTCTGTACGAATTTGTCCACCGGTTTTACACAAACATAGATGAAAATGTTACAAAAGCATCTGTAAATAAAAAAAATCAAGCCAAAAGTTATTCCTGAAGTAAAGTTTTTTTACAAAACGATGACATCACCAATAAATTTGTTTTGCATCTCACTATTTTTTTTTCCTTAAAAACAATCACGCTTTTGAAAGTGGTTAATGAAACCCCTATATTAGGTAATCAAATGAAGATTTGTTAAGCTTGAAGGGTGTGGGGGCATGGTTTTGGTCATCAATCATCACATAGGACTATTAGTGGATTGCTACACCATCCTTTTGTCTCATTCATTATGGTTGGCGTTGATTAAATTATGGCAACCATGAATCTCCTTTCCTTTTCAAATATTTTATTTTCATTTTCACAAAACTAAATTAAAATAAGAGCATAGTGGTTTGGGTCATAACCAAACCTTTAAGCTAGTAATTTTGAATGATAGATTAGAAGTGGATGACATGATAACCATGAACCTCCCTGTAGCCTTAGGAGACTATGTATTTGAATGATCCACCCTATTGCCTTAGGCTAGTGGGTATGGTGAGGGTCATCCCCATAGGGATGAGCCGCCACGTAGGATGCCACATAAGCGGGTGTGAGGATGGGGCTAAGATGATGGACCTAGGGGGTGGGGGATGAACCCCTTTATATGTATGTATGTATGTATGTATGTGTGAGAGTGGGATAGGCCCGGCATGAGCGGCTCCTGGATGCCGGTGAGGATGAAGCCGAGCCAAAGGGACGGTGTGGGGTCTGGTGCCGGGCATATGTCGGCCTCCATACCCACTAGCCTTAGGAGACTAGGTATTCGAAAGTGGTTAATTCGAGTATGTTCCATACACTTTCTAGAACTTACTATTTTAAGGAGGGTATCTATTTGAATCCAACCTTGTATCAACAAAGTATAGTATATTATATTACTGTTTATTTATATTTTCTTAGGTTCTCATGGCGGTTTCATTCATCCATGCATATCTACGGGGAAGCTTTTAAGGGGCATAAAGGGGCGGTCGAATCCTGAACTTTTCGCTCATTAGTGAAGAGTATTTAGTTTTCGTATAGAAATTTTTGGATATATACGTTTTTAACCCCACAGTTTTATAGAAATTTTTAGGTTCGATAACTTTTGTTCCCGGTCAGAAATCTCAAACTTAACCACGGTATACATCAACACATGTATTTGTTCGAGAACTAGCACACCTTATGCCTTGTCAGTAAATGTTTTAACCCAGCCACGTTTGAAAATAGCCTCGTGGAACCTTTGTACGATGTACAACTCTGTATCCCCACTTCACGGAATTACATATACATATTAAAGAACAACTTAGTTTTCACTGTAGCACTACTACAGTGAAACAGTAACTTTTTTTCTTTTTTTTGTTTTTTTTGTTTTCTTTCTTTTACTTTTAACCTTTAACTTTCAGTATTGACTCTTACGACCTTTTAACTTTCTTAATACTTTTTAACCGAGTTTTACGTCTTTATTTTTATTTAGGTGTTAATATAAACTTAAGTTGATTTACGTTTCAACATAATTTTTGAACAACTTGGTTTTCATTGTACCAGTAACTTTTTTTTTCCTTTTTTTGTCTTTTTCGGTTTTTTTTCTTTTTACTTTTAACCTTTAACTTTCAGTGTTGACTCTCACGACCCCTTAGCTTTCTAAATACTTTTTTACCGAGTTTTACGTCTTTATTTTATTTATGTGTCGATATAAACTTAAGTTAATTTGCATTTCGACTTAATTTTTTTTTTTTTACTTTTAACCTTTAATTTTTAGCATTGACTCTTACAACCCCTTAACTTTCTAAATACTTTTTAATCGAGTTTTACATCTTTATTTTTATTTACGTGTGGATATAAACTTAAGTCGATTTACATTTCGACATTTTTTTGTGTTTTCTCAACTTTCGGCATTGACACTGACAATCCTTTTACTTTCAAAATACTTTTGTAATAGAGGTTTATGTGTTTAGCTTTAGCTACATGTGGTATAAATTTAAGTTACGTTTTAACGTACGCGCATTAAAGAACAACTTAGTTTTCACTGTAGCACTACTACAGTGCTACAGTAACTTTTTTTCTTTTTTTTGTCTTTTTTGTTTTCTTTCTTTTACTTTTAACCTTTAACTTTCAGTATTGACTCTTACGACCCCTTAACTTTCATAATACTTTTTAACCGAGTTTTACGTCTTTATTTTTATTAGGTGTAAATATAAACTTAAGTTGATTTACGTTTCGACATAATTTTTGAACAACTTGGTTTTCACTGTAGCAGTAACTTTTTTTTTCCTTTTTTTGTCTTTTTGGTTTTCTTTCTTTTTACTTTTAACCTTTAACTTTCAGTGTTGACTCTTACGACCCCTTAGCTTTCTAAATACTTTTTTACCGAGTTTACGTCTTTATTTTTATTTATTTGTCGATATAAACTTAAGTTAATTTACGTTTCGACTTAATTTTTTGTTTTTTTTACTTTTAACCTTTAATTTTTAGCATTGACTCTTACAACCCCTTAACTTTCTAAATACTTTTTAATCGAGTTTTACATCTTTATTTTTATTTACGTGTGGCTATAAACTTAAGTTGATTTACATTTCGACATTTTTTTGTGTTTTCTCAACTTTCGGCATTTACACTGACAACACTTTTACTTTCAAAATACTTTTGTAATAGAGTTTTATGTGTTTAGCTTTAGTTACATGTGTTGTAAATTTAAGTTACGTTTTGACGTACGCGCAACTTTAAAAAAACGTTATCCCGCCGCGAAGCGCGGGTATGAATTCTAGTTATTTCAAATTTATATTGCCCACCATTTTTGACGCACTATTTGAATGAATATAATAATATTATATTTACACGCTACATCAATTTTTTAAATCCGATAAAAAAAACAGTTGTCACTGATTGGGGATTGATGGGAAAAAATGTGAGGAAAATAGAAAATCATGTAAAAAACTTATAAAATAATTATGATTTACATGTAAAAATTAGAGTTTGTTTTTTTTTCAGATATTTACATATAAAGTATAAATATATATAGAAGTCTTTTTAATAAAAAGAATTACAAAATTAAACATATTATCTGAACAGCTTCTACATGTGTTTATATAGAAAAAAAAACTCGGAAAAAAATATGTAAAAATGCTATTTTTCTATGTAAAAATAAGTTTTAATGTTTTTTTACATGTAAAATTAGTAGTTCTTTAGATGCAGGGTGTGGGGGGCTTGGGTTGGGGGCTTTGCAAGACACGTGGCAGAGGTAGGCTCCACCTGGCCAACTCAAAAAAGGTGGGGTGTGGAGGGGCATGGTGTGGCTAGCTTGACGTGGCCAGCCTAAAGCAACCAACCAAAGCCAGCCATATTGAACCAGCCAACCAAAGACAGCTAACTCACCTGCCCTCCGCCCCACGCCAGACGATACCCACACCAAAGAGGCAACGCCAGCCCAACGCCAGCCCGGGATGGATAAGCTGGCGTTAAAAGATAACTCACACCCCCAACCAAGCTCACATCCCGCAGTTTTAGTTCCATATACTTTTTTTAGTGTTCTTTATTACACCCAATCTTATATGGTATTAATTATGTTTTAAAAATCCACTCCTTCTCTGACCAAAGACCGTCCAACCCTAAAACTATATATCAAATATTAGTAATTTATGTTCTTACATTCAACTTCTCTGACCATAGACCACAAATTAGAGGATTGAATTGCTCCAAATGATTTAGATGTTCATATTGACCGTTAAAAATATAGAGATATACTTCAATTATATAAGAGTTAAGTTTTGAGCTTAAAATTTCAATTCAATTGATTATTTCGAGCCGAGTTGGAGCTTACCTTTGTTCAGCTCATTAACAACCTTAAACGTATCTAAACTCTTCACTCATATAAAGTTTTTTTTTACAGTTGTGTTTATAATATTTTCATCTACGTTTGTGCAAAAAATTGTGACCCAACTCGCGCGGGAAGTATGAGTTCTCATGGTTCTCACAACTCGAGATGGTTCTTAATTGAACCGAAGCCTTTATATATACATAACAAAAATAAAATAAAAGAAACTATATCGAGTATACAATCGGGTAAACGCATACACTTATCGGTTAATCCGGTCAGATAAACAAGTATATCACCAAATTTTGAACCGGCAAATAAAATAAAAACTATTCTCTAACCCGATTACCCAACCCCAAACCCTTTCCAAAAGTTTCAGGTTTCGAGTTTATCCATCGGGTTCGATTTCCATCCCTACAAAAGTCATATGTTCATGAAAACTCAATAAATATTTATATTTATATTTATTTTAAAATTAAATATCTTAATGACTAATAAGTAAAACAAACTAACTAACTAAACCAAGCATAAAATTAAACAAAGCACTATTTGTTTTAGTACACATCTCACTCGATATATTTTTGAGGGGTATTTTTGTTCGGTGTTCAACTTTTGTGGAAATTAAGTTGGGTTTTCTTTATATGCACATATTTGCATGTGATGTGATCCAAACTTAACATGACTTCATATGTTACATATGAATGTATCCACGTTTTTTTATAAGTGTATACTTTTGTAGCTTAGAATAAAAATTCTATTGTGATTTATTGACGTATGAATATATATTATGAATTTAGAATTTCAAATAACATGTGATCTATATAATCGATGTATCTACGTGCATGGTTGTAAAACAAGGTTTCTAATGTCGAGTACTCCCGGAGTAGTCGTTACAAGGTAGGCTGCGTACCGATACTGCTTTCTTCAACTCCGCCTAATTACTCAGAGTCGGTCAAACACGTTCAACCTCGGCCAGCATTGGATCTAGTAGGTCAACTCGGGCCTAATTTGACTTAAATAATAATAACACATAATTTCTATGCCTATCATATTTAAGATTGAATAACATTTTCACGTATTTTGTTATAACTATTAGTAAATTTATGTTATTTGACAAATATTTAATCTCCAAAAGGTAATTTCTTTATAATTTAACATGTCCGAGTACTCTCCGCCTTAACCGAGTACTCTTAACTTCCCGATCGACCGACTAGAGAACGCCTCGCAAATTTTGCAACCATGTCTACGTGTTAAATATTTGCATGTAACTAAAACCCAGTGTAAATTCGCATTTTAACTAGTGTAAATTTATATGTGAATTTACGCTTCGAAGTTAAAATATGAACTTTAAATATATACAAAATCAACATGATTCCCCAATGAACTTAAACTATAATATGTGAATTGAAATATTAAAATATATTGATGAGTGTGTTGGTTCGATTCCTTTGGTAAATTGAATTATTGAAATATCAATATACTAGTTTATAAACCCGTGTATTACACGGATTAAATATAAAAAATTCTTAAATTGAAAAATATTTTAATTTATAAGTATTACAAACCCGCATGTTACACACGTAAAATATATGGAAATGTAAATTATACTTCTATATAACCCTAATCACATAGTTAAAAAAAAGTGTAATAATAGTATAATCTAGTTATTGCGTTTTTCCGATTAGTATTAATATAAGGATGGTTTAGTAAAAAAGATTTAATTATCGTATTTTTTTCCTTTACGATAATATTTAATAGAATACACCGTGTTTATCTAATAATATTAATAAAATATTGCATCCTGATACGGTTATTAACATATTGAGGTTACATTTATTATATTAGTAAGGATAAGGATTTAAATAAAATATTTTGAAATAATATGTAAGTCTAAATTGTAAAGTTGAAGGCGGAATTGACACGTGACAATAACTGGAATCACATATTAAAAGTTAAAATAGATATGATGTTTTATTTGTAACTTTAACATCTTTATCAATAATTAATATTTTAAATCATTTGATTTTAGAATATATGTGGTTAATCTTAGTAAGGTGTTATATTACCAAACAAAGTTAATATAATAATACATAAATAATTAAATTGAAGTTAATAATAATAATAATAAATAAATAATAGTTTTGTTATAGATAATGATAATAATAAACTAATGATTAAAAGGCTTTTGAATTTAAAGGATATTCATATTGAATGCATACATATTAAAAAAAATATATTACTCACCCTTCGTATGTCATAGAGGCGAAGATCTCTAATATGTAAAATCGGTATATTGAAGAGATAGAGTAATTCTTATATTTTTATCTTTATATTATATAGTATAATTTATTAACTCAAATATCATGGTATATGTATTTGTTTTGAGGGAGAGGAAGTTTATTTAGAATTATTTATTAAGGTGGAAATGGTTTTTATATTAATTTATTATATTATTTATTATTATGGTTGAGGTAATATAATAAATTGCTATTATTGAAATTCTTTATTATGAAAAAGGACAAATGGCATTAAGACGACTCTTTTTATTAGTATTAGATTTCAAAAGAGTATATCGTAATTAATACGCGTATGTCACTTTAATATGCATTTCAATTTATCAAATGAAATGACAAGTAGGTTTAATCAAAAGGAACATTGTTTCATTTGATTTGATTGGTTAAACAATAAATGTTTATTTATTCAATTGAATTTGTATTTTTAACAACTAAGTTTTCTCTCCCAGATTATTATTATACATATTAAATTAAGAGTAAATTGCACAAAACATCCTTTATGTTTCCTTAAACTTGCAGGTTTCAGCCTTAATGTTTAAAACTTGCCAAAAATAACTTTTACGTTTATTTTTGTTGTCGGTTCAGTCCTTTCTGACTAACCAAGTTAATTATCCTAGTTTAATTCCCTCACATGCCTAACATGTGAGGGTATATTTGTCATTTAGGTTTTCTTGTTAATTCCCTCACATGCCTAAATTTATAGTTTTCTTCTTCCCTATTCAATACATGTAATCTCTATTAAATAATCAACAGTAACGAGAAAAACAGTTACATAAAATGACCTGCACTTTTCTATTTGAATTCACATAGGTGCTGTTTGTTTTTTCTGCGGGAAAAGGTCTGCGGACCACATCTGCAGGAGAAGAGGTGGACCAAATGTCTGCAAGGAGAAGAGGGTTTGTTTTTTTTTCTACAAAAACCGTTCTCTTCTATACTCACACACAAACACACACCGACCATTCATCTCTCTCTGCCTTCATCTACCACCACCACCACACACCGCCACCACCTCATCTACCACCGTCCACCTGCCACCACCACAACCAACAACCACCGTCAAGCACCACCGCCCCTTTTTCCTGCCGCGAAGCCAAGCACCACCGCAAACCCACCAGCACCGCACCACCTCCGCCATAGCACCACCACCATCACACCACCGCCATCAAAACCCACCACCGCCATAGTCTCCTGCCGCTCCCTCTCTCTCTCTCTCTACGGTCTCTCTCTCTCTCACCGATCTCTTTCTCTTCTTTTTTTCTCTCTCTCTACGATCTCTCTCTCTTCTTTCTCTCTCTCTCCCTACGGTGGTGATGTATCAGGTGGCGGTGGTGGTGGTGGCAGTTGAAGATGATGGTGGCGGAGTTATTTGGGGGTTTTGGGGGTTTTGTCGGAGGTGAAGGTGGTGGCAGAGGAGGTGGTGTCGGAGGTGGAGGTGGTGGCAGAGGAGGTGGTGTCGGCTGGAGGGAGAAGAGGAGAAGAGGTTTGCAGAGTTGGGGACATGTCTGCTTGGGGAAGAGGTGAGGAAGAGGTAAAATGTGAGAAGCTCTTCTGGAAAACAAACGAGCTGGAGACCTCAAACGTCTACGCGCGTCTGCCCGACGCAGACATACGTGGCCAGAAGTGCTTCTGGCCAAAAAACAAACACCACCATACAGAACTGATGTAAGGCTATCAACCTGCAAATCTAGCTTGATTGGTATTTAGGAAAGCAAGGGGGCTTGCTCCATGTGAATTGCCGCATAAAATTAGGAGATCCAATTGCATTTGGACTACATCTCATGTGAGAACAGAGGCGGTTTTGCGTTTGCAGCACAGCTCCGTTCCATTTTGCTAGTCAGCTGATGGTGGTCATCAAACGATAGTGGGGAGACAATGATACATGCAACTTTCAGATCTGGGAAGGGTGATGTTCGATATGCTTGAAAATAGATGGTGGTGGTTGTAGATGGAAAATTGATGGTGGTGGTTGTAGCCAGAATATTGATGGTGGTTGATCCTCGGAAGGGTTTTGAACAACGGGTTTTTAGTTTTAATGATGTGTTTTTTGAGGGTTTTTTAAGAAGAGGAAACAAAATGACGAATATACCCTCACATGTTAGGCATGTGAGGGAAATAAACTGAGATAATTAACTTGGTTAGTAATAAAGGATTGAACCGACAACAAAAATAAACGTAAAGGTTGTTTTTAGCAAGTTTTAAGCATAAAGGCTGTAACCTGCAAGATTAAGAAAACATAAAGGACGTTTTGTGCAATTTACTCTTAAATTAAACTTGCCATGAACAGTAACTTATGTTTTAATAGTACTTGATTGATTGTTTGAATAATATTTAATTCTTTTTCATTCTAATAATATTTGATTCTTATGTTATAGTTTTTTTTCATACCATTTTACTACGGTATTATGTATGATATACGTTTTTAACCTATTTTTTTACCAATTTGTATTTTATTCGATTACTTGCCTTCGTTAGTTTAAAAAAATTAAATATGTAGTTGTGTTTGTTTAAAATTTTATTGAAAACGAGTTGTGTTTGAAATCGAGTTCTTTTTTTTTTTTGTATCAAAGGTTTGATCAAGTGTTGGTGTCATAACGGTACCGTGATGAATAAAACAAATACTGACAAGGTTGATACCGATATCGGTAGTATAGGAACCACTATCGGTATATACTTTAAAACTACACCTTTAACTCAATTAGTTTTTATTTAATATGATTTCCCTTCAATAACTCGCTTTCATCGTCTTTTTTGTAAAGCTGAATACATGACTAAGTTTAATATATTTTTTTCACCGTTCTATAAAGTTTCTTGAAAAAAAAAGTTTTATTCAAAATTGTATCATGATGGGCTACCGGTAATCGTTCTTAATCTAAGAGGCGTACAGACATATCATGACTTTAAACCCAGCGCAGGTCATATACCGATACCGATCGTTACCACCCCGAATCCCCTGCGTAACGAATCGAACCAATACGGATGACTACCCGCCGCATAGCGCGGGCACATCCCGCTAGTTCTATATTAAATTACACCTTTAAGGATTATAACTTGATTTCCAGATAACTCCTCTTGACATTGTGGTATAGATGTGTGTTTTGAAACATTTTACATCGCGTTGAAAGAAACTAAAAAAATAAAAATCGATGTCAAAGAAAAAACATTGTTATAGGATGGGGGAGTAAAAGCAAAAACATTGCTATGAAAAAAAAATAATAAACATTGCTTTACATGACAAGTTTGTTAAAAAACTTAAAATTACGCGTGTTTGGTCCAACTAAACGTTTTGTCACGAGAATTACGCTTCATTTTTGTCAGGTTACCCCGGGAGAGGGTGGACATATTGAATGCTATTTATTTTTTACCGAGTTAATTACTGTTTTCGTCCTTGTAGTTTGTCAAAAATCACTATTTCAGTCAATTAGTTTAAAAATTGCGATTTCAGTCCCTGTGGTTTCACTTTCGTAACCATTTCAGTCTCTGTGGTTTCACTTTCGTAACCACTTTAATCCATTTATTCTGTAGGTACAGGGACTGAAATGGTTGCGAGGTGGACTGAAATGATTATGAAAGCGAAACCACAGGGACTGAAATCGCAATTTTTAAACTAATGGACTGAAATAGTGATTTTTGACAAAGCACAGGGACAAAAACAGTAATTAACTCTTTTTTACCGCTATCTTTTGCTACCTTTTACGCTTGTGTTAGAGTACTGTGTGTGGTATTTTTTTAATATTATTTTTGTGGTGTCGATGTTATGTGTTTTGAAACCTTTTATGGTGGGGTTAAAAAAACTAAGAAGAAAACATAATCACAAAAGGGGAGCCCACTGACGTACATGGGAAGGCTTAGGTAGACCTGTCGCAGGCGTTCCTATACTTTGTTTAGATCAAATCCAAAAAAGAAAAAACACCCTATCATTCTAGTACACTGACCCCCTCCGAAAAATTACCAAAATGCCCATGGAAATATGACTGCCAAATGAGGGGTCAAGCTCTCGTATGGTAAGACTTTGGGGTATGGTGGACGAGACTTTGGGGTGTGGGTATCCCACATGGCTTGGGTGGGCTCTGCTAGGGCGACCCACATGAACGACGGTATGGTGGGACGGGACTTTGAGGCGTTGCCACATATATATATATATATATATATCATAAACTACAATATACTTTTTTATTTTTACTTTTTGAACACAATTGTTTTTTAATTTTGGTTTTTTACCTTCTACCACCTTTTTTATTTTTCTCTTTTGAAACAAGTATTTTTTATTCTTAATTTTTACTTTTTACCCCTCACATACTTTAGAAATATATATATATATATATATATATATATATATATAGGGTAGGGTTAGTGTAAAAAATGATGGTTTTGTGAGAAGTGTAAGAAGTGTTTTAAACCCTTAGATCTTATAGTTAATGGTTGAGATCAAGAAGGGCTTAAAATGTAAATTATGGTTTATTTTTTGACTAATTTGGCTAGACTAGGGGTAATAGTGTCTTTTTATATTGTATTTTTAAATAAAAAACCGCCATCAACTTTAACGCATATGTAACTTCCACCCATTTTTTTGAAAGTCAATAACTTTTTATACGTAATGTTTTTAAAAAAAATAAATTACATCATATTAATGAGCTTTTTTTATCTTCAATATGAGTACCATATTGTTATATTTATATAGACAAAAAAATTACGAATAACACATACTGGACTACAGGTTTAAAACACCATGAATGCATGTTTAAAACACCACACAAAGAACAAATACTGCACTGCCGGTTTAAAACACCATGAATTCATGTTTAAAACACCATACGAAGAACACATACTGGACTGCAGGTTTAAAACACCCTGAATGCAAGTTTAAAACACCATACGAAGAATCAATGGGTGACGGTTATTGAAGGGTGGAGGTAATGGAATGTTATTAATTAATTAAATTAATGAGAAAATTACATGTTTACCCTTTTGAATTAATTTAGATTGAGGACACATGTCATTTCCACAATATTTCTTACACTTCTCACACTTTAGGCACTTTATACATGATCCTCTCTCTCTCTCTCTCTATCTATATATATATATATATATATATATATTAATAAGTTACATTTACATAATTAATAATATAGCTTTTAACAAGTGACAAAAATGACATAAGTTGTAACATCTATCTATAGTGGATTTTTAAAAGTTTGAATTAACTCTTACACTATAAATAATATACGTCTTTAACCTAATAGTTTTATTTTCCTTTATAGTTTCATTCGTTAGTTTTTTTAGAAGGGCCAAACAAGTGATATTCTTTTTTGAAAACAATGTAAGACCACGTCACCATCACCTTTTTTCGTTTGTTCAAGTCACTACACCACGTCAAAGGTACTACACCATTTTTCTTCTATTTGTTACATTTTATTTTATTTTTTAGTTGTTTTACATATTTATATTGTGCGGTTTCATAGTGCCTTTAATGTTTGGATCGTACTAAGATTCCCCGCCGTAAAGCGGGGTGAAAAAATCCTAGTTTTTTTAACATAAACTTTATAAATACTAAAAAAACTTGGAAATACAATAGAAATAAAAAAAACTAAAATTAATAAAAACTTTCTACTTCTTAGAGTATTTTTTTCTTTATCTCCTCTTTCATTTCCAACATTAGTTCCAGCTCTTCTCCTGATAAGTGATCGGTGGGCTAGGCTAGAAATTTCATATCCTCACGTCGTTGTTTTAGGGCGTCCCTAGCTTCCTTGCTTTTACGTATTTCTGCCCTTGTTGTTGGTATACGTTAAATGTATCCAACTTGGATGCAATGTCCTCCAACTGGTCGCTGTAGACTCATCTACGCGAGCCCGAACTCCCAACTGATGGCGACGGTGTGCCTGATTTGGAACTTTTAGCGCGTCTTTTTGCAGCGTCTCTTCCCAATTCTGGCCGACATTCAACTTGAATGAAACCAATGCCTTCATAATGTAGTCTGTTTCAGTTTCACCACTTTTATGGTTTTGCCGTTCCTTATGCAAATAACCACTAAACTTGGTTGTTTGCCTGCTTATCTCGGTCCACTTCGATGACAAGCTATCATTTTCCCGATAAAACTCCATTTCCATATCTTGGTGGAATTTTGAATTGATAGCATCCCACAATAGGTTTCTATGTTGAGAGTTGCCTATTTTATAAAAATATAACTTTGAATACATTAACATTAGTAAAAGATAAGGTGTAAAAATATTTAAAAAATACCTATAACCGGATGTTGCGATATTTGAACCCAAGCCCTCGCCAAGGCAATTTCCTCTTAACGGTCCATTTTTGTTGCTTTTTTTGCGGTTTCTAAGGCTTTCTCGGCCTCTGTTTTCTTCTTATGAGTTCTCTTCTTGGGTTTGGAACCAGAAGAACCCTCAATAGAAGGTTGGGTTTCGAGAACGGTTTCGGTTTGGGATAGGTTAATTAGGTTTTGTTGATTCGGGGTAGGTATGTTGTAACATCCGTCAAAAAAACGGATTTACCAAACCCGCTCCGTTTATCAATCCGAACAGTCAGTTAAAATTTCGTTGCGAATTAAATGCCCAAAATAATTTTAAACGATACATAATCAATTATTATATGGGAATATATAATTAGTTTTTGAAAAACTGTTGAAAATCGCAAAATAAAAATGTTTTGTTCCTGCCGGGTTTCGAACCCGGGTCAGTAACCGGTTCACAAACGACTTAACACATAACACTTGAACCACTGCGCCACTGATGCTATTTGTTAATTATTAAGATCATTTAATTCATATCGTAACTTTCCGAATTCAAAACCGGCGCCTAAAGTTCAGTCGTCGGAAATCCCGGCAATCTCGCGGGTATTTAACGAATCCTTCCGTTATAACGTAAACTTTAAACCTATATCGGTTATAACCGACGTTTGAGTCCGCGACACCATCTATAACTGCCGGAGAAATTCAAACCAACGAATCAAGTCGGAAATCGGGCCAAATACATCGACGACTTGCCCTATAAATACTCCCTCGAACCTCTGTAAACCTTTTCGCTCAAAACCACACCCTTTCTC
Organism: Scalesia atractyloides; assembly: GCA_947069175.1. Taxonomy (NCBI): domain Eukaryota; kingdom Viridiplantae; phylum Streptophyta; class Magnoliopsida; order Asterales; family Asteraceae; genus Scalesia; species Scalesia atractyloides. The sequence goes on from CAMTDV010000017.1 coordinate 13,084,922, forward strand.
GGCGAAAACTCTCTCGCCGGAATTCTTCTGTTTGTCGCCGGAAAACCGGGTTATCCATTCCTGAGCTTTACTGAACCCCCTAAGCTTATACCGAAGTCACCCACATATTTTGCAAGCTTTCTGGAGACTCGCTGCTGCAAGACACTCGTCGCCGGAAGGGATTGCTGTCGCCGGAGTTCTGCCGGAAAACAGAGGAAAGCTAGTCGGTATACCTCACGCCTAATTTCCTTTCTTTTTACTTACATCTCATCTGTAATTAACCTTAAAACGCTAAAGAAACTGATTTAATCATTGAACCAGTCAGTCGTCACTCCTGGTTATAACACAACGAAGAAGACGAACTATCGGTAACATATAAGTATAATTAAACTCAAGTTATTACTCGGGTTAGACACACAGTCCAGCGGTGGACTGTGTGCACATTAAACACACAAAGGTCTCGAGTTCGAATCTTGTTCCACACACGCTGCGTAAATAAAAATGTTTTTTTTTTGTTAACTGAACCGGATTCATTTTATATATATGTTAGGTATATTAATAACCGGAATAATAACCAAGTTAGACACACAGTCCAGCGGTGGACTGTGTGTATGTTTAATCAAAGCACACGAGTTCGAGTCCGGTCTTCTCCATCGACCCGGACAATTATTTACCTTTTTAAAATAAGACAGAAAAGAAAATGTTCAGTTTGTATTTAAGAATAATAAAAATCAGTTAAGTTAACAAGTTGGACACACAGTCCAGCGGTGGACTGTGTGTTAGTATAAGCCACAGGTCCCGGGTTCGAGACCTGTGGAGCGCACCGTCCGATTCAATTAAACTGTTTTTAAAATAAAATGATTTTCTGTTTAAACTAGTTAATATATAAATATAATTAAAAACAGATATATGACGGGTTAGACACGTAGCTCAGTTGGTAGAGCTGCGTGCACGCGTACGGGAGGTCTCGGGTTCGAGCCTCACCCAGCGCACTTATATTCGCATTCGAACCGGTCAACGGTCAAGTCAACAGTCAAAGTCAAAGTCAACTGTAGCAAAAAAATCAAATTTTTTTATTATTTTTATTTATTTATTTTAATTAAAAATCAATTAAAAATACTTAAAAATAACATTTTTAAGGTTAGAAAATAGCCTTAAACTCGCAAAAATACACCCAACAATCCTACTAAAATAGATTAATAAAATCCGTTTACTTACCGAACCATAATGATATTTATCTAGGTTAATTTCACTCGTGGTTAAAACCACTTCGCGTGCATTCAACATCATCAACCGAACGCACCCACTGTGAGTGAATCTTACAACTCCCCTTTTTAATTACACGTTTTGGGGTGTGTCATGTGTCTCAAATAATTAACTCGTTTATTTAAATTTGTGCCATACCATATCGTGACCTAAACTTAGATTGTTTATATTGATGTGATTACTTATGTCAGTTTGTCAAATTATATGAAATTCATTCATTAAGCCCATCAGTTCCTCGCGGGAGACGAGTTGAACAACGCGTGCCTCAAAACCAATTTATTATTATTCATGTGTGTATCATTGAGTTTATATTGTTTGTAGTTGTGTCATTCATATTATCATGTTTATGCAATTCATTCAATAGGCCCATCAGTTCCTCGTGAGAGACGAGTTGAGCAACGCGTGCCTCTAAATGTTCCATTATTGTTCATGTGTGCTTTATTTAATATCTTATGATTGTTGAATAAGTTTACATCTATTTTTACTCATGAGTGGTTGTGCACATATTTCATAATCAATTTAATAAACTTGTTCAAATGTTTTTCCATAGGATTCACTCGCCAACTTTATGTTGATCCAAAACCTTTTTTACACATGATACAGGTGAACAGGTTGAAGCAAAGAAAACATAGGAAATGCCTTAGAAGAGAATAAAGAAGCTTAGATTGATAGTTAGAACATGTTGTAATATTTATTGTAAATTTCCATTAAATTGTATTAAATGAATATGAAACGCATAATAAATGTCATGAGCTTTGATGATAACCCAATCATGCCCCGATCACCTTTTCCGCTGCGGATCGGGGTGTGACATATGTTATCGTCGGTACGAGGAAAGTTAGTATACGAACAGTTTCCTATAAAAGAAGCGTAACCGGCCATCTCCGGTATAGGGGATTGTATTGTAAATGGAGGCCTTGGCCGAATGGATGGGGAGCTAGGTGTGAGTGTTTCGTTAAATGCCCACAGATTGTTCGGGTCGAAAACACGGTTGTAAGGATTCATTTTTTTTGTCCTTGAGGTGGGTTGAAAAAGAAATTAATATATGGGAGATTGTAGGATGGATGAGGAATTGAGTATTAGAGTTTGATATTTATAATTACATTTTTTTCTCCATCGGTTAGCCCAACGGCTAGTCCAACGGCTATTTAAAACATGCCAATCAAAAACCGCCACGTCAACCGCCTAGCCCCGCCCAACGTCGGGTGCCATACTACCGCCCAACGGGCCACGCCAAACCCACGCCCAAACCCCTCCCCATACCCCACAGCCTAAGATGGGTTTTAAAGTTCTCTTAACCAGTGGTAGTTCTCCCTTCATCCCGATCATACATACATACATACATACGTACATACATACATACATACATATATATATATAAGATTCGGTTTAAATGAGAACCATCACGAGTTGCGAGAACCGCGAGAACTAGGCCGTCCAAAAGTTTTTTTCGAAATTTTTTTCTTAAAAGTCGTAAAAACAATCACTTGTTTTAGGAAAAAATAAAATTGAAAAAAATTGTCGCATACCCGAATTTACATGAGGCGTAAAAAAATATTTATCTTCTTCCAAAATTAACGCTGTCGTAAAAAAATTGTATCAGTCAAAACAAACCGACTCGGCAAATTTTTTTTTACTTTTTTTTACAGATGTATTTTTAATTTTTTCATTTACGTTTGTGTAAAATTTTTTTGACCCAACTTGCACCGGATAAAAAAGTTCTTGCGGTTTTCGAAACTCAATGTGGTTTTCATTTTACCCTTTCCCCATATATATATATATATAGGGTATGGTTATATAGAAAACCCTAAAAATTTGAGAAAACCCAACCTCCCGTCATTTTTTTTTTTAAAATAACACATGTAATATACATGTTTTTAAGAGTTGTGGAAAAAAAAACCAAAAAGCGCCGAAGGAATATTTAAAAAAAATAAACAAGTTTCAGCATTTTTTGTCTAACACATGTTAGTCACAAAAGTTGCTGAAATTTGTTTATTTTTTTTAAATAATCATTCGGCGTTTTTTGTTTTTTTTGCCCAAAGCTCTTAAAAATATGTATATTACATGTGTTATTTTTTCAAAAAAATGTCCAAAACCTAAATACCCACCACCACCCAAAAACCTAAATCCCCCCCCCCCCCAAAAAAAACCCATACCCCCCTCCACCCCACGCCACCCTACCCTACCCTACCCAAGCTAAATGCTAAAAGCTAAATCATAAATCTAAACCCCTAAAACCTAAAAAAAAATCTAAAAAACACATTTTTTTATGAAGAAATGTAGCGATTTTTTTTTAAAAAAAAAAGATGTTTTAAAAAAATTTGTTTATTTTTGAGATTTTTTTAGGTATTTTTGTTTGTGTTCTCATTGCTTCTCGCGATAAAAGGTGGTTCCTAACAGATCCTTCATATATATATATATATATATATATATATGGGATGAGTAAAATGAGAACCACTTCCAGTTGCGAGAACCGTAAGAACCACTTTTATCCATTGGATCTTGGATGATTGATGGATAAGATTAAAAGTAATTAAAAGTAATATTATTATGTTTTTTATATTTTAATGGTAAAAGGGTAGTTTAGTAAAATTGTTTTTTTGCCTTATTGTATTTATTGTTTTGTATTATTTTTGTCTTATTATATTATTGTTTTTATTAAAATCATAATTTTTTTATTAAAAAACATTTGGAAATCAGTTTTTTATTATACGCCCCGCTTTTACGGCCCATTTTTTGAATTTTTTTACGCTCTGATTTAAAAAAATTTATATGCCCCCGTTTTTAAGCCCCGCTTTTTTTACGCCCCGTTTTTTTACGCGTTTTTTACGCTGGTTTTAAAAACCTTTTTCGCCCGGTTTGAAACTTTTTTTACGCCTCGATTTAAAAAAATTATACGCCGCGGTTTTGAACTTTTTTTACGCCCCGATTTAAAAAAAAAATTATACGCCCCCGTTTTTATGCCCCGCTTTTTTACGCGTTGTTTTTTACGCCCCCGTTTTAACGTTGGTTTAAAAACTTTTTTCGCCTCGGTTTGAAACTTTTTTACGCCTCGATTTAAAAAAAAATTATACGCCCCGTTTTTGAACTTTTTTACGCCCCGATTTAAAAAAAATTATACACCCCGTTTTTACGCCCCGTTTTTTACTCCCCGATTTAAAAAAAATTATACGCTCCCGTTTTTACGCCCCGCTTTTTTTACGCGTTGTTTTTTACGCCCCGTTTTTACGTTGGTTTTAAAAACCTTTTTCGCCCCAGTTTGAAACTTTTTTTACGCCTCGATTTAAAAAAAACTTACGCCTCGGTTTTGCTTTTTTTTTACGCCTTGGGTTTAAACTTCTTTTACACCCGGGGTTACACTATTTTTTACGCCCCCCCCGGGGTTTTAAACTTCTTTTACGCCCTGTTTTTTTACGGCTTTACAAAACTTAAAAAAACAAACTTTTTTCGGCTTTGAAAACAAAGGGAGTTTGGCTCAGAGTTTCCGACGAAATTTATGGCTGCAAAAGTGGGGTTGATATGACACTTAGAGTAAACATGAATATAAAGTCTGAGAAGACTTGAAAGGGAGAGAGAGATTAGATATGACACTTAGAGTAAATGACCAAAATAACCTTCAATATTTAATATAAATAGTGGATATGTGGCATTATTTGATTGGTAGAGAGTGGTTCTCACGGTTCTCGCAACTGTGAGTGGTTCTCCCTTGAACCGGATCCTATATATACATATATATATATATATATAGGATTAGGTTCAAGAGTTAACAACTTCTTGAGAATGAACTTAGTGAACTAATCTTGGCCTTTGATCATTTTTTAGATTAAAAGGGTAAGATTGACATTAGCCAAGTATGTTTAATTAAAATCTCTTAATTTTCTCATCTCTTAACTCTCTCTCTCTCTCTCTTTCCTTTTTAATTATTTCTCCATCATTTCTTTATCTGATTTTGTTTTAATTTTAACTTGAATATTGTTTTCTTTTATTATCCGTACATATAAATATCATAATATATTGTTTTTAACTTTTTATAATTTCTAATAAATATTGAAAAATTTCTCTGAGATCGAAATTGTAATTATTTTTGGTATTAACTTTTTTTTGAATATGTGATGAAGTTATTTATTTTTGCATACATGTGACTAGTTTCGTTTTCATTAATTTCATAACTTTTATATGAATCTACTCGTGTGCATGCATAATATATTATATGTTGTTAATATACACATATGTAACAATTTCTAAATATAATACACAAATGTATAAAAGTCTGTACACATGTGTATAAACTAACAACTACGTATCTTGTATAAACTGATAGTTAACCAGACTGTACACATGTGTATAAACTAACAGCTGTGTATCTTGTATAAACTGATAGTTAGTGAGAATGTACACACGTGTATAAACTAACATCTGTGTATCTTGTATAAACTGATACTAGCGATACTGTATACATGTGTATACACTAACAACTGTGTATCTTGTATATACAGAAACTAGCGAGATTTTAGGGATTGTGATTATATAGTTTTGTCACACCCAGACCCGCAGCGGAATAAAAGTCGGGGCATAATTGGGTTATCACCAAAGCTCATGATATTTACTAAGATGTTTCATATTTATTAAATTCAAATTACAAACTTAAATATCCAAAACAAAAATCATACAATTACAAAGAAAATGAAACTATATATTTATTCCAAAGCATAAACTTGTAAATTCTTTTAGGCATTCCTAAGTGTTTTCTGTCTCAGCTGGATCACCTGTATCATGTGTAAAACGGGGAAGATTTTGGGTCAACAAAAGTTGGCGAGTGAACCTTGATAAAACATTGTGGACTAATTTCTTGTTTTATTTATTAATGAAAAGTCGTGCATTAATCACATGTGAGCAAACATATATATATAAACAATCACAAACCACTTTGGATGAGTATACGACATGAAATGATGATGTATTTGATATCAAGGCTCAATCAAACGGAGCCGATCTAATGAGGCTCCTGATGCTCAACCCGTATCCCACGGGGAACTGATGGGCCTAATGAAATGCGTGCACTGAAATGATGAAATTCAATCTACATATAATTCACACAATAATTGATGTACATTTGATCACGGATATGATGTATGCACAAGTGTTTAAATAAAATAAAAGATTAGTACGACACATGATACACCCCAAAATATGATTAAAACGGGGAATTGGTAGAGATTCACTCACAGTGGATGCGTTTCTTGATGACGATGAATGCGCACGAATATTATGATTCAACCGACGAGGGAAAACTAACCTGAATAATAACGACATGATTCGATTAAATAAATAAATTTTATTTGAGATTATTATTTTTAATTAGTGCTCTTTAATGAGATTTTTAGATTTATTTTTGTGGGTTTAATGCAAATTTTTAACTTTAAAAACCTTATTTTTAAGTATTTTTAAATAATTTTTCAATTAAATAAATAAACAAAAATAAAATAAAAAGGGTTGACTTTGTCAGGTTTGACCGGGTCTGACCGGTCAGACTGTGTGTATTCTATGCGGTGAGTGAGGTTCGAACTCGGGACCACTCGTATACGTGCACGCAGCTCTACCAACTGAGCTACGTGTCTAACCCGAAATATTATCTGTTTTAATTATATATATATTATACTAATTAACTTTAACCTTATTTAGTTTTTTTTTAAAATGATTTAATATAGCCGAACCGGTTACAGAAACCCGGAATCGAACTCGGTACCTTCGGTTCGAGTGCACACAGCCCAACCAGTTGGGTTGTGTGTCTAATCTGCTTAACTACTGGATTATATTCCTCTTATATACATACTGTGAATTGATCTGAATAGGTTTTAAAAATGTTGGTTTTATTTCAGAAAGTCGGAAACATGCGTGATTCGAACCCGGGACGTGTGTTTTGTATTTGCACACAGTCCACCGCTGGACTGTGTGTCTAACCCGGTTAAATACCCGATTTTAATTACATTAATATACAACTTAAACTTCGTCTTCTTCATTAAGAAAATCACAGACAGTGAACCCGACTGTTTTGCTTAATCGACCAACAAACTTATACTCGATTGAAATGGAATAGGAAAATAAAGATTAAGTAATATGATATACCAAAACAGAGAGTTTTCTTCAGATTTCCGGCAAGTTTCGTCGACCCTGATTTGCGATTTCCGGCTGAATGAACTGATTCAACAGTTTTGATTATTGAGTTGAGCAATTAGATTATCAATCAAGAGATAGCAAGAAGGTTTAGGCAATTATACCGTCTGAAGAACAAATGCGGTTTTCTGATCAGCGATTCCGGTGATATTTCGGCGAGTGCGACGATCTCCGGCGACGAGCTTTGGAAGAATTAAAACTTCAGAATGAGAGTGCGGTTCTGGGCAAAATGTTTACCAGGAGTTTGAGTGGGTATTTATAAGGAGACAGGCTGATTGGGTTCGAATTAAGGGTCAAGATTCGTGGTCAATGATTTCCGACGGTTTTGACTGTAATTGAGTGCCAGACAACGGTTATAACTGATGTTGAAATCAGTTTATGCGTTTCAGTCAAAGGAAAATAGCCACATTTGGGAAATTTCAGTTTTTCCGGTGACTGCGAGTTCTGGGCGCGCTGATTACCGGTTTTGACTTTCAGATTTTACTTTAACTGTTATTTGTTTCTGTATTTAACACAAGTGAAGTGTGTGGCGGAGTGGTGTGGTGTGTGTTTGTGTTTGCGGGAGACCCGGGTTCGAGACCCGGCGACTCTAGTTTATTTTTTATTTACTTATTATTATTTATTACTTATGGTTTTTAAATTCTAAAATGTTTATTAATTATGTATTATTTAAACTAATATGAACAATAAATACGCAACGAAACTTATAACTGGATACTTGATTATTAAACGGAGCGGGTTTTGAAACCCGTTTTTCGACGAATGTTACAGTATCCCCTACTTTTAGGAATTTCGTCCCGAAATTTAAGTAGTAGTGGTGACTGGAAAGAGATGCGGGTATTTCTCGCGCATTGAGTCTTCACGTTCCCAAGTAAACTCGGGTCCTCGTTTCGACTCCCAACGTACCCTGACAATTGGAATACGACTTCGCCTTAAACGCTTCTCACGAAGTCCATGATTTCTACTGGTCTTTCAACGAAGTGCATCGATTCATCGACTTGAATGTCTTCTAGAGGAATGTGGAGGTTGTCATCGGCAAGGCACTTTTTCAAGTTTGATACGTGGAATGTGGGATGAATTCTGTTGAGCTCTTCTGGTAGGTCAAGCTTATATGCTACAGGACCTACTCTTTCGAGTATCTTGAAAGGTCCTACGTAACGTGGTGCTAGCTTGCCCTTCTGGCCAAAACGAACCACTCCCGTCCACGGTGATACTTTTAAAAGTACTTGATCACCAATGTCAAACTCCAAGGGCTTTCGTCGTTTGTCTGCATAACTCTTTTGACGACTTTGAGCCGCTAGAAGATTGTTTCGAATTTGAAGGATCTTGTCGGTTGTTTCTTGAATTAATTCTGGTCCGGTGATTTACGCTTCCCCAATTTCGTGCCAACATACTGGAGATCGGCACTTACGACCATATAAAGCTTCGAAAGGAGCCATGCCGATACTTGAATGATAGCTATTGTTGTACGAAAATTCCACTAATGGTAGGTGAGCGTCCCAGTTCCCTCTGAAGTCTATGACACATGCTCGCAGCATGTCTTCAAGGGTTTGGATGGTGCGTTCAGATTGACCATCAGTTTGAGGATGAAAAGCGGTACTGAGGTCTAATCGTGTACCCAAGGCGGTTTGTACGGCTCGCCATGTTCGTGAAGTGAAACGACCATCACGGTCTGAAATGATGCTTAATGGTACACCATGTCGGCTTACGATCTCGCTGATGTAGATACGAGCTAACTTCACGTTCTTGAAGTCCTCGCGAATCGGAATGAAGTGAGATGACTTTGTAAGACGATCGATTATTAACCATATGGTGTCATACCCACTGGAGGTGCGAGGTAACCCGGTAATGAAATCCATGGTTATGTTTTCCCACTTCCATACAGGTATTTCGGGTTGGACTAGAAGTCCTGAAGGTCTTTGATGTTCAGCTTTTACTTTGGAACATGTAAGGCACTTGGAAACAAAAACAGCGATATCCTTTTTCATGCCAGGCCACCAGTAGGTGTATCGTAGGTCTTGATACATCTTGTCGGCTCCTGGGTGTACAGAGTATCGTGTTTTGTGCGCCTCATTCATGAGGAAACCACGAAGGTTATCGCGATCAGGTATCCATATGCGGTTTAAATAGTATAGAATACCGTCGGATTTGGTTTCGATTTTGAGTTCAGCTCCACATGACAGCTCATCGCGTACGTCATTTTCTGTTACAGAAACATGTTGAGCTGCCCGGATTCGATCTTTGATGTCAGTTATGATTTGCGAACATAGAAGACGAATGGAGTTCGCATAACCTTTTCGACTGAGCGCATCGGCCACCACGTTTGCCTTGCCAGGATGATACCGAATTTCACAATCGTAGTCGTTGAGAAGTTCGACCCATCTTCGTTACCTCATATTCAACTCCTTTTGGTTGAAGATATGTTGGAGACTCTTGTGGTCAGTGTATATTTCACACTTAGTACCGTAGAGGTAATGTCTCCATATCTTGAGAGCGAACACAACGGCTGCAAGTTCCAGGTCGTGGGTGGTGTAATTCTTCTGGTGAACCTTGAGTTGCCTAGAGGCATAGGCTATCACTTTTCTTCTTTGCATCAATACACAGCCTAGCCCTTGCCCTGATGCGTCGCAATATACCATAAAGTCATCGCAACCCTCAGGGAGTGTGAGGATAGGTGCGTCACAAAGTTTTTGCTTTAGAGTTTGGAAGGCCTCCTCTTGCTTAGGTTCCCATATAAAGGGTTTTCCTTTATGAGTCAAGGCCGTGAGTGGTACAGCAATACGGGAAAAATTGGCAATGAAGCGTCGATAGTAACCAGCCAAACCAAGAAATGACCTAACTTCGGTAGGGGTACGTGGCGCTTGCCATTCCTGCACTGCCTTGATTTTTGAAGGATCGACATGAATTCCCTTGTAATTGAAGACATGTCCAAGGAATTGTACTGCTTATGCTTCTAGGAAACTCAAAACTCATGAGAAGAACTACACTACCCATGACCTAGAACTTGGAGCCGTTGTGTTCGCTCTTAAGATATGGAGACATTACCTCTATGGTACCAAGTGTGAAATTTACACTGACCACAAGAGCCTCCAACATATCTTTAACCAAAAGGAGTTGAATATGAGGCAACGAAGATGGGTCGAACTTCTTAATGACTACGACTGTGAAATTCGGTATCATCCTGGCAAAGCAAATGTGGTGGCCAATGCACTCAGTCGAAAGGGTTATGCGAACTCCATTCGTCTTCTATGTTCGCAAATCATAACCAACATTAAAGATCAAATCCGAGAAGCTCAACATGTTTCCATAACAGAATACGACATACGAAATGAGTTATCTTGTGGAGCAGAACTTAAACTCGAAACAAAATCTGACTTCTGTATTATCTAGATCGCATATGGATTCCCGATCACAATAACCTTCGCGATACCCTTATGAAAGAGGCGCACAAAACACGATACTCTGTACACCCAGGAGCCGACAAGATGTATCAAGACCTTCGATACACCTACTGGTGGCCTGGCATGAAAAAGGATATTGCTGTTTTTGTTTCCAAGTGCCTTACCTGTCCTAAAGTGAAAGCTGAACATCAAAGACCCTCAGGACTTATAGTCCAACCTGAAATACCTGTATGGAAGTGGGAAAACATAACCATGGACTTCATTACCGGGTTACCTCGCACTTCTGGTGGGTATGACACTATATGGGTAATCATTGATCGTCTTACAAAATCAGCCCACTTCATTCCGATTCGCGAGGACTTCAAGAATGAGAAGTTAGCTCGTATCTACATCAGCGAAATCGTAAGCCGGCATGGTGTACCGTTAAGCATTATTTCAGATCGTGATGGTCGTTTCACTTCACGAACATGGCAAGCCGTACAAGCCGCTTTGGGTACACGATTAGACCTCAGTACCGCTTATCATCCTCAAACTGATGGACAATCTGAACGCACCATTCAAACTCTTGAAGACATGCTTCGAGCATGTGTCATAGACTTCAAAGGGAATTGGGACGCTTATCTACCATTAGTTGAATTTTCGTACAACAACAGCTATCATTCAAGTATCGGCATGGCACCTTTCGAAGCGTTATATGGACGTAAGTGCCGATCACCAATATGTTGGCATGAAATTGGAGAAGCTCAGATCACCGGTCCAGAATTAATACAAGAAACAACAGACAAGATCCATCAAATTCGAAACAACCTTCTAGCGGCACAAAGTCGTCAAAAGAGTTATGCAGACAAACGACGAAAGCCCTTGGAATTTAACATTGGTGACCAAGTACTTTTAAAAGTATCGCCGTGGAAGGGAGTAGTTCGTTTTGGCCAAAAAGGCAAGCTAGCACCACGCTACATAGGACCTTTCAAGATACTCGAAAGAGTAGGACCTGTAGCATACCAGCTTGACCTACCAGAGGGACTCAACAGAATTCATCCCACACTCCACGTATCGAACTTGAAGAAGTGCCTCGCCGATGAAAATCTCCATATTCCTCTAGAAGACATTCAAGTCGATGAATCTATGCATTTCATTGAAAGACCAGTAGAAATTATGGACTTCGGAGAGAAACGTTTAAGACGAAGCCGCATTCCAATTGTCAGGGTACGCTGGGAGTCGAAACGAGGACCTGAGTTTACTTGGGAACGTGAAGACTCAATGCGCGAGAAATACCCACATCTTTTTCCTGTTACTACTACTTAAATTTCGGGACGAAATTTCTAAAAGTAGGGGATACTGTAACATCTGCCGAAAAACGGGTTTTCAAAACCCGCTTCGTTTATTTAACGAATATCAAGTTATAAAATTTTGTTGCGTATTTATGATTGATTTTAATTTTAAAAAATACATAATTAATAAACAAATTAGGATTTAAAAACAAAAATTGTTAAGAAGTGAAAATAAGAAAATTAAAAATAAAACAAGGCTGCCGGGATTCGAACCCGGGTCAGCCGGGTCAGCCAATGACTTAACTCACACACATCCAACCACTCCGCCACTTGTGTTATTTGATAACATATCGAAACAATTAATTCAAATAACAAAACACAGAAATCAAATCCAGTCAATGACGCGCCCATTTCGCAGTCTCCGGAAATCCCGACGACTTCGCCAATAATTGACGGTTTCTATCAATATAACGGAAGAATTAATCTTAACATCGGTTATAACCGATGTCTAAACCCGCGACCCCAATCGTAACCGCCGGAAAACAGCTGACTATGAATCGAGACTAAAATCAGACCCAATTCATCTCGATTCTTCCTTATAAATACACCCACAAGTCTCTGGTAGTCTTTTCGCTCAAAATCGCACCTTTTCTCGAAGCAATTTCACTCGCCGGAAGTATTCTGCCATCACCGGACTTTCGCCGGAAAACCGAGACTCACCTCAAAACGGTAAATACCTCGACTCTTTCTGTTTCAATCCGTTGCTAGACTGTTACTAACTTCAAACCATCAATCAGAATCAATCCCAGACGACATAGCCGATATTCAGCTCTCGCCGGAAAACTCTGGGAATTTCCAATCTCACGCTGTGAATCGGTATGAACATTCAAAACTTCTGTTAATCCTTGTTTAGTACCCCACTTTCAGAACTAATCAAACAAAAATGTTAATTGATTCAATCAGAAGGAATACACAAATCAGAGCCGACGTTCATTGCCGGAATTCTGAGGAAATACAGTTGATCGGTACATTCGATTTCCTGAACTCATTTTATTCATCACATTTCAACCAGCAATATGTTCGATGAACGACTCAATCAAGAACAGTTGAAAAATCGTCGACTGAGTCTTTGAGCGAAGAAGACGAAGTCGACTGTGTATAATAAGATTAATTAAAATCAGATTAATAAACGGGTTAGACACACAGTCCAGCGGTGGACTGTGTGCAAATAATAAAAACACGTCTCGAGTTCGATCCCTGCCCCGACTCTTATTTCGCTGCTGGTCGGGGTGTGACAAACATAAGTGTATTTACGAATTGTGCGAACTAATCCTGGCCATACACGTGTGTAGATCAATGGCCAGAATTTGATGATGAAATACACTAGTGTATTTTATGATTTGATGATGAAATCCTAGCCATACATGTGTGTAGATCAATAGCCAGGATTTGTTCACTCAGTTCGCAAATACACTGGTGTTCACTCTAGAACCCTACCCTATATATCTATATATATATATATATACATAGGGATCGGTTCAAATGAAAACCATTCCCAGTTGCGAGATGTAACATCCGTCAAAAAACGGATTTACCAAACCCGCTCCGTTTATCAACCGAACAGTCAGTTAAAATTTTCGTTGCGAATTAAATGCCCAAAATAATTTTAAACGATACATAATCAATTATTATATGTGATTATATAAGTTGTTTTTGAAAAACTGTTAAAAATCGCAAAATAAAAATATTTTGGTTCTGCCGGGTTTCGAACCCGGGTCAGTAACCGGTTCACAAACAAACTTAACACACGCGCACAAACCACTGCGCCACTAATGTTCCTTGTGAAATATTGAAATCATTTAATTCATATCATGACTTTCTGAATTCAAAACCGGCGCCCAAAAGTTCAGTCGTCGGAAATCCCGGCAATCTCGCAAGTTTTAACGACAACTTCCGTTATAACGTATACATTTACTAAGACATCGGTTATAACCGACGTCTGGGTCCGCGACCAAAGTTATAACCGCCGGAGTTTTCATAACCGACGAATCCAGTCGGAAATCAGACCAAGTTCATCGATAATTTGCCCTATAAATACCCCCTCGAACCTCTGCAAACCTTTTCGCTCAAAACCACACCCTTTCTCGGCGAAAACCCACTCGCCGGAATTCTTCTGGTTGTCGCCAGAAAACCGGGTTCTCCATTTCCGAGCCTTATTGAACCCCCTAAGCTTATACCGAAGTCACCCATACCTTTTTCAAACTTTCTGAAGGCTCGCTGCTGCAAAACACCTGACGCCGGAGCCTATTGCTGTCGCCGGAGTTCTGTCGGAAAACAGAGGAAAGCTAGTCGGTATACCTCACGCCTATTTTCCTTTCTTTTTACTTATACCTCATCTGTAATTAATCATAAAACGCTAAAGAAACCTGAATCAACACTTCGAACCAGTCAGTCGTCACTCTGGTTAAAATCCGACGAAGAAGACGATGAACCTGTAACTCATAAGTATAATTTAAATCAAGAAATAACTCAGGTTAGACACACAGTCCAGCGGTGGACTGTGTGCACAATAAACACACAAAGGTCTCGAGTTCGAATCCTGTTCCACACACGCTGCGTAAATAAAAATGTTTGTTTTTTGTTAACTGAACCGATTCATTTGATATATATGTTAAGATATTAATAATCGGAATAATAACCAAGTTAGACACACAGTCCAGTGGTGGACTGTGTGTATGTTTAATCAAAGCACACGAGTTCGAGTCCGGTCTTCTGCATCGACCCGGATAATTATTAAACTTTTTAAATAAGTCAGAAATGAAAATAATTAATTTGTGTTGAAGTATAACAAAAATCAGTTAAGTTAACAAGTTGTACACACAGTCCAGCGGTGGACTGTGTGTTATCATAACCCACAGGTCCCGGGTTCGAGACCTGTGGAGCGCACCGTCCGATTCACTTAAATTGTTTTTAAAATAAAAGGATTTTCTGTTTAACATAATTAATATATAAATATAATTAAAAACGGATATATGACGGGTTAGACACGTAGCTCAGTTGGTAGAGTTGCGTGCACGCGTACGGGAGGTCTCGGGTTCGAGCCTCACCCAGCGCACTTATATTCGCACTCGAACCGGTCAAGGGTCAGTCAACGGTCAAAGTCAAAGTCAACGGTCAGAAAAAGTCAAATTTTTTTATTATTTTTATTTAATTATTTTAATTAAAAATCAATTAAAAATACTTAAAAATAACATTTTTAAGGTTAGAAAATAGCCTTAAACTCACAAAAATACACCCAACAATCCTACTAAAATAGATTAATAAAATCCGTTTACTTACCGAACCATAATGATACTTATCTAGGTTAATCTCACTCGTGGTTAAAACCACTTCGCGTGCATTCAACATCATCAACCGGAACGCACCCACGGTGAGTGAATCTTACAATTCCCCTTTTAATTACACGTTTTGGGGTGTGTCATGTGTCACAAAATAATTAACTCGTTTATTTAAACTTGTGCCATACCATGTCATGATCTAAACATAGATTGTTTATATTGTTGTGATTACTTATTTCATTTTGTCAAATTATATGAAACTCATTCATTAAGCCCATCAGTTCCTCGTGGGAGACGAGTTGAACAACGCGTGCCTCAAATAAAATTCATTATTGTTCATGTGTGTATCATTGAGTTTATATTGTTTGTAGTTGTGTCATTCATATTATCATGTTTATGCAATTCATTCATTAGGCCCCTCAGTTCCTCGTGAGAGACGAGTTGAGCAACGCGTGCCTCTAAATGTTCCATTATTGTTCATGTGTGCTTTATTTAATATCTTATGATTGTTGAATAAGTTTATATCTATTTTTACTCATGTTTGGTTGTGCACTCATTTCATAATCAATCAAATAAACTTGTTCAAATGTTTTCCATAGGATTCACTCGCCAACTTTATGTTGATCCAAAAAACCCTTTTACACATGATACAGGTGAACAGGTTGAAGCAAGGAAAACATAGGATATGCCTTAGAAGAGAACAAAGAAGCTTAGATTGATAGTTAGAACATGTTGTAATATTTATTGTAAATTTCCATTAAATTGTATTTAATGAATATGAAACGCATAATAAATGTCATGAGCTTTGATGATAACCCAATCATGCCCCGATCACTTTTTCCTGCGGGTCGGGGTGTGACAGATTGGTATCAGAGCCATGACTATAGGGATATAGGATAGGTTATTAGACCCTTAGAGCCTATACTATAGTCTGCCTAAATTTTAATTGATTAGGTGGTTACATACAAACTTGTGATATTTATTTGTTTCATATTTGTTTACATTAACAGTCAAACATACATGCTTATATACATATTCATTATACATATATCGATGTTCATGTATTCAATTTATTTTCATACTCTCATTATCCAAAGATTTTGTTGCAATTTTCAAATCTCATCAAAGTAAGTTCTGCGACGGGCATGTAGTAACTGGAAGGGTACAAGTACCGGTAGTCGGAACGTCCTGTCTAGGTTGGCATTCGTATAAATCCAATATAATGGACCAGTTTGCCTACCTGGGGACCAACGATGAGAGTACGAAGGACCTATTAGGCCAAAGCATGCCACACCAAACGTCGTTCGAACTAACCTACTTTGAGGTGTCACCGTGTCTACACCTGGACACATTCCGAATATCACACGTTGTATACATATTTCTCGATTTTCTCCGGGTTTTTGTGTACGCAACCTGGCAAACCCGTGCGAACCATATGAAAAACCGGTATTCATGGGGGCCCACATGATTACACCGGTAAAGTATGGCGGCATGTAGGGCCTAATGGCGAGCAAAGCCCAAGACATCCTATGGATGTAGTAGATTTATTTTTCTATAATTTTTTATGAATGCTCATTCCTGAATGCGACCCATGATCCCAAAAGCATCCAACTCATACTCTTGACATGTATTCCTTGTAGATGTCTTCTAACCTCGCTCGTAGGAAGATGAGAGCAGGAAAAGCCCGCGAGCGCATGGCTGCCCTAATCGCTCAACAAATGGCTGCCGTAATACCCAACATTGTAATCCAAGTACAACAAGCACTTACCGCTAATCCTGTCAATCAAGAAAACCAAAACATTATCAACTCTCCCTCAAATACCACTAAATGCACCTACAAGCATTTCAAATCATGCGACCCTCCAAAATACAAAGGGACTGAAGGCGTCACCGCTCTCCTCCATTGGTTTGAAGAAATGGAGAACACCTTTCTAAATTGCGATTGTCCCGATGATCGCAAAGTGCGTTATGCTACCGGTCGATTATATGGGATAGCACTCACTTGGTGGAATACAGAGAAGGCCAAACGAGGTGTTGAAGATGCTATGACCTTAACTTGGAACGAATTGAAGGAAATCATGACCAGACGATTTTGCCCAAGGAGTGAAATCAAGAAATTAGAAGATGAATTTTATTCGTTGAAGCAAAAGGAAGGAGACCACACCACCTACAATAAAAGATTCCTTGAGTTACATCAAATGGTTCCCAACATGTTCACTCCCCTCTACCGTTTGATCGAGCACTACATTCGTGGTCTTCCGTCAAAGATTCAAGACCCTGTAATAAGTACCAAGCCTGCAACTTTGGAAGCAGCAATGGGGCTAGCAACAGAGCTCACCGAGAATCGAATCCGAAACAAAGACTTCAAGGAGGAGAAGAAGAAGGATAAAGAATCGACTGAAACCTCCGACTCCACCTAAACCGAATCCCCTTCTCAACCCAATCCTAAGAGAAGAAGAGACGGGCAACTTTTCGCTGCTACCCAACGAAATCCACCAGTTTTACACGCCATACCCATCCAAGCTATCCCAATCACCCAAGTGGCACCCAACTCAACTTACCCAAATAAGAAACCATATCTTGGACCTCACCCTCGATGCAACAACTGTTTTTATCATCATCCCCTTACCTTACCTTGTCGGCTATGTACAACTTGTGGACGCTATGGTCATTTGAGCAAGGTTTGTCGCACCTTTCAAAACCAAACCTTTTCCCCTACTCAAAAACATGGCCCAAACCTATCAACAACCCCAATACTCCATGTTCCCATATGCTCGAGCTTGTTTCAATTGTGGCGACCCTACCCGGCGCGTAAAAAAAGTTAAAAAACGCGCATAAAAAGGTTTAAAACCGGGACGTAAAAAAGTTCAAAACCGGCGCGCAAAAAAAAGTTTAAAACCGGCGCGTAAAAGAAGTTTAAAACCTGGGAGTAAAAAGAGTTTAAAACCAGGGCGTAAAAAAGTATAAAATCGGGGCGTAAAAATAATTTAAAACTGCGGCGTAAAAAAGGTTTAAAACCGGCGCGTATATAAAGTTTAAAACTGCGTGTAAAATAATTTTATATCGGCGCGTAAAAAAAGTTTAAAACCGAGCGTAAAATTTTTTTATACCGGTGCGTAAAAAAAGTTCTAAACCGGCGGGTAAAAAAAATTTTAAACCAGCGCGTAAAAAGAGTTTAAAAGCGCGCATAAAAAAGTCTTAAACCGCCGCGCGCAAAAAAAACTTAAAACCGGCGCGCAAATTTTTTTTTAAACCTGCGTGTTAAAAAGTTTAAAACCGCGCGTAAAAAAGTTTAAAAAGAGGCGCAAAAAAAGTAAAAAAACGCGCGTAAAAAAATTAACTGAGAATTAAAATAAAAAGCTATATGAGAATTAAAATAAAATCAATAATGCATGTTTAAGTTTTTAAAAATAATCTTATTAATTAAAACAAAATCAATAATCATACCAATCATTAAAGCTATAGTAAAAAGATCAATATGCCCCTTTCTCACTAAAAAACAAAATGTCATTAATAAAAACACAATTATTGCATTGCTTTATTGTTTTTTAATCTCATCCATCAAAACCAACTTGATCAAACACTACTACTGGTTCCTACGGTTCTCACAACTCAAGGTGTTTCCCATTTTACCCATCCATATATATAATAATATATATATATATATATATATATATATATATATATATGGTAAAATGGAACACCTTGAGTTGTGAGATGGGTAAATGGAACCACCTTGAGTTGTGAGAACGTAGGAACAATATAAGCCATTGATGAAAAGTGTTTTAATGGATGAGATTAAAAGACAATAAAGTAGTTGTAATCATTGTGTTTTAATAAATGATTTTTGTTTTAGTGAGATAAAGGTAAATTAGTATTTTTACTAAGCTCTTTAATGATTGGTAATTAAAGTTTTAATGATTGTGCTTTAATTAATGTTTGTGATTTAATTAATATGATTCAATTAATGTTATTTTTGAATCATGTAGTAACAAAATTATTTTACGTAGCGGTTCAAATTTTTTTTTGCGCGCCGGTTTTAAACATTTTTACGCGCGGGTTCAAACTTTTTTTACGCCTGATTTTAAACTTTTTTCACGCGCCGGTTTTAAATTTTTTACGCGCGGTTTTAAACTTTTTTTACCCGCCGTTTTAAACTTTATTTACGCGCTGGTTTAGAACTTTTTTATGCGCCGGTTTAGAACTTTTTTTACGTGCGGTTTTCAACTTTTTTAACGTGACGGTTTAAAATTTTCTTTGCGCGCCGGTTTTAAACTTTCTTTACGCGCAGTTTCAAATTTTTTTTACGCGCGGTTTCAAACTTTTTGTAGGCGCAGGTTCAAACTTTTTTACGCGCCGTTTTAGAAACTTTTTTTACGCGCTGTTTTAAACTTTTTTTACGCATCGGTTTTAAACTTTTTTTTACGCGCAGGTTTTCAACTTTTTTACGCGCGGTTTAAAATTTTTTTTACGCGATGGTTTAAAACCCTTTTACGCGCCGGTTTAGAATTTTTTTACGAGCCGGTTTTAAACTTTTTTAAGCGCCGGTCTTAAACTTTTTTTACGCGCGGGTTTAAACTTTTTTTACGCGTGGTTTTAAACTTTAAAACAAAGTTTTTTTTACAAAAAAAACAATTTTTTACGGGTTTAAACTTTTTAAAAAAACAAAAATATTTTACGCCAAACAAAAATATTTTATTTTTACAAAAAAAACTTTTTTACGGAAACTTTTTTACAATTTTTTTTCAAAAACTTTTTTAGAAATTTTTTTTACGCCAAATATCTTTTTACGCCCCCGACACCCCGATTTCGGGTTTACGAAATTTGAGGATCTTACCAAACGAACTCTCCCCAAAAATCACGACTCAATAGATGTCTCATGTTAAATTTTAAATAGAAGATAGAGAAAAGATGTGACATGTTGACTTTTAAATAGAAGAGAGAAAAAAAATATGAAATGAGAAGTAAAAGACTAAAATACCCTTTTGATTTAATTTGGTTATGGGTGATATGTAAATATGCTATTGGATGATAGGAGTTCTCATGGTTCTCGTAACTGGGATTGGTTCTCTCTTGAACCGAATCCTATGTAGGGTAAGGTTCATGCGAGAACCACCTTTAGTGTGAGAATCGCGAGAACCAATGTGGACACAAAAGTAACCCACTACATCATCACCCAAAACCTAAAACAAACCCCCAACCCCCAAGCTAAATGCTAAAAACTAAACAAAAAAATCTAAAAAACATATAATTTTTTAAACATTTTTTACCAAAAACTCGCTAATTTTCCTCACCAAAATTTTTAAAAATTATTTTGGATGACGAAATTTAACGATTTTTTTTTTGTAAAAAATGTTAAAAAAACTTTTTTTGATGTTTTTTAGATTTTTTTAGGTTTTTTTGGTTGTGTTCACCTTGGTTCTCACGGTTCCCGCAATAAAGGGTGGTTCATAACGGATCTTTCTCATATATATATATATATATAAATATATATATATAACACATATATATATATATATATTGTGTGTGTGTGTGTGTGGGTGGGTTTGCGTTCTATGATGTAAGAGCTTCCCAACGAACCAATCCATTACCAAAACGAAGCTAAGATGAATGAAATATCGATGCTCAAAGTTTGGTGTTCGAACCAATGAATGCTGAAATATTGAACTAATGTGGAAATAGAAACAACTTAAGGTGGTATATAAGTGAGAACTTTCCTTTCTTTGTTCCATGGAAACACACACCAATGTAGCCGCGAAGGGGTACGACACACCCTAACGCCCACGCACGGACGATGGGGGCTTTAATGACACACTTTGCACTTCGCAACGTTGTGAGCCGCTTGAGAGCTGACTTTGTATTTTTGGCTGTGTACGCGTGGTTTAGTATGGATGCTGCATGGACCAGGTGGCGGGTCAGCCTAGCGGATGACATGGCATGGCTGGTGGCGCGAGTACTGATGACGCATGACAAGGTAACACCCTGGTTTGCATGGCGGCTTCCAGATGGCGCAAGGTGGCGCGCGCGTGGCGTAGGAATAGGGCTTGTATGGTGCGACCGTGTGGTGTTCGTATAGGCTCGTGGATAACGTGGCGTGGACCTGCGGGCTCGCTCGCCTGTGTTGCATGAAATGATGCGCGGACTAGCGTGCCAGTTCCGACATGCGCGCACGTTTCGCAACTGCTTCTTAGACTTCACCAATAGAGCAGTTTCAGGTCTGTGAATTGAAACAGATATTGAAGACGTTCAATGTTAATTAACTTTCTCATTTTAGTTCTTTTTTGTTGTGTCGACTCAGTTTTACACTATAAAACCTAGGTAAGACCTGGTTGCACAACACACAAAATATCTCCAACACATGCAAACTTTCCTCTACAGAACCTTGATCTATTTGCTTCTTGTTTTTAAGGTATCTATTCGGGTCCTCGTGCCAATCCCAACGGTACTAACTACTCTGGCTGTTGTACTTTGGGAAACAAAACAGGTTCTCTTAGAAGATTGGGAATTTGTTTCAAGGGTCATGTGTCAAATACAACCTATTCCTTTTATTTCGGTTGTATTAGTAGTATAATTTACTGCTTTCTTCCCTTTCTTGTATTGTAATTCTTAACAAAAATAAAGTTCATCTATTTTATTGGTGAACGGTTCTTACAAACTTCCTTCTCTTTATTACCAAACCTTTAATTGTTGTAAAGATATACGAGGTCCCAGCCGTAAATGCAAAGATTTGAGTCACACAACACCAACAGCTAATGGCTTGCTTTTTTTTTTTGAACTGCTGAATATATTTATCACCCAAAAATTACATATTACCTCTTTATCAAGTAAATAGAGATTTTACAAATCCAATCTCACCAAACAGAAAACGAAAAGAAACAGACTACCAACCCATACTTTCACCCTTATGCCTTACTTAATAGGTCTCAGTCAGAAATTTCGCCATCGGTCCCAGTCCATATCCCGACACCTCGTTCGACTCTTATACCACATAAAAGAAGATGCTTGAATGTCGCCAAAAATTATGTCGCTACTGCACCGTTTCCTAGAAAAGATTGCTTCATTTCGGCTCTTCCAGATTGACCAACAAGCAACCAACACAATGCCTTGAATTACCTGCTTCTTTATGCTGCCTATATTGGGTCTCTTGTGTATACTTAGGAGATCCCTTGTATTGAAAGCAAAAAAATTGCGGAATTTTGTACCATTGACTAATCTTGTTCCAGATTACCGAGGCCACGTAACAGGATGTAAAAAAATGATACGCATTTTCCTCCCCGGTCTGACATAGTCTGCATAAAGTTTCTCCCCGGTGAATACTACGTTTTTTCAACCCGACCAATGTCGCTAACCTATCTTGTTCTGCTCGCCAACCGAATAAATTGATTTTTTTCGGTAACCATTTTACCCAATCGAAAGGGTAAAAAGGAACAACAAATCTGGAGAATAGGTCACGACATGATTTGACCGAAAACAAACCATCAAAATCTAACACCCATTTCCATTCATCTGCGCGGTCTGAAAATTGTACCCCACACAGCAAAGCATTGAACCTAGCCAATTCTTGTAGTTCCAAGACTGACGACGGCTCTGTATTCCATCCTCTATTCTGTTCCAGCCCATTATATCTTCCGGCAATTGTCACATTTTTATCAACTTTCAAACGAAAGAGATTTGGAAATAAATTCTTTAAAGATTCCTCCCCCACCCACCTATCAATCCACAGTCGAATCCATCACCCACCACCCCTTTAATTAAATTGTCTGACTGAATATTTGCATTAGCCAAATCACGGTTGATTTTAATGATCGCACTCCACACCCCGGGTATTCCGGGTTTAATTGGTAGAAAGATCAAGTCCTTTGATTAAAATGGATTGTCTTGACCGCTTTTTTCCATAGGCTCCCTTCCTCAACTCTTTATCGCCACCACCACTTCAAAAGAAGACTGACGTCATGCGTAGAGACCCTAAGCCAGTGCCGCCTTTATCTTTTGGTCCAATGGTGCGTTCCCAACAAACCCAACTTGTCTTCTTTTTTTCATCATTGCCGCCCCAGAAAAATCTTCTACGGTGACTCTCCAGAACCTCCAGCACACATTTAGACGCCCTATACAACGAGAAAAAAATGTAACGTTGCTAGATCCCCAAAGCCACCATACATAAGTAAATTCACTAGCATTTTCAAATGGCATATGATAATCTGTAATAAAGTGGTTAATTATTACATTTTTGGCCTAGACACTAATCACGTAAACTTTGGGTTGTGACTTTGATGCCCATTTATACAATGTATTGATTTAAAACTCTAAATGATCTCTAAATTGGATGTGTACTTTTACATATATCTCCTTGTACCAATTGCACAAAATTAACAAATTTAGTACCTACTTTATATAGTAAATATTGAATTAATAACTTCTTTTGAGAGCAACTAACGAGGAATCTCTTGGTTCTTAAAAAGATTTCCACATGACCTACAATATTACTTGATTTCAGTCTAACCACGAGTGCTAAACAAGAAAACAAGTACCATCAATAAACTTCACTTTATGAGCATATATATGTGATTCATCTACACTAATATTTATAATTTATATAATACAAACCATGAAAGCATGCCTTAGAAAATAATGCATCACGTGATCATGAGTTCTACTCTTTATTCACTTGAAGTTGGGTACTATTAGTGGGCAAGTAGAACTTTTTTTCATGTAGTTTCTTTTGGTAGATTTTCACTATTTTTTTTTAAATTATATAAAGTTTTCACTAATTTTTTTCTATTTTTTCCAAACTATATGGGTTCCTGGTAACCAGGAACCCCCTTGGATCCGCCACTGGGTACTATATTATCGTTAGGCATGCCCTTATAACTTTTTCTTTGTAATAAAGTTTTAGTATCTATCTACGCGGCGAGTTATAATTATATTTACTTGTCTCAAATCTAAAATAAAAATAATAAATTATGCGAGGTTCAATGTATATATTTATTAACATATAAACAACCTATACATCATTTAATATTGTATGGATGAAAATATAATTAACATATAAACAACTTATACATCATTGAATATTGCACGGATGAAAATATAAAATAGAAGCGTAATATCATCAAACTAATAGTTAAAAATGTAAATGAATATAATATAACAAGACGTACAAGTTCGAAAGTACATACTAATTTATTAACCATCAGTGACTTCATCACTTTATTTACAACCAATCGCGATCCACAAGTCTATAATATAATATAAGAATAAGGGTATGGTGGGGCAGGACTTTGGGGCATGGTCCCGACACGTTGACTTGGAGAGGTACCGCCAGTCCGTGCTATTATCGGTGGGTATGGTGGGGCGTGGCTAGCCGCGTGGCTAGGCCACGTGTAAATTTTTTTTCCAAGCCAGCCAATAAGAAGCCGTCACAGTGGACCGCTCGGCCCGTCCAACGCTCGGGCTGAAACCCCCGCCCAAGGGGCCATGCCAAAACCCAAGCCCACCCGAGGTGATGACTTGGGCATTTTTACACCACGCGAACCCAAGCCCATACCCCATAGCCTAATGTAATATTTATGAAAATTTCAAACTACAAATAAACAAAAATAAAAATTGAGTTTG
This sequence comes from Scalesia atractyloides, assembly GCA_947069175.1. Classification (NCBI taxonomy): domain Eukaryota; kingdom Viridiplantae; phylum Streptophyta; class Magnoliopsida; order Asterales; family Asteraceae; genus Scalesia; species Scalesia atractyloides. The sequence continues at coordinate 13,109,963 of CAMTDV010000017.1, forward strand.
TTTTAACAAAGATTATGAAAAATATAGACCACACATTACTAGAAAACTTGACATTTGCGATTGGCATTTTCGTCACAAGTTAGTCGTGAATAGTTCGACTGACTGTGATTGCATTTTCGTCACAAGTTAGTCGTGAATAGTCCGACTGATTGTGATTGCATTTTCGTCACAAGTTAGTCATGAATAGTCCGACTGATTTGTGACCGAAAATAGGGTGACAACATGCGTGAGTCAGTCGTTAATATGGCAATAATCAGGGGCGACCTACTTTAGGGGATGGGGTAGCCTCAGCTACCCTTTGGCGTTCCGGCGATAGTGTAAATTTTGAAAAAAATTGACTTTTTTTATGTTTTTTTTATTTTGTTACTTCTTTTTTATAAAACGTCACCCTTTCAAAGATTTTATAGATTCGTCACTGACAATGATTACGATATCTGTTGCAAATCGGTCTCTAATTTAGTGACGTTTTCTAGAATCACAAATGCCCTGTTTTACACTTGTACTGAGAGCATGTATAGAAAATAGTGAAACATCGGTTCTACACTTTATTCCATATATCTATATAATCGTTAAAATATATTGAAAATTAAACTTTAACTTTAACTTTTAAATGCATTATTAGTATTAGTATTTTAAATATGCCTTTACTTTTCCTTTCCTATAAATAAGTATTTATATCAACATCGCTCTAAATTCAACAAACAATGAATTATGCAAGGTTCAATAATGCATGCACAAGTTATATTATATATCATTTAAAATTGTTACGATAATCTAATAGATGCATAGGACGAGGATTACTACATAACAATAATTATTGCGAGAACAAAAAGAACAACTCTAAATTATTAAAGTTTGGGATTTAAGGCTTATATTTTTAAAATTTTATGCTTCTTACATTTATATGTGTATTATATATGCATAAAAAATCATATATTTATACCTACATATAGCCTAACATACATGTACGTAATTTAACCTACACATAAACTACATATGTGCAGGTTATCTAAAAACTAAAAATTTTTCCATATTTTGTTTTCAATTCTAGTGTGAGAAAAAACAATAAATCTTACATTTATAACAATTCATTTAGTTTTTAGGTTTTTAAAATTAAAAAAAAATAGGTGATTTATTTTGTTCTGCGTGTTCTCGCAATATTTAGTGTTCTGTATAGAATCCTTCCCTGTATGCATATATTATTATTATTATTATTATTATTAAATTTATACTATATAATAAAACGTAAATGAATATATGAAGACAAGTTCAACACTATACACAAAACATGATAATAAGTCATATATCACATCATGCATTTTGAATTCAAAATACATAACTTGATATCATCAACGATTTTCATTCTTTTATTTAGAGTCAATCACGAATGACGACGGTGAAATATAATATAACATTTTATTTTATGAAAATTCAACTATATCTAGAAGGATAACGAGTTAAATGGTGATAAAAAATATAATTAAATAATTACGTTTTTATTTTTATTTTAATAAAAGAAGAAGCCCACTTCAATATTATAAGCCATATCAAATTAAAAACCTACTTTAATATTATTTCACAAAAACGTGCTTTGAACGATTTGATCCACGATATTCATTAAAAATCAAATCACAAAAGGTTAAAAATAGCACAATGTGATTTGATTTGCTGACTCGGTTGGATAATATACAATATTACATAGCTTGTTTCATGGCTCGTATATTTTTTAAGCTCGTCCTTAATTCTTCATTTCTTTCATTGTTTATAGTTTGTGTGTTGTTTACTATTTATATAATTTAAGACTAGGTTATAACCCTGTGTATTACACGGGTTGAATAAATGAATTTTATATACTAAATAATAAAATAATATATTTTAAAAATACCTAAATTTTTTTTATTTAGCACGGGTTGTATAAATGTAATTTTATATACCAAATAATAAAAAAAGTTATATATTTAAAACCACGTGTATTAAAGGGGTGAATAAATGTAGTATTGTTTACCAAATAATAAAAAAAAAGTTATATCTATAAAAACCTTGTGTATTACACGGCTTGAATAAAATTGATTTTATGTATTAAATAATAAGAAAACTATATTTAAAAAAATTTATGGATATACTCGGTACGCGTTAGATATGATGATTGCAGAGATGATTATTGAAAATAAGGCACAGTGGTCAAACATGTTATTCAAGAAACAAATAAGCAGTCATTTGAGTGATAAAATATAAATTATATTTAAAAAAAACCTGTAATAAATCTAATTTTAAAAAAAACTAAGACTTTGTTATTATTAGTAAAATCAAAGAATTTATATTTGTAATTTTGTTTGGTATTATTTTATTATAAAGTGTATATTATACATATAATTGTATTATGTCTTAAGTTATTGATGCTTTCAAAATGTTTTTCAATTTTATGTCTAGCATTATATATACTATGGTAAAAGTTTAATAAGTTATAAATTTAGAGTTATAAATGAGAAGTATACATTAAATTTAAAATAAATAATAATTATCTATAGTTAAGTAGAAGATATTAAACAAAATAATATTTAGTAGGAGAGTTATCTATAATTAATTAAAAGAGAATAAACTAAATAATAATTATCAATAAGATATTAAACTAAATACTATTTAATAGGATGGTTATCTATAATTAATTAGAAGAAATCAAACTAAAATATAATTATCTATATGACATGGCCAAATATGATGACAAGTGTCCCATAATCGGTTTCTTTTATTATATGGTATAGATTGGTATTGTATCATCCGCTAAAAACGGGTCTTTGAATCAGACCTGTTGTAACCCGAATTCATATCATATTAAATAAAGATGTGAAATAGGTATTCTTCGATTATGGTTTATTACTTTTTATTATTGCTTGTTTACTTGTTAACGTATATCAAACGACTCGTGATCCGTTTCAAGCGATACTTGCATTTAAACATTACACTAAACATTAAGCAATACCATTCGTCCTAATCGATGTCACCTTAAACGATACCATTGTATTTCAATTAATACCATCTCAAACGACATCATAACCCCCCCCCCCCCCACACACACCACACCCCTTAGCTTAAACGATACCAACCCAAACCACAACCTTTGATCCAAACGACATTATAACTCCCAAATGACACCCATATTACAAAGGTTATAGCATCTAAACAACATCTCAAACATCAAGCGATATCCCATAACTTCCCAAGCGACACCCAAGTGTCATTTGGTATTAAGCACCAAATGACACCCTCTTTTATTTTCAAACACCATGTTGCTGTTGTTTCTTCTTTATCAAGGAAACGCGAACCACCTTGTCTTATTTAAAATTTCAGCTGTTTTGCGCAAGGATTAATGTTCCAATTTACTTTAAATAGATCTGGACACTAATACATGCCTATAACCCTTCTAAATACACTCCTAGATCAACTAATTTTAATCCAAATCAGATCTCCATTAAGACTTAGTATATGCTCTCATCATTATAACAAAAACTCGACCATCTTAACACCCCAAATCGACATCTCCACTTTATGCAAACAATACTCCACTCTCAATTCGTGCAAACACTTGTCCTAGTATGCGGATTCAAGGAAGGAGGATTCTAGGGCTTGGAACTTCCTCACGCAATATCTCTTTCTTTTCTCAATCAATTAAGGTAGTTTTTGAGCCTGACTTGTTTATTTTTTCTAGCTCTACAAAATCCCTGTATCTAATTTAGGATTCTTAGTTTATAGAATTAGGGCTTTGGGATTTTAGTTACGTGTTTCATGAAATTTAAAGTAGTTTACTGATCTCTAATATGTTAGATTAGATTGTGTAAATTTTGAGATATTTCAGACATCTTTTAAATTTATTTCATATTTTAATCATATTATATTATTAGGAAATTTTATAAAGTACAAAATTCTCAACATAAAATTTTATAAATTATTATTCTGATTTTCTAGAAATTTATCAGATATGGGAATATTATAGTGAATTTCTTGTCTCATGATAGATTATTTTCACAAGAAACGGATTGATTAAACTATAGGACAAACTAAGTCTTTTGTAAAATTTATGATTTCAAATAATAATATAAAATGATTGTAAAATCTAATTTATAAATTTAATAAGTTTATTTTCACTAACTTATCTAAATATAACATATACAACACAAAATAACATAATAATTTGTTATTTATAAAAAAAATCATATTTATTCCAATAGTTAAATGCATATTAGTTATTTTTCATATTTGATATCATCACATATTTAGGTTATATAAAAGTTCCAAAATATTAGGATTTAATTTTTATAGATTTAATTTTTGTGTTGGTTATTTAGTATTGTCTTATTTTATATTTTAGGATAATCTTTATCTTTCTCCGTGCGGTATTTTTCTCATGGATCGGTTCGCAAACAGTGAGTAAATCTTACCCCCCTTTATACATAAACTTTTTGGGGTGTGTCACGTGTTACTCATGTGTGCAAAATGCAACATATAAATTACATCAAAAGAGGCATAAAAATAATCATTTTTAGTACTAATGTTGGAAAAATCACGTTTCTTTGTTCCTTTTGTATTTTCAGGATAAAAGGAGCTTAAAAGAATAAAAGAAGCAAATAAGCAGCCAAAACCAACACAAATACGAAAAGAAGGAATAACGAGCCATGCTCGATCCCTCAGCAACACCCCAAAGACAAAAACAAGATAACCGAAGACCACCACGGGGCCGTGCCCAGCCGAATATGGGGCGTGGTCAGACCCTGCACTTCAAGACAAAACTTGTAGAAGCTTCTACGCCCACCACGGGGCCGTTCCCAGATCAACATGGGGCGTGGTCAACTATAAGATTTGCAGAATCCAGATAGTACAACGAACAGTTGACCACGGGGCCGTGCCCAGAGGCCACGGGGTCGTGTGGGGCCCTCTGCTGTCAGATGCAATAAATGAAGGAATGGTTGGCCATGGGTCGTGCCCACTGGACACGGGGCCGTGGCCGGGCTACTGTTTGGACTATAAATAGGGGTGCTTGGTTCACTTCAAAGGCATCCCTTGGCAAACCACTTCTCTCTCACTTTGCCACCACTCCACCACCACTACAACACCAATACCCACAACCATCATCTATCTATCATCTTTAGAGTGTGTAGTAGTCTCGAGATCCAAGATTGATTGTAAGGGTTTTTGTCAAACAAAGCCATGCTTGGTTAATCTCTTACATCACTTGGTGAAGACAAGTCTTTAATGTATTACTTTTGATTTTTAATCTTTCAGCACTTTTTAATTGGATATGTATTAATGACTTTAATAACTAGTTTCTTATGTTGAAAGGGAATTTCGTAACCATTTCTTCATGATGTCATATATTTGATCATTCGTGTCTTTACGGTTATATAAAGCGTGTTAACTACTTGGAAGGGTGTTAGAAGGGTGGTTTGGTAAAGTTCTTGTCTCGTTCAGTGTATAGATCCTGCGAGGACTTGGTTCAAGCTTACTAGGACCTCCTTCAATGCCCCAAATATATTGGATGGCGGGGGTGCGAATAGATTGAGCCGCTCATATGTAAACTACGATTAATACTTTAAACCGGCTACTTGGGATTGTATCCCTGCTGACTCAAACTACTTAGCCGAGGGTAACATCACCTTCAAAGAGGGGCCTACCACTTTTCGCATTAATAACTTATTTAATTATCTTCCAATATTCCGACCCTTTGGGATTGTATCCCTGCTGACTCAAACCACTGGGTTGAGGGTAACGTCACCTTCAAAAGAGGAGCCTACTACTATAACTAAGATAATCTCTTAAAAAAGTCCGAAAGTGTGAAAATCATCAAAGGATACATTAAAGATGAGTTGGATCCAAGTGATTCTATTTTGTCTATCTGTGTTTTCATTTTATTTATCTTTTTATTTATTTTTTCTTTTATGTTAAAAATCTTTTATCAAAAATTTAGATTGATTAGACGTTGACGATAAACGGTACTAAAAGCTCTTGTGTCCTTGGACTACCTCGATATCTCACCAACACTATACTACGCTCACGATGGGTGCACTTGCCCAAGTGTGTGTTTAGTGTTAGTACAATATCGTGTTTTATAAATTAAAACTTGAATAATGTGTAAAAAGGACTCAAAATATTAATAAAAATATAATACGCTCATCACACACCAGTTACATTGTTTCATATTCATTTTTCTCAGTTATCAAAGCATGCAAATCATTGTGATATTATGTGTTATTTGGTTTAGTTGTTTCTTTAATCTTTGTACAATGGTTGCTCAATTCGTAAGTGTCTCACTTATCCATAGACTCACTTAGACCTGGTTAACCTTCCCTCATGATATGGGATGTGGGTATCACCTCGTTTATTCATAGATTGACCCTTTACTCATGACATGGGATGTAAGTATCGTCTCACTTATTCATAGAATGACCATTTACTCATGACTATGGGATGAAGACACCTTCATTATTTAGTCACGCCCTTTTTGGGTTCAAGACTTAAGTATCGATTACTTTGTTTATTATTGTGGTATTTGTTTGATTTGGTATTGGTTGTGATTGTATCAATAATACATTATTTGTATGATTACTTTTAAACATAATTAATTGTTTTCTCTTAAAAATAAATAAATGTTCACTTTTAAAAATAAATTAAGTTTTATTTAACTTTGGTTTGCTCATCAGCTCATTGTATTTGACCCAAAAAAACTTTTTTTACACATGATACAGGAAATGGGACTTGAAGGAAAGCTTGGATCGAGATTCACATAAGGATTTCCTTTTGAAGTTAATAAAGATTTTACTAAGTAGTTCATTTGATCAATATTGGATATTTGAACTATTTGTAATGTGTGACAATTCAAATTTATAACATGTATGATTATGAAACTTTAATAGTTGCTATAAGCTTTGGACTATCATATCGCTCCGACCAATAATCTGCTTACAGGTTAGGGTGTGACAGATATTAACTTGTTATATTTGAGATGTATATCAATAAAACATACAAAATTAAAAAAATAAAAAGGAAATGATTCTAACTCAATCTATCATGGACTGACTTGAGTTGAATACGAACTAAGCTCTTAACTTGGATTTGATTTGTTGACTCAAGCCCACTAACTTGTATTGTTGTTGGTTCGTATCTGAGATAATATAGGGTTTGCTCGATTAACCGAAATCGTCACTTTTCATGTGATAGCTTGGATTTCAAAGACACGTGTGTTGAATAGTTTAGAGTGGAAGTGGCATTTCTGACATCATTTGTTGTTATGTATAATTGGAGACAAAAGAAAGAGGGAACACACATGTTAAAGAGCTACAAAGTTTATATTTATGAGGCTAACATATCAAATATGTGTCGGTGGATTTCAGCTGTAATGTAAGTGTTTGGGTCGAAATGAATTTAGACCTTGTGGGCTTTTAGTCTAACCTATATCCAGTTTAGTTTTATTCATTATAGGGTTAGCTATTCCATAGGAGCTGTCTGAGAAGGGTTTAGACATAGGGAGCGGTTTTGTGTATATTCCATAGTATTAGACGGTTTGATTAATAGAAATTGTATGCTTTGGACATTCTTGGTGTTCATTGTTCTTGAATCACACAAACAAATGTTTCTGCCAATTATTTGTGTTTGTTAGATATTGTTATAGAAAATCCATGATCTAAGGGATGTAAAATTGGTATTAGAGCCATTGAAGTCATTCAAGGATCCGTTTAGACATCAAAAGGATACAAGACTTGTTTTTGATATAGTTTGGTCATGTTTTGGTTCATGTTTGAATAGATTTTTAAGAACAAGGCAATTTAGAAGCTTTCGGGGTGACCTTGTGTTTTTTCAGATCTGTTTAAGAGTTCATAGGTTGAAGTTTTGGGTTTTTCTTGAGTTTGTGTAATAGATTTTGATATTGAATCAGTGTTTTGGCAGCTGGAAATTGAAGAAACAATAGAACACCTTCAATGTGTTCTTCGTCATCTTCTTCATGGTATTGAAGTTCAAAGATCAAAAGATTTAGAGATAATCTTCAAATTTTAAAAGATTTGAAACCCCAGTATTTTCGTGACTGTATTTGTCTTCGGAGTCATTTGAGTTCAACAAGGGTTCTCGAGTTTAGTTAAGCAGATTGCAGGTTTTGCGTTTGTGAGTTGATTTTTGATTTATGTCTGTCTGTTGTTTACGGGTTATTTCTTGTTCTCGAGATTGTTGGTTGATTGTTTTTCTCGTGTTCAAACTAGATCACGGGTCATAAAAGCGTTTTCGTGTTCACAAGGTATTTGCGAGTCTGAAAGGTGTTTGCAGACTACTTAAGGTTCTCAAGTTCAAATTTTGTTCTTGATTTAAGCCTGTTTGAGAGGCTTAATAACCGTTTCGGGTAAATTTGTTTGCGGCATAGAAAACCATTTGCGGGTTCAGTTGTTTTCGAGTTTTAAGTATTCTCGGTGATTAATTGTTCTTGAATTATGAGGTGTTTTTGGAGTATTACTTGTTCTCGAGTAACTAATTAGTTCTAGCTTGTGCAGGTTCTTCGTTTGTTTTTTCAGGTGATTATCTTGTTTGCGGGTTGTTGAAAGTTCACGAGATTCAAGTTGTTAAAAGGGGGAAACATGGAAGAAAAGACACAAACTTTAAACGAGCATTACATGAGTTTCTTGTTGAGTTACGAGGCCCACGAGTAGAAGACAGAGAGATCTCGACGAGCCGGATTACGTGGCAAATGCCGAAGGCGGTTTATCCAAGCTGTCATGCCAAAAAAATCCTTTATTAAAGACTCCAATTTCATCAAATAAAAAATTTCCGCAAAATTTTCAATTTTCCGAACTTTCCTTTTATAGGCCAAAATGCACAAATATTTAATTGGAAAAAATTACACATACTTTTGTCGCTGAATTTCGGTATTTCCTAATTAATTTGTAATTTTGAAATTTGACAAACATGCCAAATTGAGAAGTTTATGGCACTTCCTTCATCAGGACAAATGGACGTGAATGTTGCTACCATCTAGAGGACAAATGACCTATACAGAACAACTCTGCGATTTCAATCATCAACTCGTTTGATCTGAATGAAAAGTAGGGGCTCCGTGCAACAACAGTGCTCTTCTCTCAAATATGGCACATAATCAAGATATTGTATCTTCTATGTTTGGGAAGCAGTGACGGGTTCATCGTCTTCTACATCAACGTGTCAGAAGAAAACTGAATATGAATGTGAGGATTAGCTACAAGCTTCGGATTTTGAATTCAATCATGCTTTCCTAGCTGACATTGCATCATTTCCTGAGTCATCTACTTCTGAGGTAAATGATCATTTTTTTGTTCTCAATCTTGCATTAACAAGATAACATCACATAAGTCTCATAATGTAGATTTAATAGGAGAAATTGAAAATATGAAATGTTCCAGATATACACTTTTTAAAAACGAGAAAATCTTAAGAGAGAAAATGGAAGTTTAAAAGAATGACATCACCAGATTAAAGAATAAAATAAGTGAGAAAAAATGCATTAAGGATGATGCTAAGCAACGTATTCAAGATTTAATCGATGAGTTAAAGCAAGTTAACGCAAAGTTTGAAAATATTGAGTTTAACTTCAACAAATTTGACGTGTCTAGTAAGTAGTAAAAGATTCATAGCTAGACAAGTTCACATGAAGAATAAAGAAGATGTTAGGTATAATGAGGTACCACCACCTTTCAATGATAACCATATTCGAATACCTATTTCTGAAGAGGATGAGGCATATGTAGATTATATAGATCATGGAAAACAAATTCAGGTTGAAATGATTAGGTTTGGGACATTGAAAGAAATTGATCCTAATTTTAAATGTGAGAACAATTCAATGTTTCATCATCATGTGCATAAAGAATAGACATTGATGATTCGGACACTGAAAAAAATGAATGTCACACCCCGACCCGCAGCGGAATAAGAGTCGGGGCATAATTGGGTTATCACCAAAGCTCATGATGTTTACTAAAATGTTTCATATTTATTAAATTCAAATTACAACTTAAATGTTCAAATCAAATTTATACAAATACAAGGAAATGAAACTAAGTAAAACAATCCAAAGCTTAAACTGATTCATTCTTCTAGGCCCTCTTATGTGTTTCTTGCCTCAACTGGATCACCTGTATCATGTGTAAAATGGGGGAAATTTTGGGTCAACAAAAGTTGGCGAGTGAACCTTGTTTAAAAACATTGTTATTGATTTCTTGTTGTATTTAACATTGAAAAGTTGTGCAATATTCATATGTGAGCAAACATATATAAACAAACAATTACAAGCCACCTTGAATGAGTATATGACATGAATGATAATGTATTGTGAGATCAAGGCTCAATCAAACGGAGCCGATCGTATGAAATGTATGATGATGTATGTGAGATCAAGGCTCAATCAAACGGAGCCGATCGAATGAGGCACCTGTACTCAACCCGTCTCCCACGGGGAGCTGATGGGCCTAATGAAATGCATGTACTGAAAATGATAACTTTAATCTAAACATAATCCACACAACAATTGATACATATTGAATACACATTTGATCACGGATATGATGGATGCACAAGTGTTTAAATATAATAAATAATTAAGCGACACATGATACACCCCAAAAATGTGATTAAAACGGGGAATTGGTAGAGATTCACTCACATTGGGTGCGTTCTTTTGATGATGTTGGATGCGCACGAGTTTTTGGGATTGGATCGACGAGGAAAACTAACCTAAAATAATAACGAAATAGTTCGGTAAATAAATGGATCGTTAAATTTATTTTTGTGAGTTTAAGGACTTTTTCTAACTTTAAAAATATTATTTTTAAGTATTTTTAATTGATTTTTAAATTGAATAAATAAATAAAAAGAAATAAAATTTTTTGACTTTTTGACCGTTGACCGGTCCGTTGACCGTTGACCGGACATTTGACCGGTTGGACTGTGGAAATATTGTGCGCTGAGTGAGGCTCGAACCCGAGACCTCTCGTGCGCGTGCACGCAGCTCTACCAACTGAGCTACGTGTCTAACCCGAAATATTCTCTATTTTAATTATATATATATATACTAATTAATTGTTATTTTATTTGAGTTAATATTAAAATGATTTAAAATGGACGAACCGCTTGCAGGGACCCGGAGTCGAACTCGGGTCCTTCGGTTCGTATGCGCACAGCCCAGCAAGTTGGGCTGTGTGTCTAATCTGTTTAGATTACGGTTTATATTATTAATTTTACGCTCGGTTTTAAACTTTTTTTACGCGCCGATATAAAATTATTTTACGCGCAGTTTTAAACTTTATATACGCGCCGGTTTTAAACCTTTTTTACGCCGCGGTTTTAAATTATTTTTACGCACCGGTTTTATACTTTTTTACGCCCTGGTTTTAAACTCTTTTTACTCCCAGGTTTTAAACTTCTTTTACGTGCCGGTTTTAAACTTTTTTTGCGCGCCGGTTTTGAACTTTTTTACGTCCCGGTTTTAAACCTTTTTATGCGCGTTTTTTAACTTTTTTTACGCGCCGGTTTAACATTTTTTTACGCACCAAAACCAATCATATCATTAAAAACTTGTAACTTGCATCACATATATAGTGGGGGTATAATAATGAAAAGTAAAAGAAAAAATGTATTTATTTATTTATTTTTCTTCGCACCAAAACCAACCATATCAAAGTAACCTACATTTTTACTACACAATACACAATAATGACTAATTAAAAGTTGCAACTTAACAAAATTTTGCTCTGGAAAAAGAAAGCTAAATCGACCAATCAGAAAGAAGCACCGACATATTATATTAATATTATGTATAATAGATTTTTTTTTACCAAAAAGCATTTTTTTAGAGTTTAAAAGAGAGAAAGGGAGTAGATATAACATTTTGATGGACGGAAAATTCTGATAAGACTTTAAAGAAAGATAGAGAAGGCATGACATTTTAAGTAAATTACCAAAATCACCTTTAAGATTTAGAATAATAGTGTATAGGTGGCATGATTTGATTGGTGGGGAGTGGTTCCCGCGGTTCTCGCAACTGGGAATGCTTTTTATTTGAACCGATCCCTATGTATATATATATATATATATATCTATACGTATACGTATACGTATATAGGGTAGGGTTCTAGAGTGAACACCAGTGTATTTGCGAACTGAGTGAACAAATCCTGGCTATTGATCTACACACGTGTATGGCTAGGATTTCATCATCAAATCATAAAATACACTAGTGTATTTCATCATCAAATCCTGGCCATTGATCTACACACGTGTGTGGCCAGGATTAGTTCGCACAATTCGTAAATACACTTATGTTTGTCACACCCCGACCAGCAGCAGAATAAGAGTCAGGGCAGGGATCGAACTCGAGACGTGTTTTTATTAATTGCACACAGTCCACCGCTGGACTGTGTGTCTAACCCGTTTATTAATCTGATTTTAATTAATCTTATTATACACAGTCGACTTCGTCTTCTTCGCTCAAAGACTCAGTCAACGATTTTTCAACTGTTCTTGATTGAGTCGTTCATCGAACATATTGCTGGTTGAAATGTGATGAATAAAATGAGTTCAGGAAATCGAATGTACCGATCAACTGTATTTCCTCAGAATTCCGGCAATGAACGTCGGCTCTGATTTGTGTATTCCTTCTGATTGAATCAATTAACATTTTTGTTTGATTAGTTATGAAAGTGGGGTACTAAACAAGGATTAACAGAAGTTTTGAATGTTCATACCGATTCACAGCGTGAGATTGGAAATTCCCGGATGTTTTCCGGCGAGAGCTGAATATTCCGGCTATGTCGTCTGGGATTGATTCTGATTGTTGGTTTGAAGTTAGTAACAGTCTAACAACGGATTGAAACAGAAAGAGTCGAGGTATTTACCGTTTTGAGGTGAGTCTCGGTTTTCCGGCGAAAGTCCGGTGATGGAAGAATACTTCCTGCGAGTGAAATTGCTTCGAGAAAAGGAGCGATTTTGAGCGAAAAGACTACCAGAGACTTGTGGGTGTATTTATAGGGAAGAATCGAGATGAATTGGGTCTGATTTTAGTCTCGATTCATAGTCAGCTGTTTTCCGGGGGTTACGATTGGGGTCGCGGGTTTAGACATCGGTTATAACCGATGTTAAGATTAATTCTTCCGTTATATTGATAGAAACCGTCAATTATTGGCGAAGTCGTCGGGATTTCCGGCGACTGCGAAATGGGCGCGTCATTGACTGGATTTGATTTCTGTGTTTTGTTATTTGAATTAATTGTTTCGATATGTTATCAAATAACACAAGTGGCGGAGTGGTTGGATGTGTGTGAGTTAAGTCATTGGCTGACCCGGGTTCGAATCCCGGCAGCCTTGTTTTATTTTTAATTTTCTTATTTTCACTTTTTAATAATTTTTGTTTTTAAATCCTAATTTGTTTATTAATTATGTATTGTTTAAAATTAAAATTAATCATAAATACGCAACAAAATTTTATAACTTGATATTCGTTAAATAAACGAAGCGGGTTTTGAAAACCCGTTTTTCGGCGGATGTTACAATGTTCACTCTTGAACCTAATCCTATATATATAATATATATATATATATAGGATTCGGTTCAAGCAGGAACCACTACCAGTTGCGAGAACCATGAGAACTCCTCCCATCCGATAGAATTTTAACACATCACCTATAATCAATTTAATTAAAATAGTATTTTAGTCTTTTTCTCTCAATGTTATATTACCTCTCTCTTAAATATCGAAAGTATTACATAATTTAGAAAATACAAAAATATCGAAAATGATATCTATTTCTATTTGCTTTATTTTCACTAATTATGACATAATGTTCTTTATAAAATGTAATCTATATTTGTCTTATATGTTTATTAGAAAATATAAATTTATCAAAAATGGTATATATTTCTTTTTCCTCTATTTTCTCTAATTATGACATAATGTTCTTTATAAAATGCAAGTTATATTTTTCTTATATGTTTATTGAGAATTTCTATTTCATTCGTTAATGTTTGATGACTTTGCACTACAAGTTTTTAAAAGAAAATTCGACAACGTGCGTAAAAAAAGTTTTGAAAAAGTGCGTAAAAAAAGCTTGACAACGTGCGTAAACATTTGCACGAACTGAGTATGAGAACACTATTATCTAAAAAAAATAAATACATGTTTTGATAACGTGTGTAAAAAAAGTTTTTTTACACCCTTATCGCCGACCCAAACTCCTCTAAACGTCGTGCGTAAATTTAAATTTCAAACGTATGTAAAAATGAAAGACGTAAAATAGTTTTATGTACGTTTGAATAATGTTTTTACGTAAGTTTTCGAATGCAAAATAATATTTTTGCGCATGGTGTCGAATTAAAAAAAAGTTTTTAATTCTCAAATTTTTTTTACGGCCCTCATAAAAAGTTTAAAAAAACCCATAACCAAACAATCGACTGGGGGCGTAAAAAAAATTTACAACTGAGGCGTAAAAAGTTTGAAATGTTTTAATAGGGGCATAAAATAACATACAACCAAGATGGAAATAAAAATTTACAACCGAGGCGTAAAAATAATTTACAGTTGGGGCTGGGGTAAAAATAAAAAAATATATGTGTCGGCGGCATAAAAACAATTATATAAAATGTTTTATAAATTTACGTTTGTAAATTTGTAGTTTTTACATACATTTAAAAAATGTTTTTACATTTGTTGTCGAATGTAAAAAAAATTGTGCACGGCGTCGAAAGTATAAAAAAAATTTTTTACATGCGGCAGAAAAATGTTTTTTACGCCCCTGAATGCCCGCTTGAGCTCCTCTAAACGTCACTTTTGTTGAATGTAAACGCTATATTTTGGAGTAAATGATATTTAATTTGTTTGTAGAATGATAATGTGAGATTCTTACATGTTTTTTGTGGTGTCCGTGCAGATCTCAGGCGATGGAGGTGCAAACTATCATTTAATTACTAACGACGACTTCACTTTATTTATTTTAGTTTATTTTTTTCATTTTCTAGTGATTCATTTGTAATGTAAAATTACCTTAATTTTTTTAATTAAAGAATAATCTTATTAATTAAAGCACAATCATTAATGAGACAATCATTAATGGTCATAGTAAAAAGACCAATTAGCCCTTATCTCACTAAAAACAAAAATCTTATTAATTAAAGCACAATCATTACTCTACTTTATTGTCTTTTAATATCATCCATCAAAACACATTTGATCAATGGTTAATATTGGTTCCTATGGTTCTCACAACTAAATGTGGTTTTCATTTTCTGTCGCAACCCCCGATCCCTACCCCGGGAGCGGGAGCCGTGAGACACAGAGTTGCGGGTACCGGTGTTTATTAATTTGGCAGCGGAATTAAAACATCAGGATGGTAGTTTTTTTTTTTGAACAGCCAACAAATCAATCTCGAGTACTCTCGGGGCACCCACTGGACAAACGAAGTACTCTGAGAGTAACCCAAGTCATCCACCAGCACTTCCCGGGAAAACCCGATAACCCACACGTCCGTAGCTACGACGAGAAATTACCGGTAAAACCCGTTTGGCTTAAGGATCGAACCCCGGTTTCCCTGGGTCTTCTATCATTGCCCACATGTGCCTCACTTCTTTTTGCACCAAGTGGGAATTGAACTTGAGTCTTCACAGAAGAACTCAAGCTCTCCTACACTTGAGCTAGAGGTCAATGGCATCAGGATCGTAGTTAGGAAAGAGTTTAAAGAAACACCAAACTTTTATATTAAACAAATGGGATAAAACCCGTGTTCCAGTTACAATACATTCGTAGGGGTAAATCCTAATTTATGAAAAATATAAACTCCTTTTTATTTAGGTAACTTTCATAGCTACTTTTCTAAGCCTTCAGTGCTCTCCAGCTGGCTTCCATTAGCTTCACATTAAGTTACCTGAAACGCGTTTTAAAAATATTTTATCAACAAGAAATACTGGCGAATGCATTCCAGTTTAATCAAAACAAGTGTTTACACTTTACAGTATTGAGAGCATCCGCATTTACAATGTTTATATCTACACAATTACTCATTCAGTACTGTCACTTCTGACTTGTGGTCATATTACTTTGGGTCCTGTCACCCAACAGTAACGGTTCCTGTCACAATCTTGTGACTGTGGACTAGTAATGTATACAAAACCCCAACATACCGGTAGTAATTGTAGAATATATATACTCAATTACTGATAAGCATAATTAAAACATTGAGGTTTTGGTAACACATTTTGACTCACAAAAAGATTTACAAAAAGAGAATGTACTCGCTTTAAACACTTAG
Organism: Scalesia atractyloides; assembly: GCA_947069175.1. NCBI lineage: Eukaryota > Viridiplantae > Streptophyta > Magnoliopsida > Asterales > Asteraceae > Scalesia > Scalesia atractyloides. The sequence continues at coordinate 13,126,263 of CAMTDV010000017.1, forward strand.
GTATTCCTACGGAGTCCCTGGGGACAATTCTTGATTACTTCCTGGAATTTCTATTAAAACATACAATGCACATGTGTTAGTAAATTAACCCAAGTCACTTTAACCATACAACACGCGACAGAACTCCAACGAGCTTAGTCAGGCAGAGCCTAGACATGCATCGGCGATTCTAGATCGATCGGGTAGGGTGTCCATACAACACAAGATAGGAATCTAACGAACGTAGTCGGGCAGAGCCTTAACATGTGTTGGTCCTAAATCGGGTAGGAGAGTGAATTAGTGATTGGGGTTAAGATATACAGCGGGCAGTGCTTCGCAGGTTTAGGGGTTTGGGGTGTTGTTTAAGAGAATGGAGGTACGAGAGAGTTCTGATCGGAGAATTTCAATCGACCAGGTGCAAATTTTCCAATCCCAGGCCTGGCCTTTTATACCCGAAATTGACTTCTCCCGCGCGTCACGCGGGATCCTGGATCTCCCTCGCGTGGCGCCTGAGACACCTAGCTAGGGCTAGGTCAGCCTCGTAACGAGCTAGGGTTGCCACATGGCCGAAATGGTGACACGTCACCTGGACGTCTCCCGCGCGTCGTGGGAGATGCCAGGGATCCTGGCGCGTGTCGCCTGGGACGCCCAGATCAGATTTCTTCGTTTTTTGCATCGGGTCTCGTTGTGCGTGTCCGGTTTTGCGTTTACGGCTCGTTTTAGTGGGTTTATGGAGAGTTGTTACATCCTCCCCACCTTGTTTTAAATCTCGTTCTCGAGATTCACTGGAATAGGTATGGATATTTCCTTTGCATTTCTGACTCTAGCTCCCATGTGTATTCTGGTCCTCTATTTGAATCCCATTTTACTTTGACCAGAACCAATCTCTTGCGTTTGAGATTCTTGATCTTTCTATCTTCAATCTGAATGGGTTTCTCTACAAACTTAAGCTTCTCTTTTACCTCTATATCTTGAAGAGGTATCACCAATGAATCATCTGCTAAACATTTCTTGAGATTACATACATGAAATACATCATGTATTCCTGCCATTTCCTCTGGCAATTGTAGTTAATAAGCTACTGGCCCTACTCGTTTGATAATCTTAAAAGGTCCAACATACCTTGGGCTTAGTTTTCCTTTCTTACCGAATATTACAACTCCTTTCCATGATGAGACTTTTAGTAGCACTTTATCTCCAACTTGAAATTCCAAAGGTTTGCATCTGTTATCTGTATAACTCTTTTGACGATCTCAGGCCGCTTTCAGTCTTTCTTGACTTGAATGATCTTGTCAGTTGTTTCTTGCATGATTTCAGGACCTGATAGTTACTTTTCTCCAATTTCTGCCCAACATACTGGTGTTCGGCATTTTCGTCCATACAGTGCTTCAAATGGTGCCGCATTAATGCTGGTATGATAACTGTTGTTGTAGGAAATTCTATCAAAGGTAAATGTTCATCCCAATTTCCTCCGAAATCAATTACACAGGCTCTAAGCATATATTCTATTGTTTGGATTGTCCTTGCACTTTGACCGTCTGTTTGAGGATGTATGTTGTACTTAGATTTAGTCTAGCTCCCATTGCTTTTTGGAAACTTGTCCAAAAATGAGAAGTAAAACGGCTGTCCCTATCAGACACAATGGACCAAGGAATTCCATGTAATGAAACTATTTCATTTACATATAACTTAGCTAATTGTTCCATACTGAAAGTTTCCTTCATCGGTAAGAAATGAGCATATTTGGTTAACTTGTCTACAATCACCCAGATTGTATCATTAAACTTTCGTGTCCTGGGTAGTTTGGTAACAAAGTCCATTATTATCAATTTCCATTTCCAAATCGGCATTTCCAATTGTTGCAAAAGTCTCGAAGGTTTCTGATGTTCGGCTTTAACCTGTGAACATGTTAGACATTTAGCAATGTAGCTTGCTACATCCTTCTTCATTCCTATCCACCATAAATTCTTTCTTAAGTATTTATACATCTTATCACTTCCAGGATGCATTGTATACTTAGTCTTATGGGCTTCCTCCAGAATTCGATTTTGTAGGTCTCCTTGGATAGGAATCCAAATCCTTTCCTTATGGAATTTCCAAATTCCATCTGTTCCTTTCTCTAATTCCTTAAGCATTCCTTGTAATCCTTCAGCATTGTCCTTGATTACTATCCGAGTTTGTTTAATTTGCTCATTCAAATCTATCTACAGGTTTAGTCTAAGAGAGCGTATTCTTTTTAGCTTCCCATGATACTTTCGACTCAAAGCATCAGCTACTACGTTAGCTTTTCCTGCATGATACTGGATATCACAATCATAATTGCAAAGGATTTCCATCCATCGCCTCTGTCTCATGTTTAATTCCTTTTGTCCAAAGACATATCTTAAACTCTTATGATCTGTGAATATCACAAACTTACTACCGTAAAGATAGTGTTTCCAAATCTTAAGGGCAAAAATTATTGCTCATAATTCTAGATCACGTGTAGTATAATTTTCTTCATGCTTCTTAAGTTGTCTAGAGGCATAAGCAATAACTTTTTGACGTTGCATCAATACACATCCATATCCTAACTTAGACGCATCACAATAAACTACGGAGTCTTCAGTTCCTTCTGGCAAGGCGAGTATTGGTGCGTTGGTTAACTTTTGCTTCAAAATCCTGAATGCTTCTTCTTGCTATGGTCCCCATTCAAACTTAACTGATTTGCAAGTTGGCTTGGTTAACGGGATGACTATTCTAGAAAAATATTGAATAAAACGTCTATAATATCCTGCCAATCCAAGAAAACTTCTTATTTCCGTTGATGATTCTGGGACCTTCCATTTGGTAATTGCTTCGATCATTGTGGGATCCACATGAATTCCTTCATGGTTTACCAGATGTCCAGAAATTGTACTTTTTGTAACCAGAATTCATCTTTTGAGACCTTTGCATAGAGCTTTTCCTTCCTTAGCAATGACAGGAGTATATGCAAGTGCTCTGCATGATCTTCCTTACTCTTAGAGTTAATTAGAATATCAACTATAAAGACAATTATGAATTTATCTAGCTATGGTTTACATATCCTGTTCATCATGTCCATAAATACAGCTGGGGCATTGGTTAAACCGAATGGCATGACTGTAAATTCGTAATGACCGTACCTCGTTCTGAAAGCAGTTTTAGGAATGTCCTCTTCCTGTACTTTCAACTGATGATATCCTGAGCGTAATTCGATCTTAGAAAAGAATCGGTCTCCTTAGAGTTGATCAAACAAATCGTCAATTCTTGGTAACGGGTACCTGTTTTGGTCAAAAATTACCGAAGCAATTTAGTGTTCAAATTAGTTTTGTGAGGTAGTGTGCTATGTAGATTAGATAGAAATGTGTTAACTTGATTAAAAATATAAGCAGTTTCAGGATATAGTTCCAGGATACAAAACTATATCAATTCGTAAAAACAATGCAATAAAGTAAAGGTTGACACGTGATATACGAGGAAAGCCCTTGATCAATCTAGATCGCCGGCATAAAACCTCGGGAGCTGACAATCGCCAGCTGCCTTGTTCTTCTTATTGATCAAACACAGGATACAACTTCGGGATACTGCTTGGATCAGCTCTAAGTGTTTCAATGTTTGAATAATGTGAGTTCAGTGAGTGTTTTCGAGTGTTTCTGTAATCAGAAAGTGGAAGAGTGCGAGATGATGTGTGTCTTACTGCTAATCCAAGTGCCCTTTAAATAGTAAACAAGACCAACTAACTATCCTACATTTTAGGGATCCTTCAAATATTCCCTCTTGACCATTGTAGACCCTTTCTTCCGGCCTCCAACATCTTTCTTTCAACCGTCATGACCGAGTCTTTAGGAGGACCAAGCCCTATGAACGTTGGTACCTTGCATCCAAAGAAAATCATTAGTAACGAGTAGGATACTCCCGCAGGATGTTACCAAGATCTTGGTTCAGTATCCTGGTCGCTGTAATCAATATGTAAGGTCAAGATATATCCTCAGGATATGAGTCAGAAAATTCCACCCATAACAATTCTCCACAAAATATAGCTGTTGGGATTCTCTAATCCAAACGGATATATTTTTTCTTTACGCTACTCGATGCTATTAATGGGATTAGAGATTGATGTGACTTGGTGCAACTTCCAACGCGATTTTTACTCATTGCTATCTATCTCTTGCCTATATCTTCTCCTTTTCTTTGGATACTTATCATAACATTTTCGGAATTATCAGGTATTTTCTCCCTCTTTTTCCTAATTTCTCTTCGTTTCTTTTGTTCTGTTCTCGATTCCTCCATGGCTACCCGAACGCGATCACATACCGGAGATTCCACCCCGACTTTCACCGACCAGAATCTTCTCAAGAATCTAGAGAAGGAGGTGTGCTCCTTCGATAACGCTGATATCGCCTCTCTCAGGGCTTCCGGCGCCTTTCCCGACGGGCAATTATCCGGCCATTTGATCGGAATCTATGATCAGATGTGGTATCCAAGGAGTGGATCTGTTTTCTAGCCTACCCCTTTTCTTTAGGCCTTCGATACCCATTTCCTGAGTTTATCATGCAGTTTTTTCGTACCACCGGCCTTAGCTTTGCTCAAACCATGCCTATGATCTGGAGGGTATTGATTGTACTTGACCGGATCAAGACCCATCACATCCCTGACTTATGCATTCAGGTTATACCCTTTGCCTATCGCCTAAGATCACACGGTTCTAGTCGATTCTTGCTTTTTTCCACCTCTAACAACCCCCTCATCCTCAAAGTGACAAAAAATGAGGATGATTGGAAACGCAAGTTCTTCTTTGTTAAGGGGGACTCCATCGATGAAGGTGTTGACCTTCCGATGAAGTGGCTGACCACTGGTAGGATTTAGGGTTTAGGGATATCCCCAAATGTATCCCAATCTTACATCCTGAACTGACATCTTGATATTTCCTTTTTCTTGCAGTGAATCTCAAGGAACGAGCCCCTCCTACTGCAGAGTCTGAGGAAAGAATCAAAGCAATTTACAAATTACCTGAAAGTGATAGAAGTTTCACGTCCCTTCACTCAAGTTCAAGCCAATACTCTTCATCCAATATGTCTGGTAGAGATTACATATTTCTGTACATAACTATGTGTTTATAAAATTAAAGTTAAGATTAAGAATTCTCCCCTTTATGCAGATCTAGTCAAAAAGCCTGAAGTTTTCGATCTTGAAGAACTTGACAGCTACTCTGGCCCTGTCCAAGTGAAGAAGGAATCCAGCAAGCCATCCACTGCATCCAAGCCTGCCACCAGTTCGAAAGCCACGGCCATGCCTAAGCCTTCACTGCCACAAAGCCACGTGTCACCAGCTCTCGAAAGAGAAAAGAAACAGACTCCCCAGCTACCGGTGAGGCTTTTCCCTACGAGAACCAGGGATTCCTCGAGTCCAGTGCCTTGATGACTTCTTCTCTTAACCAGGTGAATATCCTTATCCTGTATCCTGTACATATATGCTGAACAGATATCCTGATTATATTATATATGTACTGATACCTGTATCTCGGACTGTAGGGTCTTGGTCGCCTGACACGTCTTTATGAGGACGCATGTGGGGTCAACAAGATGCTAGAGGTCAAGCTGAAGGAAGCTCAAGTCACGATCAAGAACCATGAAAATATTGCCGCCGCCAAATCCCAGTATTACTAGGACAAATACAAGGCAATGACTCAGGAAGCTCAGTCTGCCATCCAAAAGGCTAATCAGGATGCCCAGGCCAAGGTGGATGCAGCCCAACTCTAGTATGAGCAGGATATGAACTCCTACCGGGAAGGCCTCAAAGGTTCTGTCGTGATTTCCCTCCTCCAAGCCAGGCTGAAAATGGAGTATGAAGCCAGAGCTGCGGGCTTCGAATGCCCTGCCTGGAACATCGGCACTTGGGAGGCGAAGCTAAAGGACCTAGGAGGTAAACCTGTGGAGTATCCTGCCAAGCCAGCGGTTGAAGAGTCTTCCAAGGCGGTTGAAGTCGCGGTTGAGGCTCCCAAGGATCCTGAGGCTGATGCTGGTGCTGGTGGTAAGGACGTGGTTAATGATGCTGAAGAAGCGAAGAAGGTTGGTGAAGATGCCGTTGTTTTGGGGGCATCGAAGTGGGCAATGATGGATATTATTGCTTAGGCCGGAGCCCACTTTTTTAATTTGAATGGTCTATAATCCCCTAAACAATTTTACTTTACCTGCACTTGAACAATTTATATTTTCTGCACTTTAAACATTAGTATTTTGTAATAACCCAAGGTGGAGGGATCCTAGGTTTCAGGACGAAGCCTTTGGTCATCATTGTTTATATGCTTTTAGACCTATCACATTCTTGGTGGATGGGTCTTGGTTTAAGACGAAGCCAGAATGTGACATTTTGGAATGTTAATAATAAACTAACCTTTCTGTTTTATCTGTTGTTGTTATATTTTTATTTTGAAAGACATGTTTTTAAACATCCTGATCAAATATCCTGGTCAGGATCCTGATAAGTTTTTGTCACCTTTAATGAAAAATTGTTAGACAAAAACTTGGTTGAGTATAATCTTTATAGAAAACTTAGGTTACCCAAATAAGATTTCCAGAATTATAAATCATACCAGGAATACTTAGGCAAAAACTTTCGATTCCAACCTTTGAATCCTTTGCAATGTGCCCAACATCGATGTCCCCTGTCTGTGCAGGATGTTGCATCAGTATATGACATAATTGAGTATCCCTTGACTTAATGATCTAATTTTTTAACACTTTCTCCATGAAAGGATGTGTGTGATCATGGTCACATTCATGAAATCTTCCAAAAACTATAGTTTCACTGGGATAAGCCCTTAGTATCCTGGGGATAAACCCTTAGTATCCTGGGGATAAACCCTTGTTTTGTGCGCTACAGGCGGGAGTGTATAAACTCCAAGACTTAGAATGGTGATCAATCCTCATATACCGTAAGGATCCAGGATATAGCCAACAATAACGAAATTGTCAGCCACTTTTACATGAACTGGTCCCGCCATCTTGAACTATACCCGTATACTTGCGCTCCAGGCGGGGTGTTTAAACCCAATTCAGAAGAAAGGTGAATACCTTTAAACCTGTGAAGGGATCTGAATCCCTTAAACGTGAGAGAGGGGGCCAATCCTCTAATCTTTCGATTCATATCTTTGAGACAAGTAATTCTTGAAGCATATCCTACAAAACACCTTTAAACTAAGGTGGGTGTTAGCTTGGCTAACACCCCTCCGATGCTTAAGTCAGTATTGGGTTTCAAAGAAAAATAACTCAAACGAAAAATATTTATTTAAAAGATATAGAATTCATACCATCCTGAGTCAGAAATCAAATTCTGAACTCACTTGAAATAATCCATAAGATGTATAGCATTCCAGGATCTTGGTATCATATCTCCCTTCATGTTCTTGAGCTGGTATGCTCCTTTTCCTGATTCTGACTCAATCTCGTATGGTCCTTCCCATTTTGGAGCTAACTTCCCATCAGCAGGATTAGTTGTATTCTGAAACGCTTTTCTCAATACCCAATCTCCAACTTGGAATCTCCTAGTTCTTAAATTCGTGTTGTATGATTTGGCTATCCTTTGCTGATATGCGGCCATCCTTAGCTTTGCTGCATCTCTAGTTTCATCAACGGTATCCAGTTCTTGACATAAGGTCTCAATATTCGCTTTAGGATCCCGTAGGCTTGACCTAGCTGTGGGTATCACCATTTCTGTTGGAATCACTGCTTCTGCCCCAAATACCAAAGAAAATGGGGTTTGCCCAGTAGCATTCTTCACAGCTGTTCTATCATCCCATAGGACAAATGGTAACTCTTCTGCCCATTTTCCTTTTTTAGCACCTAATCTCTTCTTCAAGTTATTGACAATTATCTTGTTCAGGATTCTGCCTGTCCATTAGCTTGAGGATGCACCGGTGTTGACGTGATCATCTTAATTCCCCAACTTTTGCAAAAATTAGTAGTCCTTTTGCTGATAGATTGGAAACCATTATCGCATATTATCTCGGCCGGTATCCCAAACCTTGTCAGGTATTCCTCTTGATAAAAGACACCACTTTCTGATCCCTAACTTTGACAAATGCTTCTGCTTCAACCCACTTGGAGAAATAATTTGTCATTGCTAGCATGAAAACCTTTCCTCCAGGAGCCTCTGGGAGTTTTCCCACTATATCCATCCCCCACTTCATAAATGGCCAAGGAGATATGATAGGATATAATGGTTCTGCAGGCTGATGTAGTATATTGCTATGTCTCTGACATGCATCACATCTTCGAGCATATTCCGCAGCGTCCTTCCTCATGGTCGGCCAGTAGTATCCTGTTCTCAATACCTTAGAGAATAAAGATCTGCCCCCAGTATGGTTGCCACAATCTCCTTCGTGTATATCCTGAAGTACCTCCTTGGTTTCAGGATCTTCCAAGCACCTCAGATATGGACCTGCAAGGGATTTCTTATACAAAATATCATTTATTATAGTAAAGCGGGATATCTTCATTCTGAAAGCCTTGGGATTTTCGTCCTTTGGGACATCTCCTTTTTCAAGGTACTTCACAATTGGAGTCATCCAGGATTCAGGATCCTTATCAGGATATGCTTCACCAGATCCTGACAGTTGTTACCTCCTTATCCTGAAACTTCAAGAGTTCCTCGCAGGATACAGGATATGTAATATTGGTATCTGAGTTCCTTCCGGTATCCTGATAGTAGATCCTAGATTTGCTAGAGCGTCTGCCTCAGCATTTTCCTCTCTTGGTACCTGTTCAAGTGTAAAATTTTCGAAGTATCCTGCTAATTTTTTAACAATTTCAAAATATTCAGCTAACTTTTCACCTTTGATTGTATAAGATCCATTGAAATGGTTAGTAATCAACAGGGAGTCAACATACACTTGCAAACACTTAACGTTCATATTCTTAGCCAATTCTAATCCTGATATCAGGGCTTCATATTCTGCTTCATTATTGTAGCAGGAAATTCACATCTAATAGCCTGGGGTAATATGTCCCCCTATGGCGATTTTAGTAGTATTCCTAATCCTACACCCCTTATATTAGATGCACCATCGGTACACAATATCCAACAACCTGAATCCTCACCAAGTTATTGTACTTCTAGGTCAGCTTCATTTTGAATATCACTACTAAAATCTGCCACAAAGTCTGCTAGGGCCTGAGACTTTATAGAATTTCTAGGTTCATATACTAGATCATAAGCACTTAGTTTAACAGACCATTTAGCCATTCTACAAGACATTTCGGGCTTCCTAAGCACATTTTTAACAGGGTAATTGGTTTTAACACGAATCCTATGTGTTTCAAAGTAATGTCTGAGTTTAGTTGATGCCATGACTAGAGCTAATATTAGTTTTTCCAAATGTGAGTATCTGGTTTCAGCATCTAGTAAGCTTTTACTAACATAAGAAACAGGATATTGCTGACCTTCGTGATCCTTTACCAAAACAGCACTTACTGCATTCCCTGATACTGCAAGATATAGGGATAAGGGCTCACCATCCTCGGGCTTCATCAACAGAGGTGCACTTGAAAGATATTGCTTCAACTTTTGCAAGGCAGCTTCATGTCTTTCACCCCATTCAAACTTTTTGTTTTTCTTCAGGATATCATAGAATTCCTTACATTATTCTGAGGATCTTGATATGAACCTGTTTAATGCCGCTACTCTTCCTGTTAGCCTTTGAACATCCTTCATATTAGATGGTGATTTGAGATCTAGGACAGCTTTAATCTGTTCTGGACTTGCTTCTATTCCCCTCTTGGTCACCATATATCCTATAAATTTTTCTGCCCCCACTCCGAAGTGACACTTAGCAGGATTCAGCTTCATATTATACTGGTCCAGGATATTGAAAGCACATTCAAGATCCTGAAGATGATCCTCAGCTTTCTTGGATTTTACCACATATTGTCAATATACACCTCCATTGTGTCCCCCAGTTTGTCTTTGAACATCATATTGACTAACCTTCGATATGTTGCACCTGCATTTTTTAAACCAAAAGGCATGGCAGTATAACAGTATATACCTGTAGGTGTCATGACTGTTGTAACTTCCTGATCAGATGGCTCCATTTGGATCTGTTGAAATCCTGAAGATGCATCCATAAAGGTCAGCATTTCATGGCCGGCAGTCACATCTACCATCGAATCTATGTGAGGTAATGGGAATGGATCTTTAGGACAAGCTTTATTGAGGTCTGTGTAGTCTACACAAACTCTCCATTTTCCATTCTTCTTTTGAACCACTACTACGTTTGCTAGCCACTTAGGGAACTTGACTTCCCTAATCACCTAGACTTCAATAATCTTTCAACCTCCTCTTGTATATCGCATTTCTTTCAGGAGCAAATTTCCTCCTCTTTTGCTGAATTGGCTTGAAAGACCTGTCAATTCCAAGTTTATGAGTTATAATATCTTTCGATATGCCTGTCATGTCCTCATGTTTCCATGCAAACGTGGACATCCTGCATTTCAAAAAGTTAGTAAGTTGACTCTTAATATCCTGAGGGATATTGGACCCTACAACCACCGAGATATCTGGATTATCCTGATCCAGGATAACTCTTTTAATATCCTGCTCAGAAGTTTCCACAATATCCTGGGCTTGTATCTTTAATTGCTATCCTACCATGGATTTTGTTGACGCCTTCATCGAGGAGGAATAGCATTCCTTTGCTTCTTGCTGGTCACTTTCCACCTTGACTACCCCCAAGGAGTAGGAATCTTGACACATTGATGATAAGTGGAAGGCACGGCTTGTATATCATGAATCCATGGCCTGCCTAATATAAATTGTAGCAGGATAATGAATCCATAACACAAAATCGCTGCATAGAATTTACTCTCTCAACGTAGACAGGTAGCTTTATCTCTCCAACAGTGTTCTTTGCTTCTCCACTGAACCCTACAAGCACGGTGGATTTCGAGGTAATCTCCATTTCTGGGATGTTCATCCTTTTCAGGGTTTCTAACTGGATGATGTTGACTGAGCTCCCGCTGTCCACCAATATCCTGCGTACAAAATGGTTAGCGATATATAAGGTAATAACGAAACCATCATGGTGAGGATCCTGGATCTTATCCCGGTCGTCACTATCGAATGTTATGACTTTGTCATTCATGAGCAATCGTCATCCTCGTTGGCTTATCCCCTCTTTCTGCCTTTGCCTCTTTGGCATGCCTTTTAGCGGCAGAATAAGAGATCCCACATATATCGGATCCTCCGGATATGAAATTGATTATTTGGCATCTGAGGGAGGCGATGCTGCTCATTCAGGATCCTTGTCAGTATCCTGTCCCTTATTTTTCTTCCTGCCGATAAGATCTTTCAAGTAGCCTTTGCTTAGGAGATAGCTGATCTCCTTTCTCAGGGCTATACAATCTTCCGTTACATGTCCAAAATCTTCATGGAAGGCGCACCACTTGGATTTATCCTTCCAATCAGCCTTTTGTTGGTTCTACCTAAGCCATCTTGCTTTATCTCCTAAATCATGCATGGCATATATTAGTTCAGGAGTATTAACAGAAAAACAGTACTCAGATAACTCAGGATACTCCTCAGGATCTTCGTCCTCAACAACATTCACTTTTTTGTTGTCATTCCTGCCATATGGCTTAGAGTGATATGGCTTGTACGAGGATTCTGACTTCCTGTTAGTTGATTCATATGTTGAGGATGAATTCATCCTCTCTTGCATTTTCTTGTCATCTTCAAGCCTGATATATCTCAGGGCCCTGTTTCAAGCTTCATCCAGATTCCTGCAAGGATTCATCACAAGATCCTGATAAAATTGGGAATCCTTCTGTAATCCCATATTGAATGCTTGTACCACGTCGCAACATCAAGGTTTGGGATATCCAGGGATTCCCTACTAAATTTGTTCAGTAATCCCTAAGGGATTCTTGAGGTCCCTATGTTATCCTGTAGAGGTCACTTGTTAGTTTTTCAAAGCTTCTACTACAAGAAAATTGACTGTTAAACAAATTAACCAAATGAGCAAAAGATGTATTTGAATGAGGTGGAACGCTTAAGAGCCACTTCAAGGCTGATCCTGTCAAAGTAGAGCCGAAGCCCTTGCAGAGACATGCTTCTTTAAGATCCGGTGGAATTGGATTTACTTCCATCCTCTCCCTATACTGAGCAATATGCTCTTCAGGATCCGTTGTCCCATCATAAAGCTTCATGTTGGGAGTTTGGAATCTCTTTGGGATTTCAGCATCACAAATGTGGCGAACGAAGCGGGATACGTTGTGACTATCCTGGGATACTTCCAGTATGGGCTACACTACCCCCGGTACACTTGATATCATATCCTTCAACTTCTGAAACTTCCTGCGAAGATCCAACATTGTTAGTATCAAAAGTATTAACATTATTAGATAACTTACCAGCCTGTTGATTCTGGCCATATCCTGGAACATATCCTGGATCCCTGACAGTTGACATCCTGACTGATGAGAGGATCTCTGGGATATTGCTCCGGGAGTAACTTGGTATAATGTTGCCCTGATTATCCTTAGTGTATGCTGCCAAATTAAAGTTTAGCATCATGGGTTGCAAGGGAGTGACAATATCCTCAGCAGGTTTCCTGGGGTTGGATTTTAAAAGTTGTATTTCTCTTATCAGCATCTGGTTAGTTTCCTACTGTTGCTTCATTTGACCCTGTACACTACAAAAAAAAAAAAAAATTCCGTCGTTAGAAGCAAAAAGCAGGAGTTCTCCCGAAACTCCGGATCTGGAGATATTTTGAGCAGTAGTTGCATCTCGAACTGCTTGGCTTTCATTCCTCCTTTGGGAAGTCTGGGCTGGTGGAGGTGGAAGAGGCAATGAACCAGTTACAGCAGAGTTTGATACGGGCACCAAAGAAGAACTCAAACCTGACTGAGAAGCCATCAGAGATAACCTCGCGAAAAGATTAGAGAATAAAAAACCGATTAATGATTTTAGAAAACTTTTGATTAGAAATAGCACCACTTGCCCCACACTGAGCGCCAAATTGTTTTGTCAAAAATTACCGAAGGAATTTAGTGATCAAATTAGTTTTGTGAGGTAGTGTGCTATGTAAATTAGATAGAAATGTGTAACTTGATTAAAAATATAAGCAGTTTCAGGATATAGTTCCAGGATACAGAACTATATCAATTCGTAAAAACAATGCAATAAAGTAAAGGTTGACACGTGATGTACGAGGAAACCCTTGATCAATCTAGATCGCCGGCATAAAACCTCGGGAGTTGACAATCGCCAGCTGCCTTGTTCTTCTTATTGATCAAACAGCAGGATACAACTTCGGGATACTGCTTGGATCAGCTCTAAGTGTTACAATGTTTGAATAATGTGAGTGCAATGAGTGTTTTCGAGTGTTTCTGTAATCAGAAGTGGAAGATTTCGAGATGATGTGTGTCTTAGTGCTGATCCAAGTGCCCTTTAAATATAAACAAGACCAACTAACTATCCTACATTTTAGGGATCCTTCGAATATTCCCTCTTGACCGTTGTAGACCCTTTCTTCCGGCCTCCAACGTCTTTCTTTCAACCGTCATGACCGAGTCTTCAGGAGGTCCAAGCCCTGTGAACGTTGGTACCTTGCATCCAAAGAAAATCATTAGTAACGAGTAGGATACTCCCGCAGGATGTTACCAATATCCTGGTTCAGTATCCTGGTCTCTGTAATCAATATGTAAGGTCAAGATATATCCTCAGGGTATGAGTCAGAAAATTCCACCCATAACAGTACCGATTTTTGATTGTCACTTTGTTCAATTCCGGTAATCAATGCACATACGCATTGATCCGTCTTTCTTCTTGACAAACAACACCGGTGCTCCCCATGGTGATGAGCTGGGTTGTATGAAACCTTTCTCTAGTAATTCGTCCAGTTGTTTCTTCAGTTCCTGCATCTCCATCGGTGCTAGGCGATAGTGTCACACCCCGACCCGCACAGAAAAGGTGATCGGGGCATGATTGGGTTATCATCAAAGCTCATGACATTTATTATAATGTTTCATATTTATTATTTCAATTTAATAGAAGTCATACAATCATATCAAACAAATACATGTTCAATTCATCCTTCTAAACTTCATTATTTTTCTTCTAAGGCAATTTCCTATGTTTTCCTTGATTCATCCTGTTCACCTGTATCATATGTAAAAATGGTTTTTGGATCAACAAAAAGTTGGCGAGTGAACCTTGTTAGAAAACAGTTATTATTTATTTCTGGTTGTATTTAATATGGAAAAATCTGCAATATTCATATATGAACAAATGTAAATAAACATACAATAACATCAATTGGCATACAACAACAAACCATTAGCATACGATATCAAACCACAACAAACAATAACATACATTAACAAACCAACAGCATACAATAACAACAATTAATAACATACATTAACAAATCAACAGCATACAATAACATATCAACAGGCATAAATAAATAACATAAATAAACTGTGCGATCAAGGCTCAATCAACCGGAGCCGATCGTATTGCATGTACTAAAAATGAAAAATGTCTGTGCGATCAAGGCTCAATCAAACGGAGCCGATCGTATTGCATGTACTGAAAATGAAAAATGTCTGTGCGATCAAGGCTCAATCAAACGGAGCCGATCGTATGTTGGCACGCCAGGTTCACGCTCATAATGTAATGGGGAACATGCTCAAGCTCATAATGTAATGGGGAGCTGCGGCCTATGAAATTGCATGTACTTGAAAATAATAAATTTAATCTAAACAATAATCACACAAACAGCTTATACAAATTGAATACACATTTATTCATGATATGATGCATGCACAATGATTTAAATATAGTAAATAGTAAGACACATGATACACCCAAAAACGTGATTTAAACGGAGAATTTGTAGAGATTCACTCACAGTGGGTGCGTTCGGTGAATGATGATGTATGCGCACGAGTTTAGAGGATTGATCGTCGAGGAATAACTAACCTAATTAATAAGGAAAAAGTAAGGTAAATAAATGGATTTTATTATCAACTTTAATAGGATTTTTTGATATATTTTTGTGAGTTTTAGGCTAGTTTCTAACCTTAAAAATGTTATTTTAAGTATTTTTAATTGGTTTTTAAATAAAATAAATAAATAAAAATAATAAAAAAAATGTTGACTTTTTGACCCTTGACTTGACCGTTGACCGTTGACTTGTTGACCGGTTTTATTGTGTAATTGTGTGCGCTGGGTGAGGCTCGAACCCGAGACCTCCCGTTCGCGTGCACGTAGCTCTACCAACTGAGCTACGTGTCTAACCCGAAATATTTCTGTTTTTAATTATATTTATATATTAATTAGGTTAATCCGAAAATCATTTATTTTTAAAAAGATTTTAACATAACGACTCGGTGCGCTCCACAGGTCCCGAACCCGGGACCTGTGGTTTAGTTTGGCACACAGTCCACCGCTGGACTGTGTGTCTATCTTGGTAAATATCCTAGTTTTTATTATACTTAACATATAGCAGAGTTAACCCAGTTCAGTTTTAAACAAAAAGGCATTTTATTACTGCAAAGGTGTGTATCAAGAATCGAACTCGGGACGTGTATGT
Organism: Scalesia atractyloides; assembly: GCA_947069175.1. Lineage (NCBI taxonomy): Eukaryota > Viridiplantae > Streptophyta > Magnoliopsida > Asterales > Asteraceae > Scalesia > Scalesia atractyloides. Next base: position 13,141,840 of record CAMTDV010000017.1, read on the forward strand.
TTTTTATATGCACACAGTCCACCGCTGGACTATGTGTCTAACCCGTTTATAATTCCGATTTTAATTAATCTTATGTCATATCTGAACTCGTCTTCTTCGTTCAAAACACAGACATCAGTCAAAGCAACTGATACTTGATTAATTCGGTTAATGAACAAGATGAACAATTGGAAAGTATTGAATCGAAGAGTTTGGGGAAAGAAAATACCGAACAGATCGTCTTCTTCAGAAAATCCGGCGAAGCTCGTCGGCTCTGTTCTGGTGACTTTCGACTGTTAGAGTTAATTAGCAGTTTGGAGGGATTAGATGTGAAATTGAACTAATGAGTAATGATTATCAGTAGATTACATGATCATACCGGTTATCAGCGTGATTCTGAAACTTTCAGAAATTTTCCGGCGAAAACAGAAAAATCCGGCAATGTCGTCTGGGATTGATTCTGAGCGATGAAATGGTGTTAGAATTCGTCTTATAATGGAATGAAACAGAAATATCGAGACAATTACCGTGTAGATGAAAGTCCCGGTTTTCCGGCGACTTGCAGAGAATTCCGGCGAGTGCAATTTCTTGCGACAGAGGTTCTTCAGAGGTTTAAGGTGAGTGGGATTGATGTCAGAACGAGTCCTATGATCTTATTTTTGGGTAAGAAGAAAATATGGGTTGATTTCGGTTTTCCGACGAAACTTTCCGGTCAATTCACAGAGAATTCCGGCGACTTCCGGCGAAGCTTTCTGAGCGAAATGTTGAGTGTGTTTGATAGAATTCGCGAGCTCACTGAATGAAGAAAGTATAACTCCCGGATTTGAATTGTATTTTCGGTTTCAATAAAAATTTAGGCAAATGAATGGAATTGATGGTTTTGTTTCGGTTATAACCGATATGACAGTAAGTGCGTCCGTTATGACAAAAGAAAAACGTCAATAATTGATGAATTCGTCGGAATTTCCGGCGAAAGCGGATTTAGGCGCACTGTGCACTGGGTTTTGATTTCCAGACTGATTTATGTATTAATTGGTTCCACAGATTAACAAACATCACAAGTGGCGGAGTGGTTGGAAGTGTGTGTGTTAAGTCGTTGCTTGTATCTGGTTGACCCGGGTTCGAAACCCGGCTTCTGCCATTTATTTATAACTCACTATTTTTAATACATTTTCAAAAATAAATTTTATATTCTAATATACTTATTAGTTATGTATCATTTAAAATTAATCTGGGCATTAAATACGCAACGAAATTTTTATCTGATTGTTCGGTTGATAAACGGAGCGGGTTTGGTAAATCCGGTTTTTTGGCGGATGTTACAGATAGGGTGCTTTGGCAATCGGTGCCGTTCCTGGTATTAGATGAATTCTAAATTCAACCTCTCGATCTGGCGGTAATCCAGGCAACTCTTCTGGGAATACATCAGAGAATTCAGATATTACAGGAATATCTTTTAATTCTTTCCCTTTAGTGTTAACGATTAGGGAAATCATATACACTATTCCTCCTTTCCGTATATAGCTTGCAGCTTTCATCACAGAGATGAACTTTGTTGATCTTGTCGAATTATCCTTTTTAATTGTGATCTTTTCGCCAGATGGCACATTTACTTCTACAGACTTTTGATCACATATTATTCATGCCTGATTGGCTGCCAACCAATCCATTCCTAACATGACATCGACCAGATCCATGGGAAAAAGGTTAGCGGAAAAATTATGATTTAAAATTCCTATCTTTGCTCCTTGCAGGATTTCGCTTATTTGAATAGAAGACCCATTTGTCGTCTCTACCAACAGTTTTGTGAAGTTTAGTTAATGTTGATAAGAAATTGCAGAAGGAAGTATTGATGAAATTTGTTGCATCAAGTCAATATTTTTTTGCATAACATCATTAACTAAAAACGTACGGAATCACATCCGAATAGAAGACCCATTTGTCGCTCTACCAGACAGTTTTGTGAAGTTTAGTTAATGGTGATTAGAAATTGCAAAGGAAGTATTGAGAAACTTTGGTTTGCATCAGAGTCAAATAATTTTTTTGCATAAACATCATTAACTAAAAACGTACCGGGAATCACATCCGGAATCATCTTTGCTTCTTCAGCGGTCAGCATGAATGCTCTGGCAGTCTTCTTGGGTCCTTCGGTTGTCTTTGCTTTATTTTTTGCCGCTAGAGGACAGTTAGTTTTAATATGACCGGCTTCTCCGCAATTGTAGCATAGCCTATTGCTAACTTTCTTTCTGCAGTCTTCTTCCTTATCCCCTGGGAATTTGCAGAAATTGCAGTATGTAGAGCATTTCTCTGAATGTTTCCTTTTGCAGTACTTACATGGGGATGAAGAAGAACTTGCCCCTTTCCCGCGGTTGTAATTTCCATAACGTAGCTCCTGAGTGATCTTTGGAGCTAAGTTCCTTTTCTGGTTTTCTTCTTGCGTACGTACCAACTCATTTGTCAAGGTATTTGCCAATTCCACTGCTTCTTCTATGGTTTGTGGTCTAGCTGCCTTGACTACATGTCTGATCTCACTGATTATTCCCAGATGTAACGGGAGATCAATACTGGTTCAGGTGAAGCTAGGGTTAGTAGAATCCTTGCATATTCAAAGAATGTGGTAACATATTCTCTGCAATCTACCCCGATCATTCTATGATTTAGAAATTTATTAGCAATCTGTTCCTTTTCATTAGGAGGACATAATTTCCTTCAACTATTTTCTTAAAGTTGTTCCATTCCATAATGTAAACCCTGTCACTTCCTCTGGACTGAAGAATGGTATTCCACCACTCTAAAGCTGCATCTTTAAAAAGATTAGAAGCATACATGACTTTATCTTCATTTGCACATTTACTTATCTTGAGGACTGCTTCTGTCTTTCTATCCAGCGCAAGGCTGAAATAGCTCCTTCATTGCCTGAAAATTCTATTGCTTTGCATGATAAGAATTCTTTATAAGAATAACCATATGAGATGGTTCTTCTTCTTTTTGGAATTGGAGCTTGGATTAACAGTTCGTGATTTCCATTCACATTGTTATTTGCTTCTGGGGCTACACGTTTATTCCCGTTTACGGGATCATTATTTTCTGCCTTTTTAATAGTATCGATAATATAGGGCATAACATCTATTATTCCTTGGGCCACTATGTGTTCGATAGCACTTTTATTCATTTGATTCTCGTTATTATCGTTATTCTGGATTTCCTGATTTACTTCATCTGACATCTGAATTGTAAACATTTATCAGGTATTAATATCACAAAATAAATTGAATGATAATCACACTAACACAGTGAATCAAAATCGTCGAGCATTGCGACTTTTACTCTTTTCATATATATGCATCTATTATAAACATAACTGGAATTCAAACATTAGTAATTATGCGTCGATATATATATATAGGTGATATATATTATTATCTATTTTAGTTATTGTTTTTTAAGGTAACAAATTACACACACACATATATATATATTAGGCTACGGTTTTCTTTAAAACTGCATTTCCCAGTTGTCATACTTCCAGACGAGCTTTTCTCCGATTTGGCGAATTCGGTTTCCTTTCTCCACCAGTTCATCTCCAAGCTGGCGGAGTTCTTCCACATGTTCCCTGGGTAGTATTGGGGCTGGCACTGGTTCAGGGTAAGGTAGAACTGGTTCTTCATAGGGAAATGGGTTTTCTAGTAGGTTTTGAATTGCCCAGTTGTTAGCCCACCACTGATCTAAAGGGTTTGGTGCTGGGAATCTAGGTATCTCATTGGGGTCAAAGGCTGGGATTGGAAATTGGTTTCCCTGGTTCTGTTCTAGGTTCATGGGTTGGTTAGGAAATAAGGGAAGTAACGGTGGTTCTGGATTTGCTACTTGGTTGAAATTAGGTTCTCCTCCTACATTTCCAAACATGTGAAAATTAGCAAATTGTCTATCCAACTCTTCTTCCCATAAGGGTCTAACTTCTGGGTTTCGAGTATTTCTCTCAGTTCTAACTGCTATAGCTTGCTGTTGTGCTTGTCTCATTCTTTTCCGCTTCTCTTCTTTGGCTCTACTAAACCAACCTCTCTTTTTAGGGGGGAAAGGTTATGCGGATTTGGCTTTGAAAACAAAGATATCTTCGGAATCGCCGGTGTAGTCGGTTATTGGCGGGGATGTTCCTTCATCCATTAGAGAATGAGGTAGATGACGATAAGCGTCAGAAGTACCCTGATCACTCATACTGTAAACTAAAGAAGTTATTAAAATAACACCAATAGTATATATATTTGTACAAAGTAAAGTTGCGGATATTTTCTAACACATTTGTTTAAAATTTAGGTATTTCAAAAGAACACCTAAATGGCTTAAATCAGTGACTCTGATACCACCTTCTATCGCAACCCCAACCCCTACCCCGGGAGCGAGAGCCGCGAGACACAAAGCTGGGGGTACCTGTGTTTATTAATTTGGCAGCGGAATTAAAACATCATGACCGTAGTTAGGAAATAGTTTAAAAAAAACACCAAACTTTTATCTTAAACAAATGGGATAAAACCCATGTTCCAGTTATAATACATTCGTAGGGGTAAACCCTAATTTATGAAAAACATAAACTCCTTTTTATTTAGGTAACTTTCATAGCCATTTTTCTAAGCCTTCAGTGCTCTCCAGCTGGCTTCCATTAGCTTCACATTAAGTTACCTAAAACGCGTTTTAAAAATATTTTATCAGCAAGAAATATTGGCGAATGCATCCCAGTTTAATCAAAACAAGTGTTTACACTTTACAGTATTGAGAGCATCCGCATTTACAATGTTTCTATCTACACAATTACTCATTCAGTACTGTCACTCCTGACTTGTGGGTCATATTACTTTGGGTCCTGTCACCTAACAGTATCGGTTCCTGTCACAATCCTGTGACTGTGGACTAGTAATGTATACAAAACCTCAACATACCGGCAGTAATTGTAGAATACATATACTCAATTATTGTTAAGCATAATTAAAACATTGAGGTTTTGGTAATACATTTTAACTCACAAAATGATTTACAAAAATTAATGTACTCGCCTTGAACACTTAGGTATTCCTACGAAGTCCCTGGTGACAATTCTTGATTACTTCCTGGAATTTCTATTAAAACATACAATGCACAAATGTTAGTAAATTAACCCAAGTCACTTTAACCATACAACGCGCGAGAGAACTCCAACGAGCTTAGTCAGGCAGAGCCTAGACATGTGTTGGCGATTCTAGATCGATCGGGTAGGGTGTCCATACAACACGAGATAGGATTCCAACGAACGTAGTCGGGCAGAGCCTTGACATGCGTTGGTCCTAAATCGGGTAGGATAGTGAATTAATGATCGGGGGTTAAGATACTTACAGCGGGCAGTGCTTCGCAGGTTTTGGGGGTGATGTTTAAGAGACGGAGGTACGAGAGAGTTCTGATCGGAGAATTTCGATCGAACAGGTGCAAATTTTCCAGTCCCAGGCCTGGCCTTTTATACCCGATCGGAGATTCCTGGACATCCCTCGCGTGGCGCCTGAGACACCTAGCTAGGGTTAGGTCAGCCTCGTAACGAGATAGGGTTGCCACATGACACGAAATGGTGACACGTCACCTGGACGTCTCCCGCGTATCGCGGGAGATGCCACGGATCCTGGCACGTGTCGCCTGGGACGCCCAGATCAGAGTTCCTTCGTTTTTCGCATCGGGTCTCGTTGTGCGTGTCCGGTTTTGCGTTTACGGCTCGTTTTAGTGGGTTTATGGAGAGTTGATACATTTTACCCAATATATATATATATATATATATATATATATATATATATATATATATATATATATATATATATATATATACGGTTCAAGAGAGAACCACTACCAGTTGCGAGAATCATGAGAATTCCTCCGATCCAATAGAATTTTATCACATCACCTATAATTAATTTAATTTAAAAGGGCAATTTAGTCTTTTTCTCTTAATGTCACATCCCCTCTCTCTTATCTATAATACACATCACATCATCATTAATATCTCTAACATGACAATATATCTCTTAATTTTCATCTTTTTTATAATTTTTTATTTAAAATTAGGAAAAATATCTTAAGTTTTAAATGTGAACACAAAAAATATTACCTAATTTAGAAAATACAAAAATATCAAAAATGATATCTATTTCTTTTTGTTCTATTGTCCTTAATTATGGCATAATGTTCTTTTTAAAATGTAAGCTATATTTGTCTTATATGTTTATTAGAAAATACAAAATTATTGAAAATGATATCCATTTCTTTTTCATCTATTTTCGCGGATTCCTGACATAATGTTTTTTATAAAATTCAAGCTATATATGTCTTATATGTTTTGAGAATTTCTATTTCATTCGTTAAAGTTTGATAACTTTCCATTACAACTTTTTAAAAAAACATTCGACAACGAGCACAAAAAAAGTTTTGACAGCGTGTGTAAATTTGTTGCAAACCTTTACGCACCACGTAAAAACTTTGTAAAACTCTACATAAAACCTTACGCTACCCGTAATAACTTCATGTAAAAGTTTTTTATTCTCAAAATTCTTTTACGGCCCCCGTAAAAAGTTTAAAAAACACCTAGCCAAAAAATCAACTAGGGGCGTAAAAAAGTTTATAACTGAAGTGTAAAAAAAGTTTAAAATGTTTTAATAGGGGCGTAAAAAAACATATAATCGAGACGGAAATAAAAATTTACAGCTGGGGCTAGGGTAAAAATAAAAAATTACGTGGCTGTGGCATAAAAAACAATTTTATAAAATGTTTTGTAAATTCACGTTTGTAAGTAGTTTTTACATACATTTAAAAAAATTTTACATTCGTTGCCGAATGTAAAAAAATTTGCGCACGGTGTCGAAAGTAAATAATGACTTTTTTACATGCGGCAGAAAAATGTTTTTTACGCTCCTTAATGCCCGCTCGAGCTCCTCTAAACGTCACTTTTGTGAAATGTAAACGCTATATTTTGGAGTAAATGATATTTAATTTGTTTGTAGAATGATGAGTTTTACATGTTTTGTGTGGTGTTCGTGCAGATCTTAGACGATGGAGGTGCAAATTATCATTTAGTTACTAACGACGACTTCTTTATTTATTTTAGTTATTTTTTTTCATTTTATGGTGATTTATTTGCAATGTAAACATTACCTCAATTTTTTTAATTTTTAATTAAAGAATAATCTTATTAATTAAAGCACAATCATTAATGGTTATAGTAAAAAGACCAATTAGCCCTTATCTCACTAAAAACAAAAATCTCATTAATTAAAGCATAATTATTGCTCTGTTTTATTGTTTTTTAACCTCGTCCATCAAAACACATTTGATCAATGGTTAATATTGGTTTCTATGGACCTTGTGGTTTTTATTTTACCAAATCCCTATATATATTATATATATATATATATATATATAATATATATAGGGGAATGTTAATTTGAGAAAAATTTAATGTGAGAAGAAAAAGAAGAAATGGCATAATGGTAAAACATTAAATAGATTATAATTCCTCTCATTAATTATGTTATCTCTCATTAACAAAGCAAAAACATTTTATCCTACACATTTCACAATTTATCCTACACATACTAAAATTTATGCTTCAAATGTCGAAAATTGTCCTTCACGATAAATTATTTTATCTTGAAGCAGTATATTAAAAAAATGAGTTACAAGTTTAATTAATTAGCTAATTAATGACAATTATAAATTTACCTATATGCCCTTTTTCATAACATTAAATACACACATTAAATGAAGTAAATGGAGAATTTCTATTGGTTTAAAAGTTATTCTTTTTATTCTTACAAAAATTTTCTTCTCATTTGAACCCTTCGATACATATATATATATATATATATATATATATATATATATACACACACACTAGGTTATAACTCCGTGTATTACACGGGTTGAATATATGTAATTTAATATACTAAATAATAAGATAATATATCTTTAAAACCCTCATTTATTATATGAGTTGAATAAATGTAATTTTATATATTAAATAATAAAAAAATATATTTTAAAATCCCCGTGTATTGTATAAATTGAATAAATATAATTTTATATACCAAATTATAAAAAAAGTTATATCTTTAACAACCACGTGTATTGCACATGTTGAAAAAAATGTAATTTTGTATTTCAAGTAATAAAAAATGTTATATCTTTAAAAGCCCCCGTGTATTACACGGTATCAATAAATCTAATCTTATATATCAAATTATTATTTGAAAGTTATATACTATTTGATTTATATAATATGTAATAAATCGATATAATTAAAATAAATAATACATTAATATAAAGTTATATTTTTAAAAACCTCCATGTATTACATTGTTTGAATAAATCTAATTTTATATATCAAATTATTATTTGCAAGTTATATACAATTTGATTTATAAATTGTGTAATAAAATCGATATAATTTTTTAATAATAAAAAAAGTAATATAGTAATAAAAAGTTATATTTTTAATAATCCCATATATTACACGATTTGAATAAATCTAATTTTATATATCAAATTATTATTTGAAAGTTATATACAATTTGATTTATAAACTATGTAATAAAATTGATATAATTTTTTTAATAATGAAAAAATAAATTTTAAATTTAAACTAAATAACAATTATTTATAATTTAATAGGATAGTTATCTATAAGAGATTAAACTAAATAGTATTTTTTTATAATAAAGGATGAGATAAAATAACAATTATCTATAATTTCATAGGAGATTATCTATAATTAAAATTACATAGCCTAATACGATGACAAATGTCCATTTTAATGGTTTCTTTTATTATATAGTATAGATATATATTTATAAACTTCAGTTAGATAAAAAACTTTCCAATAAAGTTTTTCACGGGTTTATTATCATTGCATGTTAGTGTCTATAGCAAACAAGAAATACCAAGTTTTTCTCAAACGTATTAATCAAGATTAAACATATAATTAGAGACACTAAATCTCTTGGATTTCTTTTGGTATAGGAATATCTAGATTCAAGGATATTGAGTTGGTCAATTGGTATAGATTTGTTTTGATGTTATTTTTGTATCTATGTTGTGGTTGGGTATGGCTGCGGCCCCTGCTTGTTGATGGTAGCGGCTCTATTTTGTTAAGTTCCATTTAAAAAAAACGTTTATATAAATAAAACGAATACGAAGTTTCGAACTTTATTTAAGAGGTTTAATAATTGCAAGCCGTGTTTACTAATGAAACGTGGTTGACTAGACCACATGTGATGTGATGATTTTAAACAAACCATCTAAAAAGGAATTTAATTAATTAGGATCTTAATATAGTATAACGATCTTAGAAAATTATATTATATCATGAGCAGAAAAATGTGGAAACCGATTTAAATATTAAAGTAAACTGGCATTTTGGTCCTTGAGGTTTGAGCAGTTTTGCCACTTTAGTTTAAATCTCAAACTTTTTGCATCTATGTCCCTGTGGTTTCAGTTTTATTGTCATTTTGATCTAAAAGTGATTTTTGTCTTCTGAAATCCTGCTATTTTTTCCTTTTCTCCAGGGGCAAAATGGTCATATTAAGCAGAATTTGAGGTTTATTTTATATATAATATATATTAATTCTCAAAATGATCATTTTGCCCCTAAGAAAAAGGACAAAATAGTAGGATTTAGAAGACAAATATCAGTTTTGGACCAAAATAGTAATAAAACTGAAACCAAAAGAATCCAGATACAAAAGGTTTAAAATTTGAAATAAAGTTACAAAACTGTCAAATCACAGGGACCAAAATAACAGTTTACTCTAAATAATAAAACTTATGTGTATAACATAATGCTAGAGGATGCTTAATGGTCAAAAGAGGAATGATTATAAAAAAACTTAAGCCCCCTTCTAGATGATAGTGACATAAATGTATTATATATAATATAAGGAGTAAATATAAATGGGTTTTAAATTTTAACATACAAAATGGTCTTAACAGTCTTAACATTAAAAATAGAAGAAGCTTATTTTTAATTACTTTGTTTCATTTTTCTTTTTTTGAACGGCAAATTTGAATCATTGATGGACCAATAGAGTATCATTGTGCTACCAAGCGGAACGACCCGATCATAGACATCTCCACTAAACATAATGTCTATACACGAATTTAGTAGGAAACCCAATAAATATGGGAAAAACCCCTTGTGAGAATCGAACCCAAGACCTATTGGTCCCAAAGCTTATCACACCCCAAGATACGACTAGGCTATAAAGTCATAGCCTACTTGTTCCATTTACTTTTAATTGCAAAATATAAAAAAAATCATGAATTTACCATAGTATAGTAATTATATTACTCTAGAGTAAGTAAAACACGAGTTCTTTTTTTTTTTTTGTACTAAAGATGAGAAAAAAATTTCTAAATAAAAGCATAAAACACTATCTTTCACTTCTCGATCCATTTGTATCCAAACTAACTCGTTATATATAAGCCTTACAAACATAATACAGAACTAGTTGATTTCCTTTGCGCTTCGCGGCGGGATTTCGGTCGGTATCAATTCGATTTTTTTCGTATCGGTACGATGCAAGCATACAGTATAGCAATCAACGCGTGTTTTGTTTCGATCGAAAACCAAAGACAAACATGGTACTAATATAGTTCAGATGATATTGGTTCAGTTCTTCAAGCTATCAGTTCGGGGATGGAGTTTCATAATTGAAATATTATCAAAATCTAAAACCATAAAAATGAATATCGGTAGCATCACCAATATTCTTCGGTTCGGCTCCGTATGGCACAATAGTGATACAGTGTCAGTTTATCGAAATTAAAAACCATAAAAATAAATACCGGTATCAATACCAATGTTGTTCTTCAGTTCGATAGCATCACGATATCTATTTTCAATAAAATTTACCGAAAACCATAAAAATAAATACCAGTACCGATGTTGTACGTTCAATTTTCCATTCGGTACGATAGTGGCATGGTATCCGTTTTCAAGATTTATCGCAATGTTTGAATAAAAAGAATCAAACATAGTTGTGTATTTAGATTTTTTATATGGTTAAAGTACGATAGTTATTAGAAAAAAAAGTGATGTTATTGTCAACAAAACTAACACAAATACTTAAAAATAAGTATTACTATTCATGTTACTTCTACTTTAATATATAAAAACTTTAATATATAAAATATTAGAAAAAATCATATTAAATAAAAAAGATTAATATATAAAAACTATATAAAGAATATTAGAAAATTAAAAATCATATTAAATAAAAAAAGAATATTCCTATACTAAATTTCATTTCAATTTGTGAACAGTTGAAATTCTTGGTTGGTCAATTTTGCAATTGTTTTATTACATATGTATTATCTTTCTTATTACATATATATTATTTTGTGATTGTTTAATAAACGTATATTATTTTAGTATCTTTTTATTGATTTTAATGTTAAAATGTATGTGTTTCGACAAGTAATTGATAACACGATTACTTTTATTGACACTTTTGATGTAAATTTTTTTTGTGTGGTTGCTATGGATATACGATTACGATTTATTAAAATTAGGACGTAGTTTTGCATCGTTTGTTTGATGTTTAGAGTCGAATCGCAGCTATAACGAACCGAACACATGTAGATATTATTTTTGTTAATGTTACGCCCTTTTTTGTTTTATTAATCCTTTGTCATAGTCTACGATACCGATTGAACTCTCATTGTGTCCCCGTTACAATGCCGTTTAAATCAAAGTTTGTGGTCTAAATTTAACTATTCATTACACCATGCAAGAAATTTAGTTTTTTTTTTATTATTTTTAACTATTATAATTAAAGCTAACTTTTAAGTATATACATATTTACTTAACCGTGTTGTTTGCTTATTTTTACTGCCGTTTCTAACAAGCCGCCGCGAAGTACGGGTTCTAATTGTAACGCAACCATTTTATGTACTTTCCATATTTAGAAAGTTGTGTTCGCATTTCTATTTTTAGAAACTTGTATTCTTACTTCATTTCAATCCTTGTAATCTCGGGACTCTGATCATAATGAAAATCATATTTTTATATCAACCTTGTTTAATCATACATGCATTGTATGTAATCAGTCGTGAAATACACATTCTAAATTAAAACCGAGACATACATCGAGATTATATTTTCTCGGAATCACATTCATACATGTATCATACTTATAATATAATTGCATACACCTTTATAACATAAAATAACGTAGTTACAAAATACATGGATTAAAAGTGAGCAAAACCAAAAGTTTTTCCACTTCATTTCTTCTCCAATCACCTTTCACCTTTTTTTAGCCAATTAGATTTCACCATTTTCCATCTTCTTTCTCCTCCAATCACCTTCCACCCTTCTTTAGCCGATCATATTTCACCCTTTTCCATATTTTTTCTCCTCCAATCACCTTCCACCTTCATTAACTCTCAAACCCTAATCCCCACTTATAAATACAACCTCCACCAGATCCTAAACACATTTCACACACTAATCTACTCCCAAACTCTCTAATCCACTCAAGAATCCCAAGCAATGAAGAATACTTTCAAGTTTTCTAAGGTAACTTTGGTGTTCTACCCTCAACGACTCGTCGACTCACGTTACTTTGGAAAGCATCGTAAACTTGTGAGTACACTTGACCCATTTTCATTTTTACACAATTTGGGTTGTAACATGTTAACTTACAAAATACACAAATACACGTAACATACTTTATGCACTCAATTCGTTATACATGCTTATTGTATTGCTTAGGTTCATGCTAGATACATACATGCTTTTGTCATTAACTTAGCTAGCCCAACTTAACATATATAGCGTTATAGGAATAGCACGCCGCCCGTCAGGGTATTGTTAAGCTTTTTATTCATAAATAGTCTCGTTACTTTTGTGGCGAGGGACACTTATTTCTTGTGGATACTTGGGGTTTGACATTTAGTGTTGCATGCTAGTTTACCTTGTATACAATTGTCATGTGGATTCGAGTAAATTCTTTTTATACTTATGCTATGTAATTTAAAACTTGTGTACTCGCCAATGCTCTTACGTTGAACCATATTTTTAACATGTTACAGGTTGATGATGATGTTTATGACGAATCTAGTAGGGATGACATAGAAACGCACAAGAAATACTAGATTTGGATATTTTGTTTGGGTGAACTTATTGTACTTGTCTTTTTTTATTGTTGTAATTTGAATTTCCTTGTAACGTACTTGACGATTTATGATATGCAATGAAATCAATTTTGAATTAATTATTGTCGCAAATAGTGTTATGTGTGATGAGCAATCTATTTCGTCTCACTCCGATGATTCCGTTATCGGTTGGAGTGTGACACTAACGCTAGTTATTAACAAAACTAACACAAATACTTAAAAATTACTATTCATGGTACTTCTACTTGAATATATAAAATAAAAATATATAAAAACAATAAAATAAAATAATAATAATAATAATAATATAATATATGAAAAATCATATTAAATGAAAAATAAAATATTATTAACATTAACAAAATAAAATAAATACTTAAAGTCATTTACTATTCATATACCTCAATTCAATATATATATATATATAGGGTTGGATTCATTTAAGAACCACTCTTATTGCGAGAACCAACGTGAACACAACAAAATAAACCTAATCCACCACCACCCAAAACCTAAACCCCACCCCCACCCTACCACCAAAAACCTAAACCCCCCACCCACCCCTAAAAACAAAACTATACCTCACCAAAAAAAACCTAACCCCTCCCCACCCCCGCAAAGCTAAATGGTAAAAACCAAACCATAAAGCTAAACCCCACAACTAAATGCTAAAAAAGTGATTTTTAATTAAAAGAAATTGTTTGTGTGTTTTAAAATTTTTTTAGGTATTTTTTGTTGTGTTCACACTGGTTTTCGTGGTTCTCGCAATAAAGGGTGGTTTCTAACGGATCTTTATCCTATATATATATATATATATATATATATTATATATATATATATATATATATATATATATATATATATATATATAATATGGGGCAGGATTTAGGGAAAACAACTATAAGTGTGAAAACGGTGAGAACGCCAATCAACCGTTAGATCAAAACAATATATGGATTAAATTGCACGGTGACGTTTTCGTAAATAACATCAACTTTGTTACGTGAAAGCGACTCATTAAGGGTAAAAAGGTCTTTTGATTTCTATAATACAAAACGCCAAACTCATAAAATAAAACGCCACTAAAATTTCAGCCTTAAACTACAAGCCATACACATAATCCCTTCCAGATAAAACGCCAATTTCTCTAAAATGCCATTGAAACAAAACACCAATGTTGATGATGAAACGCATTACAACTTTAACAGAGTGAATGAAATGATGGAAACTTTATTGCGAACAATTATAAAAAAAATATCCCCCCTTAACTACATGCCAAAAACATCTTATATAAACAACCTCATAGTCCCTTCCATTGATCATACAAAAATAAAACGCCATATTTTACTAAATACAATTCAATTCAAACTGACAAAAGTGTTCAAAAAACCACCAATGGCAAGCGTCGTTTATTGGAGATTCAGTTTGTCTATCAAAAATTCATAATCGTCTTTAATAACAGAAGAAGAATCTTTGTAAAAACAGTTAACGCCACACTGAAGTTGGACGAACAAGTTCAGAGAGAGATCCATGCCCTTGGCGTTCCTATTAATAACCTCTGTGAGAAAACACAGAGGGTTATACGAAGATTAGCCAAAAAAATTGGACCCATCAATGCGAATCGAATTGTCGACCCAGTCATCCAAACTTGGCATTTTAATGAAGACACTGAGTTGGTGACTGTTGTATGGGACAACGTAGAACAAGAAGATTACATGGCTGAAAACATAATGACCAAACATCGTATTGCGTTCCTACAGGTGTTATTGTAATAACCCGCATTTTCGCAGCTAGTTACTCTCGTTACGCCTAGCACCAGAGATTCAGATCATAATGTGAACTATATCGCTTACTACGCTACATCGCATATTTTCGCACTACATCGCTTATTTTCGCACATACGTCGCGCTTCATGACGCTTTTAACGCACTCGCTAAACAACAAAACTACTGCGTGATGTTTCCAAGACTATCTGCTCGCTAAAACAACAACGCGACTCTCGCAAGACTTGGGAACTGAGACGCATATTCTCTCGCTTGTTTATTTTATTTAATTTAATTTAAACGCTTAATGATTCGCCAAAACTTTCAACGCACTTAACCTAACTAAGCGAAACCTAAAAAATAAAAATGGTATTTTTCGCCCGAAAATGGTATTTTTCGCCCGAAAATGGTATTTTTCGCCCAAAAATGGCATTTTTTGCACGAAAATGACCATTTTCGCACGAAAATTTCACCAGACACCACTCCCACTCTTTTCTCCTATAAATACCTCACTTCATCACTCATTCTACTTGCTGCCATTCCGCACCAAAACGCTCTCTAGCTCGTTTTCTCTGTTCCAAGTAAGAAGACTACGTTTTTCACACAAATGACAACATTTCTACAACGATTTTGCACGAGATTATCTCCGATTTCATCTAAACTTATTTGTTTTACAAAAACCTTCATCTTTTTCATGAAACTTTCTGATTTTCTTAAGGATTTAGCACTTAACCGAGCATGTTTGAGTTAGCCTTAGCTTCTCAGACCCGAAACCTTGTTGTTTCAAACTCACCAAGTGTTTATCCTAACAAAACAATTTATAAATCGATTTTTACACCAAACACGGATCAGACTGACTAATGTTTTGTTCACTAAGTAGTGGAACGATGCGCTGTCAAAACCGTCACGAAATTGACTCAAAATTACATCCGTTTCAGACAAGATCTCAGTTCCGGTTGCACAAAGACGCAAGAACAGTCACTTGTGTAAACTGGACTGGCTCATACGAATCACTTTTGGTTCATACGACCCAGTCCGAATTTCCACAAACGACTCACTCGCTCTAAAGAGCTCTCCGGCACAAGGTTCGATCAGTGGCCTAAGGCTGAAAGGGATGAACACTCGATTTTCCGAAGAATGACGACAATCACCAAAATGTTTGAATGAAATTTTCGTAAGAAAATTTCGCGAGTTGAATCACCAAAATTTGTGCACGAAATTTTCGTAAGAAAATTTCGCAAGTTGAATCACCAGAATTTTAGCACGAAATTTTTCGCACGAAAATTTTACCAAATTTTTCGCACATTTTACCAAAATTTTCGCACGAAATTTTCGCGCGAAAATTTTGCCATGAAAATATCTGTTTCCCTCGCACCGACTCTCCGTTTCAACTGTTTCAACCCTCTGGAAGACTGATGCACTTCCGTTTCTACGCGCAGGCTAAACCGACACTCTTCTCACCTCTCATCAACTCTCGATGTTCACTGTTACGCACCCACTGTGAGTATACTTGACCCCTTTTCGCTTTAAACGCACTTTTTGGGTCTAACATATGTCATATCAAAATACACAACATGAACTAAACTGATTATCACATGCGAATACCCGTTACACATGGCTACACATGATGCTTGATACATATATACTAGTACACTTTCTCGTTAACTCCCACCTTAGCTAGTATGGTACTATAGTTTGGCTAACACCCGACGGGTCTAGCTAGGAAGTCATAAATCGCGCTTACCGGCCTTTTCGAGGAACTTAGCATGTGAAATTTGTCTTGTTAGTTTATATGTGTTTATCATGTTTATGTATATGGTATTTCGCAAAGCTTTTCTCTACTATACTATTATATCAAAACCTGTATGCTCGCCAATACATTTTTGTATTGAAATTATTTTAACGTATGTTGCAGGTTATATCGAATCAAGATTAGGACTCTCTAGATACACGCTAAATCAAGTTGTCTACTTAATTTTATTCTTTTAGAAACTTGGATTTATTTCAATTATTGTATGAATATTTGTTTAGTTTTATGGGAAATTGAACCTTGTTAAATATTGTCATATAGTAATTGTTATGGATTCTCTCGAGCAATCGGATTCGCTTAGTGCCGCGCCCCAATGATTCCGCCATCGGTTGGGGTGTGACAGATTAGTATCAGAGCCATAACTATAGGGAATTAGGTAATCTGCCTAGTCTATAATAGGAAACTATGTGCTTATTCTTTGCTTATCTGATTAAAACATTATCTTTGGACTTAAAATAAAGGTATACGAAGTCTTTCCTAAGACTTGGACACAACACACAAAGCTGCAAAGATACTCGTACATCACAAACGAGTCGATTTGTCGAGATTAGGTGTGAAAACCGCGAACTCTCGACGAATCACTCACTCCGCGTCATTCTGTTTAGACGAAATTCTCCATTAAGTTAGGAGTGATATCCACATCTTAACAGAAATTTCCCATTCTATCCGGTGGAAACCTCCTGATAGGTCCGGGAGGGTAACCAATCAGGGATTCGAAGTTATTAAGTTAGGGGTGAAACCCGAACCTTGAAAACTCGTCCCACTCGATGATTTTCAATCTCACCAAAGTCTCGATTGTTTCAATAATTTGGGACACGTAGTAACCGAAAAGGTAATGTCGTTAGCCGCGAGGCGGTGAGAGCATTTACCCATAAGGCCAAAGCGTGTGTCCAAACTTAACGGAATGATCGAATCACTTTGGGTAGTCGTAGTCTCAAAACCCAGGACGCTCCATTAATTTTAAGCATGCAATCGCCGATTTTACGTATCATCGAATTTTATTATGCTTATATGTTTTCGAATTGAAGATTTTACGCTTTATCGATTTCTCCATTTATCGTTTTTCGCTCCATAAACGTACGCCCAACTCGCACAGCTATCGCAATCCAAAAAAAAGCTAATATTCGCAACAAAACTAAATCATAACAACTCTCTTAAACGCATCCTCGCGCTCTTTCTCTCTCTCTACATATATATACGTGTAACTAGTATATGATTACATGTGCTTATGTGAATACGTGAAGATCTAGGAGATGTGTTTTCCTATGTGAATTCTAAGAATACGTATTCCAGTATCAACTATAACAAGTTTTTAACGCGTTAAATCGCATCGCAAATTTTCAAAATCATTATGATCGAATCTCATTCGAAATCTCTTTGTCTAGATGTCTTCGAACGCTTCCAACCCGCGACCTCAAGCCAGAAGAAACACCGACAAGAGGATCGCCTCGCTCGTGGCAAAGGAAATGGCCAAGGTCATTCCTCAAATCATCACCCAAGTTCAAGCCCGCAACAATTCTCAAATATCGGAAGACTCTAAGTCCGATGCACCAAAGTCTACTTGCTTGTACAAACAGTTCAAGGCTTGTAACCCAATGGTCTTCACAGGTGAAGGAAGTGTATCTCAAGTGCTCCATGGTTTGATGCAATCGAGGTTCCCCTCCGTCAGAGTGGGTGCCCTGAGCATCTTTATACCACGTGTGCTACAGGAGTATTTCAATCAATAGCACTCGACTGGTGGACAGCCGAGCGCATCAAACGTGGGAACGATGCAGCTTACGCGTTATCATGGGAAGAATGAAAGAGCTCATGAAGAGAGAATATTGCCCTCCCCACGAAGTCCAAAAGCTAGAAAATGAGTTTTGGAAAATCAAGCAAGTCGAAGGTGACAACGCCGGCCTCACAGCAAGGTTTAAACAGCTTAGTATCATCTGCCCAAGCCAAGTCGACACTCCCGAAAAGGCTATCTGTGCTTTGACTGACTGTGTGGGCGATTTTGTCAAAGCTGCAAAACCAGCTACTATCGAAAAAACCTATCAATTGGCCGCAGAGATCAATGACAAGCGAGTCTTGGATGGATTTTTCTCCAAGAATCCCACCAAGAAGCTGAACCAAGCTACTATCGAGTTATCCAACGACGACGACGCACCGCCGCAAGCCACCGTCGAGCTAGCCGCAAGAGAAAAAGCTCGAGCCTTAACTACTCAGCAACTGCACCGCTCAACCCTGAACCTCTCCAGGAAGTTCCATTTTACCCATGGCGTAACTACACAGGGACTCATCCCCAGTGTCTGAAATGTACGTATCACCACCAGGCCGGAGCCAGCTGCCGCTACTGCATCAACTGCAACTGTTTTGGTCACTTCACCAGCAACTGCCGCACAGGGCCACGACAACATGGTCTGCTAGCCCATCCAGCACTGCAAATTCAGCCCGCGACCCCAGCAGCCGTCGCACCAGTAGCACCAACAGCCGCAGCTCCAGCAGCAGAAGTCGTCAACACCAACCAGGCGTAGAACGATGTTGTTAATAGTACGATTTTTGACATTTGTACTTATGCTTTCTAATTATTCCATTGTACGGTGTCGTTTTAACATACGACGACATCTTTTCTCTCTCTCTCTCTTTCTCACTCGAGTCATCGCACTTAGTATAGGCTCACACACTAATCTTATAAATAGCCCTATATAATATATCACGATATAATATGTTTTTACCCCTACTATTCACCTTTAGAATAAGTTACGATAATCATGAAAACACCAATTAATCACGGGTGCAAACAGGATTAACCTGGTGGGTGCATGGGGACCGTAGTAAGTTCTAATGGTGCCATAACGTTAACAGCATGGTTAAGCGTGGTGGATACGCCACTGGTACTTCCTATATATAAGCGTCTTAACCATTTCGACAAAGCGTGACATCTATTCACGGGACGGAGTCGGTGTGGTTAAAGCATGGTGGATATGCCGCTGGTACTTCTATATATAAGTGCTTTACCATACTAACAAACTCCCGTGGAGACGTGCCATATGTAGTTGAACGTTATTAGACCTTTAATATTATGATGATTATTTTCACACGCTACACTCCTTCGCAAGGCGTAACATCCCATCACGTCTCGACGCGCAAACGCTAGATTTCCCGCAAGCCTGCAGCAACGCAATCATACATTCGCTGGAATCTACCTCGCTTCGCTTATCGTTTCTCCTCTCGACGCTTTAACGCTATCGCTTCGCTTATCGCTTTCCCCTCTCGACGCTTTAACGCTATCATCTCGCTTATCACTTTCTCCTCTCAACGCTGTAGCGCTATCGTCTCGCTTATCGCTTTCCCCTCTCGACGCTTTAACGCTATCGATTCGCTTATCGCTTTCCCCTCTCGATGCTTTAACGCTATTGTCTCGCTTATCGCATTATCTTCTCGACGCTCGAATAATATCTCTTCGCTTATCGTCTTCACCTCGTGACGCTTTAACGCTTATCGTATCTCTCATTCTTACCGCTTCGCTATTCCAATCGGCGAGCCATCCCTGCACGCTCTTATCCCTAACCAAGTTTGCTATCAGTTTCTCCGCTCAGTCTACTTGGTCTTCTTTTCAAACTTGGTCCAACCTTTTGCCGCTTGGACCAAGGTTATCGAAATCTATGCTTAATATGTCGGCACACCTGACATCGCTCCACGAGACATAGGCGATATGGCTAAAACATGGTGGATACGCCGCTCGTACTTCCTATATATAAGTGCTTTTAGCCATATTAACAAACTTTCCTGGAAAGATTCCATGTGGGGTTCGACGCTAATTAAAATTTTTGATACCGTTAAAACCTATTTTTACCGTTGTGTTTGGAAATAAATAGAAATTTCTAAAAATTTTGAAGTATTTACAAAAATTTGGGACCAATTACAAAATTTTTTGAATTATTTAAAGCCTTTTGACCAACAAAACATTTCTTACAACGTGGGATAAACCGACTCAGCCTAACGCCGCATCGTAAGAAAATTTTCCTAAACAAGTTTTTCTTTAAAAGCCTTTTCGTAATAGTTTAACAAAATTTTTCAAAAACTTAAAAACATTTTTGGATTGCTAACTCGTGAGTTATTAACCACGAGTCAATTAAGTCACTTTTACTTATCAATTCCCTACGCCGCCGAGACGCTTTCACTCGTTAATCCTCGATCGATCGCTCATTCATCCTCAACTTACCCTAAAGCTTTTATCGCTATCTATTCATATGAATTCTCAAGGTCTCCTTTCGAATAAATTTCGGGACGAAATTTCCTAAAGCAGGGGAGACTGTAACAACTCGGATTTTCGCAGCTCGTTACTCTCGTTACGCCTAGCACCAGAGATTCGAATCATAATGTGAACTATATCGCTTACTACGTTACATCGCATATTTTCGCACTACATCGCTTATTTTCATACATACATCGCGCTTCACGACACTTATAACGCACTCGCTAAACAACAAAACTACTGCGTGATGTTTCCAAGACTATCTGCTCGCTTAAACAACAATGCGACTCTCGCAAGACTTGGGACCTGAGACGCATACTCTCTCGCTTGTTTATTTAATTTAATTTAATTTAAACGCTTAGTGATTCGCCAAAACTTTCAACGCACTTAACCTAGCCTAAAATAATAATAAAAATTCGCACGAAAATATGCGAAAATTCATATTTTCGTACGAAAATATTGTTTTTCGTGCGAAAACGACGTATTTTGGCCCGAAAATGGTATGGCATTTTTCGCACGAAAAGGACCGTTTTCGCGCGAAAATGACCTTTTTCGCACGAAAATTTCACCAGACACCACTCCCACTCTTTTCTCCTATAAATACCTCACTTCATCACTCATTCTACTTGCTGCCTTTCCGCACCAAAACGCTCTCTAGCTCGTTTTCTCTGTTCCAAGTAAGAAGACTACGTTTACACACAAATCACAACGTTTCTACAACGATTTTGCATGAGATTATCTTCGATTGCATCTAAATTCTTTGTTTTACGAAAACCTTCATCTTTTTCATGAAACTTACTGATTTTCTTAAGGATTTAGCACTTAACCGAGCATGTTTGAGTTAGCCTTGGCTTCTCAGACGCGAAACCTTATTGTTTCAAACTCACCAAATGTTTATCCTAACAAAATTGTTTATAAATCGATGTTTACACCAAACACGGATCAGACCGGCTAATGTTTCATTCACTAAGTAGTGGAACGAGGCGCTGTCAAAACCGTTACGAAATGGACTCAAAATTACATCCGTTTCAGACAAGATCTCGGTTCCGGTTGCACAAAGACACAAGAACAGTCACTTGTGCAAACTGGACTGGCTCATACGAATCAGTTTTGGTTCATACGACCCAGTCCGAGTTTCCACAAACGACTCACTTGCTCTAAAGACCTCTCCGGCACAAGGTTCGATCAGTGGCCTAAGGCTGAAAGGGATGAACACTCGATTTTCCGAAGAATGACGACAATCACCAAAATTTTTGCACGAAATTTTCGTAAGAAAATTTTGCGAGTTGAATCACCAAAATTTTTGCACAAAATTTTCGTAAGAAAATTTCGCAAGTTGAATCACCAGAATTTTAGCACGAAATTTTCGCACGAAAATTTTATCAAAATTTCGCACGAAAACTAATTTCATACGAAAATATTTGTTTCCCTCGCACCGACTCTCCGTTTCAACTGTTTCAAAACTCCAGAAGACTGATGCACTTTCGTCTCTACGCGCAGGCTAAACCGACACTCTTCTCACATCTCATCAACTCTCGGTGTTCGCTGCTACACACCCACTGTGAGTATACTAGACTCATTTTCGCTTTAAACGCACTTTTTGGGTCAAACATACTGATGTATTATGAAATACATCCATTTATCATGTAGAGTTTGTTTAATTTTTGTTTCGGTTTGTTTGATTTTAGTAGTTATTTTTTAGGAGTTTGATACTTTATCGTGTGCAGGGTCTCGTTGCGGAAATATGCGTGAAAATGTTGATTTTATGCTTAGGAGAAGTTTAGGATGGAAGTTGGTATGGCTGAAGCTGAAATACTGATGAGAAAAACGAAACTTTCTGAGAAAACAGGCCTAGGTGTAGCGCGACAGGCATATGGATACACCATCGCGCTACGCCAAGGTAGGGAAAAGGAAATCAGCACTTTATATAGCGCCGCGCTCCGCGGAGCTCATGTCAGGCACACGTCGCGTGACGCGACGGGGTTTTTTTCGGGAATTTTGAATGTTGGTTGCTGTATGATTCTCCCAGACCTATAAAAACATCATTATCTTGTCCATAACCCTAGTTGGACGAATTGGGAGAGCTTAGGACGAATAGACTGCATCTTTCCGTGTATTTTCGAGTTCTTTGAGCTGTAAGTTGAAGAAGGAAAGCTTAGGAACCATTCGGCTCGGTGATTTACCATTCGGGTGTTCTTATTCTTGTCTTTTCTTTACACGATGTTCAAAACTCTTGTCCATACTTTGTTTGCGATGTTATCTATGACTTTGATCGGCTAATTTTTATAGACTACCTAGATTGGATGAATGATTGTGTTAAAGTTTTGATTTTTATGTGATTTATGGATGCTATGGATTGTTTATGAGGTTGTAAGTGACTTGTTCTTTTGTTTAGATGTGTATGCATGCTTGATAGTATTTGTTGCTTGTTTATCACTTTGCTCGATTCTTGGTGAGGGTTTTTATCACATAATAGAGTCTTGCTAGATTTAAGGTTTTGGTGAGTGTCTATATCACATAATAAATCTTTAATCATTGGGTTTGAATTACGTAATAAACCTTAGGAGTAATATTCGATAAACTTATAAAGTCAAGTGTTCTACTAATCATCAATAGCTGTGAGGTGCGAGATTATTACTAGGTCTAAGTCATTAAACCGTAAGGTAGGAGATTCCCGGGGGAGTAACCCGTTGGCTATTGTCTAGTAAGTCTAATCGAAAGTCCAGGTTTACCTTTGATTCAGATCCTGTGAGGGAGTGGGTCTTGCAAGGTACTTCCATAAACCCATAGAGGTCCTGTGAGGGAGTCTAATAACCGGTAGTCTAAACAACCTCTAGGGTGTCATTGTGTGCTCTTGAGAAGGGTCAGGGGTCCTTTAGATATTCCTAAAGGCGAGAATTTTATGTTCCCGGTTCCATAGTTGACAATTTCTAATTAAAAATCATTACTTGAAGCAATCAGGATTCTAGTCTAGGTAGTGTTCTCTCACCATCAGAGTTTAAGTCCTGAGTAATTCGTTTAGTTAACTTAGTTAATCTTAGTTAGTTCTTAATTGCTTTCTCAGGAATTTGTTAGAAC
The DNA here is from genome assembly GCA_947069175.1 of Scalesia atractyloides. Classification (NCBI taxonomy): domain Eukaryota; kingdom Viridiplantae; phylum Streptophyta; class Magnoliopsida; order Asterales; family Asteraceae; genus Scalesia; species Scalesia atractyloides. Next base: position 13,165,889 of record CAMTDV010000017.1, read on the forward strand.
CCCCCCCCCCCCATCAAACAACAACATTTTAGTCCGTGTATGTCAGAGTCTAAATAAAGTAGTTAATTTAATCAGTAGAGTCTCGTGGGTTCGATATCCGGACTTTCTTTAGTTATACTAGAGTCGATCGGTACACTTGCCGGTTAGTAGTTTAGTTCGTTTTAGTGAGTCTAGAGCATTACTTCGAGTCTAGATTTAGGTTACTTTTAGTTGTTTTTATTAAACTACTTTTAGCACATCACATACGTTCATATCAAAATACACAACACGAACTAAACTGATTATCACACGCGAATACCCGTTACACATGGCTACACATGATGCTTGATACATATATACTAGGACCCTTTCTCGTTAACTCCCACCTTAGCTAGTATGGTACTATAGTTTGGCTAACACCAACGGGGTCTAGCTAGGAAGTCACAAATCGCGCTTACCAGCCTTTTCGAGCAACTTAGCATGTGAAATTTGTCTTGTTAGTTTATATGTGTTTATCATGTTTATGTATATGGTATTTCGCGAAGCTTTTCTCTACTATGCTATTATATCAAAACCTGTATGCTCGCCAATACATTTTTGTATTGACATTATTTTAACGTATGTTGCAGGTTAAAAGTAGGTTATATCGAATCAAGATTAGGACTCTCTAGATACACGCTAAATCAAGGTTGTCTACTTTATTTTATTGTTTGAGAAACTTGGATTTATTTCAATTATTGTATGAACATTTGTTTAGTTTTATGGAAATTAAACCTTGTTAAATATTGTCATATAGTAATTGTTATGGATTCTCTCAAGTAATCTGATTCGCTTAGTGCCGCGCCCCGATGATTCCGCCATCGGTTGGGGTGTGACATTATGCTACTCAACATGTTTGAACACAGACATGAACCAAAATTGGCGTTGTTGCAAGACATATTCACATGGAGGTGTCAAAATCTTCAAGACGGACATGAAGACACGGACGGTGAAGATTTAGATCCGAATTTTGACCAAGAATCCGAAGAAGAAGACGAGGGAAGCGATGGATACTTCTCAGATGAAATCCCTTCCGACGAGGAGTTTTAATTTTTTTTTTGTGGTTTTCAGTTGTTTGTTATGAACTTTTCCGCTAATAAATAAACTTTATTTCATTCATTAGATATAAAACACCAAAAATGACACAAACACCAAACACCAAAAGTTATTTAATTGTATTTTGCCTTCTTTATATAAAGCGTCATTCATACAAAACGTCAACATAATGATGAGACGCCTAACAGCTTTAACAGATAAAGGCTGAACAAACAGTAACTGAAACGACGGGAACTTTATTACTAACATTTATTATAAAAAGATTCCCGCCTAAACTACGCGCCAAAATCATCTATATAAACGTCTCAGGACCTTCCACAAAAAACAAACGCCAAAATTTACTGAATACCGTCCAATTTATAACGCCAAAAAGTTCAAAAACCACAGATGGCAAACGATGTTTCTTAGAGATTTAATTTTGTTCTCAATAAAGTTTCACTGAATGGGTTTGACAACATTCTTAAAGTGAGTATTAACTCAATAACATTTTGCTGAATGAGATGGACAAACTCTTCAAGAAGAAGAGATGGATTGTCACACCCCGACCCGCAGCGGAAAAGGTGATCGGGGCATGATTAGGTTATCATCAAAGCTCATGACATTTATTATGCGTTTCATATTCATTAAATACAATTTAATGGAAATTTACAATAATTGTTACAACATAATCTAACTATCAATCTAAGCTTCTTTGTTCTCTTCTAAGGCATTTCCTAGGTTTCCTTTGCTTCGACCTGTTCACCTGTATCATGTGTAAAAAGGTTTTGGATCAACATAAAGTTGGCGAGTGAATCCTATGGAAAACATTTGAACAAGTTTATTTAAATTGATTATGAAATATGTGCACAACCAAACATGAGTAAAAATAGATGTAAACTTATTCAACAATCATAAGATATTAAATAAAACACACATGAACAATAATGGAACATTTAGAGGCACGCGATGCTCAACTCGTCTCTCACGAGGAACTGAGGGGCCTAATGAATGAATTGCATAAACATGATAATATGAATGACACAACTGCAAACAATATAAACTCAATGATACACACATGAACAATAATGAATTTGATTTGAGGCACGCGTTGTTCAACTCGTCTCCCACGAGGAACTGATGGGCTTAATGAATGAGTTTCATATAATTTGACAAAAGGAAATAAGTAATCACAACAATATAACAATTTAAGTTTAGATCATGATGTGATATGGCACAAGTTTAAATAAACAAGTTAATTATTTTTATAACACATGACACACCCCAAAACGTGTAATTTAAAAGGGGGAGTTGTAAGATTCACTCACAGTGGGTGCGTTCGGTTGATGATGTTGAATGCACGCGAAGTGGTTTTAACCACGAGTGAGATTAACCTAGATAAATCGCATTATGGTTTGGTAAGTAAACGGATTTTATTAATCTATTTTAGTAGGATTGTTGGGTGTATTTTTGTGAGTTTAAGGCTATTTTCTAACCTTAAAAATGTTATTTTTAAGTATTTTTAATTGATTTTTAATTAAAATAATTAAATAAAAATAATAAAAAAATTTGACTTTTTCTGACCGTTGACTTGACCGTTGACCTGACCGTTGACCGGTTCGTATGCGTATTGTTGTGCGCTGAGTGAGGCTCGAACCCGAGACCTCCCGTACGCGTGCACGCAGCTCTACCAACTGAGCTACGTGTCTAACCCGTTATATATCTGATTTTAATTATATTTATACATTAATTAGTTTAAACCGAAAATCATTTTATTTTAAAAACAGTTTAATTGATTCGGACGATGCGCTCCACAGGTCTCGAACCCGGGACCTGTGGCTTAAACTAACACACAGTCCACCGCTGGACTGTGTGTTTAACATGTTATATAATCCAATTTTTATTATACTTAAATACAAACTATTTGTTTTCATTTCTGACTTTATTTAAAAAGGTTAATAATTGTCCGGGTCGATGCAGAAGACCGGACTCGAACTCGTGACGTGTGACTTAAACATACACACAGTCCACCGCTGGACTGTGTGTCTAACTTGGTTATTATTCCGGTTATTAATATACTTAACATATACCTGTGTGACTCCAGTTCAGTTTAACAAAAAAATGATTTTTATTGAAGCAGCGTGTGTGAAACAGGATTCGAACTCGAGACGTTTGTGTTTAATGTGCACACAGTCCACCGCTGGACTGTGTGTCTAACCCGAGTAATATCTTGATTTTTATTATACTTATACGTTTACCGCACTTCATTTTCTTCGTCGGATTTTAACCAGAGTCGGAAAATCCGACTGGTTCGATGTGTTAAATCATGTTCTTTAGCGTTTTATGTTAAATCAAAGGTGAGATATAAATAAAAAGAAAGGAAATCAGGCGTGAGGTATACCGACTATCTTCCTCTGTTTTCCGGCAGAACTCCGGCGACAGCAATAAGCTCCGGCGTCAGGTGTCTTGCAGCAGTGAGTCTCCAGAAAGTTTGAAAAAGGTATGGGTGACTTCGGTATAAGTTTAAAAGGTTTAGTAAGGCTCAGAAATGGGGAAACCGGTTTTCCGGCGATGAGCAGAGATATTCCGGCGAGTGGAATTACGTCCGGTAAAGGTGTGGTTTTGAGCGAAAAAGTTTGCGGTGGGTTTTGGGTGAATTTATAGGAAGAAACCGAGATGTATTTGGCCCGATTTCCAACTGGATTCATTGGTTTGAATTTCTCCGGCGGTTATGACTTTGGTCGCGGACTCAAACATCGGTTATAACCGATATGGCGTTTATGATTTACGTTATAACGGAAGTTGTCGTTAAAACTCGCGAGATTGCCGGGATTTCCGACGACTGTACTTTTGGGCGCCGGTTTTGAATTCGTAACGTCATTATATCAATTAAATGATTCTAATATTTAACAAATAACATCAGTGGCGCAGTGGTTTGTGTGTTGTGTGATAAGTTGTTTGCTGGACCGGTACTGACCCGGGTTCGAAACCCGGCAGAACCAATGTATTTTTATTTTGCGTTTTTTAACAGTTTTTCAAAAACTAATTATATATTCCCGTATAATAATTGATTATGTATCGTTTAAAATTATTTTGGGCATTTAATTCGCAACGAAAATTTTAACTGACTGTTCGGTTGATAAACGGAGCGGGTTTGGTAAATCCGTTTTTGACGGATGTTACATGGATGACAGTGGAAATTTGGCTGAGAAGAAGAGATCGCTAACAGTGAAGAGTGAGATGAAGAAGAGACCGATGCCAACAAACACAAACGCCAAATTTTACTGAATGAACAGCTTCGTCTAGAGCCGGACTCCAGCCGTGAATGAATCGGAATTTATCTGAGGAATTCAAAAGTTCAGGGGACAAAAACTTCAAGAAAAAGAGACTAATGACGTTGAAGAAATGGATGAGGAGTTTTATTTTTTTTTTACTTTTTTTTATTTTGTGTCATTTTCTGTGGTTTGTTGTGTACTTTTCCGCTAATAAAATAATTTATTTCTCTAATAAGATATAAAACACCAAAATGCCACAAACGCCAAACACCTAAAAACTATAATAAATGATGAGACGCCTTACAGCTTTAAAAGACAAACGCCAAACTTAATGATGTATGTTTCAAAACGCGATAAAATCAATTTGCCTTACAAAAAGTTAATTAGTTGTACTTTGCCATCTTTATTTAAAACGTCATCCAAACAAAACGCCAACTTAATAATTGGACACCTTTCAGTTTAATAGATAAAGCTGGCAAACAGTACCTACAAACAATAAATGAAGGAACGGAAACTTTATTACTAACATTTTTCTTAGAGATTTAGTTTTGTTCTCAATAAAGTTTCACTCAATGTGTTGCACAAAATTCTTAAGTGAGGATTGTCTCCATCTCATTGAGCAAAATCTTATTGAGTTTATTCTCACCTATTTTATTTACTGAAGAGTGTTCTTTTTCTTTGGCGTTTATGTGTGTGTGCGATCTTCTATGATTTGTTGTGTACCTTCCAAATCAATGTTATGCACAAAAACTGATATATGAAGAATAATAAACGCCATTTAAAAAAAACTTTCAAAAGAAAACGTCATTGAAACAAGCAGAAAGAACAAAACGCCACACCTGTTGCATATATAACGCGACTTGTTTAGGGGGCGTGGACAATGACAGTCCTGCCGCTGCATATCATTTAGCGCCCCTGCCACGTGTTCGACCAGGATCCATTTTCACACTTCCGGCCGTTTTCTCCTGATCTCGTTTCTCTCTCTCTCTCTCTCTCTCTCTATATATATATATATATATATATATAAACTAGCGTTTAACCCCCGCGTTGCGGACGCATGAGTAGTAAACAAACGACCGCCAAATCCGGGGAAAATCGTAAAAAAATGAGTCTATACATAATACATGTGCGTGACGTAAAACGTACGGGAGAAATCGTAACACAAAAATGTGAATTTAAACAGACACATGGCGTAAAACATAGGTAAAGACAAACGTGAACTTGTACTGCAAGCTAACATAAAACAAAGAAAAACTCGAATTTATACCGAGGAATCTTTAACGTAAAGAAAAATAAAAGATAAAACTTAAGACCTAAAAGTAAAATATACAAACTTGAGGGATTTATAATTTAAACTCGTTTAACTAGAAAACAACAAAAGACAAAAAGTCTTTACTACAAGAAAAAGGGAAAAAAAGAAAAAACTGATATTGTTCCTAAGAACACCTGTTGCATATATAACGCGACTTGTTTAGGGGGCGTGGACAATGACAGTCCTGCCACTGCATATCATTTAGCGCCCCTGCCACGTGTTCGACCAGGATCCGTTTTCACACTTCCGGTCGTTTTCTCCTGATCTCGTTTCTCTCTCTCTCTCCTCTCTCTCTATATATATATATATATATATATATATATAACTAGCGTTTAACCCCGGCATTGCGGACGCATGAGTAGTAAACAAACGACCGCCAAATCCGGGGAAAATCGTAAAAAAATGAGTCTATACATAATACATGTACGTGACGTAAAACGTACGGGAGAAATCGTAAAACAAAAATGTGAATTTAAACAGACACATGACGTAAAACATAGGTAAAGACAAACGTGAACTTGTACTGCAAGCTAACATAAAACAAAGAAAAACTCGAATTTATACCAAGAAAGCTTTAACGTAAAGAAAAATAAAAGATAAAACTTAAGACCTAAAAGTAAAATATACAAACTTCAGGGATTTATAATTTAAACTCGTTTAACTAGAAAACAACAAAAGACAAAAAGTCTTTACTACAAGAAAAAAGGAAAAAAAGAAAAAACTGATACTGTTCCTAAGAACATATCAATTGATTTTAGTCTGGTGAATGTCATCTGTGCTCTCATTAATTCAGTTCTCCAAATAAAATAATGTTTTACATGTCAAGATTCAAATGAGTGAAAGACAAAAAAATAAATAAATAAAATAATAAAAAGGATCATTTGATCAAACAAATAAGTCTTTATACAGGTTAAAGCAATTTAGGTGTATGTGGTAGAGCATCTTAGTGAGAATTTACTACAAGAAGGTTATTGTTTAGGTACTTATGTCCAAGACGAAATGATCATTTCTATGATGATAAAAATCTTGAACATGTGTGTTCAAATGCAAATACCATATGTTCATAAACAAATATTCAAACCTTTGCACAAATTATAAAGCTTAAAGCAATTTAACACAAAAAGGTCACACCATACTCATGGTCAAAGGGTGGATGGTGGATGGATCGTTGATCGATTGTCAAATGATACTCAAACGCAACGCAACACAACACAACTCAAACATGATCCACGGTCAATGTTAAGAGCTTGTCATACGTCGACCACCATGTTATGCTCACATCAAGGCAACAAGAACTGAAGCAATAAAGTTAACCTACGGTCGATCCGACCGTGAATATACTGTACCAACATTGACCACGTTTCCTTAACACACTAATAAATCTCGATACAAACTGCCGAGACTTGTCAACGAGAAATCAAGATAAGGACAAAGCAGAGTATCAAGTGGCAAATAACAAGATCGACAAATACAAAAATAAAGGTATATGGTAAAAGATCACTTGATAAAGTTCTAATTAACATGTATAAAAAAATAAAATCTCTTTGAAAATTAAAATATTTGATGATTAAAAGGATAATTATGTAAATCAGGGTGCTTACATAGTATCCTTTTAAGACTTTTGATCTTGTGCTTACATAGTATCCTTGAAGACTTTTGACCTTAAAATACAAATTCAATATAGTATCCTTTAAGACTTTGACTTTAAAACACAAATTCAATAGTTTGAGGATATTCATAAATGAGTAAACTGCGAAAATGGTCCTTGAGGTTTTGTCACTTTAGTTCAAAACTCAAACCTTTTGAATCTGGGTCCCTGTGGTTTCAATTTTGTTGTCATTTTCATCTAAAATCAAAATCTGGTCAGACTTTTCAGTTAATTCCAGCTCTTTATCTTTTTCCAACCTTTTAATCAAGGGGCAAATTGTCTTTTAACGTTTTATTATAACAAATTAAAAAACTCTAACCATTTTGCCTTGTATTAATAGGGAGAAAAAGAACAGAAAAACAGGATGTTAACTCAAAAATCTGATCAGATTTTGTTTTTGGATGAAAATGGCAACAAAATTGAAACCGCAGGAACCCAGATTCAAAAGGTTTGATTTTTGAACTAAAGTGGCAAAAACAGTTTACAATTTATAAATACAAGTGCCGTTTTGAGAAAATTGCTAAAGTCTTTTAAATGGTAAAAGATAAAGGTTGCGGAGAATCTTCTCTAAGAAATAATTAAAATTTTAAAAACAAGTTAAAGTCAATGTTTAACAAATGTGACATAAACAAATGATTTGAAAAGTTATCCATGGTGTAACAAAAGATGCCTTACATTTTGAGCAAAGCTCTTCATTTTCTTCAAATGCCCTTTGAGATGAGAAAAAAAGCCTTAAGACTGATTTTGACATGTCACCGCGGATATTATCGGATGATTACAAGCCTAGAATGGATGATGTCACATTTGGACCGTGGATCAACAATACAAATGAGAAGAAATTTTAACTCTCGCTTCGCTTAAGTCTTATCTATTCAACGAGACCTCCCTTCCATACTTTGAGCAACAACTAATAATCATCATCATACTCATTAAATCCCACCAATAGTAAAGCTAAGGGAGGGTCTAAGGAGGGTAAGATGTAGACAACCTTACCTCTACCCCGTAGGACTAGAGAGGCTGCTTTCTGTGAGACCCCCGGCTTGATAGTAGTTTTGCATCAAGCCTTGGACATAAGACACATAACACTCAGCAGTTGAGATAAAGACCGATTAGTGCATGTACCCCTTGTCTTTCGGCTATCAACAACTTTAAATACTAACTCAAGATATAGAGGTTAAAATGATCAAGTGTGTTTGTACTAAGGTGTAATCTTTATCATCAAAACTCTTGTATATATTTGTAAAGTGATGATCTCGACCAGAAGTTTGTATTTTAACTGATTTAAGGTAAGTTGGGTGTACTTATTCTCAGTGTTTAGAACAAACATATTATATCTTGGATTTAACCATGTGTTATGCATAAACTCAGACCTACTCAGTTTTGAGTCGAGAATTGGATCAACTCAGGGCCGGATCAAGAATATTGAATACTTATAACTTTTAGTATCTTTCATAACAAAGTGACTAGGACAACGGGCCGATTAACATCAAGCGCCGATAATCATCTATAATTATACCCTTTTTTGAACGACATACTAACATATTCTTAAAGTACTATTACCTGCACCTTTAAGGATTTGAACTCTTCGTCTCTTGAATAGAGAAGAGACACCTTACCAAGAGGATTGTGCTATCAATTAATTACACTCGAATCATAATCAGGTCAGTTTATTCATGGATTATTTTCAGTTGACTTGCTTGAGAACTCTTAAAAAAGCAGCCCAATTAATTCCAACCTCGTTATCTCTCACAACCACTCTCCACTCTCGCTTATTCCCACCTCTCCCTCCTAAGCAACAACAACACCACCACCGCTGCTCGGTAGTGGCAAGACGACACCGGCAGTCGCACCCCTGTTGGGTGGCGGCGGCGCTGGAACGACAACAGCGGCGAAAATCCGCGTTTCGCGGCGGCGGTAGTGGTGGCAACCAGTTCAGGTGCATCTCGGTTCAACCTCAGTCTCGGGTCAGCCGATTCACGTCTCAACTCAGCTTCGGTTCCGGCTCAGTCCTGGCTGGTTAGGTTCAGTCCGGTTCATGTTGGTTCAGTATCGGGCCTTGTTCGTGTTCAGTTTTGTTCCAGGTGAAATTGGGTCAGGTCTCATTACATACTCGACTCGGTTCAGTTAATGTGACTTGGCTCAGTTTCGGTCCAGGTACACGCTATGGTTAAGTCATCTTAGTCCCAATCCACGCTGTTCGGGTTCACTTTCTATTTTCGTTTGTTTCAGGTTCAGAGATGGTGGTGCAACGACTTGGTTCGTTACTCGTGTCGCGGGTCGGTTCCGGTTCGAGTCATGGCTCGGGTTCAGGCCAGCGGTCAATGGAAGTCAAACGGGTCAACCACCGGTCAGCGCAGTCAATTCTGTCGACGCGGGGCTCGGTAAAATTTAAATGTTACAGATTAGCTAGTTTGTTAATTTTAAATTTGAACCGAGTTCAATCCGGTGTGTCTTGGCAAAATTTTAACATATCATAACGTTGTTTTTTATATAAATATCTATTAGTATTCAACTAAATTACCATTTTTGCACTTAGTGAAGTTATATATTGATATTACACTATTTGATGAGTTTTGACAAATATAAATCGACAACTAGCGTTGTCGGGATCGTCCAAAAACAGAGGAAACTCTGCCCAATTTTCGTCGAAATCTATATATTTATCTATTGCATATCTTGGCGAAAAATACGTCTAACTGTTATACCCTTGTAAAAAGATATATATATATTTTTCGTTTCGTCAAAGTATATGTATATATACACATCTATCCTATTTTCCGACGAAGATATATACACATATTGTTCTTTTCGACAAATATACATATATATGTATAATTCACTTGTCGACGCATATATTCGCTACGCTAACAAAACGTGCCAAAACTCAAATGAATGTTATAAACAAACAATAAAGTATATTTATTTTGACAATGCCCCTTAATCTCAAATCTCTGAACACTCTAAAATCCTTAAAATTGCGAGGTACGACTCGGATCCTTCAAGGACTAAAAGATTGCCTCGGTGTTCATCATTCGACTGTCAACTTTTCACGAAAGTTATAAAGGAAGCTTCGCTACAATGTGAGCATACTCGACCCCTTTTTACACTTTAACGCATTTTGGGTGGCAACACGTATAAATTACAAAATTTATTTTTAACAAGATTGAATGTGTGCCCAATACCAAACGGATTATCAGTTACGCTTATGTGAATTATATGTGCTAGATTAAACTCGTTCATACATGCTACTTGTTATGTTTGAGTTGTTTATGCTTATTAGTTTTAATTTGTATTCTCACGACATTGTTATGATTATGTTACTATGCATGCTAGTTAAGGTATTCAATTATATGCTATTATTATGTGAGAGTCGTCTACATATATATGCGATTCAGCTTTATTATACTCCCGTCATGATTGAAATAAACTCTCAGTTAGATTTTATTTTCAAACTTGTATGCTCGTCAATACTTTTGTATTGATCTACGCTTTTAATACATGTTGCAGGAAAGCTGATGGTCTAGAAGGATTGCTTACATACACACCTAGATTAATTTTTCTATTTTGATGTTATGTCGTTTTGAAACAATTATTGACTATTGTTTGGAATTTTTGTATGACAATTTAGTCTTGAATGAAATTTGAATTTAATCTACATTGTCACATAGCGTTATGAAGTTTTGAGCAATTTGTTCGTCTCATCCCGATATTTCCGCCATCGGTTGGGGTGTGACATACACTTTGAAGAACATTACTTGACTACACACAGGCACAAAAACAAAAGACAAATCTAACACCATACAACGTTACTCGCAACCAACACATCAAAAACTTATACCGTACATTTGATACCACACTTCTCAACCTTGTCGTCGATCCAAGCTTTCATATCCGCCAACACACGGTCCGAAGCCTCGTCAAGTTCCCCGCCGATCAACGCGTGTCCCATTCCTTCATACAGTTTCAACTCCTTGTCCTCCTTCGCGGTTGCAGCCTTCTCGTACAACATCTCCGACCCACTACGACATGCCATCGGGTCAGCTGTCCCGTGGGCCACTAAAAACGGCACCTTAACCTTCTCAAAGTTGTTCTGCACGTAGGTTGTCGCCCTCGCGATCTCCCTCATTGTCCCCACCCTTGGCTTCCCCGCATATCGTTTCGGGTTCATCGCTTTTAAACTCGGCTTCTTCATATCCATCCCTGGCGGTGGTGCCATTCGAGGCGGTGGCATCACCGCCCACTTATCCGCAAGTCCAAACAGTAGACCGTACATCGTCAAATGTAGCTACAATTGACAAACATACAAAGTTGTAACTGTTAGTGTTAAAAAAGGAAGTAGTTTATTTCACTTGTTTATCTGGATCTTTGCAATCATAATTTGTTAACTCCATTCGCATCATCATTATTCATTAGTACAATACAAAGACGAATATATAATTAGATACATATATTATATATATTTTATACATATATATTTTTTTTGGTCTGAAACGGGAAACTAGTAAAATCGAAGCATAAAACCATGAATTTTCGTCAAAACGTTCGGTTTGTATTTTCTGAAAACCTTAAATTACTAATTCACTCTAAAAGTTTCATGGAAAATCACGAAAATGACCCTTTGAACAACCACTTTACAAATTAAAACATTACATTAAACACGTCAAGGCATACTGCATTCACGGAAAACAATGCAGGGGACGCAAAAGATTGTGTCAGAAACACAAACTTTGCGTCAGAGAATGTGCTTATGTGCCTATTTTTTTCCGTCACGATTTTTAAACGATCATAACTTTTCATACAATAATATCTTTTATAAAAATACACCAATTTAAAGATAATAAAATTCTCTTTAATCTGGTGTAAACTTAAAAAAAAATTATGAACGTATGCTCATTTAAAAATATGATGAAAAAGGTAACAAAAAATTCTAAGGATCAACTTCTTATTCTAGGATTTATAAGGCAGCCACATACGCAATCTCTAAGAACATTTATGAGACACAAAGCGTGTTCATTTTTTTGTAATTTAGAATGTTCATTTTTTCGTAATTTTGACCGGTCAAGTATAGATTTTCATGATTTTCTCATCAAAACCAACCAAACCGGATCACCAAACACCCTTAACTAACATCAACAATTAACTAACTAGAAATATAAATTACCTTAGAGGGAACCATGGGTTCAGGTATAACAAAAAGTGGAGCAGAAAATATCAACCCAGTCCACGTGTCAGCATCCGATAGGAAATACATAAGCATAGTAATCAATCCACCCATAGATTCACCAAACAGAAACGCCGGAATATTCCTATACTCTTCACTCCGGCGAACACTAAGAAAGTACGATAGTGAAGTAGCAGCAGCCTTATCCATATCCCCAATATATCCATGCAACCCATCTGATCGACCATGACCAATAAGATCAGCAGCAAAGACAGCGTAGCCCCACTTGGCGTACTCGATGCAGATCTTCTGGAACACCCAGCTGGTGTCGTTGGTGTAGCCGTGGGTCATGAAGACGGTGGCTTTGATGGGTTGGTTTGGGTCTAAGGGAAGCCATGATTGAGTGAAGATGTTGCCGTTGGGGGTTTGGAAGTAGGATTTGGAGTTGCGGACGTTTTGGGAGGTGTAGTATTCGGGTTCGGGTGTTTCGCCCCAGAAGAAGGGTGGTGGGTTCGGTGGGTGGTCCATGGTTGGTGCGGTGGTCGGAGAGGTGAATGGATATATATGGAGGATGCTTTAACTTTACTCAAGAAACTTTAGTCAAGAAGTCAAAAGTATTGACTATTGGTTAAGTTGTCGGCATTAGAAGGATATATTAAAATGGTGAGTGCGGGTGATGTCATTGTTTTAGAGTTGATTATATTAAAATGGTTACTCTCAACACTAACCTATACTTTAATTGTTTTTTAAAAGTTAAATGAGTAAATCGCACAAAACATTCTTTATGTTTCCTTAAACTTGTAGGTTTCAGACTTAATGTTTAAAAGTTGCTAAAAACAGCCTTTAAGTTTATTTTTTTTGCGGGTTCAATCCTTTACAGCTAACCACGCTATTTTCTTCAGTTAAGTTCCCTCACATGCATAACATGTGAGGGTATATTCGTCATTTTGGTTGATCTTCTACCCACTTCAATTAATAAAAAAAAGAATATTTAAGTTTTAACCTAGTTTAAACGAAGTTTGGTAAAACGTACGCGACTACAGAGGAGCACGATTACTGTTTGATAGTGTTTAAGTCTAACTCGCGGCGTCCTAAGCGTCACCAGTTGCAGGATCCGACTACTGAACACGGTGTTACGAAGTTCTCTGATTTGACGGCATCGGAGTTCCGTGAGAGGTATCTAGGGTTGAAGAGTCGTTTTTCGTTTCTGTCTGATGCGAATAAGGCGCCGATTCTTCCAACTGATGATAATCCTGAAGAGTTTGATTGGCATGATCAAAATCTGCATTAATCTTTACAGCTTAGTGGGCTAGCTTAACAAGATTCTTATCTTAATTCCGGGTTCGCCGGAATCCGGCGAAGTCGCCGGAGAAGAAGACCGGGAAAGAAGGTGTTTGGTTTTTAAAAGTTTGGTTTTATTGCACATTAGTCCCCATGGTTAGAATTTTTTCAAAATAGGTTAAACCTTAAATATTCTTTTTTTATAATTGACGTGGGTGGAAGATCCACCAAAATGACGAATATACCCTCACATGTTATGCATGTGAGGGAACTTAACTGAAGAAAATAACATGGTTAGCTATAAAGGATTGGACCCGCAACAAAAATAAACTTAAAGGCTGTTTTTAGCAACTTTTAAACATTAAGGCTGGAACCTGCAAGTTTGAGGAAACATAAAGGATGTTTTGTGCAATTTACTCAAAGTTAAATTGGTTTTACTCTTCTTCTATCAAACATCAAACGTAACACAAATGGTTGATGTATGTTATCTTTCTAGTTAAATTCAAAGAAAATGACGAAAATACTTTTATTATAAACAAAAGTAAAAAGGGTAAATTACAAAAATGTCAGTTGATTAAGTAATATTATCAAAATGTCACCTTCAAGCGTTCATGGAGTGGCGCCTGAACCATGGGAGGCGTCCATGTGTCACCTTTAAGCGTCCATCAATGAGGTGCTGACACGTGTCAAGAATCATGGATTGAGTTGACGGCTGACTCCTCAAAGGCCAAAGGGTGGCTGATGCGTCGGGCTGACTCCTCATAGTGGCTTGGCTGACTCCTCCTAACGTCAAGCCACTAGTTGGAGTCAACCCGACGCATCGGAGAAGTCAGCCAAGCAACTAGGAGGAGTCAGCCCGTCGCATCGGAGAAGTCAGCCAAGCCACTATAGGAGGAGTCAGCCCGACGCATCAGACACCTTTTTGCCTTTGAGGAGTCAGTCGTCGACTCAATCCATGATTCTTGACACGTGTCAGCACCTCATTGACGGACGTTTGAAGGTGACACACGGACGCCTCCCATGGTTCAGGCCCCACTCCATTGACACTTGAAGGTGACTAACTTGATCAAATGAGATTTTTGTAATTTCCTCAATTAAAATTAAAAATAAAATAGTGGAACCACTTAATTTTTGAAAGAGTAATTTACGTCGTTTTGTTTTGAGAAAAAGTCCCCAAGTTTTTTAAGTCCAAAAATTGTAATTTGTAACAAGTTGCACCCCTAGTGTTAACCGTAATTTTTGGACCCCTGAGGCTAATAAGTTGGACTTAAAAGTAAAATGACATAGGGCTATAAACGAACCAAACAAACACGAACAAGTCTTGTTCGTGTTTGTTTGTTAAGGAAAATAGGTGTTCACGAACGGTTCACGAACACTTACCGAACAAGGTTTTTGTTTGTGTTTGTTTGTTAAGAAAATGGACATGTTCGTGTTTGTTTGTGAAGTTTAGGCGTTAGATAAATGCGAATGCAAACAAACACAAATGAACGTTCATGAACATAATTGAACACAAACAAACGTTCATGAACATTAATGAGCATAAACAAATACAAATAAGCATTCATTAACAAAAACTAACACAAAGAAAATGAGGATGCGAAAACCCTAATCGGATTGGAATGAGAGCGAGGACTAGAAGAGTCGGTCTCAAGAAGCTTGGAATGAGAACGGGAGAACAGCAAGGTTTCACGTTTAGATACTTTAATAAGGTTTCACGTTTTAGATAATGTATATGACATATCCAATACATTATTATTTACTAAATAGTTTATTTATTAAATAATATATCAATGCTAATTTTGATGTATTAAGTAAAAAATAATTCTTAATATTCCTAATAAACTATCGCATACAAACAAACAAATCCAACCGAACATAAACGAACACTTTTTTGAACGTTCACGAACACCTTACCGAACGTTCACCAACATAAACGAACGAACACGGCATATGTTCATATTCGTTTGTTTAACTAAACGAATGAAATTTCTTGTTTGTGTTCGTTCATTTAAACGAACGAACACAAACGAACTTCTCGCCGAATGGTTCACGAACAATTCGACAAACGTTTGGTTCATTTACAATCCTAAAAGAACAAGTAACCTTCTCCATTCACCTTCCCACTACATTCATTTTCAGTCATCTAATATCTGAAACCCAACTTCCAACAATAAAAAATGATTACCAAATCTATGCACCATGACAAGCTTGGAAAATATTTAACTAACTGTAGGATATAGAAATATTTCTTTATTGATTATAGGTTGATTTATCTCCAAGTAATCTGATTGCTTTGCTAGGATGTTGAGAGGCTATAATTCGAAGGGTTAATTTTGATATGGGAAATAAAGTTTAAATAGTTAGAGATAATTATAAGTTTAAAGTAATATGATTATCTAGTTATTTTATTAATTGGTTAATTAAGTAATAGAGTTGGTATTAGTTTATGATAAGTGGTTTTATAGTTTGAGTTTACTTAGAATAACTAGTTTAGCAAGGACAGTATTTTGTATAAATATAGGTGTAGGGATATTGTGATTTTTGGTTATGTTTTTCGTTTGATTAATATTAAAAGAGTCGTGAGGTGTTCTGACAAATCTTATGTGTTGCTTGTTGCGCTTAACTCTGATTTACCAACCAATTGGTATCAGAGCTAGTTCAATATCGTTCTCACGATCAAAGATTTTGAAAGAAAAAAACAAGATGTGCTTGTTGTCGGACGCAATTCAAGAAAAGAAGTAAAGCAACAGCGAGGCGGAATTGGTCGAAGGGAATAAAGGAGGCCAAGTAATTAAAAACAAATTGTTGATTAAATAGAAAGCAAGCAGGGTGCTCAAGACTTTTACAACCACCACTTAAACTTTGATAACAGGGAAGAAAAAAAATTGCAGAAGTCTTTTTTCTGGTCAGCAGGAAGAAAAAAAAAGACACACAACTGAAAGGAACACAAAAAAGAAAAACAACGGTAGTTACTAGATTTGGATAACGAGAACCGGTGGAGCAACAAATCAAACGGAACTTGCCCCAGTGAAAACGAATTGGATTCGAGTTAAGTCCAATCAAGATCAGAGAATTACCGAGCAAACGGTTTTGGTTGTGTGGAAGATGCCAGTCTCGGGTTCATCACTCCGTTTTAAGTGATTAAAGTAGGCGAAAAGTCTTGTAATTTAATTAAGGTGTGATCGAATCCGACAAGATCCGTACGCGTAATATAGAAGGTGTATAATCTTGTCATTCGATCAAGGTGTGATCGAATCAAACAAGATCAATCGAAGACACGTTGATGGGAGTTTCTACCGTTATAGAAACCCGTTACTAACTCAGATGCAATCACAACCGGTGTGAGTTGTGGTCAGATTTTCGAAAAGAACTTGGGGTTCTTTTGATCAAAGTAATCAGAGTTGAGAGATGGCAGAAACAGATACGTCAGTTATTCCGGATCGTGAAAATAACAGTACTTCGTTTCAGGTCCCTCGATTGACATCAAATAACTATAATACTTAGATTATTTTAATGGAGTCGGTATTAGATGCTCAAGGACTTTGGGAGGTAATTGATCCAGTCACAGGTGATGTTATGGACAAGAAGAAAAACAAAGTTGCTAAGGCGGTTCTCCTTCAAGTTGCCAAGAACTAACAACTGAAAGACAAATGAGAAGCTTTAAAGGTAAGATTTCTTGGTGCTAACAGGGTTCCAAAGGCACGACTAGCTACTTTAAGGAGAGCACTCGAGCAACTTCGCATGAAAGAAACAGACACGGTTGAAGAATTTACTGGTAAGTTAAGTTGGTTTGTCTCAAAGTTTAGCAATCTTGGGTCAAGTCTTGATGGTGAGTAATTGTTCGAAAGTTTTTGGATTCGGTACTAAATAAATGTCTTCAGATTGTTGCCTCCATTGAACAATATTAGGATATCGAGAGCATGCCATTCGAAGAAGCAATTGGAAGGTTGAAAGCCTATAAGGAACGCATCAAATTGCAAAACGAGAGTGCTAAGAATAACGAAAGCAAGATATTATTCACAAATTCGGATGGAGAAGAGGGTTCAGCGATGAGGTCAAGAAAGATGAGGTCGTTTGTAAATGTTGTGGAAGGAGCTTGTTAAATCAAAGTAATCGTGGAAAGGGTCGCGGCAATGGAAGAGGTCGAGGTGGCCAGTCAGGAGGTGTTGGACCTACAGAAGAACAAATGATATGTAAAAGCCAAGACATGATTCCTAGATCAAGAAATAAACAGTTGATGAATCAATTATGTCCCCAAAGATAGTGAATATTGAACACCTATTTAGAACATTTGTTCAAAAGCATTGCTAACATCTGATGAAAACTTGAAACTGTTGTTCAAGAGCACCAACATCTGTTAAAGGCTAGCATTTGTTGAAGACCAAAGCCCTGATCAAGCAAAGGTCTGATAAAGAAGACCAAACATTTGTTAGGCTAAACAAATGTTTAGACAACTACAACATAAGATAGCTTAGACAGTGTTTTCTCAATGTAACAGTACTTTTCCCATCAATGTTTAGAATAGTCTAGATCAGATGTTATGATTAACTTAGATGTTTGCAAACATTTGGGGAATCTTTTCTTTTATGAATATTAGATGTCACTATCAAGGTGACGTCAGCACATCACAAACAGAGCTTTAGTACTTGTATAAATAGATCACACATGTTAGTGATCTATTTATCACTTAACACACATTCTCTTTTGTACGAATACTTCTAGTGACTGATCGGCTGATGGGGAAATTGTAAAATCATTGCTGTAAAACTTTTGACTATATGAATCATTAGAAAAACAGTTTATAATAATGTCTCTCTATTTGTGAATTGTATTGTGATAATCAATATTAGTTTGCAAATATCAAACTCAGATCCTAACAAGAGGAAACTTGGATAAAAGTAAAATAAAATGTTTTAATTGTAATAAGCATGGGCGTTATGCGAACGAGTGTCCCAAGGGGTGTCAAAGGAAGAAGTGGCAAACTTGACTGAAGGGCATGATCTGACACTATTTTAAAGAATAACTCGTCCAATCAAGATTAAGGGAGTGAATGAAGGATTAATGTTGACATAAGAAAGAATATTTAAATAGTTAGATATAATTATTAGTTTGAAATTATATGGTTAACTAGTTATTTTATTAATTGGTAAATTAAGTATTAGAGTTGGTATTAGTTTAGGATAAGTAGTTTTATAGTTTGAGTTTAATTAAGATAGCTTGTTCAGCAAGGATATTTTTTTAACATAAATGTTAGTGTAGGGATGTTGTAATTCTTGGTTCAGTTTTTTGTTTGATTAATATTAAAAGAATCATGAGGTGTTCTGACAAATCTCGTGTGTCAATTGTTGCACTTAACTCTGATTTACCAACATAATCTAGGTGGAGCATTCAGATTCACTATATCTGGTTTCTTAATCGAGTTGAAGAATCCATGTTTTGTATTACATGTTTTATACTTTGATATATTCAAGTTTCGATATGGTTTCTTAAGTTTTTTCAACTCAAGTGTGTTTTCGTTTTATCCTTCACCTGTGTGTATATACACATATAACAAAGCTTTTAGATCATTTTGGAAACATTATATATGTTTTCGGTTAGTTTTGGGGATATTTTTTTTAACGACGGATATTTATTATCTTAAAGACTTTTTGTAAGTAGCTTAGCCCAGTAACAAGGACAAAACCTTTAGAAACATTATTATGGAGAGGTCTTAGGCTCTAAGATGTACAAGTATAATATACGAGGTGTAGTTAGAAGTAGGAATGATATATTGCCAACTAAAAAAGCTAGAAGCATGTGGTACAAAACAAATGATTACAAAATCTATAAGATCATCCTCCTTATTTGTAAGATGAAATGAGCACTTACCAATAAACCACACTCACCCTTAAATGCACACTTATAAAAATAAAACAGTAACTCTTGATAAATAAATGTCACATATTTAATTTAATCACAGTTTTGTTTGTTCTTAAACAACTTGAATTATATCATCAATCCAAGCTTTCATATCTGCCAACACAAGATCAGCAGCTTCATCAGGTTCCCCATTCACCAACGAATGATACATTCCTTCATACAACTTCAAACACTTGTACTCTGTTGCGGTTTCGGCCTTCTCGTACAACATCTCCGACCCGCTATGACACGCGAGCCCGTCAGACGTCCCATGGGCCGTATAAAACGGGACCTTAACTTTTTCGAAGTTCTTTTGCACGTAATCCGTCACTCTCACCACTTCTCTCATTGTCCCCACCCTTGGTTTTCCTGCATATCGTTTTGGGTTCGCTGCTAGTGTCTTTAGCTTCTCTTTATCCTTCACCGCCTTCGTCACCATTCGAGAATCCGGCATCACTGCCCATGAATCCGCCAATCCGAACAGTAGTGCGTACATTGTTAAATGTAGCTTCAATTGAAGAACAAACCAAGTTTGAATTAGATAAGAGATTCTGTTCATTTCAATGTGTCTATTATTATCCTTCAAAGATTTCATTTATTAATTTATTTTTTTAAAGGGCGACACCAAAAAAGGCAAATTGGATTTAAATAATCCAATATTGCTGCTTTTGTCCAGTAATAATCTCAATTGCGTTTATTCCCAACAGTGTCCAATCTTTTTCATTTAACGGTCCGCTGCTAAAAAATAACGGAGTTAAGTTTTTTTCCGAATTACAAACTAATGTTTTAGGGCTTTTAATGATAAAGAGGATACGAGTCGACTGACGTAAAATTTACCTAGAAACAGTGATCCAAACGACGAAAACGGTGCTTCAATCCGAGTGTTTAAACTTCTAATTAACAAAAATCAAACCGTTTGGAGCACTGTTTCGAGGTAAGTTTTATATCAACCGACTCATATTCTTGTTCTGATCAAAATCCCTAAAACAACAGTTTGTAATTCAGAAAAAAAACTTAACTCCGTTAAGTTATTTTTAGCGGCAAACCATTATACAAACAGAATGAAAACGGTTAAGTCACTAGCGGGAATAAACTCAGTTTGGATTTTTATCCGCGAAAAAAAACAATCTCCACATTCATAGGAAACAATCCTAAAACTAAAATGAAAACGAAAGTACCTTAGACGGAACCATGGGTTCAGGAATAACAAAAAGTGGGGACGAAAAAATCAACCCAGACCACATGTCATGATCCGATTGAAAATAGATAAGCATAGTAATCAACGCACCCATAGATTCCCCAAACAAAAACGCCGGCATATTCCTATACTCTTCAGTCCTACGAACATCAACATAGTACAACAACGATGTAGCAGCCGCCTTATCCATATCTCCAATGTACCCATGTATGCCATCTGATCGACCATGACCAATAAGGTCAGCAGCAAAAACAGCGTACCCCCATTTAGCGTACGCGATGCAGAAGTTCTGGAACATCCAGCTGGTGTCGGATGTGTAGCCGTGGGTCATGAAAACGGTGGCTTTGATGGGTTGGTTTGGGTCTAAGGGAAGCCATGATTGAGTGAAGATGTTGCCGTTGGGGTTTGGAAGTAGGATTTGGAGTTGCGGACGTTTTGGGAGGTGTAGTATTCGGGTTCGGGTGTTTCGCCCCAGAAGAAGGGTGGTGGTGGCATGGTGGTTGGTGGTGGGTGTGGATTATGGGTTGACTTTGTTATGGTGGTAAGGGGTGGTGAATGATATGGTGGGTTTGGTGCATGGTTTAATATATTGTCAAGATGGGTTTGGTACATAAGATGATTTAATATTTGAAAAGGAAGTTTATGATTCTAGAGGTAAATGGGTAGGTAGGATGTTGCTATATTTTGTTTGAATTATCAAGTTCAAGAAATTATGTATATTCATGTTTGTTTGTTTGTTTGAGTTTAACTGAATGTGAACACGTACACAAATATATCATTGAACGAATCTTTTTGTTTATGTTTGTTCATTAGAAAATTGGGCATGTTGATGAGCTTAAATGGACATAAATGAAAGTAGAGAAACAAACATAAGCGAATGTAATACAAAAAACAAATGAAGACAATTTAACAAGCAAAAATGAATACAGGCGATTATAATTAAATAAACGTCACAAAAGCCCATGATTGAGTACTTACAGATGTGGTATGTGGAGGAAACGTGAATACCAATCACCAAAGCCCCTGATCGAGTACTTTCAGATGTGGTATGTGGAGGAGATGTGAATACAATTGTAAATTTGTGAGGAAAGGAGGTACATATTCCATATATACAAGGTTTATATTTTGTAGTTTAGGATTTAAATGTTTAAATTTTAAATTTAAAAATATAAAACATAATATACACACATCTAATATACATAAACATATATTTGAAGTTTTGTTTTAATATTTAAACGAACATAAATAAATGTAAACATAAACGAACGTAATAACGAACATAATAAATGTACAAACATAAACGAACGTAATAAACGAACATAGAATGTTCACGAATGTAAATAAACGAACGAGACATGTGTTCTTGGTTTTTTATTTATTTAAATAAACATAGTTTTTTTCATATACGTTTATTTATTAAATAAAGAACATAAATAAACTTTTCACCAAAAAAATTTACGTAACAATTTTAAATTTTACTGTAAGTTGGGTATGAGATGATATAATTCCCTTTACATTAAAAAAAACTGATAAATTTCTTGCTCCCTATTATATGTATAAATAGGAAAAAAAACATAATTATCATTCTAGATTAAAGTGGTTAGGGTGTTGCTATCGCAATTACTGCTATTATTTAATTGTTATTTAATGCAGTATAGAATATTTTTTATTAACTTGTATATTTGGGGTTTGGTATAGGTCTATATTTTAACATGTGGGCAGTTTTTGTATATTGAGAGCAAAACTGTCAATATAAGGAATTTGAACAAACATTGTTCACGAAGTATTTCAAAATCAATTAAAAAAAACTTGTTAGTAACATTCATAAAGAAAAATGTCATATATATACACTCGACCTACCAAAGAAAATGTGTTTTGATATCAGTATTCACTTTTTACAAATCTAAAAGCATTTGGATCAAGAGCCTTAAGCATGATGTTTTCCAAGTTACAAAATTTATCATCAAAACCCTAAGGTGTTATTTGTATGTAGGAATAAGAGACAAAATGAAATGGACTATTGGGGGAATGAAAAAAAAGTGTGTGTTTGGTCAAGGTAATAGAATCGCACATTCATAAGTCATTCATATCCCTCAAATTCATTACACCCATCACGCTTGTTTTTTTTTAATTCCATTCTCCCTTTCACCCTTTATCACCAACACCGCCCACCACCACCACCTGCCGCCGTCTACCACCTGCCAACGCCGACCAACACCGCAACCACCACCCGCCGGCGTCTACCACCTGCCAACGCCGACCTCCACCGCAACCACCACCACGCTGACCATCGTTGCCACCGCCACTAACACCCTACGCTGACCATCACCACCACCGACCATTGTCACCACCCGACACCATCAGTGACCACCGCCACCCACTGCCAACGCCACTCATCGTTGTCGCCACCGCTACCCGTCGTTACCACCACCCTCCACCACCGATATCGACACCGACCACCAGGCCACCGCCAACCAATGTCACCGCACAGCTAACCACCATCACCCACAACCATCAATGCTACCACCGCCTCCACCCACTACCTTCACCTGTCGCTGATTTTATTCCTTCGTCTTTTCCTGCCTACCAAACAACACAAGATAATTATTCATTTTATTCACACATGGTAACTAAACAAGTATGGAATGGTAATGATTCATTTCATTCATTTTTTCATTCATGTACCTTGTCCATTTCATTTCATTATTAATTCTATTACTTCATACCTAACAGACCCTAAGCTTTTTTACCTTTACTTTTTCCTGTCTTTCATTATACTAATCATTTTAGGACATGTGAAGCGCTTGAATTTTAGACCTTTTTTGTTTTTCTCTTATAACTTTTAAGATACTGTGTCTTATAAAATTTTGAATATCTCGTCACGACATGCTTATTTTTATGTTCTTATCAATAGATAAGTATTACTTTACAAAGGGTTAAATTCTTAAGAAAACTAAGAATTCATAGGGATTAGACATGTAACAATCATTAAAACTTTTAGAGTAGGGATTATAAGAGTAAATTAGACAGTTAGTTAATTATGATTAAAAAAAATCCATGTTCCTACAAAATAAAACATCATATACCACTTGTTATGTAAAAAATAACACCATGTACCCTTTGTTATCAAAAAATAAAACACCATATACCTACTACTAATAAAACACATAAAGATCTATTTGTTACCAACAAAATAAAACACCATGTTTCTGCTACAATCAAAACACCCTTGGATATGTAGATCTAAAAACACTATGGACCAAAAACATCTATTTGAAACATAGTTTTTTAGGCTATGGGGTATGGAGTGGTGGATTAGCTCATAGATTGACACGTGGGACATGATCCTCGTGGTACACCGCCCCTTTCCAAAGCATGGTGATTCGCATGGTTTAATCCATAGCAACCATGACCCTCTTCAATTAACTAGGGATTTTGATTGGCGGAGGATAATAGTGGATGATAGTGGGGGGGCCATGGTCCGCACTATATAAGGTGGTGGATCAGGTTGGTGATTGTGGTGGGGTAACATAGCGCTGATATGAAGGGTGGTGGTGGTCATTTTGTTTATGACCACACTACATAGCCTTATATATCAATATGGTACTCATATTAAAAATAAAAAAAATATGTGTGGTGTAATTTAAAAGAAAAAAACAATTACGTATAAAAAGTTATTAACGTTTAAAAAATAATGGGAAAAAATGCATCTGGATTTCTGAATTTTAGACACACCGAAATTACATTTATACCCCTATGCATCTAAATCAACCATTAAAAGTTTTTTTGAACGTTCGTCGAAGACTATACAAGCTTAGCCACCCAGGAAAACTTATTGGCGAAATGTCACCCAAGCCCTGTGAACACAGACAGCGTTGGTGACCAGGTCCGCCCATCATTCCAGGGGAAATTCGCCACCCGAATGCCTACTGTGTTAAAACTCCTGACCCACCTGGAAAATATTCGACCAAATGGGACTCCAACCCATGACCTCCACATTGGAAGGCCGCCTCCGCCCAAACCAATTGATCTAATAAGACTCATTGGCAATCAATCGTTAAAAGTAAAAAAAACAAAAAAAATTACAGCAAAAATTTTTTTTTCAGAAATGTTACTAATCAATCTCATCCATCCAAAATTACAATCAAATGGTCCATATGGCTCATAGACTTCTTAGGAAAAATACCCTTGTATAGGCTAACTCTACCCTTATCAATACAGATTTTATTCAAACCAAGTTGTTAGTGTTAATGTACAAGTGATTAAAACACAAACATACATGTCATCAGTAGTACCGCGTCATGGTTGGGTCCTCCACTGCAGCGCAGTGGTTGTTCCCATCTCGGTGAAGGCTTGGCCCGGGGTTTTACCCGGGTTCGAGTCTAAGGGTGCGCAGTTTTACCTATTCCACGGGGTTTCTGTGCATCAGGGGTGTGCTACGCTTTCTAGCGGTGGTCGAGTAGTCGGCCTTTGGACATAGCTCCGAAATGGTAGCTTTACACGTGGAAAGTAGTTAGCAGTTCAAAAAGAAAAGTACCGCATCATGGTTTACTACTTTTTGTAAAGTCACATCATTTACCTTTTTCGCCATTCCAAAAATATAATATAATGTGTTATAAATTATTAAAATTATGAATATACCATTAGGACATGTTTATTTTTATTTATATTTCAATAAAAAATATTATTCTAAATCGAACGTGTCAAATACAATTATTTTTTTTACCAGAATGAACCGAACTAATACTGTCCGAACAACATCTCTACTATTACCAGTATTCTTTTTTCTATACGGTTTAACGCCTTCACCACAACGCGTAGGATGAGCTTATGTAAAGGTTTTAAACGCAAGCGCACCATATTGTGCGAGCACAACTGCACAAATACCAGCTGTGTAATAAACACCAAATTTAAAACATTACTATATATCTTAAAAAGAATGGTCGGTGGCTGTCACATCAAAGCCACCGACCTATCTTCTATTTATTTTCAAGCGGCTAGAAGGTTAGTTAGAAGATAAGAGTTTGGTGAAGTGGTTTAGTCTATGCTTTTGTAACACAAGTACCCCGGTTCGATTCTCTTCTTTACATTTTCAATAATATTTTTATTCCTTTTTTCTATTTCACTTTATCTAACCTTTTTCTATTTTCTTTTCTTTTCATTTTGTTTATTTATTTTTTCTTTTCCTGTATGCATGCAGGTAATAAATATATCTAGCTACGAATGAATTGGTTAAACTCAATCTTAGTATATATAGATGAATATATGTAGTTATATATATGTAGATGTTTGTTTTTCGTGTAAGACTATTCGTTTTCTAACCTGCATTTTCATTATTTAGCTTAAAAGAAAAAAAAAACTATGTTCTCACATGGTTATTTTTTTTGTACGTGTTGTTATAAAGTAACTTTTCTCACGTATTTTTTTCGAAAACAAGGCGGGTCAATATAATGCGTTTCGTGTTTATTTTTATGTGTGGTATAAATTCACGTAAATTCACGTTTCGACATATATTTTTTTTGGAAACAAATCCGGTAAAGTATAATACGTTTTCATGCTTATTTTTGCATACGTTTTTTGTTGGTCTATATTCTGACATAAATTATGTTCGGAAACGAGTCTGGACTCTGGTTATTTGATAGTATAAATTCGAGTCACTGATTGTTGATGCCGCTAGGTCTTGCTTTAAATATAAGGATGATGTAGTGGTTATGTGGAACCATCACTAAACGAACCAACCCGGGTTCAATTTTGTTTCTTTTGTAACTACAATGCTTATTTAGAGGTTACACTGAGTTAGATCGGATACTCGAAACACACGTTTTCATATGATAAAGGCATCACATAACGTGTCGTTAGCTATAAACAACTATGTCTTTGCCGTCGCAACGCGCGGTCTATGACAAAAATCTAGTGATATATGATAATAAATGGAAAAGGCCATAAAGACCAATTGGGCCTATCTCTTTGATACCTGGATCGAAACTTAAATTAGTTGGACCCTGGACCGAATTCTAGACCAAACCTGCTGGGACCACTGGCCTACGGGACCAGTCTCTGGTCCGATCCATCCCAATTGTTTACTACTTTGTATTAAGTAAATATAATAAATATATATTTTTTTTATTAAAGAAAAAGGCTGGGAGAAATGATAGGGTTAACTTTTAAATATTAAGGTGTGCGTCATAGTCTCATAGATGGGTTAACACTTACCAGACTGGACCCATGAGTGATTTGGGTCAGATACAACTCATGGCAGTTCGGACCGAGTCAAATAGGGTCCGTAACACCTCAATCATTTGACATAAACAACTGGAAAGAATTAGGATAATATAAAAAATATATAAAATTATTTCATGTAATATTTTATTCAGTCTAGGGTGTTTGGTATTTGGTTCAAAGCGATTAAAACGAACTCAAACTGTTTAAAACCGAGTCGAATTAAAAATGTGGCTTTCAATTCGGTTTTAAACCTAATTGGGTTTTCGGTTCCAAATATCTACAGTCAATTCGAATTGAATAACAAAATGATGGTTATTTATGATTTGTCATCTAGTCTAGTTTAATTACAAGTTCAATCCAATCTTATTTAGCCCCGCCCATTCCAATAACACATAATGGTTATTCGGTTTTTGTGTTGAAAATGAGCCAAATTCAAATTCGATTTTCGGTTCAGTTTTGAACTATATGATATAACAACCCCAAATATTGATGCGAATTTTTGTGTTAGTATGATATTTTGACATGGAGTATTTAATTAGGAATATTTAACCTAGTTAATATGTGTTACCGATTGAAAGTTGCAAGTATAAAAAGGTGAAATAAAATTAAAACACACGCATAGAGTGTGTTTGTGTGTGTGTGTGGAACAAGATTGAGAGAAGAGATAACTCACACCACTTCACTAATTCAACAAATTTGAAGGTGAAAATCCAAGTGATTTCTTGCATGTCTGAGGATTTAGATCATCAAACATCACCCAAACCTAAGTTTGACTCTTGACATGATGGTGGGGGCTTGGAGAGGAACATGTCAAACGGGTCAAGTGTGCAAGGAAGCTCTAACGAACCCAAGGTAATTAAAGCTTACACTTCTAGAATAGAATCACTACTTATGTGATGAAAAATATTTTTGATTAATTAACTAAGAACCGAATGTGATAAACAATGTTTTTTTAGGATAAGACCCTATGGTGTAAATCATGAAACAGGTCAAATGGGTAAAATTTAAAAATTATGAGAAATAACATGTTGGTGATAAACGATGAATTTTAGGGTCAAATTATGTTGAATCACATTTTAGTTACAAACAATGAACTGTTAAGATAAGACCCTGTGGTGTGAACCAATGGGTCAAATGGAAAAGCGGGTCATATGGGTCAAATCGTGATGTTATCACCATTTGAACTCGATATTCAATGCTTTGTTTCGTTAAGTTCTATACTTACATGTAAGCATAATGGTAAGGGCATGCATTGCCGTGAATTTACAAAGGGAGCCGCCAGGTATTGGTAACGGGTTATTTCTTTAACCCCGCTAGGTATCTGTAACGAGTCATACTTTAGGTAAGGGCTTATGGCACGACGTAAGGTGGTTGAGCCAGATTTGGGTAAGAATCCACCTCATGTGTGGTTTATGGTAATTGAGTAAAGTGGTCCTTAGAGCCAAAAATCTGTCTATGATGCGAAATTACGGCTAAATGGGTCTTAAAATAAGAGGACATTGGAAACCTTTACGTCCTTAGGTATATAATCAATCTTAATGGGATAACGAGCTAAATGTGTCCAATAGATTTCATTTAAACTTGTAAATTTCCTTTGGTTTGGCAAAAGGCTTAAAATTTACTAAAGTGCCATTGATATTGGGTTTGGTAAACTACCTCTAAGGGTAGAAACTTGACAATGAGTCCTACGATCGAGTTGATCATTCCATTCATTAAATATGAGAGGCTCGAGTTAGAAAAGCTCAAGGGAGTTTTCTCATAGGTGTAACCTAGTTCTTGATACCAAATTGAACTTTTAAATTGTGATTGTATTGATAACGGCTAATAATTACTTTTCTTTGTTATTCTTTTTTCACTACATTTATTTTATAGAATTATCTTAAACTAATTGGTTTTTCACTTGCGCGTTACAACAGGGATCCAACATGTGAAAAGTGTGTAGCAACAATGATAGTGCACATATCATATGATAAATTCATTAAAGTTTAGAAGTAGCAAAGTAAATTAGTAGTGAGTAATTACTCGAGCTCCGTGTTGGGTTGAAAACGTAGAAAAATTAATAAGGCGTAAGGATTGATAAAAAAGAACAAATATAAAACTTGTGTTAATTTTAAATAGAAAAGCTTAGGATTGGTTTGAAAGAAAAACTTTATTAACCAAACTTATCCCCCATTTAGGGTTTGTCTCATTTTCCTACAATCATTTAACAAGATCACTAACTAAAGTTATGGGTTGTTTGGTAACTTTTGAATGGGTAAGTGCTAAACAGTAAGAGGTGTGAACCATTAAGTGTTGAACCAATAAGAGGTCTGAACAATTAAGAGCCAGTATAATGCTTAACCCTTTAAAGGCAAACGTCTAACCAATTCAGACAAAAGCTCTTAACCATTCAGACTCAGTATTCAATATAATACTTAACCATTTCAGAAAAATTTGCTCACGAAACCATTAAGTGTTAAATCAATAAGATGTCTCAATCACTAAGAGCTGAACAAACAACCCCTTAGCCACACCCATTTGTCCCTCATTTGTTGGGTATTTTAGTCAATCTTTTAAAGCCTTTTAAAATATAATGCAACATATTTATAGCATGTCTATGTAATGCAACCTATGTTTGGCAACAATCCAGTTTTAACAACAATCCAGTTTTAACTAAAACGTGTAGCAATAAAATTATAGACTTTGTGTGTTTTAAATTTTAGAAATGGTGTTATATAAGTAGACCATATCTAAAAGAATAATAATAAAAAACACCCGTTGAATTTATAACACAATGGAATTTAATTTAATACATTATGTCTAAAAATTTCACATATCATATTTATTTCTTTTTTACATTTTTAAGCAAAATTGACTTTTAGTCTATTCTTACGC
Source organism: Scalesia atractyloides (assembly GCA_947069175.1). NCBI lineage: Eukaryota > Viridiplantae > Streptophyta > Magnoliopsida > Asterales > Asteraceae > Scalesia > Scalesia atractyloides. The sequence goes on from CAMTDV010000017.1 coordinate 13,195,808, forward strand.
CATCAAAGGAAAAATGGTATTGTTGTTGATTGAACAAGATTTCAATCAAACAGTTGCGTTCTCTTTCACCTTTTAAACACACTGATTTGCTTTCTTTTCTTTTTTCTCTTTTTCTTTTCAAGCTCACACTTATATGCTTTCAGATCATAGCTTTAAAGTGTTTTAACTATACAAATTAATTACGCATTTGTGTTAGGTTATCACACTCTTCAAATTGAAGAGCTTCGTTGTCTTACTCTGACCAGACCATATTGTCTTAACCGGGTCCACTCTGGCTTCAGAGTTTGGCTTAGGCGTTCCCCCGGAAAACCATACCGTCGACTGTCACTTGACAAACGTTGTGCCACCACAAGAGCTGAACACTCTCTGGCGTAACACACTGTAAGACGAAAACCTGGGTAGGCTTAGACCGTGGGGTGTGGGCGGGATTTGGGGCGTGGCTAGTCAAGCAACGCCGCTGCAGCCACACCGAACCAGTGTGGCCAGCGGCGTTGCCCCGCTGGCGTGGGTTTGCGGCCTGGCGTGGGGCGGGTTGGGCAGGCGAGCTGACAAAATCTCATTGATTCAAAATATTACCGTTCGGGCTAGCCGTTTGGCCTGGCTGTTGGGCTAGGCGGTTAATCAAGTTAAAAAAAATCAATTTTTTACACAATTTCACCTATAAATACCACGCCAACACCCCATTTTTTTTACCCCAATCATCTTCTAAAAACTCAACTTCACATAAAAAAACAATGGTGTCTTGGACCGAGGAGGAGGAGATCGCGTGGGTCACTGCTATCGTCGATGCACAACGCTTGTTGGACATGGTCAAACCGCGTATTGGACGCGAGCGTTTAGCGAGTACCAACAACATGTTGGTAACAGTCGACACAACCTAAACGCGTGCCAACACAAATGACGCGATCTAAAACCGAAACTTGATTGGTTTATGGCATGCTACAACCGTGTACCGGCGACCGACCTAAGTCACGACGATCGTGTGGAGATAGCCAACATCGAAGTTCCGCCACGATGGGAACCGGAATTCCATTGGGTTCCACATTTTAATATTTGTAGAACTTTGTAATTTTTTTTCTTTGTAGGATTTGTTAACTTTTTATTTTTTTAGGATTTATTAAGTTTTTTTAGGATTTTTTGTAATTTTTTTAATATAATGGTATGTTTTATATAAAATCTCAAAAAAAACCATAATCCACATGGTCAAGCTGTCGCCGGCCAGCCCACGCCGCTGTCACAACCCAACTTTTTTGGGTGGCCTGGTGGAGCCCACTTCCACCACATGGCTTGCCACGCCCCCAACCCAAGGCCCACCACACCTCGCGGTTTTAGGATAGAACCGAAAACCTTTGCAAAGAGGCTAAACTCTAGCCATCATTGTCTAATTCACCAGATTGATACAAATAAAGGGTTAAACGTAGATCTCTATTGAAGAATCCAAACCTCTCTATCACTAGCTCATAGTATATTTGGCTATCAAATGTTTAAGTCTATTAAATTTTATTGAGTTGATTATAAATAAAACTTTGATTGAAAGCCATTTTTAGTATTTTATACGGCCATGTATCACGCCCATTAACTCATCAACCTAATAACGTCCCACACACCATCCGTTATCCTTGTTTTTGTGGGCATGAGCCCCTTCTTTGTGGATGCATCTACATTTTTATGGGAGTGGCCCTTACAAACCCCCCCTCCGTATCTAATGTATAAACTCATCGTCTCTACACATATCACATACTTTTTTCTAAAATTTTTATTATTTGTTTATTGTAACATTATATACTTACTAACACTATTACCATTTCACTAGTTCATAAAATCATTTTATTTATGTGACATGACGTTCTTTACTTTTAGTAAAACCATAATGGATGGCCTAAAAATAAAAATATTGAAGTTCGTATTTTGGAATGACAATTTATAGATTTACCAAAAGAAACTAATAATTAAAAAAATAAGTCTATTGTATCACATAAAACTACAAGAACTTAATCTAACATAAAAACATGTACCAAACTAAAATTCCATTTAGGCACAACATGGATTTACCCCTTGAGAATATTTATAAAATCAAAAGTAAAATGTTAATTTCATCATTGAGATCGGCTACTTTTGCGACTTTCGTTTAAAGATTTGTTTTTCGCATTTAGATCCAAAAGATTTAAAATTTTGCTATTTTCATATGACTCCTTAACTCTATCTATTTTTTTAATGTTAATACATGGGTATTTTCGTCTTTTTAGACATTTTTTGTGATGATTAAAGGGTTCGGGTGGAGAGAAAGTCAACAGAGGTAAATCTTTATTTCTTATAGTATCTTTTATTTTAATAAAAAATATCAAAAAGACGAAAATGCCCCTCATTTAACGGAGAAAAGTGGATGAAGTTAATGAGTCGGGTGAAAATGACAAGATTTCAAACCTTTGGAACCACATACGGAAAAACAAACCTTTGAACGAAAGTCACAAAAGTAGTCAAAACTAGGGAACAAAATGACATTTTACTCTAAAAACAATACAAGGGAGAAACTGGAATTTGAAGGCTAATCACTTGCAATTTGAAAATGTTATCGTTTAAATTTCTAACAAATTCGAGCCAAATTTTTGTTATATTATAGATACATGAAAAATAAATAAAACAATAATTAAGTTATTAACTTACTATATACATGAAAAATAAATAACACAATATTAAGTTATTAACTTAACACTATATGTGTATTAAATGATAAAATCTAAAACGTTAAATTGAGCCTTCACTGTTATCACACCCTTAAAATCTTATTTTCATAACCTTTGGTACCCGTGTAGAGTTATACTGTCGTATCAAAGAACGTTATGTCTCCATCTTGCTAAAATATTGCGGCCCGTATAGAATGCTATAGACCCAAACCTCATATAATGTTATACGACCCGTATAGAATGCTATACGACCCAATATTTTTCTCCATCTATACGAGTTCTATAGCATTATATGACTCAATATTTGTCATGTCATATTAGTCTATACGGACCGTATAACTCCATACAACTCGTCTAAGGTAAGGCGGGGCATCCCGTGGTGAGGCCACCACCATGTGTGGTGGGGCGTGATACACCACCGTCGGTCCTCCTAGCAATGCGTGATGAATCTAATGCGTCGTTCACACAACGCGTTTTGAATTCAAAATTTCGAACGTTGCATGTTGCTGACCGTTTTGTTTATGTGTGAATTTGATGATGATTATATATTATATATATATATATACACAAAATCACTTTTTATAAAATATCAAATTCAATCTCTCCACAAAAAATATACATTCTTTTAATCTTCTAAATTTTAAAAATGGAATCTTCTACGGATTCGTTTCCGACGGATACCGAAAGCGATACGTCTTCTGACAACGACACGCTTGAATTTTTCGAGAAGGTGTATAACGTACAGGTTTGAGCCGTCCAAAGAAGAAAATGGTTGCTCGTGATCGTATACATGCCAACGAGGTGTTGATGAAGGATTATTTTGTGGAGAATCCGGTCTACAATGCCGAAACGTTTAGGGATCGGTTTCGTTTGCCAAAGGATTTATTTTAAAAGATTGTAGGAGACATCGAAGCAAGCGAATAACGGTTTCAAGAACTTTATGACGGGAGGGGCAAACGAAGTTTCACGCCGATAAAAAATGCACGTTCACAATTCGCCAACTAGCGACAGGTAACCCTCCCGATCAATTTAATGAATACTTAGCAATGTCAGAAAAAACTTCGCGTGAATGTTTGCAATTTCTGTAACGCGATCATTAAGTTGTATGCCAAAGAGTTTCTACGTAGACCGACGAGACACGACATCACACGTATTTACGCCGCGCACGAGGCTAGATGTGTAACGCTCCGCTTTTTTTTAACTTTCCTTAATTAGAAAGCTTGTCTTGTATTTCTATTTTGGAAGCATTGTATCTCGTTTTCATCTTTCGTTGTAAACGTTGTAAACCGAGATTGGATCGTAATAAGAAACTCGCATTTTATTCATGTTGTGTTAATTATAATCATGTTACACTTATACTTGTTCATACTTTAAACATATAAACGTACTCGTGATACTCTTATTCGTAAATGTGTGATAACTCGCAAACATGATTTTTATGGTAAACGAGACTCAAACGTGAAACTTGTAATCGTTAAACTAAATTCGTTACGAAATTATAATTACCTATTCATTTACTTAGTTAATTAATTTTGTTAATTTATTAAATTAATTAATTAATTTAGTTAACAAAATTAATTAATGTATTTTACAAATATTAAAAATGCTTTTTTATAAATATATTAACATTTAGAATTTAATGTTAATATATATATCTATATATATTTCTTTAAATAAGTCCAAGGTTATAAAGTGTAAATACTGAATTCTTGAACTACAGGGACCATTCCTACCATTTATGGAACTGATTAATGAGTTTTTAATAAAAAATAAATAAATAAATCAACAAAACCAGGATCCGCGGGATTCGAACCCGGGATCCCCAGGTTCAACATGCATACACATCAACCACTCGCCACTCCACCAACATATTATATGAACCGGAAACAAAAGCCTTTATCCTTTGTTTTGGTCGAGCTGAATAGCAAGGAGGGGCGGGCAGCAGCCCTTGTGGCGGGATTTTTAGTGTTTTTTTGAGTTTTAAACACCCTCAAAGTTCATTAATACTCACCTAAACCACACCTAACTTACCCTAATCCTTCTCTATAAAACCCAAGTGTTTCCACACATTTTTCACTTTCTAAACTCCATCTAATCCCTTTCTAATCACTCCAAAAACTCTTGCAACATCAGAATTCGAGCAGAATTACTCATCTTCACTAAAGTGAGTGTAACTCATCATTTCTTAATGAAATCCTTCCTTTTTTTTCCTACTTGCTTGGATAATCTTTGGGTTGAATTCTTAGGGTTCTCCATGAGAATCTAGATCTAGAAATGCCCCAAAATATCCAGAAACTTTCTGTTGTGATTAAACTTTTGAAAAACTTATGATTTACCTTCAAACAACTTGTGTTCTTGTGCTTACAATCAAACTTATGATTAGTAAAGCCTAACCAAGTTTGTTAACATGAACTAAGGGCTGATTAATCACCCTAAACTTTCTGTTTTTGAAGAGCTTTAAGCTCACAAGTGGTGCAAGTCCATAGACTTGTTCATGTGTGTCCACCAAGGAAGCTTGGACTATCCTAAATCTTTTGAGACCACACATCACTTGATGTTTTTTTCATCAAGATCCCAAGCTAGTTTGCTAGACCTAAAGTGTCACAACCCCGCATAACCGTGACAAGTGTCCTCGTGTGCTCTCCGGGTTTATTTACACTTGGCTACTTGGTATCTAGATGACACATTATTTACATTCTTGTACATTATGTTCTTGAACCCTCCTTGTCACCTATGGTGACTTGTGTAGTGGTGAACAACCTAAGAGGTTTCGAAGTGGATGGTTAATCCTCCCACCTCCTACATGACTTACTTGACACCAAGAGATACCAAAGTGGACGATTTATCCTCCCACCTCTTACATGACTATGTAACTAATTATGTATATGGACTATATAATAAACTTAGAAACCGAACCCTTGATAAGTGACTAATGAATCATCCGTCAAGATAATAAGTTTATTACTAATGTATGTAGTTCCTTGTCACGATTCTAATAGGTCTTGAACCTATGAAAACACATTTAATCCTTACGGATTCTTTATAGTGTCGTTGACGAGTGCTACATCTTAGTAACTATTTTATGATATAATACTTTCGTGCTTTATCACACTTGTTTTAATTATGCTCGAATACTCCTAATCTTCCGTTTAAACTCGTTACTCATACGCCCTTTTTTTCCTCTTGTAGGATAACTCGGCGTTCTTCCCATCAATCAACCACCTTCACGGACTTGTCAAAGTTTGAAGACTTAGCAAAACCGTGAGTATACGTTTACCACTTTTGGGATGTAACATGTTTACATATCAAAAACAACACTAAACTTATGCTTTATTACTTGCACGAACAATCCATTATACATGAACGCTTTGATACGTATGTTATGCTTATACTAGGACCGAACGTATGTGATACCATAGTCATTAGCTTACTTTTGAGCCTCCATTTGACATGTATAGCGCTATAGGAGTAACGCACCGCCCGTGAACGAGTGGTCATGTTAAATTATTTATACTAGTTGCGTAAACAAAGGGTTGACTAGAAGTATCGCATGCCTTGTATATGCTCATATGTAAACTTAGTTTCCATGTGGAATTGTTTAAACTTATGCTTATACGTATGCTATGCTCAAACTTGTATACTCACCTTTGCTTTTGCATTGAACTCGTATTTTAAACATGTTACAGGTTGAGAAGGTTGATGCCATGAAAACGAAGTAGCGATGACGCTAGATACACATTTAGACGTTTAGGTTTATTATTGATGTATCAAATTTTGTCTTAGTTAATGTTGTACTTGAATTTTCTCTTGTAATGTATGACAATTTACGCATGAAATAAAATTCGGATTTAATTAATTATTGTCGCATTTAGTATTATGAGCAATGAGCAATCTATTTCGTCCTGTCTCGATGTTTCCGCCATCGATTGGGGTGTGACAAGATGGCATTTTCCATGGATGCTTGGTAGCATCGATTGTACGCATATCGAACGGAGAAATTTTCCGAGAGTTGCAAGGGCGTATGTTAGGGGTGACATCAAAAGACCGACCATCTTACTTGAAGCGATGGCGTCGAATGATTTATAGATTTGGCATTCGTATTTTGGTGTTCCTGGTTCAAACAACGACATCAATGTTTTGTACACATCGTCGTTGTTCGTAACAGAGGGTGCCGCACCTTTCTGTTCGTTTATGGTTCACGGAAAATATTACAAACGAGGCTTTCTTCTTGTGGATGGTATCTACCCGTCATGGTCAGTTTGTGTGAAAGCTCCTTCATTTCCTGTCGAGGTTAAAGAAAATAACTTCAAAAAGTTGCAAGACTCGGCAAGAAAAGATGTTAAGACGGCTTTTGGTGTTTTAAAGGGTAGATGGGGGATACTAGGCCGACTGGTTTGTGCGATGAATAAAAAACAATCCATAGCATAGTATATGCATGTATCATATTGCACAATATGCTAAGTAAAGAAGACGGAGGTGCAATATCTCCAGATTGGGTGTCGGATCCTCCCACACAAGCTACTGTTCCCGAAAATGTCCAACAAGACTTGCGCAATGAAGAACTTCACTTTCGGTTGAGATATGATTTAATTGAACTTGTAGGTTCTCTAGGTTAGGATTTCTAGATTCAGATGAAGAGTAGGCTTTGTTTAAGTATCTTTTTAATTTTATATGTTTTTTTAAGTTGTATGTTTAAAATTTTTGTTTTTTATTTAAATGAAATTTATAATTTTATTTTTTATTGTTAATTTATGATTTTAAAAATAAGAAAAAAACCATCACTAGTGATAGGATTTGGCTCGATGACGTGGCGTATGATGATTGGATGCTTGTAAGTAATGAAATTTCATCACTAGCAAGGTGCCCCTACCCCTAAAAGATGTGAAATAAGATTTTGAGTTAAATGCCATTTTAGTCCCTATGGTTTGGACCATTTTGCCAGTTTAGTCAAAATGTTTCATTTTTCTCATGTGGGTCCAAAAAGGTTTCATCGTTGTCATTTTAGTCCACCGGGTTAACTTCATCCATTTTTTCTGTTAACCAGAAGGGCAAATCAGTCATTTTATATGTAATTCTGTTAACTAGAAGGGCAATTCGACCATATAAAATGACAGAATTGCCCTTCTGGTTCCATATAAAATGACAGAATTGCCCTTCTGGTTAACAGAAAAAATGTATGAAGTTAACTCAATGGATTAAAATGACGACGGTGAAACCTTTTTAGACCCACAGGAGAAAAATGAAACCTTTAGACTAACTTGGCATAAGGCCAAATCCAATGACTTAAATGGCATTTAACTCTAAAATTTAAGAGTGTGACTTTATTAACACTCTAAATTGACATGTGAAACATTAGTGGGCCCGTTAATCACTTTTGAACAGGGATATGATCACAAATTTCAAAAGCTGTTTAGTAACCTAAAGATTATTAAAATAGTCGTGGTCTCCCCTAACTTGCTTTATATCTCATTATCTCGTAACTCACCGAAGTAGACAAGATGGTCTACTTTGTTTAATCTTTTTCTTAATTATATACTAAAATAAATTACCAATGGTAGATTATGTTATTATAATCATATTAGTTTTATATATTTCTTTGCCAATGGTACATTAAACAATATATTTCTTTGCCATTGGTACATCAAATAATTTAGTGTTTAAGTTATACAAAGCACAGAAACACTAAAAAGCAATTCATCACTTGTGACCTAGTGGTTAAGAGGTTTGGGTTCTCTAATGAAGACTCAAGTTTAATCCTTACTTGTGTCACTTTGGTGGATATGACAATGATTGGTAGAGTCTAGCTTCCTTGCAGAGGTGTCATGCTCTATACTGAGCCCACCCGGGTTTTCGTCCCACCGTGTGTCACGCCAGAGAGATCCGCTCTTGTGGTGGCACAACGAATGTCAAGTGGCAGCCGGCGGTATGGTTTCCCAGGAATATGCCCAAGCCATCTGAAGCCAACGTAGACCCAGTTAAGACAACATAATTTGGCCAGAGTAGGGCAACGAGCCTCTCCAATTTAAAGAGTATAATAGCCTAATAAAAAAATCGTCCTTCAAAAAAAGTGTATACAAAGCAGCTTTGAGGTCACTCAAGTTAACCTTCTAGAATAACCTTCTAGAAGGCTCTTTCTCAAGCAAACCATCTATGCTACAACGAACAAAACATGGTAACAATTAAATCAAGTCAAATAGAAGATTAAAATATATACGTGGGTCAAGCGTCAAAATATCAACCATCGTGGAATGAACAAGGTTTACGAAAATTGGCGAACGCTTCAAAACATACGAAAATTGGCAAACGCTTCAAAACATGTGGTATTGGAAGTTAATCCTAAAACTCGTATGAGTTGAAAGCTGAAAAACAAACGTGGAAGTTTTATTTAGTTAGAATTTATTTAGTGTTTAGAATTATCTAGATTGATTTAATTAGTAGAGATAATGATGTGAGTTAGTATTAGATTATAATTGATAAAAGTATTTGAGTAGAATTAGTATGGTGAGTCTAGTATAAATAAGGGTTAGGTTATTGTTTTTATTTGTCCATTCTCTTTTGTAAGTTTGTAAGATTGTTTGATTGAATAGAAAGAGTCGTGAGTTTGTCCCCTAAATATCTCGTGTTTTGTGTTGATCTGATTGTCTGGGCCAACAGGTGGTTTAAAAAAGAATAAACGATTTGAATTTCCGATTGAAGCTATTGAGATTTGAATTTCCAATTGGATCATTTAGAACCAATATTTTACATTCATCAAACTTAATTATTAAGATGATATCGATGAATGATCAAACTTAATTATTAAGTTGATATTGACGGATCGAGTGTTCGAGAGATATAGAGATGTATTCATTTAGTTTGTTAATAGTTTATGGTGTATACTTTAGGTAACACATCCACGTGAACCAAGTTTGAAAAACAAGTCTCGCTATGGATCGTATGTATGTTCAAACCCGCTTAATAACCTTTTGTATATTGTCAAGATACTTTAAACACGTGATTGCGAACAACTTACACCCTCATTTATAAAATTATGTAAATCGTATCTTGTAAAGTTTTGTAAATGATAACCTTTTTTATGTTTTTACTATCTTAGTTTATATTACATTTTGGACTGGTTTATAAATAGTTACTAAGTTTGTTTAAAATACATGTTAAAAAGGTAAAATATGGGTGTTACGCAATCGATGTAAAAAGCGTACAAGCAACTATCTATAGGGATCTTAATATTAAAGATTTACTACAAACCTAATGGTGAGATGTGAAAGTTCGTTGTAGGAATGTGGACAAACGGTGGTGAAAGCTGGCCTAAATTAAAATATACAATTTTACAGTAGACATGATAAATTAGTATCGTATTCACGAGTAATATGTGGATAGTCTTGTAAATTCTTTTTGGATTTGATAGTAGGTTGCCTTTGTTTTTGAAATTAAACACAATTGAATTAAATTACATTTTGTTAATCTAATTTGAACTACCTTGTGTTTAATTTTGATGATTTTTTTTCTACTTACTATAACTACTTAAATATAAAGAAATGAAAATGAGAAATAATATCCCCCAAAGTGTATGCAAAAGCATGCTAGAATGGGATCGAGACTTCTGAAAGAAAGAATAAGATTAATAAGTCGACAGAAACGACATTGTTTCATCAGTGGGTCTTTTTATGTCATCATGGCTTGTTTATGTCATCTTCTACCCCATTTTGTCCATACTTCATTTCAAAACTTTAACATATTAATTTTTCTTCCAAACCATGATGACAAAATGTTTATATAAATAGTTTCTTTACATGGTCCTCCAAATTTATATTAATTAGGTTATTTGTTCGCGGTGCGGCGATACATTATCATGGGCATTAGATCAATGTCGGTTTGATTGGTTACAGTAATGGTATGATACATGCACTTGGTATAGCAACCAACAATTGTTTCATATCGACGAAAACGATAAAAACAAACACCGGCACCAATGTTGTTCATACGACATCGATCGGTTCAGATTGCAAATAGAGTTGCATAAATGAAAAATTACTAAACCGAAAAGCATAAAATGAATACATATATTGGTACCGATGTTGTTGCTAGGGTACGATAGCGATACTATGTCAATTTCTCGAAAGCAAAACTGATAAAGATAAATACTAGTACCGATGTCGATGTTGTTCGGTCGGTTTTGGTTAGGTTCATTACAGTAGAGGCACGGATTCTGTTATCAAACAAGAACCAAAAATTGAATTTAGGTACAGGTAACGATGTTGTTCAGTACGTTATAGTAGCAATACAGTGTTAGTTTATTGAAAGCAAAAAACAATATAAATAAATACAGTTATTGAAAGAGATATTGTTCGGTCATTTTCGATTTGGTACGATAGCAGCAAAGTATCCTTTTTCAGTAAAATTGATATCCCAATGTTGAAAAAAAATCAATTTTGGTTCAATTTGGTACAACCGAAGCACAATATCCTTTTTCAATAAAATTTATATCACAATGTTAAATAAATAAACATGGAACACAAGTTATTAGAAAAAAATCAAATATTATTAAAAAATTGAAACAATTACTGAAAAAAACAATCACTATTCATGACAACTTCTAAATTTATATAAACTAGTGGTTTTCACCCGCGCTACGCAGCGGGAGCTCAGTTTGTATCGATTTATTTCTATCCTGTATCGCACTCCCTATAGCAACTGAAAGAGAAAACTACAAAGATAAAGTTATGATATGCCCAAAACGATATCAACACATGTTTTATATCAATCGACAAACTATAAAAGAAGAATATTGGTTCCGATACTACCGATGTTCTGTTGAAATCGGCTCGGTTCGTCACGTATCGATACTCGTATAATTTACGATTCAAAAAACATGTTTTTTTAATATTATTATCGGCACTCGTACAATTTACAGAAAGAATAAATTACTTTTCGTTTTCAGTTTTAATGCGATAACAGTACAATATACATACATTTTCAATAAAATCAAATTTGAGAAAATCAAAATACATATAATATAAAAGTTTAGATTTATTACTCATCAAGACTTTCTATTAATATATACAAAATAAAATAAAATAATAAAATATAACATATTTAAGAAAAAATCAAATTAGAAAAAATCAAAATATATATAATATTGAAACTTTAAAACAAATTTCATCATGAGTTTGTGTTAATGTTAAAATGTTAATTAATGTTAATGTTAATGGTAATAATTAATATAATATATATATATATATATATATATATATATATAATATTAGTTTGATTTTCGCGCGTTTCGCTGCGGGTCTTTGGTTATTATAGGTTTGTTTATTACAGTAGCAATGTGATACCAGCACTCGAGATAGAAACCATTACCAATCGACACATTTTTACATCGATTGAAAACCCATAAAAACGAATATTCTTATTGGTACCAGTGTTGTATGGTCGGTATCAGTCTGTTATGATAGCGGTATCATACAGATACTCGACATAGCTTACGCTACCAAAAAAATACTTTATAGTGTATATTACTTTGTGTTCGATAAATTGTATATCGTCACGTCGAGAATCCTATAAATAAGAATATGGTACCGTTACCGATGTTTGGTCGGTATATGTTTGGTTTGTGATGATAAAAAATCAACTATATATGACCCGGTTGAATACGGATGTTTTTTGGTCGGTATATGTTTAGTTTGTGATGATAAAAAAATCAACTATATATATGACTTGTTCAAGTAAACATCGTACATAAAATAGGCACACATGATGACGTTATAATAATGAAAAAGTATACCAATGTTATATGGTACCATTACCGATGTTGTTCAGACATTGTCAGTAATATTGAAAAAATAAAATCATTAAAAGTTAACACTAAAAAAATATGTTTAAGGTTAAAAATAAATATAATAATCTATTGTAATATCAATACGCATGTATCTAGATTTTTTTTAGCTAATAATCACATATTGTTATTGTTAAAGGATTAAATAATAAAGAAAGTTATTTTAGCAATCCAAAAATAACACCCAAAAACCAAGTTGTGGTATAACCAACATATATCGACACATGTTTTACATTGATCGATCGTAATTGATACCATTTCTGTTAATACTGCTATTGGTACTTGTGTTGTTGGATCGTAATCAGTTCGTTCATTATGGAAACAATTTACACAAAATTTAAAATGTCAAGTAAAAAATTAATACAGCTACGTATCTATATTTTTTAAAGTTAATAATCACAAATTATTAGACGGCTAAGTAATAAAAAACTATTATTTAAAGAAGAAAAGCATTACTAAAACAAAAATTATTAAGCAAAATACTCTTCATGTCCACTTTCTATATACATGTATAAAATAATATTAAATTTAATATATGAATAATATATTATTTAAAAAAACACTATTGAAAAATACTATTCATAACCCCTTTTCAATTTATATATATATATTATATATATATATAACAAATAAATGGAACTATAAATTTATATAAATAATAATAATAATAATAATAATATTTAATTCCTTAAAAACTTGCATTAAGTTGGCATTATTCTCTCGAGACTATGAACGTGCGGGTAGATGAAGATGAGCGGCCATGAAAGTATGCTACCGGAAAGAAGAAGAACCGACGCCCAAAGTCATTCTCCAAAACAAGTGTTTCGAGTTAGAGAACGCTACAACCTACTTTGTCGCCAACCTCCCCGGACACTGCACCCGGGGTGATATTTGGGGTGAGTTTAGGGTCTTCGGGAAGCTAGCTGACGTTTTCGTCCCCAAAAAACTGGATAAGGGAAGGCAATAGGTTTGCGTTTGTCCGTTATGAAAATGTGGTAGACAACGGGAAGATGTTACAGGTCCTAAACAAAATCAAGGTGAAGGGTGCAAAGCTCTTCATTGACATGGCAAGATTTCGTATGTAACATTTGTGTAAAACGGGTATCAAAAACCTGCTCCTTTGAAAATAAGTATTCATCTAATGTTCATTGCGTATTTATTTCGTTAGTTATTGTATATTAATATTCATAATTAATAAATAACTCATAATTAAAAAGATAACCAATAAATAAAAATAATAATAAGTTATAGAAAATAAGCTTTAATAAAATAAAAAAAAGAAAAAAAAAGGTAGTAGTTCGGGTCTCGAACCCGGGTCTCCACTCAAACCAAACACACAACACACCACTACACCACTTGCCACATCTGTTATATCTCAAAACAATTAAACATTTGTAATCACATTCCTTTGATCCGGATTCAAATAGAAACAGCCGCGCTAAATCACCGGCTATCATCAAGATCTCGGATTCCTCTTCAATTAACGAATGTAACTGATCATGTAATAGAATCAATCAGGGAGTCAACAATCCCCAAATCGGTTATACAATCATTTCGGCAATTAATTCTTGACCAAAACTCATGAAACCAAAATCTTAAACCAATCTCTGCCTCATCTATAAATATTGAACCTCTGTACTCAATTAGATCACACATACACACACTTTAACCCTCTGCAACTTCTGCTCTTCAATATTTACTTCGCCGGAAGTTGGAATTCGCCGGAGGATTCTTAAGCATCTTCAATTCGGTAAAATCCTTTTACACTACCCTTTCAATCTTTATAGATCTTGATCGTATATTTAGTTAGCATACAATAAAAGAAGAATTAAACCTAGTCGGATGGTTTAACAGTTCAGCGTCTTTTTGAAACAAAGAAGACGAACTGAACTTGGGTTTAAAATGATTTAAAATCTGAATTATATCGGGTTAGACACCCAGCCCAGTTGGTTGGGCTGGGTGCAAATCAACTTAAGGTCACGGGTTCGATACTCTGTATGCACGCCGGTTCAATTGATTTTAAATCTTTTTAATTAAATTAATTCTGTTTAATCTAACAAGTATATAAATATAATAAAAATCAAGATATTAGCGGGATAGACACGTAGCTCAGTTGGAAGAGCTGCGTGCACGTAAGCGGAGGTCACAAGTTCGAGACCCACCACACGTAGTCAAACAGTCAACGACCCGGTCAGACCACCTTGTCAGGTCTGACAAGGTTTTTGTAAATTAATATTATTTTTTATTTTTGTTTTATCTTATCATATTTATGTAATTACATATTTTATTTAAATAAAAAAAATACTTAAAGATGCAAATTCAAAGGTCTTAAAATCTCTACAATACCACAAAATAACCTAAAACTCTACAAAAAAAATAATAAATCAAAATATTAATTTTGTTATATTTATCAAATTATCGCGTTATTATTTAGGTTAGTATTCTTCTGTCCGTCAAATCCTCAACTCGTGCGCATCCATTATCAAGCAAGAAACGCACCCACTGTAAGTGAATTCTTACAAATTCCCTTTTTACTTCATGTTTTGGGGTGTATCATGTGTCATTTATTTATATCTTTTATACAAACACTTGTGCTATTACCATTATATGATCGTCGTGTGATGAAAATGTTGTTTGTTGTATTGCGTGTTTACATTTTGTCAAGTTGCGTGCAAATCATTCATTAGGCCCATCAGTTCCTCGTTGGAGACGAGTTGAGCATCGCGTGCCTCATTAGATCGGCTCCGTTTGATTGAGCCTTGATCTCATTGTTCATCATTTGGTGTGTGCGTGTGCATTAATTGTTATTATGTGTTTTGTGATTAAATTTACATATACGTATACTCATATGTGGTTATGCACCTTTTTATAACCAATATAACAAATTCGTTCAAATGTTTTCATAAGATTCACTCGCCAACTTTTGTTGACCCAAAACCCTATTTTTACACATGATACAGGTGGACAGGTTGAAGCAAGGAACACATAGGAAATTGCCTTAGAAGAAAAATAAAGAAGTCATGAAAAATGTATTTGAACATGTGGTGCTTGTATGTTTATTGTAATTTCTTCTTTAAAAAGAAATAATAAATATGAAACTTTATAGTAAATGTCATGAGCTTTGATGAAAACCCAATCATGCCCCGACTACCATTTCCGCTGCGGGTCAGGGTGTGACAGATTGGTATCAGAGCTTTTGACTATAGGGATATAGGATAGGTTATTAGACCCTTAGAGCCTATACTATAGTTGATTAGATTTTAATTGTTTATGTGGTTTACATGCAAACTCATGATGTTTATTTGTTTCGTATTTATTACACACACAAATGCATGCAAACACTTCCACTATCATTTTGTGTGATACTTAATGAGTTATACTTGTTGTCAAACATAACATGCTTACATATACATTCATCACGCATATTTCAATGTTCACATATTCAAATCATCCTCATATTTCTTTATTCAAGATTTTGTGGCATTGTTCGTTTTTCAATCTCATCAAAGTGAGTTCTACGACGGGCATGTAGTAACTGGAAGGGTACAAGTACCGGTAGTCGAAACATCCTGTCTAGGTTGGCATTCGTATAAATCCAATATAACGGACTAGTTTGCCTACCTGGGGACTAACGATGAGAGTACAAAGGACCTATTAGGCCAAAGCATGCTACACCAAACGTCGTTCGAACTAACCCTACTTTGAGTTGTCATTGTGTCAATACCAGGACACCCTCCGACCTTATACTTTGCTGACATGTTTTACGATTTTCATTCGGGTGGCGCAAGTGTTAACAGGCCAACACCAATATGAACCCTACCAGAGCCCAGTAGTCATGGGGGCCCACATGACTACCAAGGTCAAGTAAGGGGACATATGGGAGCCCAAACATGAGCAAAGCCCAAGACATCCTATGGATGTAGCAAATTTATTTTCTTCATTTGTTTTGTGAATCTCATTTCTAAATACGACACATGACACCTAAACCGTCAAACTCATACTCTCGATACGTATTCCCTGTAGATGTCTTCTAGTCTCTCTCGTAGAAGTATGAGATCAGGAAAATCCCGCGAGCGCATGGCTGCCCAAATCGCTCAACAAATGGCCGCCGTAATACCCAACATTGTAGTTCAAGTCCAACAAGCCCTTGTCGCCAATCCTATCACCCCAACCAATCTAGAAGGACAAAATGTCGCCAACCCTCCTCTCAACACCACTAAATGCATCTTCAAGCATTTCAAATCCTGCGATCCTCCAAAATACGAAGGGACTGAAGGTGTCACTGCTCTCCTCCATTGGTTTGAGGAGATGAAAACACTTTTCTCAATTGCGACTGCCCCGATGATCGCAAGGTGCGATATGCTACCAGCCGTTTGTTCGGAGTAGCACTTACATGGTCGAATACAGAGAAGGCCAAGCGAGGTACTGAGGATGCTATGACTTTGACTTGGGAAGAGTTGAGGGAGATCATGACAAGACGTTTCTGTCCAAGAAGCGAAATCAAGAAATTAGAAGATGAGTTCTACTCTTTGAAACAAAAGAGGGCGACCACACCACATACAACAAGAGATTCCTTGAGTTGAATCAGATGGTCCCCAACTTGTTCACTCCCCTCTACCGTTTGATCGAGCACTACATTCGAGGTCTTCCTTAAAAAATTCAAGACCCTGTAATAAGTACCACACCTGCAACTTTGGAAGCAGCAATGGAGTTAGCTACAGAGCTCACCGAAAACCACATACGGAATAAAAACTTCAAGGAGGAGAAGAAGAAGGATAAAGCATCAACCAAAACCTCAAACTCAACCAGACCGAATCCTCTTCTCAACCCACTTCTAAGAGAAAAGAGATGGACAAAATTTCGCTGTCACCCAAGGCAATCAACCAGCTCCACAATGTAACATTCGTCGAAAAACGGGTTCAAAAGCCGCTTCGTTTTATAATCAAATATTCAGTTATAAGTTCGTTGCGTATTTATTGTTCAGATTATTTTAAATGATACATAATTAATAAATATTTTAGAATTTAAAAACCATAATTAATAAATGATAATAATAAGAAAATAATAAATAAAACAGGGTAGCCGGGTCTCGAACCCGGGTCTCCCGCGAAGACACACACACACACACCACACCATTCCACCACACACATGTTTGTGTTCAGTTACTGAAACAAATAACACTTATAGTAAAAACCGAAAGTCAAAAACCTGTAAGTCAGCACTCAGAAACTCGAAATCGCCGGAGAAAAACCGAAACTCCGCAAATGTTGCTACTACCCTTTGACTGAAACGCGTAAACTGATTTCGACATCAGTTATAACCGTTCCTTAACATCCAACTTAGTCAAAAACCGTTATTTTTGAGAATTGAAACCTTTGACCGTAAATTTTGGTCTCCCAATCGAAAACAAGCAACCTGTTCACCTTATAAATACTCACCCAAACTCCTTGTAAACATTTTGCTCAGAACCATACTCACTTCCTGAAGCTTTATTCCTTTCAAGCACGTCGCCGGAGATTTTCGCACTCGCCGAGATTTTTCGCACTCGCCGGAATATCACCGGAAAACGGGCTTTAATCCTAATCGGTATAATTCTCAACTCTTTTTGGTAATCCATTATTCAGCATGTATTAATCTGAATCAGTCAACCAGATTCTGTTTCAAACAATTTCGGTCAGTTATATGTTCTGTTTTTTTTAAGTGAAGAAGATGAAGTTTAATATGTGCACTAATATAATTAAAATCGGGTATTTAACCGGTTAGACACACAGTCCAGCGGTGGACTGTGTGCAAATACAAAACACACGTCCCGGGTTCGAATCACACATGTTTCCGACTTTCTGAAATAAAACCAACATTTTAACTTATTCAGATCAATTCACAGCATATATATAAAATTAATATAATTCAGTGTTTATACAGATTAAACACATACCACGTTGGTTGTGCACTCGAACCCGAAGGTCCCGAGTTTGATTCCGGGTTCTGAAACCGGTTTCGGCCATATTAAATCATTTTTAATAAAAACTAAATAAGGTTAAAGTTAGCTAGTATATATATAATATATAATTAATAAACAGAGAATATTTCGGTTAGACACGTAGCTCAGTTGGTAGAGCTGCGTGCACGTATACGAGAGGTCCCGAGTTCGAACCTCACTCGCCGCCTGAAATTCATGCTGTCTGACCGGTCAGACCCGGTCAGACCTGACAAAGTCAACCTTTTTCTTAAATTTTGTTTTCTTATTTTCTTTTTATTAAATTGAAAAATTATTTAAAAATACTTAAAAATAAGATTTTTAAGGTTAAAAATTTGCATTAAACTCACAAAAATAAATCTAAAAATCTCATTAAGAGCACTAATTAAAAATATTAATCTCAAATAAAATTTATTTATTTATCGAATTATTTCGTTATTATTTAGGTTAGTTTTCCCTCGTCGGTTGAACCATAAATTCGTGCGCATTCATCGTCATCAAGAACGCATCCACTGTGAGTGAACCTCTACCAATTCCCCGTTTTAATCATGTTTTGGGGTGTATCATGTGTCGTACTATTCTTTTATTTTATTTAAACACTTGTGCATACATCATATCCGTGATCAAATGTGTATTGATTGTTGTGTGAATTATATGTAGATTGAATTTATCATTTCAGTGCACGCATTTCATTAGGCCGATCAGTTCCCGTGGGATACGGGTTGAGCATCAGGAGCCTCATTAGATCGGCTCCGTTTGATTGAGCCTTGATCTCAAATACATCATCATTCATGTCATATACTCATCCAAAGTGGTTTGTGATTGTTTTATATATATATGTTTGCTCACATGTGATTAATGCACGAATTTTCTTTAATAAATAAAACAAGAAATTAGTTAAAATGTTTTATCAAGGTTCACTCGCCAACTTTTGTTGACCCAAATTCTCCCCCGTTTTACACATGATACAGGTGATCCAGCCAAGACAGGAAACACTTAGGATAGCCTAGAAGAATAAACAAGTTTATGCTTTGGAATAAATATATAGTTTCATTTTCCTTTGTAATTGTATAAATTTTGTTTTTGGATATTTAAGTTTGTAATTTGAATTTAATAAATATGAAACATCTTAGTAAGTATCATGAGCTTTGGTGATAACCCAATTATGCCCCGACTTTTATTCCGCTGCGGGTCGGGGTGTGACACACAAGCCGTACCCCTCCAAGCTATCCCAATCACTCAAGTAGCGCCCAACTCTAATTACCCAAATAAGAAACCTTACATTGGACCTCACCCTCAATGCAACACCTGTTTTTGTCACCATCCATCTACCGTACCTTGTCGACTGTGCGCTAATTGTGGGCGTTATGGTCATTTGAGCAGAACTTGTCGTACCCCTCAAAACCAAGCTTCACCCCCTACCCAAAACATGATCCAATCATATCAACAACCCCAATACCCCATGTTTCCACATGTTCGAGCTTGCTTTAATTGTGGGGACCCTACCCACTTTAGAAACACGTGCCCTCGATTGGTTAACATCATAAATTCCCAAGCTCAAGCAAACCCAGTTAACCAAGCAAATCAAGCAAACCCAGCACTACCACCAGCAAGAGGAAGAGCTTACAACATCAACGCCAATCCTGTTGAAGATAATAACGGCCCAAACGAACAACCCAACTAGCCTTCCCTCACCAAGAATCAAGACTCAACTTCAACCGTCTAGTTTTAATGTTTTCTTTATGTTATTTCAATCTTTACGTATCCCAATTATAAATTGGGAATTTATGTATCCAAGAATTCTAATGCGAATTGATATTACAGTTTTGTTTTGTATCTTTACTCATTGATTTAACTTTCATATCATCATACATCACGATGTATCTCAATCTCATCATTTAAAAAAGTTGGGTTGTGTCTCACTTTTTCATAGACTGACCCCTTTATCATAACAAACGAGAGAGGTAATGTCGTCATTCAGTCATGTATTCTTTCAGATTTGAGACTCAAGCTTTGGCTGTTGTGTTTATTTATGTTTTAGAGTCACATAGAACTAATCATAACTTACTGACAAAGCCAATGAAAAATTGACAAGAATATGGTGGATACGCCGCTGGTACTTCCTATATATAAGTATTCTTGTCAAAAGATCGGAAACATTGTCAGGCGGTTATGAGAAGTTCCGTGTAGGTTTTAATATTGTCATGGTTGAAGTTTTTATTTTGTGATATAACCTTATCTTTTCAAACGTATCAATTCTCTCAAAACTCTTATGTATGTGATCATATCCAGTCAAACAACTCTGTGTATCAATGTTTCTTATCTTTAGGCATCAAAAAGCGATTCCTGTAGCAGGGTATTCAACCTTTACTAGGAACGTTACCGCCTCAATTATAAATCAAAATTTCACACTCCTCTGGTTATGTAATCATCAAATCCAAGCATCACACCTTCGTTTTCTGTTAAAAGATATTCAAACTTTTGTCAGAGTCAAAAACGAGAATCTAAGTTCAATTGGGAACGAGAAGACTCAATGCGCGTGAAATTCCCGCATCTTTTTCCTATCACAACTTCTACCTAAATTTCAGGATGAAATTTCTAAAAGTAGGGGATACTGTAACATTTGTGTAAAACGGGTATCAAAAACCCGCTCCGTTTGAAAATCAAGTATTCATCTAAATGTTCATTGCGTATTTATTTCGTTAGTTATTGTATATTAATATTCATAATTAATAAATAACTCATAATTAAAAAGATAACCAATAAATAAAAATAATAATAAGTTATAGAAAATAAGCTTTATAATAAAAAAAAAGGGAGTAGTCGGGTCTCGAACCCGGGTCTCCACTCAAACCAAACACACAACACTCCACCACACCATTTGCCCACATCTGTTATATCTCAAAACAATTAAACATTTGTAATCACGTTCCTTTGATCCGGATTCAAATAGAAACAGGCGCGCTAAATCACCGGCTATCATCAAGATCTCGGATTCCCCTTCAATAACGAATGTAACTGATCATGTAATAGACTCAATCAGGGAGTCAACAATCCCCAAATCGGTTTATACAATTATTTCGGCAATTAATTCTTGACCAAAACTCATGAAACCGAAATCTTAAACCAATCTACTGCCTCATCTATAAATAGTGAACCTCTGGACTCAATTAGATCACACATACACACACTTTAACCCTCTGCAACTTCTGCTCTTCAATATTTACTTCGCCGGAAGTTGGAATTCGCCGGAATACCGCCGGAGTTCTTGAGCATCTTCAATTCGGTAAAATCCTTTTACACTACCCTTTCAATCTTTATAGATCTTGATCATATATTTAGTTAGCATACAATAAAAGAAGAATTAAACCAAGTCGGATGGTTTAACAGTTCAGCGTCTTTTTGAAACAAAGAAGACGAACTGAACTTGGGTTTAAAATGATTTAAAATCTGAATTATATCTGGTTAGACACCCAGCCCAGTTGGTTGGGCTGGGTGCAAATCAACTTAAGGTCACGGGTTCGATACTCTGTATGCACGCCGGTTCAAATGATTTTAAATCTTTTTAATTAAATTAATTCTGTTTAATCTAACAAGTATATAAATATAATAAAAATCAAGATATTAGCGGGTTAGACACGTAGCTCAGTTGGAAGAGCTGCGTGCAGTAAGCGGGAGGTCACAAGTTCGAGACCCACCACACGCATTCAAACAGTCAACGACCCGGTCAGACCACCTTGTCAGGTCTGACAAGGTTTTTGTAAATTAATATTATTTTTTATTTTTGTTTTATCTTATCATATTTTTGTAATTACATATTTTATTTAAAATAAAAAAAATACTTAAAGATGCAAATTCAAAGGTCTTAAAATCTCTACAAATACCACAAAATAACCTAAAACTCTACAAAAAAAATAATAAATCAAAATATTAATTTTGTTATATTTATCAAATTATCGCGTTATTATTTAGGTTAGTATTCTTCCGTCCGTCAAATCCTCAACTCGTGCGCATCCATTATCAAGCAAGAAACGCACCTACTGTGAGTGAATTCTTATAAATTCCCCTTTTTATTCATGTTTTGGGGTGTATCATGTGTCATTTATTTATATCTTTTATTCAAACACTTGTGCTATTACCATTATATGATCGTACGTGTGATGAAAATGTTGTTTGTTGTATTGCGTGTTTACATTTTGTCAAGTTGCGTGCAAATCATTCATTAGGCCCATCAGTTCCTCGTTGGAGACGAGTTGAGCATCGCGTGCCTCATTAGATCGGCTACGTTTGATTGAGCCTTGATCTCATTGTTCATCATTTGGTGTGTCGTGTGCATTAATTGATATTATGTGTTTTGTGATTAAATTTACATATACGTATACTCATATGTGGTTGCACCTTTTTATAACCAATATAACAAATTCGTTCAAATGTTTTCATAAGATTCACTCGCCAACTTTTGTTGACCCAAAACCCTATTTTTACACATGATACAGGTGGACAGGTTGAAGCAAGGAACACATAGGAAATTGCCTTAGAAGAAAAATAAAGAAATCATGAAAAATATATTTGAACATGTGGTGCTTGTATGTTTATTGTAATTTCTTCTTTAAAATATGAAACTTTATAGTAAATGTCATGAGCTTTGATGAAAACCCAATCATGCCCCGACTACCATTTCCGCTGCGGGTCAGGGTGTGACATCGTAGGGATGGTGAACCTTTCGCCAAGGAGAAAAATTCACATAATAACGGTCCGACCAAGATGAAACAACCCTAACGCGAGCATGGTCACCACATTAACATGAAGATGCATAATGGGGTAAAATCCTATACGGAGGCGTTGACTAGTGTCAACACAGGTAAAAGGAAAGTCATAGAGTTTCGGGGCATGCCTCGAAACCAATGGACGAATGGGCTGGCTCCTCGCTGTTGATCGAGGCCAAGAGTTTGAATGTGCTTTGCAATCTTCACGTTATCACGAAAAAACATTTCCAAACACCTCAAGGGGCTTCGGTACATCGGTGGGCTTAGATTCTTGATGTCTTTTTCTCATGATTTTCATTGCCAAGCTTTCCTAGATCACTACAATGGTAAACATTCCAAATGGTTCTCTAGCATCGTCAAATGGGATGGCTCGGAATCGTTTGTGGATAGGATTGCGTGGCTCCGGATTGACGGGGTTCCATCACATGCATGGAACCATACGTTTTCAACCAGATTGGTAGATTGTTTGGCGTAGTAGTCTGACCATCAGTTGCAAATATCAAGGATTGCAACCTATCTTTCGAGATCATTGGTGGCCTTGTCGATTCGAGCAAAGATTTTCGGGAGAGCTTGTCTATTTTTTGGAACGGCAAGGAGCACACGGTGTGGGTCTCTGAAGTCATGAGAGACTGGACGCCTGATTTTCTTTTGGCAGCTCGGGTACTCCGGGTTGTGGGCCTGAGTCAATGGCTGGGGATCATGGTAACGTCGGGGTCTCCGGTAATATGGGTCCGTCCAGTGATGTCGGTAACGTCGAGACGGTAGATGTCGGTAATGTTGCGGATGCAGAAGATGGAGAGACTCTTTGGGAGCCTTCTGGGGCTACGGAACGATATCGGATGGAGGAGGCATCGGGCACGAAAAATTTAATCATGAGGCGGTGTGTCCTATTCTCAATGTTGATGCCTCAGTTGTTACCCCTCGCATGGTTGATAGTATTCCTAAAACTTCTACTGCCCATAACTCCTGTGGGGCCCTCGGTGCAAACAATTGCTTTATCAATAAAAAGGTTTTTTCTGGGCCACGTACCTCCAGGCCCAATCGATCAAAAAAATGGGTCGTGTCTTAGCCCTAGGCAACCAACATCTAAAAGGCCCAGGTGTGAGGTTGTCGTTCCTCCCTCATCCAACCAAGATCCTTTTAGCTTTCCTCTGCCCAGCTACCCTGACTGCTTACATCCTCCCAGCTCTGCCCCCATGGACGCCGCCCCCTCAGAGGCTCTTCCTAGATCAAACTCTCCTCCTCGTCAGGAGCTTCGTAAACGTTGTCAATCCGATCATCGGGAATATATCTAACATTGCAGGTCCCGATCTGTATGCGCCTGCGATAACAGCTTATGCAGCCCCTTTGGATATTATAGTTGAGGAAGTGCAAGATACAATAAACGTGGGCTTGGCTACAGGTATGTTTGTTGAGGTTTGTGCAGATCACATTGATGCCATGGTCAGGGGTGAAGGTGTTGTAGGATTGGCCCAATGAATTATCTCACCATAAATATAAGGGGGGTGGGTAATGCCCACAAAGCAGGTTGGATCAAACGATTGAAGAGGGAACATGGAACTAGTTTCTTAGCTATGCAGGAAACCATGTATGCGGATGGCTCAAGAATTGATTTCAAAAGATTCTGGGGTAATTCGCCACTGGAAGTTGATTGGGTAAATTCGGTAGGTAGATCCGGTGGGATCGCTTGTCTGTGGGATCCGGATATTTTTACACGGATAGGAACTATGAAATAACGGTATTTCCTAGTGGTTTGGGGCACGGTGAAAGGCTCAATGAACCGGTTCACGTTCTAAACATTTACGCTCCACAAACCGCTCCGGCTAAAAAGGAATTGTGGAATCAAATCAAAGAAATCAAAGACGCTCACAGTGGTATCTGGATCCTCCTGGGCGATTTTAACCACGTCAGATCTGCTGAGGAAAGGCGAAATTGCAGATACGAGCCATCTTCGCTGCCGATTTTAATAATTTCATCTATGAAGCAAATCTTGTGGAATATTGCATGAATGGTTTTCAGTTTACGAGATGGCTGGATGGAGGGAACAAACTCAGCAAACTCGATCGGGTATTGGTGTGTGATGGTTCTGGGCTTATGGCCAACAGCTTCACTCCGGGCTCTTCCCCGGGAACTATCGGATCATTGTCCGTTAATTTTGACCACGACCTCAACGGACTATGTTCATATTCCTTTCAAGTTCTTTAACGCCTGGCTCTCAAAGCGGGGTCTGGATGAACTTTTCAGATCGACCGATTGTTCCTTTGTTTTTACAGGGCCACTTGATTTGTTCTTGGCAGAAAAATTAAGACGCATTAAAGAAGCAATAAAAAGATGGAACAAAGTAACAAGAGGGAGGAGGGGGATGCACTCACTGCAGCGATTGCCGAAGTCCACCGATTGGATCTTATCTGCGAGATTAGGAATCTAACGGATCGGAAGCAAAGTCTTATCTCGAACATAAGAAGATTGTGTCATCCATAAACGACGAAAGGCTCAAGGATCTCCATGAAAAATCTCGGGTCAAATGGGCTATTGACGGGGACGAAAATTCTGCTTTCTTTCATGGTTACATAAACAGCAGGATATCAAAGAGTAGGCTAAACGGTCTCTTGATTGATGGTGTTTGGTGCAATGACCCCCCTAGGGTCAAGGAAGAAGTATGCAAATTCTTCAGGAACAAATTCATTGAGCCATTACACTCAAGACCACGTTTCATATGCCAGCACATCAAGAAGCTATCGTCGGATCAGGGTATGCCATTTGTGTCTCCCTTTTTATTTTCTGAGGTCAAGAACACGGTATGGGATTGTGGGTGCGATAAGGCTCCCGGCCCGGATGGGTTCAACTTCAAATTCATTAAACACTATTAGGATTTGTTAGGGGTCGATTTTTATAACATCATGATTCGTTTTCATGAGTCGGGGCAGATTTCAAAGGGTTGTAGCTCCTCCTTCATCACACTTATTCCCAAAATTAACGATCCGAGCAATCTCAGTGACTTCCAACCTATTAACTTAATTGGGTGTATTCCTAAAGTCATCTCAAAGGTGCTTCTAATAGACTTAAATCGGTTATTTGCTCGGTTATCTCGGAGGAACAATCGACTTATCTATCGGATAGGAATATATTGGACGGGCCGCTCATCACGAATGAAATCATATTTTGGGCTAAAAGGTCAAAAACACAAGCCTTTCTCTTCAAGGATCGATTTCGAAAAAGCTTTTGATAGTATAAATGGATTTTGTGGACTCGGTGTTCTCCCAAATGAACTTTCCTGAGAAGTGGAGATTATGGGTTAGAGGGATTCTTGAGTCTTCTCGCTCCTCGGTTTTGGTCAACGGCTCGCCAACATGTGAATTCCAATGTCATAGAGGGGTTCGGCAAGGGGACCCTCTCTCCCCGTTCATTTTTATCCTAGCCATGGAGGCTCTCTCGAGCTTCATGGTTAGCGCGAACTCTGCCGGAATGGTAAGGGGCATCTCTCTTCCAAATGGGGGCCCTTCTGTTTCCCATCTCGTGTTTGCGATGATGTCATGCTAATGGGGGATTGGTCGGAGCAAAGCATTATCAACATAAGGCGCCTTATGAGATGATTTTATCTCGTGTCGGGTTTAAAGATTAACCTATAAAAGTATTGTCTCTACAATGTTGGGGTTTCTTCGGAGGTTTGCAATCAAATGGCCAACTTACTTGGATGCAAATCAGCTCACTACCTTTTGTTTATCTCGGTTTAAAGGTTGGGGGTAACATGAATCGATACATCAATTGGCACCGGTAATAGAATCCTTTGAAGCTCGTCTCTCGCTTTGGAAAGCTACAACACTTTCCATTGGTG
The DNA here is from genome assembly GCA_947069175.1 of Scalesia atractyloides. Classification (NCBI taxonomy): domain Eukaryota; kingdom Viridiplantae; phylum Streptophyta; class Magnoliopsida; order Asterales; family Asteraceae; genus Scalesia; species Scalesia atractyloides. The sequence continues at coordinate 13,222,905 of CAMTDV010000017.1, forward strand.
GGAGGACCACTCTAGTTAAATCGGTCCTCGATTCTCTCCCATTATATTACTTTTCTCTTTATCTCGCGCCCGGTAATGTGATCAATAAGCTGGAACAATTAAGAAGGAACTTCCTATGGAGTGATTCGGATACTAGAAATAGAATGCATTGGGTAAATTGGGAGAATGTCACTAAATCCGTAAAAACGGAGGTCTCGGTTTGGGATCTCTTAGACACATGAATTGTAGTCTCTTGATAAAGTGGGCGTGGGATACAAAATGGAACCATCACGACTTTGGAGAGTGGTAGTCTCTAGTATCCATTACAATTGAGGCATGGAAACTTTTTACCAACAAAGAGAGGCTTGTCGGGTGTCTGGAACAACATCATCAAGAAAGAATCCGATCTCAGGAAAAATAACATTTTCCTTAGCCGTTATATGATATGTAAGGTGGGCAACGGGTTTGGCACTCAATTCTGGACGGATGCTTGGGCATCAGACACCTCTTTTCAGGTTGTGTCCCTCCCTTTTCCAGCTTGAACGACACAAAGGGTGCCTAGTACGTGAGCGTGTGTTGGTAAACGATGGAGGACTTCCTCTTGCATCATGGAATTGGTTACGAGAACCTTCAACCGTGCAGGAAATCCTAGACTTCAGTTCGTTATCACAAGCTATCACAGGTGCAACTTTCTTAGTAGCTAGTGATATATGGGTATGGGCTTCTGAGTCCACTGGGACTTTCTCGGTTAAAGCCATTAAGAGCCTTCTGTGTGCCCCGACAACACAATCAGACGGAAATCAGTTTCTCTGGAACAAATGGGTGCCTCGCAAAGTCAATATTTTCGGGTGGAGATTATACCTAGATCGACTACCGACGAGATGTGCACTAGAAAGAGAAACATTGTTATACCTTCAAACTTATGTCCTTTCTGTGGCGAATTTGAGGAATCCGTCAAGCACTTGTTCACATCATGTTATGTATGCTCGGTCGTATGGCAAATGGTATCCAGCTGGGTGTCGATGCCTCCTATATACGCTTTCTCCATCCCCGATTTACTGTAGATTCATCTGCACACCCGGTGGATCAGAAGTGAGGAAACTTTTTTTGCACGCAATCATCCTCATTACATGTTGGGGTATTTGGAAATTACGGAACGATGTGGTATTCTCCAGCAAGCGGGTTGACATCTCGAGGCTCATGGCGGACATCAAAAGTTCAAGCTTTCTTTGGGTGAAAAACTGAGCTAAAAGGGTATCGTTAGAATGGTCAGATTGGTGCACCTTTAATGTATTGTAATCTTTTTTATTGTTTCTGTATTGTCCTAACTGCTCGCTGGTTGCTCTGGTGTTTTAATGAATTCAGCCGTTCAAAAAAAAATTTTGATGTACCAAGAAGGTTGATTAGGTGATATTTGGAAGTAAAAAAAAAAGTTACTGTTAATAAAAAAAATTAAATGACTTTATATGTATAAAAAAAGTTTGGTGACTTTATTAAAAATCTTAGTTACTATTTTATGATTTTTTTTAAATATAAAGTGCTTAAATCATAAAAAGTAAAATAAGCTAAGTTGAAGAAAAAATCAGTATTAAAACCTTAAGTTGAAGGCAAACTAAAACTTACGGTGCTTGGGCACCATGCGGGTACGCGCGTAGCCACGGGCCCACGGCAACACCGCCATCAAACCTTAGCCGCATTAAATCGGGTACCATTCGTGGGTACACTGCCGCCGACAAGGGCGGACCTAAGGGTATTGGTGTGTGAACAGGCACACCCCTTGAAAAAAAATTAATGTATTTTATAGACAAAAATCCCGATCACACCTTTTGAAAATATGGTTGAACCCCTCGTTCACACCGCTAGCAAATAATTATTGTGTCCGCAGCTGGCACCGGTGACACAAATCCGATGGGTAATAACAAAATTGCAAATGTGGGAATCGGGTGATGATGTTTAGACGGGTTAGTTAGTTCACCCCTTTATAAATGTATTCACTACATTTAAACTATTGGATTCTAGTTATTTACAACACCCTTAGTAGGTTCAGGGCAAAGAAAGGATGGAGTATGGCACTTGATGTGACACATGAGAAACGTTTTTTGGATTTCTGGTCCCGACCATGATCCCCCACCGTTTTTATAACGGTCATATTCCGACACCACGACCTGAATTTCATTTATTACCCACCAGCCCATTCTATTTAACCACCTTTCTTTTGTATCCACCAGCTGGATTGGATGAAATACATATAAGTTTAAAACACATATAATATGTTCTAGTAACCCTTAATTAAACTTTGTAAGGTTTAGTTCATCCATTATCATACTTTCGTTCATTCTTTCTGTTCAATTAAATATAAATAATGATGATGAAAATAGGTTATTAACTTCTTATTATAAAGATAAACTGTTGTTAACATGTAAATACACTTTAAGCTAGCAAGACGTCTTGATGCAAAACTGATCCAAGAGCTAGTAGGCTCTTACTTGGACCGATTAGACAAAGACACGCGAGCTAAAAATAATAACTCGACTTAAAAGGAAATGACTTGCGTCATGTCTGGAGTTACGAGACCTACAAGTAATAAACCATTTCTCTCAACTACAGAAATCAATTTTCATCAATTGGAGCCCTGACTTGGAACTCAACGATCTTTCCCCGGTGTTAGAAATTCTAAGCCCATGAATATTTTTTTCTCGACATTCTAGTATAGATTTTGTTGAAATTGGGATCGTGTTAGAATAGAGTGATTTTTTTTTGTATTGTAGGCTATATCGAGTGTCGGTGTCAACCAAACAACATCGGTTCCGGTGTTAGTTGTATATGGTTTTCGGCCAATATGAAACAAGACTTTACTTTTTGGGTTACGCAACTTTTTTTTTGTATAGTGAAATCGTTGTAACTATATTTTTGTTTTATCATATGAGTTGTGTTAGGGATAGTGTATTTTTGTCATAAACTATATATACCAATTGCCGGTACAGTACCGGTAACGAAACAAACTAGCCCGATACTAACCGAGTGTCGAACCTGGTATCGTTGTTAATGAAACCAATATCGGTATTCGTTTTTATTGTTTTCAATCGATGTAAAACACGTGTTGGTATTCTTTTGGGCATGTCACACCTTTATTTTTATTGGTTTTCGCTTTCTGGTTGTTAGAACGAGTGCTGATAGCATAGCGAATCATACAATCAAACGATACCGACTTAATTCCTGCTTCATATCCCGGATAACTCAGCTAGTTATATGTATTTACCAAAAGCAATGCACTCATATAAATCACTTACTCATACTCATACTCTTTTCTTTTTTTTTAGTTTCAAATTTTCGTTTTCTTAAATATAATAAATGCTTTCAACCCGTCAATTTTTTTTATACCCCTATACTATAAATCTATTAATTTATTTAAAATAACTCCTTATACTATAAATAATAAACTCTTTTAACCAATTAAATATTTATTTAATACCTCTATACTATTGATAATAAACGTTTATGAACCATTTAATTTACCTTTTTCCTAATAACTTACAATCGTTAAATTTTTTACGTAGTTGTGTTTAAATTTTATTTTCATTACGTTCCGTTATAAACTTTGTTGAAAACATATTTGTATCCAAACAAATTATTTTTTGGTATCGTAAGTTATAACGAATGTTAGTGTAGTGGCCAACCCATTACGACCAAACATAGGTATGGTATCACTATTAGCACAACCGAGGCATATCCCACCACTAAGGTGGACTGACTTCCACTAGTTACTTCCAAATAACAAAAAAAAACTACAGTATTTTCAGAATTTATTTAGAAAATTACAAAAATTAAAAGTTTTGAAAAAAGTCTCAACCTAGGATGAATCTAACTTTTGAGTGGGAAGGAGTAGCATGATTCCTGATTTATAACTTTTCAGTTCTGCGATGCCATTGCCAACAGACCATTTGACTCCACGCTTTGATCAGTCTCCTCCGTGCACCCAGAATTGGCAACGACCCACAGTCACGTGAAGCAAGGTTAACAACCAAAAGCTATTCTTTCTTTATTGCCTCTCACTATTATTGGTTGGTTTGTTGTGCAATCATAGCAATAGTGGTAGCAGGACAACTCTTCAATGTTAACAAACACTACTACATTAATGGGCCGATAATCGAACACTAAGGTGATGTTTGTTTTTAAGAGATAAAATGTCTGCATTCTGCAGGCCACATCTGCAGACATATGTAGAAGAAGAGGTTGACCAAACCTCTGCAGTCTGCAAGAAGAAAACTGTTTGTTTTTTGACGTATGTAACTTCTAAAGGAAACTGGTGGTGGTGTACGGACGGTAGTGGTGGGTGGTGGTGGGGTGGTGATGGACGATGGTGGTAGACGGTGGTGGTGGGTGGTGGTGTTTAACCCTCTGCAGACCTTAGAAGATCTTAGAAGTGGTTGGGCCAAGTATGCACCAAGAAGCGCTCGCGTAGACGTTTTTTAGGAAACGTATTCGGAAAAACAAACAGTCTGCAGATGGTAATGTCTGCCCGTGGTCTGCGCTGCGCAGACAGAAGAGGCTGCATAGATCTTTTTTAGAAAAACAAACACCAGCTAAAAGACGATTGCAAATCGACCACAAAAAGTGACACAAAAAACGAGTTGCAAAAGAAGTCGGTCACCGTATTACCACTAGTAGTAGTATTACCAGTATAATTACTTCTTTTATATAGGAGATCAAATTTGTAACTTTTTCTACAATCGCATGTCGTATTATAGCTTAGTGTCATTTTAGGGTGGGATAATGATTAGGGATCATTAGGTTTTTGGTTCGATTCCCACAAAGGGGTTTTTTCCTATATTTATTGGGTTTCCTCCCAGGGGCGGGCCTAGCTTGTTAATAGGGGTAGCCCCCGCCACCCCTTGACGCTCCAGCGGTAATGTAAATCTTGGAAAAAGTTGACGTTTTTTCGATTTCGTTACCCTTTTTTTGAAATGTTGCCCCTATAAAGATTTTTTTAGATCAGCTGTTGTTTCCTCCTGAATTGGTGTATGTACATTATTGCTTAGTGGAGATGAATATGATCAGGTGGTTCCGTTGGTGACACAATAATACTATAGTGGTCCATCACTGACCCAAATTCACCGTTAAAAAAGTTAGACACCGTGACATAATAAATGTTTTTTCTTTCTCAAATACCACAATTATGATGCATTAGTAGTAATTGAGAGAAAAACCTCACAATTGAGCATACGTGGTGAGAGTAACATATCAAAGGACCTGATGTTTTCGCATGGGAAAAAAACGAAGTCTAAGCTATTTGTTATTTTCAAACTCAAATTCTTTTTTTAAATGCATATACATTGCCTACTGGTTAGTTACTATATCTTCAAAGCTATGAAAACACATATTACATATAGGATATCAAGGGCGGATCTACAGTGTTACAAGGGGTAATTTCCGTTGCCCCTTGACGCTTCGGTGAAACTCCGACAATAATGTAAATTTTGAAAAAATATGACGTTTTTTTTATTTCGTTACCTTTTTTTTTAAACGTTGTGTAACATCCGTCAAAAAACGGATTTTACCAAACCCGCTCCGTTTATTAACCGAACAATCAGTTTAAAATTTCGTGGCGTATTTAATGCCCAAATTAATTTTAAACGATACATAATTAATTATTATATTGGAATATATAATTTGTTTTTGAAAAATTGTTAAAAATAATGAAATAAAAATATAATGTTTCTGCCGGGTTTCGAAACCAGGTCAGTCAGCCGGGTCAACGACTTAACACCCACACACTCAACCACTACGCCACTTGTATTCCTTGTTAATTAATGGAAACAATTAATACATATTATAATTCTCGAATTCAAAATCGGCGCGCCCAAATGCAGTCGTCGGAAATCCCGGCGATCTCGCGAGATTGGACGGTTACTTCAGTTATAACGTAAACCTTAAACACTGCATCGGTTATAACCGACGCCTGAGTCCGCGACACAAGCTATAACCGCCGGAGAATTTCTAACCGACGAATCAAGTCGGAAATCGGACCAAATTCATCGATGACCTGCCTTATAAATACCCCCTCAAACCTCTGCAAGCTTTTTCGCTCAAAACCGCACCTTTACCCGACGTAATTCCACTCGCCGGAAAAGTTCTGCACCTCGCTGGAAAACCCAGCCCCTCACTTCTGAGCCTTACTGAACCCCCTGAGCTTATACCGAAGTCACCCACATCCTTTTCAAGCTTGTTGAAGACTCTCTGCCGCAAGACACACGACGCCGGAATCTTTTGCTGTCACCGGAGTTCTGCCGGAGAAACAGAGAAGTCCAGTCGGTATACCTTACGCTTAAATCTTTCATTCTTTTTATATATCTCACATGTAATGAACCACCAGACACTAACGAACATGATTAAAACTTCGAACCAGTCAGTCATCGTTTCTGGTTAAGACTGACGAAGAAGACGAAGTTTCGGTAACATATAAGTTTAATTTAAATCAAGTTATAACTCGGGTTAGACACACAGTCCAGCGGTGGACTGTGTGCACATTAAACACGTAAACGTCTCGAGTTCGAATCTTGTCCCACGCATGCTTGCCTTAATAAAAATGTCCTTTTTTTTTAACCGAACCGGAGTCACCGCTGATATATGTTAAGTTTATAAAAACCAGAATAATAACCAAGATAGACACACAGTCCAGCGGTGGACTGTGTGTATGTTTAATCACAGGACACGAGTTCGAGTCCGGGCTACCGCACCGGTCCGGACAATTATTTAACTTTTTATTTAAGACAGAAATGGAAATGTTTAGTTTGTATATAAGTATAATAAAAATCGGTTTATATAACAAGTTAAACACACAGTCCAGCGGTGGACTGTGTGTTAACCTAAACCACAGGTCCCGGGTTCGAGACCTGTGGAGCGCACCGAGTCACTGATTAAAATCTTTTTAGAAATAAGTTGATTTTCGGATTAATCTAATTAATATATAAATATAATTAAAAACAGAAATATTTCGGGTTAGACACGTAGCTCAGTTGGTAGAGCTGCGTGCACGCGTACGGGAGGTCTCGGGTTCGAGCCTCACTCAGCGCACACATACACGCATACAAACCGGTCAAAGTCAACAGTCAATGGTCAACGGTCAACGGTAAAAAAAGTCAACTTTTTTATTATTTTTATTTATTTATTTTAATTAAAAATCAATTAAAAATACTTAAAAATAACATTTTTAAGGTTAGAAAATAGCCTTAAACTCACAAAAATACACCCAACAATCCTATTAAAATGGATTAATAAAATCCGTTTACTTACCGAACCATAATGCTATTTATCTAGGTTAATTTCACTCGTGGTTAAAACCACTTCGCGTGCATTCAACATCATCAACCGAACGCACCCACTGTGAGTGAATCTTGCAACTCCCCCTTTTTAATTACACGTTTTGGGGTGTGTCATGTGTCACAAAACAATTAACTCGTTTATTTAAACTTGTGCCATACCATATTGTGATCTAAACTTAGATTGTTTATATTGTTGTGGTTATCTATTTCATTTTGTCAACTTATATGAAAGTCATTCATTAAGCCCATCAGTTCCTCGTGGGAGACGAGTTGAGCAACGCGTGCCTCAAAACAAATCCATTATTGTTCATGTGTGTATTATTGAGTTTATATTGTTTGTAGTTATGTATTTCATATTGTCAAGTTTATGTAATTCATTCATTAGGCCCATCAGTTCTTCGTGAGAGACGAGTTGAGCAACGCGTGCCTCCAAACGATCCATTATTGTTCATGTGTGTATTGTTTAATATTAAATTGATTGGTGAATAAGTTTACATCTATTTTTACTCATGTGTGGTTGTGCACTTATTTTATAATCAATTAAATAAACTTGTTCAAATGTTTTCCATATGATTCACTTGCCAACTTTTTGTTGATCCAAAAAAACCTTTTTACACATGATACAGGTGAACAGGATGAAGCAGGGAAAACATAGGAAATGCCTTAGAAGAAAACAATGAAGCCTAGATTGATATTTAGGACATGTTGTAATATTGATTGTAATTTTCCATTAAAGTGTATTAATGAATCGTTAAAATAAATGTCATGAGCTTTGATGATAACCCAATCATGCCCCGATCACCTTTTCCGCTGCGGGTCGGGGTGTGACACGTTGCCCCTATGTCGATTTCCTAGATCCGCCACTGTAGGATATGAAACGAATATATGTTATACAACTAAGTTATGGTTAGGTTAACATACATACAGGATATAAAAACTAATAGAGATTATACAACTAATTTTAGCATATTCTAAAAAAACAATGCATGAAAATACAAAAATGCATAAATATATGGACATCATATCATTTTTAACACAGGGAACATAAATAAATAAAACATTGAAAAGCTTAAAGAGACAACAAATGACCGTGAATATGAGAAACTGCCAACCTAAACTAACGGAGGAATCAAGTGAAGTCTTCCTATCGGATTATATTCCATTTTCAATCCTCTCGTTAACTGATTCTTCTAATTATTTCAATACATATCATAATACATTTTCAAAAATGTTGTGTTAATAAATGTTAGATTTTTATTTAGATCCTGAAAGCTCAATCACCGCGATAGTTCTAGTGGTTCAGCGTTATTTAACTGGTCGGCTTGATCTAAAAACTACCCGATCAACACAAGAAGAAGGTAAACATAGCCGGTTGCTTTGATTTTCACTAATTCTGTCTTATTCGATCAAAATCGTCCGGCTTATTAACATGTGACCTAATTAGAAGAACCAAGGTTCCCAATTTAAATGAATCCAACTTTTAAGACATTGGTTTTGTAGGACCATCTCTTATAAGTTAGTTGCAAAATTATTTTTTTTAGAGTTTTATAAAGAAATCATGTATGGACCCATTAATTTTATAAATTTTTATCAAAGCCACAAGAAGTTATTTTATATTCATCATGAATCATATATTTTCATTGTAAATTATTCACTTTTATAGTTTTTATTTATCATATACGACATTTACTTACTTTACGTTATTATAAAATTCTCATATTTATGATATAAGTTTGGAGTAAAGTTCAGGTACAAATAAACTTAACATACAAAACGTACAAATTGAAGGAAAAGACAAAAAAACACGGTGGCATTTTCGTAAATATTTGATCGTAGGTAATTATCAAAATTACTATACAGGATCATTTGTAGAGTGATTTTGGTCTTGTAGAGTAATTTTGTAAAATGTTCTTGTAAAGTAATTTTGATCTTGTTGAGTAATTTTGTAAAATATTCTTGTAAAGTAATTTTGATTAAAAAACCTAACCCCACCCCTCAAAAACCTAAAAAAACCTAACCCCCCTCCTAAAACTAAAAGCTAAAAACTAAACCCCATAAATAAATGTTAACAAAATTACTCTACATGGTCATTTTACAAAATTACTTTACAAGAACAATTTACAAAATTACTCTACAAAGATCAAAATTACTCTACAATAATAGTATGTAGATTTTTTTTTATATTTATATTTAGTGATGAATATTTCATATAAATTATTCTTAATCATGAACATTATATATATTATATTAAATTAATTATTTATATTAGCTTATTAATACTAATAAATAAATGTATCTTCTTTAATAACTTTTATTCTCTAAGCTTTTTTTGAAAAGATAAATACGTAGTTGTAAATTAAATATAAAGAAACAGAAACAATAATTTTAAAATTCAAAAACACTATTCATGAGCAATGACCAAAATCACTCTACAAATGATCCTGTAGAGTAATTTTGAAGACCAAATATTTACGAAAATGTCATCGCGTTTTTTTGGCTTTTCCTTCAGTTTGTACGTTTTGTATGTTAATTTTATTTGTATTTGATCTTTAGTCTATAAATTTGATTGCAATTGGAGATAAAAATTTATGTTGTTATCATGGTTAAACAAATTTTAACCTCTCTATGTTTAAAATTCAAAATCTACTTTATACTAGGATGATAAAGTATCATTTTTTTAATTGTTTTTAAGTTTTGTTAATTAACTTTATTTCATATTAATAGTCAAATATCGTGTTATAAATTTACATCGAGATAGATGGTAAACGGACAACAAGCTGTGCTGCTACCCCCTTTTTTAACAATAAAACTAAGTCTTTTAAAAACTACGTTCATAAATCTTTGAGTCATAACATTACTATGCATGACCCTTTGAACTCGACTATGTAGGTCCACAGCCTCTGGCGTCAGAAAACCAAAAGTATTAAAAGCAAATGGGATAAACACGTGCTGGTTTTCTAGGCACGTTTTCTCGGATGATAAAGTATCAATTAGATTTGGTACCTCTTCATTAGTGATGAACTTGGTACTGAAAACACTGATCTCAAAACTTGCCAAAATTGGGTACCCGTCGAGGAACCAGGGTTTTGTTTTCGATAGAATCAGATTTGCTATTCAAAAGAGGGGTTACGATGCAGCTTGTTATCGTTTACCTTACCATTCTTACGTAATTCCCGATTATGAAATGGTATTTATAAAAAAATGTCAATCTAAAATTACTCAATACCATAATTTTCAACATGTTTAGGCATAAAGGTGTTGTACCTTATGCTTTGAAGATTTTTCTAAATTTTTTGCTTTTAACCTAAAATTATTTGATTCTTTACTTTTAACCCAAAACTATTTGATTTTTTACTTTTTATCCCAGAACTTTTCATCTGTACTTTTAACCCAAAACTATTTGGATATTTTTTTTACTTTTAACCCCAAAGCTTTTTATCTTTTACAATTTAACCTCACAACTTTTTTACTTTCAACTTTGGTCTTCTATACTTTTCATTTTTCCCAAAATTTTCGTTTTATCTTCCGTTCTAAATTTTGCGAGTTAACACAGTGCAACGTGCGTGTGTGGTTAAACGTTTTTACATCGTCTATTTTTTCTCGTTTGACAAGTTCACCGTAACGCGCGGGTCCTTGATCGACTTAGTTATTCTTTTATATGTTTTACGTTTCGGTTTAGTTTCTTCGCATTAACACGCCGCAATTTCAGTATTGGTGGTTGCTGACAGTAGTGTAACATTAGTGTTCGCCCCCGTGACAACGTGAAATGCTTAATACTAGTTATAAATAAAAAAAAACCCAAATCAATCAATTTATTAAAAAACAATAGATAAAAAAATAAAATAAAAATAACTCACCACATATAAATGAATAAAATAATAATACATCAAACAATATTAATTCAAAAAAATACTCCCTTGTTGAAACCCACGAGAGAAACAACACCAACAACCAACAAGAGAAAGAAAGAAAGAAACAGCTCCTCCTCCTCCGTCGAAACTAACCAAACCAGACTCCATTCTCTTCATCATCTTTCAAACCTTTTCCAAATCCCCAATTTCAAACCCTAACCCTAACCCTATGCTGCCGCCGATCACTCTCCTCCCTCTCTAAAACTCACCGCCGATCGCTCCACTTTTCATGGCGGATTCACCGCACTCTCTTCCGCCATCGGCCAGGCTTTCATTCTTCCATCTCAGATCTCCTCTTTCACTCCGACTTGAATCACGATCATCGTCGGAAAATTAGGTTTCACCGGCGCTGCTATGGCTGCCGGAAAAGGAGGACTGGTTGACAAGCTGTGGAGGTTTCTACGGACGGTGTATTTTATGGTGGTGATGATGACGTCACTGCTGGTGTTATCGCTTCCGGTTTTGGTTGCAATTGGTGATGTGTTGGTTCCTTGTGTGTTGATTTCGAGCTTTACGTGTGTTAATTGCTATGGTTTTAAAGAGCATTTGAGGAGATACTCGTTTAGAAGTTCGTTGACGGATGTTCCGGTGGTTTCGGTTATCAGATCTCTCGTAATCACCTGTATGTATGCGGTTTTTACTAGTTAATTTTGTTGTTTTGGTTGAATTTGCTTCATACTGCAATTGTTTTGATTATTGGTTAAAGTTATAGTTGTTGTTATTACTATAATGCATATATTTGTCTGTGTGTTTTGTATTGTTTTCTGTTGTTTATACTCAGAATGAACTTCCAGCTACTTGTGCACTTGTGTGGTTAATTTTGCTTCATACTGTATTTTTTTCTAATTGTTGTTCAAATTTACAGTTATCATTATCATAATGCACTTATCTGTCTGTGTTTTGTTTTGTTTTATGTTAGTTCTAATTGGCTATGAACTCCTAGCTACTGTAATTGTGCATTTGTATCTGCTTGAGAAGAGTAATTCAGTTATGACATGCAGTGTTGAAGTAGTCGCTAGTCGCTAGTCGGGCGGCAGGGTGGGGACTAGCGATTAATCGGGGATGAATTTGATTAATCGGCGACTAATCGGGGATTAATCGGCACCTAATCGGGATTTTTACAACCATGATGACATGAGAACAGAGTTTGTGCTCATTTGTGAATTTGATTTTGTTGAAGTGTTAGGGTGTTTAGCAATTCTTAGTGGTTTTGTCTAATTGTTATTTTCTGTCAATTTTGCACTTTAAACTTTAAAGTAAGGTGTAATAATAGCTTGACAAGTGAAAGGTTCCATTACATGTGTGGATGCCAAATGTTGCTATACTGATGCTACTTTGTGACACATGTGTGTTTTGATATAATTGAGTTGTGCTTCTTTTCTGCATATAAAAGGGAAACTGTGATAATAATGTCATAGATAGTGCTTCTGTCCTCCTGGTCTCATTGACTGATTTTACCTTTTTCTTTAATGATTGTCATCTTTGCTAATCAGATGAGATAATTTAAGGAAATAAGATGTAGAAGTGTTTCTTTGAATGTAGTAGGTGTAGACATAATCCGGATTGGTAACCTTACTGCTAAAGATATTCATTTGGAGAAGACAAGAACATATATCTTGACAACATGAATTTGTTGAATTTCATTTTCATTTACTGTTGATCTAGATAATTTAATCATCAATCTTTAAATATGTTTTTTTTCATCTGCATAACTGTGAAATATTAATACTACTAAACTGGGACCTTTTTTAACGAGTAATATATAAATCTTCCGTTTGTAATTTCAGGTGTTTATATGATCTGTGACGGTCCTGTGCTTTCACACGGGCAATATCTTGGCACGGTTACATTATGCTCCACCTTTTCAGTTCTTCTTTTATCAGTAAAAGTTTGCATTTTCACTGTCAATTCACAACTCGAAGCTGAAGCTTCATCTTCTCCTTCAAGAAAAAGGCTTCATTTAAAGAAATCATGGGGGATGCCTGTATTGTTTCTATCATCTGTCGTTTTCGCTCTTGGGCATATTGTTATTGCTTACCGGACAAGTTGCAGAGCACGGAGAAAACTTATGCTTCACCGAATTGATCCCGAATCAGTACGTATTAGAATAAGTACGGTACAATCTTTAATTCTAGTTTGGTTCTTATTATTATTTATTATTTGTAGGTTCTTTCAAGCAAGCTTTTATTTACATCTGTGTATGCTAAAGTGCCAAGGTCACCAACGCCTGCTGGTCGAACACCAAAAAGTGACAGTGAAATTAAACGAAAACCGATGGGCAAGGTCATAACGATGGTGAACTCCCGGTCAGATTACTTGCTGACGTGGACAGTCTATTCATGGGTTCCAGGGTGTCACTCTACACTACAAACTTAGCATGCCTATCCCACCTTCACGTACACTATCTTCTACCCTGATCGAGAGACCATTATTAAATATAGTCCCGAAAACAGAATATCATCTTCGCAGGAGCTTTAGCAATCAAATTCACACGTCTCCTCTGTATACTCAGTTATTAGATGGTACTAATACTAGTACTAATTCCCATGTACTTTCCGAAGAAATACCCGTTTTTAGTTTAAATGACCGGAATGATGAGCATGCAAGTATGGAACCTGTTCATCACTCGCTTGAACAGGTTCCGGAAGTAAATGGCCGGTTTGGGATTGTTCTGGTGCATGGGTTTGGTGGGGGTGTATTCTCATGGAGGCATGTTATGGGTGAGTTATCAAGACACGTTAATTGTATTGTTGCGGCTTTTGACCGTCCCGGTTGGGGTTTGACTTCAAGACCGAGGCGAGATGAATGGGAATCAAACAATCTTCCTAACCCATACATGCTTGATACTCAGGTGAGTTATCGACATGTTCTAAATTTTTCATGATAATAGTAGAGTAAAAGGCATTTTCGTCTCTGAGGTTTTGGCCAGTTTTGCGACTGTCGTTCAAAGGTTTGTTTTTCCGCATCTGGATCCAAAATGTTTGAAATCTTGCCATTTTCATCCGACTTGTTAACTCCATCCATTTTCTCTGTTAAGTCAGGGGTAGATGTTGATCCCCTGCCAAACTTTTGGAGAAAATGTCAAGATTTCAAACCTTTTGGATCCAGATGCGAAGAAACAAACCTTTGGACGAAAGTCGAAAAACCGGCCGAACTTCACGGACGAAAATGGCATTTTACTCTGATAATGTTATCCTTTATTAGCAAATCTTGCAGTTATATAACTTGTATATCAAGCGTACATCTTATATGTAAATGATTTTCAGGTTGACATGCTTCTTTTGTTCTGTAAAGAAATGGGGCTTTCTTCTGTTGTGCTTGTTGGTCATGATGACGGAGGCATTCTTGCTATAAAGGCTGCACAAAGAGTGAAGGTGTCTTCGAGTCTTATTGATGTAAGCTAACCATTTTTTGTATAATCTTTCGACATTTTTGAATCTTTAAAATAAAAGAAAGATTACATGATAGATTAAGAAAAAGAATATTTTCAGGTGGAAATTAAAGGTGTAGTACTGCTGACAACAAATCTGTCAAGAGAAGTTGTTCCGGGATTTGCTAGAATACTCATGCGGACATCTTTAGGAAAGAAGCACTTGGTTCGTCCTTTACTACGAACCGAAATTTCACAGGTTGTTAACAGACGGGCATGGTATGATGCTACCAAGCTAACAATGGATGTGTTAAGCCTTTACAAGGTATCTATGTTAAATATATGATTCTGATAAACTTGGTTTTAAAAAGCTCAGGGTCTTGAGGTGACAGCTTCATGCCCATCTGGGTCAAAGTTAAGGTGAGGCTGATATGCAAAAACTAGGGGTGTGCACGGTTCGGTTCGGTTCGGTTCGGTTCGGTTCGGTTTTCGGTTATTGAAGACCGTTCGGTTTCGGTTTCTTTTGGTTTTGGCAATGGTTTGATTTTTCGGGTTTTTTTTTCGGTTTTGGAACAATACTTAAGATTCAAAAATAAAAAGTATAATCCAAGATTTAATAATCTTTCTTAGATGTTTGCATTTAAGTTATTATGTTTAATCTTTATAATTGATATCGTTCACATAAACCTAATTTCTAATCTATTTTTATGTTTCTCCGAAGTTTTTATTAAGACATTTTCCTTTATAACACTTTGAAAATCATTTAGTTTTTCTGTTAGTTTTTGTTATTTCTTGTAGGCAATGGATAAATCATTCAAAAAATAAATAAACATGTTAATGTTTTTATTGTAAATACTTAACATTCAAGAATAAAACTAATAATTCCTAAATCAATATATACCAAACATTAAAAAAATGATTTTTACGTTATCCGGTTCGTTTTTTTGGTTTTCATAAAATGCAAAAGTGTAACCGAACTGTAAATTTTGGTTCGTTTTTTTTTTGTGTGGTCCGGTTTATTTCGGTTTGGTTAAATCGGATTTTTTGGTTTCGGTTTGGTTTTTTGGGTTTTCTGTTCACCCCTAGCAAAAACAACCGAAGGGATGAAACATTATGATTTACGAATAGTTGACTTGATAAAAAGGCTGATATATAAAAGAAATGAGATAGATGCAGCTTTGGGTTGTACATAGAGCAACACCTCGCGTACGTTAAGCTCTCACCTTGCCCCTCTTTTTTTTTTAAACCAAGCAGATAAATAATGTTATTTTGTATATTCATATGTTTTCTATCTTAAAATTATTGAAACTGAAAGTGATGTTTTGGTATGATATCAGATGCCACTATGTGTAGAAGGTTGGGATGAAGCATTACACGAGATTGGTAAGTTATCATCCGAAGCAATTTTCACACAACAAAACGTATCGTTGCTGGTAAAAGCAGTGGACGACACACCACTTTTGGTTATCGCTGGAGCTGAAGATGCTCTCGTTCCTCTAAAATCCGTTCAAGCCATGGCATCCAAGTTTGTAAATTCTGTAAGTATATTCTATTTCCATCACAGTCCCTTCATTCTCGTACTTTAACAATATTTACCCCTATGCAGAGGCTAGTAGCGATATCTGGTTGCGGCCATCTGCCGCACGAGGAATGCCCGAAGGCGTTGCTTGCAGCTGTATTACCATTTATTAGCAAACTGTTAATTTCCGTAGATTCTGAAATCGAATAGGGGATCTTAGCAATAGGTTAATTTACAATTTGGTGAGGTTTGTTGGGTCGGGTTTGAGGTTTGGTCTCTTTTATTCATCTCGAGAGGGACGGGTCAAATTTGCCTGTTTCTTTCGTGTATTTTTGATAAGTGGTTCTAAGTTTCGGGCGGGCTAAAGAGCGTGCTCTTACTTCACGTGTAATTTGTTTACTCGTTTGTGGTTGGCATCAATCAAATTGTTTATATGCCTGTTGTGAACGGTTAACTGTTCTAAATAGCCGTTGTTGAATCAAAATTGTTTGTCATATAAGATACGCCAATTCGTAATGCTTGTTATCATGTCGTTAAACCATAACATATGTTAGATTGATCTTCTGTAGGTTTGGGTAAAAAATGACTTGACTTACAAAGTTAAAGGTAAAAAGCGATCGAGTTATAAACATGTGGTTTTTTGAGATATTTTTTAATTTTAGTTTGTTTCATGATTTATTGAGTTGTTAGGTTTATAAATAAGGGATTGTTTTGTAAACCTAATGAATCGATCATTAATAAAACTGGAACGAGTTTTGATTCCATCTTCTTGACGTACATAATGCTTTGGTATCATTTCCATATACATATACTAAAGGGCTTGTAGCCTAGTGCTATCAAGATGTATGGTAAATGTGTTTCTCTTCAAGCGGTTGGAATATATAACTTTGTGATAGAACACTCATATAGATTTAAGAGTATATTTAGAGGGTGTTATAGACTGATTCGAGATGGTCAATTTCCGATAAAGTTAACTAGAGATGACTAGTTTCCAAACAAAAATAGATATGAACAAGACTCGTTTGATTCAATTTTCTTATATACTCCAATTAATGTCAAACATGCGTAAATATAGCAAATATAGTTGAAAGAGATGCAAAACATGGTAAAGAAAATGCAGTAAATCAAGGAATGGGTGTTAACCTCCTATTAATCCTAAGTGGTGGAGAGTGGCAAAACATGGGGTAAAACTGATTGCTATAAATTATCTATCTACTATAATAAAAAATAAAAAAAATCATCTTTAAACACTTGTCATGCTCTCTAAATTTCTCCTCTTTAATTATACATAATTATTATTTTAATTATACATAATTATTTTTGTTTAATCTTTCTACTTAATTTTTAAAATGAAGATTATGCTCGATTAAGAATATGGTTTATTTGAAAATTTCTAACGGATTGAAGAGGTGATTTCCATATTGGATATCCTAATCACTTTACTATTTTCAACCTTTTAATTTCCGAATCTTATGAAACAAAACTTTTGTAACATTTATTTATGATTTTTTAAAATAATTTGTCCTGGCCAACATGTTAAAGGCTAAAATAGTTTCGTATATTGAATTACAGGGTGATCTATATACAACTTTTTGAAAGTTCATTTTTACGCAAAGTAAACGCAAGATATTCTTTTTAGGTTGTGCTTCTGAACCAAATTTTATCTTATTCATATATTTTATTACTAGGTTATAACACGTGTATTACACGGGTTGAATAAATAAATTTTATATACTAAATAATAAAATAATATATCTTTAAAAACTCCTTTTTACACGGGTTGAAAAAATATAATTTTATATATTAAAAAAGTTATATCTATAGGAACCATATTGTACGGGTTGAATAAATGTAATTTTATATATCAAATAATAAAAAAGTTATATATTTAAAACCATGTGTATTACAGGGGTGAATAAATGTAATATTGTTTACCAAATAATAAAAAAAATTATATCTTTAAAAACCCCCGTGTAATATATAACTTGAATAAATATGATTTTATATACCAAATAATAAGAAAATTATATTTAAAAAAACTAATGGATATACTCGGTACGTGATAGATATGGTGATTGCGGAGATGATTATTAAAAAGAAGATATAGTGATCAAACATGTTATTCAAGAAGCAGATAAGCAACCATTTGAGTAATTATATATAATTATATTTAAAAAACCCGTAATAAATCTAATTTAAAAAAAAACTAAGACTTTGTTATTGTTAGTAAAATCAGTGATTTTATATTTGTAATTTATTTGGTATTATTTTATTAAAAAGTGCATATTATACATATAATTATATTATGTCTTAATTTATTGATGTTACCTAAAATGTTTTTCGGTTTTATGTCTAGCATTATATATACTATGGTAAAAGTTTAAAGTTTATTGGAGATAATCACATCATAAAAAAGAATAAGAGTAAATTTGTATATTACAAATATAAAGGAGGTGTCTGTCTATGATATAGAAAATCAAATAAATAATATTATAAATGAGAAGTGTACATTAATTTTAAACTAAATAATAATTATCTATAGTTAAGTAGAAGAGATTAAACAAAATAATATTTATTAGGAGAGTTATCTATAATTAATTAGAAGAGATTAAACTAAATAATAATTATCTATAAGATATTAAACTAAATAACATTTAGTAGGAGAGTTATCTACAATTAATTAGAAGAGATTAAACTAAAATATAATAATTATCAAAGAAATTGCCTAATATAATGACAAGTGTCCAATAAATGGTTTCTTTTTTATATAGTATAGATTTTCGTTTATGATAATAATTATTATTATTATTTGGTATATGTTTGGCCTGATTTTTTTTTGAGAAATAAGTTGGGTTAAATATAATTTGTTTTTATCTGAGTATGTAAATGCGAGTAAGTGTACATTTTGACATTGTCGCGACGCGTGATGGGTAAGTGTGATGTATTTTTAAGTTAATCTATATTTGTATCTTCTATATACTATACTTTATAATAATAAAATAAAACATGGGGATATTAGTCATAGCCATCTACGGTTTAGTTTTCTCACCTCTCTCTCATACTCATTTATTTAATTATTGATAGTTACAACATTCATTAACAAATGGATTTAATATGATAATAATTATGAATTTTCTAAATAAACTTATCTCTTACATAAAAACTTATATTAAGTCTCCAAATATTACTATATTCAAAATTATCTTCGTTAAAATATTATAAAAAGAAATAATAGTAATAATTGTTTTTATGGGTGGTTTCTAAAAAGTTTCAATTATTTAATATTATTGGATGGTTTGAATGGTAAAAATATGTTAAATAAAATAATAGAAGGTATTAAAAGAATCAAATTTTAGTCCTTAATTTTTATATGTCATCATATTTCTATATATTTATAACTGTAATTTACATTAACTTAATTGTATTAAGATACTTTTAAAGGAGTATCTACACTTTAGTTGAATTCACATTCATCAATAAATTAAAAAGGTTAATTCACGGTTGAGAAAAAACTATGTTTTAAAATTAACTAAACATGATTTATAAATAGCACGTCAAAGTCCATTTTTAAAAACATGTCTTAAGACCAGATATGTTAACATATGACATATGTTTTATTTAACCCGTATAATACGTGGTTTTATTCAATTCATATAATACACATGTTTAAAAAAATACATTCTTTTTATTACTAAGTTTATACCATTGTATTTATTTAACCCGTGTGATACACGGGGTTATAACATAGTAAAGATATAAACAAAAAATCTTCAAACAAATAAATGAACTAGTTATCGTATATTATGGAATGGTAAACGCACCTAGAGACGCAACGACAACGACAGATGTAGAAAAAAAGTTGAGGGTAACGCTACCAAAAAATTATTATTCATGAGTAGCCGATACATAAAACGAAGAAGGGAAAAAAACCTTTGCACTAAAAATGAATTTCGACAAGAATATATTTGTAAGCGTAATTAAGGATCTTGCTAATTAAACACGCTCCACCTTATTTTCACAACACAATGCGCCCGCTTTGGCCAAAGCGGGGCGTTTAGGGTAACTTTTCCAGACAAAAGGTGAAATGACTGATGTCTGAATGACATAAAGGTGATACGAGGTTTCACTAGGTACGACGTTGTCCCGTGAACCCTAAACGCCGCACTTTGGCCAAAGCGCCGCGGTTTGACCAAAGCGCGGCGCTTCGACCCAAATGTCTGCCTTTAAAGCTTGCCCGGCAGAAGATTTTATGCATTCGATTTTTAAAACTCATTATATTGTTTCTAGACATACGTGGGGCTTTCTGTTTTACTTGTATTTCTTCAAAATAACGCACGGTTATGCTGTATTACTGCAGAGGGTTAAAAAACGATGTTGTGGTTAAGCAACTATCTTTTCGGTGAATATTCTAACGAGTCAGTTGTTCCTGATTCTTACGAGGGGACCGCTATTTCTGACTCGTATGAGAAATCGGTCTTGTCCAACTTGAGGGAGGAGGAGGTTGTATCTGGCATTCGTTATCGGGATAACACGGTGGAGCTGGATTTGAATATCCCTGTGGAGGACCCGTATGCACAACAAGGTTATTCGAGTTACGGATACGGAGGCGAAGCGTATCCTCAGGTTGAATATTCGTACGGTCTTCCAAACTATCCCGACTTCGGTTACGGTTGTGAGTAGAGCTTTGAACATCAAGTCTATTCGGAACTCGGTGACGATGGTGAGCAGGAGGATGTGTCAGTTGACGAGGAAGGTTGTTACCCGGTTACATTTCGTTTGATACAACGCATAAGTTTTTCGTCACGTAAA
The DNA here is from genome assembly GCA_947069175.1 of Scalesia atractyloides. Taxonomy (NCBI): domain Eukaryota; kingdom Viridiplantae; phylum Streptophyta; class Magnoliopsida; order Asterales; family Asteraceae; genus Scalesia; species Scalesia atractyloides. The sequence goes on from CAMTDV010000017.1 coordinate 13,243,815, forward strand.
GAGCTGGTGCGTTGGGTACAAGACACGACAAAAGACAATGGTTACCTCATTGTGATCAAGATGTCGAACAAAAGAGGGGAGAATTACAAGATTTGGTTTCAATGCACTCTTGGTGGGGAGCATAAGAGTATAACTACACATAGGAAAACGGGTAGCAAGAAAATAGGCTGCCCGTTCGAGATGATCGGGTTTTCGGAATCAAAGGGAAGTGTTTGGAGGATCGAGGTGACGAAGGCGAAGCACAACCACACTCCTATCAAAAACCTAGAAGGTCACGCGTATGCAAGAAGGCTTTATTCGGATGATAAAAGAATGGTTGAGCAGCTGGCGGAGCAAGATATTCCCAACCAAAGTATCTGGCGAACGCTGAAGAAAAACAATCCGGATAGAAAGCTTATTCCGAAAGATATACACAACATTGTTAAGAAGATCAATGTCAGAAAAATGTCGGTAAGTCTCCGATGCAAAAACTTGAAAACATTATTCGCGAAAAAGATTACACTTATTACACGCGCACGAATAAGATATCAAATGCAGTTGAAGATGTCTTCTTTGTTCACAAAAAAATCATTCACTATGTGGTGTGCCTTCCCGCATGTGCTAATGATTGACGCCACCTACAAAACGAACATGTACAACCTGCCGTTTGTTCAGGTCGTAGGCATGACATCGACAAACAAATCGTTTACGGCTGCTGGTGCGGTAATTTCTGCTGAGAAGTTAGAGAACTACCTATGGGTGCTGCAGAGGATCAAGTCTATGTTGGTAAGCTGTATGGAGCCGCGCGTGATTTTAACAGATAGGGACTTTGCGCTAATTTATGCGTGTGAACAAGTTTTTCCAAAAGCGCAGAAGTATCTTTGTCGGTTCCATATTCAACAAAATATTAACAAGAATAGCAAGAAGAAATTCTCTGACAAGCAGTGGAAAGAATTCGTACGTTCATTTTGGACATTGTGCGAGTCTACGACCGAGGAAATATACAGGTATAACGTGGAAAACCTTGAAGCACAGCTGAAAGAAGATGGCCATGAACGTGAGTATTTCTTACATAATTATGTTTTTATATAATAACAAAAACTCACTATTTACGTTTTTTAATTTCAGAGGTTTTTGATTATTTGAGGAAATTCTGGTTTGATCCATACCGTGAAAAGTTTGTATCTTGCTGGACTAACAAAACTATTAACTTTCACCAAACTACGACCAACAGGGTTGAGGTCATGCATGCAAGACTAAAAAGTCACTTTCCAAGTCATCGCGACACACTGGATAAACTTGTATTGTATTAATCATGTTGTTGACATACAATACGCCGAGATTAGAAGTAGCTTTGAAACAAGCCTCCAAAAAGTGATGAAACACCACAAGGATCATCCCATGCTTGAAAATATTCTCAGAAAGGTTTCAATATTTGCGAATATGGAGCTAAAACGTAAGGAAGACGGGTTGAGAGCTTACGGTTCAAGCTGTAGTTGCCAACTTTTTACCAATTGTGGGTTGCTATGTGCCTGTTGCTTGGAAAAGTTGGAAAATAATGGTAATTAATATTTTTGACCTTTGCCGTCATGATTTTGCCACCTAATTTTTGTTTCCGTCCACAGGTCAGCAAATCCGTATCAATTCGATAGACGTGTTCTGGAAGAAGCTTGACTTCAAGCCGACAAAGAATAAGATTGAGGTTATCGATGTAGACGCGGAATTTGAAAAATTGAAAAAATAGATCGATCCAACACCTCCTCAAATGAAAAGGAGCTTCTTTGAAAAGTTTTCCTCAATCCAGACAACAGTAATAAAAAACCTCCTGTTTTTGAAGAAAACTCGCGGTCGTCCAACATTGAAAACGAAGGAACAGAGAAAGGTTGAAGCTGCCAGAAAAAGCACGTATATTTCGTCGGAAGAAACTTGCCTCGAGGCCTCAGACGATCTCCCCGTCACAGCTCGTACGTATCATCCCAAGACTTTGGAAGACAAAAGAAAACCCAACCGCTCAACGAATACCCTGATTTCCCTATGATTAAGTTCGGTCCTAAGACAGATATAGCGGTCCGCAACTACGCATCTCAGATTCCTGAAGTGTTTACGTACAAACCCGGGACCTTAATGTAACGCCATACGTTCTAGATGTATGTTAAATGGGTGTAATAATAATCATGTTAATTCATTTATAATCCAAGAGTATGTTTATGTTTGTTTAATTACATGCGTTGACAATGAAATCGATATAACCGAATGTTTCCGACACGAACTGTACGACCAACTTACGCGACAAAACCGAATAATACAGATAGTAAACGTTATAATACAACTTTTAACGACAAAATACGATAAGCACTGATTCAGTATGGCACGCATACATGCAATACCGCACGTCGAACTACAAGTGAAATCAAAAGAGAATCACACGAAATCGTGAATACAGCACTCGAGATGACCGAACTTATCCGGAATTCGATGTATAGACCATAAACTCCCCCAAAAGACATGAAATAGCAAAGTACGTCACGTTACGACATGTATAGGCGTGTTTTTGAATGAAACCTAAATAAAAAAAAAAAAAAAAGCCAAAAGCGCCCCGCTTTGACCTAAATGGGGCGTTTTAGTTTTAAAATTTTCAATTTTAACCCAAAACGCAAGCATTTGAGGTTAAAAATGAAAATTTTTTACAGCAAAACGCCACGTTTTGGCCTAAGCGGGGCGTTTTGGTCCCACGTTTTAAACTAAAGCGCAGCAGCTCACCCCCAAACTCACAAAAAATCAAAAAACACACACTCAAGGTGCGATTTACACACAGTTGGCTCGTTTGATCTCGTTTGAAGGCCATTTCCGACGATTCAACTCTCGTTAGGTAAGATACTTAGTACCTATTCATACATTCCATTTATTTCATGTGTTTTGGTTGATTTTGAATCGTTTCGGGGGTGTTCCGACGATTGGCGTCGATGTGGTAAAAAAGAGCCAGGCGAAGCGCGACGCATGGCCCAAAGCGCCCCGCTTTGCCTTTTTTTTTTTGTTATTAGTTAATTTTATTAATTGTTTGTTTATAGTTTACTTATCATTAATAGTTATTGTTATTTGTTTATTAGTTGTAATTACTATTAATTGCTATTGTTAATAACTTTTATTTAATGACAGTTAGTTATTTTTATTAATTTTTTATTGTTAATATTTACTTGTTTATGATTTTGTTATTGTTATTAATAATTTTTTAATAATAGTTATTAGTTATTGTTATTAATTTTATGTTTATTGTTTAATTATTATTAATAGTTATTATTATGTGTTTATTAATTGTTATTGTTAATAATTTTTGTTTAGTTATAGTTTAGTTATTTTTATTAATTGTTTGTTTATTATTATTAATATTTGTTGTTATTAATATTCGTATATTTATGATTGTTAAAACGCATATATGGGTATGGATTTGGATTTCGATATGGACATGGATGCGGGTTTGGAGGATCAGGGCGCTGATCCAACCCCGAACCACCTATATCTCGCGTTCCCGGAAGGTGACGATAATGAGAGGTGCGCGAAGTTGCGCGTCATGTCGATAGGGGCGCATGTCGGGATTGACTGGGGCCTCTTAGAGACAGTCGAGGAGGCCCCTAGGGCGAGGGGGAGTATAGGGTTGGATTTCCCGTGGGCGCGTTTGTTCTAGGGGGCATCGGAGGACTCGTATCGTGAGCTTACGGTCGAGTTTATTGCGTCAATTGTATTCCAGCCACATCCGGTGGATTACGCGGAGGACCCGGCCCATCCTCAGCACGAGGTTACCTTCCGCCTGGCCACCCAGGAGTTTCACATGAGTATTCGGGAGTTCGCCGTCCATGCAGGTTTGTACACCGAGCCCGAACTTGATACAGATGTATATACGCAGGTGGTTAGAGCCTTGGACCGCAGACCCTTATTAGTTTCTGGAGGCTTATTGCGAGGGTTCCCTTTGGGAAATCCTCGCAAAAGGCGTCCACCATCAGAGACCCCCTCTACAGATACCTTCATCGCATTATTGCGTCTCGATCGTGCCCCGGTTTCACAGCCGGGACAAGGTCAACCTGGGGGACCTCTTTTTTCTGTACTGCCTGCTGCGACCTCACCCGTGTGCCCTGGCTCACTCCCTAGCGGAGTACTATGCTTCTGCTTATCATAAGCAGGAGCGCGGCAGGCTTTTTGGCGGCTGCTACGTCACCGTGATCGTCCGCTCTTTAGGGCTCGTGCTTCTGGGCCCGGCCATTCCGTCGACTTTATTAGGCCGGGCGTCAGGGTCGTCCACGGGTATACTGCACCAGTTCGACGTTGGTTACCGGTTTCGGAGCCGCGAGGGCGCTGTTTGGGTGTCGGAGCCGCCGTTGCCGGGGGTGATCTCCGTCGTCATCGAGGTCAGGAGGGCATACTGGCGCCTCCGGAGGTTCAGGTTGCGGCTTACCTGGCTCAGCTTGAGGCTCTGGGTCTCCCACCGCCTCAGGATCAGCAAGCGCAGCAGGCTTAGAAGGCGCAACAGGCTCAGGAGGCTCAGCAGCCTCAGGGTGACCCGCCACCACCGCCTCTACACCCGTCGCAGTACCCACATCACGTTATCGCCGACCTGCCTCCAGCTGCGCAGGCGGTGGCGAGGGACTTCGAGCGGCGTCTCTGACGGTCTGAGCGACAGCAGGCGCGGATTATCCAGACGCTCACGACTATCAGTGCACATTTGGGACTGTCGGAGATTCCACTGCCACCGTCTCCACCGTGGAGGATCAGCCGGAGGATCAGTAAATTTACTTTGTATTGTTTTTTTTTCCTGTATTAGACATTTTGTTTTGTTTCGTATGTACAAACCGACTTTTTATGTATATATGTAGTTGATCTTTTATGTATGCTTGTGTGGATTGTTTGCGCTTATTTCATACGTCTAATTCGCGACATATCGTACGGTGTTTTAATTAAACATGTTCGTGTAATTCATTAAAAATTAAATCGGATAACATTTAAGCAAACAACTTTAAATTATATACGTTTGTAAGAAATAAAACGATTGATTGCTCTTATTTCATACGTCTCGTTCGCGACAATATCGTACGGTGTTTTAATCAAATATGTTCGGGTAATTTATTAAATAAAATGGGATAACATTTATAAAAACAACTTTGTAATATAAATGTTTTTTAAACATAAAACAAAAATCTACAACTTTTCAAAAAAATAACACAACCAAATACAATAAAAACAATCAACCAACAACCCATTTTTCACCAAAACCTAACCCATTCCACCAAATTAAGTCTGTCAGCACAAAGCGCCCCGCTTTGATCATAGCGGGGTGTTTCACACTAGGGTCAACAGACAAGGACTGACTGTTGACTTTACATTGAAACGCTCTGCTTTTCCCATAGCGGGACGCTTTGGTGTGTGTAAATAGATTTGTGCGTGTGTGAATAGACCAGGCCGTAATTAATTACTAGTTTACTATGATAAAGCACTTTTTTAATTCAATGATTTCAGGTGTACAACAATGTTTTTTTTTTTTTACAGAAAATGATATTTTTTTGAAACTATACATTATTACATGATATTATCCTCCATAAATTCAACTGAAGTCTTTGTTAACCAGGATAAAACCTATATAAAATACTACAGTGCACAATTGATAAATGTATGCACACCTGTTGCAACTTCGTCTTGGACTGGAAGTTTAATTTAGGAGCTCGCGATCTGAAACATAACTCGAACGCGAGACAAAAAAAATGGGTCAACTAGCACGACCTATTTTTCAGAATCTCGTAACAATTAGGCTAAATTGCACTTTACGTTCTTTATGTTTAAACGTTCTTTCAGGCTATATCCTTTAAGTACTAAAATTACACGCGATAACCTTTAACTACTAATTTTACACGGGTTGTCCTTTAAGTTAACACATATCATCAGACGGTGTCCTTTCCTTCTAACCCGATTAGATTTTCGGTTAAATTCCCTCATGTGCAAATAATGTGAGGGTATTATTGTCATTTCGTTTATAACTTAAAAGAAGATATTGCACTTTACATTCTTTATGTTTGAACATTTTTTTAGTGGGCGCTCTTTAACTACCAAATTACATTGCTTGTCCTTTAAGTTAACACGTCATGAGCTGGTGTCCTTTAATTACCAAAATTTCTTATTTTGGTTAAACATCGATGGAAATGGGATGGGTTTAGCCGTTTAGGTAATCCCAAAATCAAACTAGATTAGATAAGTTTTTCCCACACCCGTCCCAAAACCCGTTGAGTTTCGGGTAAACGTAAACCCGTTAGTTTAAAAAATTACCCGCTAAGTATATCTAACCCAAAACCCAGGAGATCTATGTGGAAACTATCAATTAATTACGTTTAGCATTATAGCTAAAAAATATTAAATCTATTATTGTATATAATAAATAAATGAAGTTATTAGGGCTTAGGTGTCACTATATTAGAGCTTCTTGGATGGTCTTTAGGCGGGAAATATAAGGGTTATTATTTTCATTAGTGAAGCCCCGATTTAAATTACCCGACCCGGAAACGTTATACGGACCCTATTTAAACTACAGGCTCCTTCACTTCTCTCAAACCCTAGACTACATCTTCTACTTCACGCTTCTTCTTTCTGTTAGAAGTCTTTGCAATCCAATCTATTCAATCACCAAAGACACCATTGATAAGCTACTCATCCTTCATTTCTATTCTGTTTGTTTACAACTCGATGATACGATAACCTATTTCTAGGTTAGTTTTTCAATCAATCGTTTTTTACAGTTCATTGGATGTTAATTTTACAGCTTACAATCAACTGTTGTCTCAAGGTATGATTTCGCTACCGATCATCTTTTTTTGTTTTTTTTGTTTTAGAATGAGGTTTAAATTTTTGAAATTTAATTGAATCCGATGTTATATTGTGGATTAATGAGTATGTTATCTCCATAGTAATGCCTAATTTGTAGATTTTTGGTTCTGGATGAATTTGGGGAAAAAGGATTATTTTTTTTCTAAACCCTAGCCTCCATTCTATTCCCTTCATGGCCCTACTGGATCATTCATTCTCTATTCCAGACGATTTAGAATTCAAGTACCAATTATTCTATGGAGTATCATTTATTTTTTTTGGATATCGCCCTAAATCAAACTTATGTAGAAGTTTTGATTAAGATTCTCTTAGAAAAAAAACATGTTTTAACTGGACATGTTTTTATTTTTTATGTATACTTTTTTAGGAATTTGATGGGAGGACTTGAGTCCTTGAGTCTCAAAGAGTTTTATAGTTTAGAGCAACAAATTGATACAACTCTAAAGCATAATAGATTAAGAAAGGTATGTTCATCTTCTTCATTTCTTTTCATGTCACTTATATGCTAAGTAGTGAAATTTTAACCTATAATGTTGAAATCGATGATACTGAGTGATTATCTGACCCTATTGATTTGCCGATTTGTGAACGATTTCATCTCATTGTTACTATTACATACATAGAGGGAAAATTTGATTTTTTTTCCATTCGTCCTTTTTTTATTAGTCAGGCATTTTATATGTTTAATTTGTTAATCGTTACTCTTGCAGTTGATTTAGGATGCGAAATTGGTATTTGATTTATTAATTGTTGAATAGTTACAATGATTTTGACTTTGTAACAAAAGAATGAGTTGTTTTGACATTTGATTTAGGATACAAACTGCTTTTAAACTATCTTTGTTGATTTTTAAGGGAATAAAGAGATCAAAGTTGAAGGGAATCAAGTAGAACCTGAATCAAACAAAAGTAAGTTTATCTATACTACTTTTGTTAATTGTATATATGTTGCACATTTTTTTTATTGGTAAACGAGTGATTTTAAAACATGAATTGGTCTTTTCACAAGCATAAAGTGTGCTAAAAGTGTGTCAAAGTTGTGTACTTGATCTAATGAAATTTTGTTGCATAAAGTATATAATTATATACACACTTAAGCTGGCTGTCTTATACTTCGATCTGTTTTTACATTTCAGTGCTGGATATGATCTGATAGTTTTTGAATGGTTAAACTAATATGGAGTGTGTTTCCGAATGGGCGACTATGAATATATTATAAGTGTGTTAGTTTTATGTCTAAGTATTAACAATATAAAAGTCGTTATTCATAATTTATTTTTAGTATTTTGTTTAATAACAAACGCCTCAGATACGTGATTTCATGCATCACGCTTTTTTAAACCAAGGACCGATGTTGATGTCTTTAATGACAGGGGCTTCGTATCTTTTTTAACTGTATAAGGGGAGAAGTGACCGGTTCCTCTTAATATACAAGTTTGCGGAAAAGAAGCGGGTGCTTTCTTTCTAGCAATTAATCAAGAATGTCAAGACAAGTTAAGGGAAGAAGTGATCGGGTTATTTGGTCAAAAAAACCATGAGTTTGGATTGCATCTCAATGCTTAAAACAGTAAGAAACTATTTGTATTAATTGAATGTATATAATCGAGTTATTATGATTATGTTGGTTTTTTGAATGCAAATTCTTAAAATCTGGTACCATTGAGCAAGTTGAAGGAGCCAAGAAGTTACTTCAAGGATTTATTTGCAACAATGCTTACTCTTCTTATCTTTTTAAGCAAAGTCGTGCGATTCCAATGGGTCAAACGAGTAAATCTTTTATTGTTGTCAAAAGGGTAACTCTATTGATAATAGTTGAAACGGGTTAGTTTGGGTTCACTTGCATGCGCTGGTTCCCAACACGTCAAACCGGTAATTCTTTATTCTTGTAAAAATTCGTAATTTATAATTCTTGCCAACATGGGTTGGTTTGGGTTGACTTGTGTGGGCTTTTTCTCGTAAGCAAGTAAAGTGAGTAAATTTTTTATCCATGAATTCTTTTTATTCCGGTCAAAACGGTGTGCTTGAAGAAAACACCTTAGATGTCTTTCAACATCTTCAACCCGTTTGACCCATTTGACCTCTTTTTTTAACCAAGTTTATTTTTATTCTACTAGATTTACCCATTGAAGATAAATATACACCCATTTGACTCATACTTTTTGATCTTTTTCTACTTTGTTTAATAATGCAGCTCAAGACGACGACCCTTAAAATGACCAAAATACGCACATCAGATACGAAAAGGAGCACCATTACCATTTCTATAGTTGTAATAATTAAGTGAAACATTTGATATTATTTTTTTTCTTTGAAAATGTTGTCAACTTGTAATGGCTTATGTGACACTAACTTTACAATTTGCCTATAATTTGACAATCCGTGATTAAGTTAATGACAATTTTATAACTCTTTTTATAGACAAAACATTTAATATGTCATACTTTTTGTATAATTTTAATTATGTATTAATCATAAATAGTTTTGATATAACTAACTTTCTTGAACCCGGGAAGCAATCCCGGGTGATAACCTAGTAACTACATAAATAAAATACCAAAATGTATATAAAAATATTCAAATGCATAGATTACAAAAATAGTATATGCCAACAATTGATATATATATATCACGCATATACATATTTAAAAAATAAAAGAAATTATATCGGGTATACAATCAGATAAATGGGAACACTTTATCGGGTAAACGAGTATATCACCAAATCCCAATCCCGTCTCTAACCCTCAAAAAAAAAAACTAATTCTAAATCTGGTCCCAAACCCGCCCCATAGCATCCCAGTTGTGGGTTTTTTTGTTCCAACTTTTGTAATGATGTTTAACTAAAATGTTACTTTTTGTAGTTAAAGGACACTTCCTGTTGATATGTGTAACTTAAAGGACAATCGGTGTAGTTTTGATAGTTAAAGGACACCCATTATAAGAACGTTCCAACAACATAAGGATGTAAACTGTAATTTAGTCTTTAACTTATAAACGAATTGACAATAATACCCTCACGTGAGGGAATTTAACCGGAAAATTTACCCAGTTAGAAGGCAAGGACACCGCCTGATGATATGTGTTAATTTAAAAGACACACCCAGTGTAATTTTGATACTTAAAGGACACCGCCTAAAAGAACATTTAAACATAAAGGACGTAAATTGCAATTTAGCCTAACAATTATAAGTACTCATTTTATCATTCCACCACAACTATACCTTTTATATACATAACTTGTTGCATTTCATGTCCCATTACTATGAGTCCAAGATTCTTTTTTCTGCCTTTCTTATTTCACTCGTCCGTGTTCTATTTGTTAATTTATAAAAAAAAAGACTAAATTGTTGTTTTGGTCCCTATGCTTTATAGCACAGTACTATATTTTACAAATATGAGAAGTCTTACGGACCTGGTCTGGCAGCCTCTCTTGACTGCTCGCAAATTTGCATTTAACTCACCTTCCAGCCACCCTAACTCCCAACTAATCTCATAAACACCCAAACCCTATTTATTTAATTTACCATAAAACAAATAACGCATGCGCTACTTATGGGTAATTTTAAGAGTAGTTTTACTATTTATTTTCTTCAATAGAGATGGGTAATTACCAAATTGCCCATCACATGCTTGCTATGTGACATGAAGTTAACAACAAAGTGGATGGAGTTAGTCTTGTGGACTGAAATCGCAAAAGATGGAAACGTTGGTGTGTAATTTGCAAGACTTTTCATATTTGTAAAATGGGTGGGGTTTGACTACAAAGTCCAAATTTCATAAAAAGTGTAAAAAAATTATAAAATACTATAATTTCAGCCATAAAACACAATTAAAACCCACAAATAACAAAGTCAAAACTACTAAAACACCATATTCAAATCATAATAGTCCATAAAAACTTCAAACACACAATCGTAGAACTCTGAATATAAAACACAACATGCTAATCAACATAAAACAAAATAATTTTTGTCATTCGATAATTAGAGCCTTATCATCCAAAACACAAAACACAACCCACACATGTGATGTTTTAGTAATCTTCATTTTATTATTTGTGGGTTTTAGGTGTGTTTTATGGTTGACATTTTGGTTTTTTATGACTTTTTACACTTTTTAGGAAATTTAGACTTTGTAGCCAACTCCTATTGTAAAATATAGCAATGTATTATAAACCAGAGGAACCAAAAGAGCAATTTACTCTAAAAAGTTATTTTCATTCATATCTCATCTCAAAATATCGTTTTATAATTCGTAAATCTTCATTACTAACTACTTAATATTTGTTTTATTCAACTAGTATAATATACGGTATCTAATTCATAACATGATAGGGGGTTAGATTTAAATACCCAAACTTTCACTAATTGATCGATAGCACTCCCAACTTCCGATTTGTACCATACCACTCTCAACTTTCAACTTATTGGTCAATATCACTCCAAAGCAATCCAACACTAACCCAGTTTGCTGACATCAGCTGCCACATCACCAAATCAGTTCCATGTCATCAAAAAAGGCCAAGTTAGATGCCATATCAGTTGGTATGTCATCAAAAAAGCAAAGTCAGACGCCACGTAATAAAAACATTCTAGTTTAGTTGCCACGTCATCAAAAAAGCCAAGCCGGACGCCACGTAATAAAAAAATTCCACTTCATCTGCCACGTCACCAAACAAGTGTCACGTCAGCAAAAAAAACTAACTGGACTAGGGTTCAGGTAGTTTGGGAGTGTTATCGGCCAATAAGTTGAAAGTTGAGAGTGGTGTGATACAAATCGAAAGTTAGGAGTGTTATCGACAAATTAGTGAAAGTTATAGTTATTTAAATTCAATATCTATACATTATAATAAAGCAAAACGAACTTTGGCCGCTTAGCGGCCACTTAAAACACTAATTGCCACGTGACATTGTTATACTCATTATTTTTTTTGCTTTAGGGGGAAAACACAAGGCCTTTGTTCCACTTCTTTTTTCACAAATTTTAAAGAAATTAGACTTTCTTTTTTGTGCGGACCATTTCCTTTTGAATGTGATTGCAAATCACAAACCCTAATCTTTCTTCCATATTCTCACCACAATTGCGTAGGCATATTTACTTTGCAATAATCCTACATCTGAATCGAAAGAAATCAACCAGAAACAGGTATGTTAAATCCCGATTTTGTTTGTTTGAAACCCAAATTCCCGTTTTTTTACTAGGTGTTCTAGACATTCATTTGAATTTCAAATGTTGAAATCATGTATATTTAGTTATGTATAGATACATATTTTATTAGGTTGTTGCTTTACATGAGTGTTCATTGATAATGATCCTTTTTTAATGAATGTTAATCACTGAAATCATGTATCCATAGTTATGTATAGATACGTATTTTTATTAGGTCGTTTCTTTACATGAGTGTTTATATTGATAATGATCACTTTTTAATAAGTGTTAATCCATCTTAATTAGTTTCTTTATTTGTGTGTTTTTTCTTTCGTTATGTTTCTACAGAACTAACTAAATTGTACTTTATGCAAAACTCACATGCTTACCCTTTCCATTGCAGTTTCCATGACAATGACCAAAAGAATCAATTTTGACATTTTAGTTTTCAAGCATGTTAAGGGTTAGTAATATAATTTTTTCATTAATGCGTAAAAAATTACTTGCAAGAGACATTAGGTATGCGTCTTCTTTTGAAGGTATATGCACTTTCCTATGCTATCTTTTGTGTGTTTTCCTTATTAAAAAAGAGTAAATTGCATGGATGGTCCCTTTGTTTGTCAAAATTTCACATTTAGTCCTCAACTTTCTAAAATTACACTTGTGCTCCCTATGGTTTGCTCAATTGTTACTCGGATAGTCCCCTGGCTGGATGGTAGTTAGTTTTTCAAGTTAAGTGTATATAAAATAGGGCTGTAAACGAGCCGAGCCGAACCGAACCAGGGTGGGCTCAGGCTCAGGCTCATTTAAAAATCGAATCGAGCCGAGCCGGCTCATTTAAAACCGAGCTCACTTCAAGCCGAGCTTATTTCGAACTTTTTCGAGCGAGCCTCGAGCCACAAAATTTTTAAATAGAATAGCAATTTTGCGCAAATTATAAAATGAACAGAAAACGATTTATTGTTACTTACCTTAATCTATATCTTTTAATTCAATATTAATAATTAAAACTATAGCTTAACAATCTATTTCTTTTGATAAAAAATAACTATATTACTAATTAAACAACATTGCTTAGATGTATTAGAATATATGTATATAAACACACACTCACACACATAATTTGGGGTTTAATTTAAACGTGTCAAACGAGCGAGCCAACGAACCAACTAATGAGCGAGCCACGAACCGAACCTACCTTGGCTCGGGCTCGGTTCGTTTACAAACCGAGTCGAGCCGAGGCAGCTCGTTTAAAACCGAGCTGACTTCGAGCCGAGCTTTTTTCGAACTTTTTCGAGCGAACTTCGAGCGAGCCTCGAGCCACGGGCTTTTTAAACAGCCCTAATATAAAATGACTAAATTACCCCTAATGATAAAAAATACATTAATTAAGTATTAAATATATATTTTGTGTGAGACCTCAGTTGTTAAATAAATAAATTATGTAAATCAACATCACTGTCCACACCCAACCGATGGCGGAATCATTGGGGCGCGGCACTAGACGAATCAGATTGTTCAAGAGAAATTCCATAACAACTATTAATGACAATATTTTAAAGGTCCGATTTCCCATACAATCAAACAACATCTCATAACAATTATTAGAAAACACATAATCTCTTAAACAAAACCAATCCGACAACCTAGATTTCTATTACGCGTTTCTAAGGATAGAGCCTAAGTCCTTTGCTGCATAGAATCATCAACCTGTCACATACGTTAACATAAAAGTCAATACAATAAAGTAAAGGTGAGTATACAGGTTTAATAGCATATAAATAGAGAATCAGCGTTTACGCATAACCAACATGTACACGTGGAGAAAGTGAGTCTAAGTAAGCTAACAATAATGATACAAGCTAACCAACACGACTGCGATGTGGAGTATGCACGGTACGTGTTCACAACAGCGAACACGCACGTAAAGTAAATATGCGAGCCTTAACAACCCCCGAACCAATCGGGTGCTGAGTCCAAACTATAGTACTATCGTTGCTAAGAGTGGTATGCGAGTCCTCATCATTTACACATAGCAAACAAACATTGAGCGATTCACGTATAACATGCAAGAGCGGTTAGCGTTAAAAGAGTTTAGCGTTGTGTGTAATGTGTTTTTATATAGAGAACGTATGCAACACCCAAAAGTGTGTTTAAGCGAAAAAGGGTTCAAGCATACAAACAGTCGGTGCTCAACGAAGAAACACGAACTGCTGTGGATTGAAGGGAGCGCCGGGATCAGCTTGTAAGCGAGAACAGAAGTGCATCAGTCTTCCGACGTGCTGAAAAGGTCGAAATGTAAAGAGACAGTGGACAAGTTCTGGCGAACTTGTGACAGAACCCAGGAGGTCAGCCAACTTCGGGCGAAGTTGTGTTTTGGCCTAGGTTTGAGCACAAGTTCGGGCGAACTTGTACTCTAACTTAGGTCAAAGCACAAGTTCGGGCGAACTTGCACTTCTTCCTTTGGTTAGGTACAAGTTCACGCGAAGTTTTACCTAACCAGGTGGCAACTTCGAGCGAACTTGTACTATTTGGGGCGAACTTATCTGTTTTTGGTCTAAAATCGTGTGTTTTCGCGTCGTTTACTGAGGAAATCGAGTGTCCATCCCTCCAACCTTGAGTTATTGAGCAAAACATAAGCTGGAGAGGTCTTTGAGAGCGAGTTTTAGCCATTTTACAAGAACTCGGGCTAATCCATGCGAACTTGTCGGTTCATACGAGTTAGTCCAGTTCGTGCAAAGTGACTGTATCGTCCTTGTGCTTCTGGATCTTAGTTTCCGCTTGAAACAGACGTAATTTCGAATCCATTTCAAGTATCTCGTTGACAATGCCTCGTTCCACTACTTAGTGAACGAAATATACGTCGGTTGGTCCGTTTTTTGGTGTAAAAATCAATGCTTTGAATAGTTTTCTCAGATCTAACACTCGGTGAGTCGAAATCATCAGGATTTCTAGCTTGGAGAGCCAAGGCTAAGTCCGATAAACCCATTTAAGTGTAGATCTAAGGTAAAACAAGAAGTTTTATAGAAAAAGATGAAGATTTTTATAAACAGAGAAATTTTGATGAAAACGAAGGTTATCCTTGTGTAAAATCGTAGTGAAGAGCGTTGTAGTTTACATAAAATGAGTGGTTCTTACTTGGAAAAATAAGGAAATTCGGTTTTGGGAGCTCTGGAGCGAAGTTGCAGCAAGGAGAGCATGAATGGAGGTGCTGGGTATTTATAGGTGAAGGAGAAATTAAGGTGGCAGGGAAAGTTCGGGCGAACTTGAAGCAATTCAAGCGAACTTGGCACAAGTTCGGGCGAACTTAGCCAGTTCCGCTTGGATTGTGCAAGTTCGAGCGAACTTGCTTGTAATTCTGGTGGCTGGTCAAGTTCGGGTGAAGTTGTGTAAACACAACTTCGGGAGAACTTGGCCTGGTGGCGAAGTTTTGTCCGTTATTTGTTCGTTAGGTGCTCGTTTGGCGATTCGATTCGTATTAGTTAGTTACGTTAAGCGATTTTAGCGAGGTGTTAAGCGTTGTGGTAATAAAATAATGCGATTAAGCGATTTGTGTGAGCGAGAGGATAGCGAGTACAACCATAAATCATAAAGCACACATAACAAATGGGTAACATAATGCAACATAATTAACCGCGATTTGAGTTTGTGTTGAGAGTTGCGAGTATTAAGCGATTTAAATGCGATAAATAAGCGATATAAGATGCGTTTCAAAATAGTTGTAAACCATTATAATAATTCTCAGAGTACCAAACAGAAATATACGAAAATAACGGAATTCGGATAACAATCCGAAAGATCGGGTTGTTACAATCACCTCTTTCCCCGTTCCCAGATCCATCGCTCCTCCGACCTCCGACCTCCTCAGTGTCACACCCCGACCCGCAGCGGATAAGGTGATCGGGGCATGATTGGGTTATCATCAAAGCTCATGACATTTATTATGCGTTTCATATTCTTTAATACAAATTAAATGGAATTTACAATAAAGGTTACAACTGTTCTAACTAACAATCTAAACTTCTTTGTTCTCTTCTAAGGCATATCCTATGTTTTCCTTGCTTCAACATGTTCACCTGTATCATGTGTAAAAGGGTTTTTGGATCAACATAATGTTGGCGAGTGAATCCTATGGAAAACATTTGAACAAATTTATTTAAATTGATTATGAAATATGTGCACAACCAAACATGAGTGAAAATAGATATAAACTTAATCAACAATCATAAAATATTAAGTGAAACACACATGAACAATAATGGAACATTTAGAGGCACGCGATGCTCAACTCGTCTCTCACGAGGAACTGAGGGGCCTAATGAATGAATTGCATAACCATGATAATATGAATGACACAACTACAATCAATATAAACTCAATGATATACACATAAACAATAATGACTTTGATTTGTGGCACGCGTTGTTCAACTCGTCTTCCACGAGGAACTGATGGGCTTAATGAATGAGTTTCATATAATTTAACAAAAGGAAATAAGTAATCACAACAATATAAACAATCTAAGTTTAGGTCATGATGTGGTATGGCACAAGTTTAAATAAATAAGTTAATTATTTTCATAACACATGAACACCCCAAAACGTGTAATTTAAAAGGGGGAGTTGTAAGATTCACTCACAGTGGGTGCGTTCGGTTGATGATGTTGAATGCACGCGAAGTGGTTTTAACCACGAGTGAGTTTAACCTAGATAAATCGCATTATGGTTTGGTAAGTAAACGGATTTTATTAATCTATTTTAGTAGGATTGTTGGGTGTATTTTTGTGAGTTTGAGGCTAATTTCTAACCTTAAAAATGTTATTTTTAAGTATTTTTAATTGATTTTTAATTAAAATAATTAAATAAAATAATAACAAAAATTTGATTTTTTTCTGACCGTTGACCTGACCGTTGACCGGTTCGAATCGGAACACAAGTGCGCTGAGTGAGGCTCGAACCCGAGACCTCCTGTACGCGTGCACGCAGCTCTACCAACTGAGCTACGTGTCTAACCCGTTATAAATCTGATTTTAATTATATATATATATTAATTAGTTTATACCGAAAATCATTTTATTTTAAAAACAGTTTAAACGAATCGGACATGCACTCCACAGGTCTCGAACCCGGGACCTGTGGGTTAAACTAACACACAGTCCACCGCTGGACTGTGTGTTTAACATGTTATATAATCCGATTTTTATTATACTTAAATACAAATTATTTGTTTTCATTTCTGACTTTACTTAAAAAAGAATAGATAATTGTCCGAGTCGGTGCAGTAGCCCGGACTCGAACGCGTGACCTGTGATATAAACATACACACAGTCCACCGCTGGACTGTGTGTCTAACTTGGTTATTATTCCGATTATTAATATACTTAACATATATTTGTGGCGACTCCGGTTCAGTTTAACAAAAAAATGATTTTTATTAAGGCAGCGTGTGTGAAACGGGATTCGAACTCGAGACCTTTGCGTTTTATGTGCACACGGTCCACCGCTGGACTGTGTGTCTAACCCGAGTAATTTCTTGATTTATATTATACTTATACGTTATAGCGGTCATCGTCTTCTTCGTCGAGATATAACCAGAATTCGGAAATCGACTGGTTCAAAGTCTTAATCGTTTTCTTTAGTGTTTTAGGTTAATTATAGATGAGATATAAGTATAAAGAAGGAAAAATAAGCGTGAGGTATACCGACTCGCTTTCCTCTGTTTTCCGGCAGAACTCCGGCGACAGCAATAGGCTCCGGCGTCAGGTGTCCTGCAGCAGCGAGTCTCCGGAAAGCTTGGAAAAGGTATGGGTGACTTCGGTATAAGCTTAGGAGGTTCAGTAAGGCTCGGCAATGGGGAAACCGGTTTTCCGGCGATGAACAGATTAATTCCGGCGAGTGGAATTACGCCGAGAAAAGGTGTGGTTTTGAGCGAAAAAGTTTGGAGTGGGTTGTGGGTGAATTTATAGGGTAAATCGTTGAAGAACCTGGTCTGATTTCCGACTGTATTCGTTGATTTAAATTTCTCCGGCGGTTATAATTTTGGTCGCGGACTCAGACGTCGGTTATAACCGATGTCTTGTTAATGGTTTACGTTATAACGTAAATTGTCGTTAAGGCTCGCGAGATTTCCGGGATTCCGACGACTGAACTATTGGGCGCCGGTTTTGAATTCGTAACGTCACTTTATGATTTAAATGATTTCATTATTTAACAAACAGAACAAGTGGCGCAGTGGTTTGTGTGTTGAGAGTTAAGACGTTTCCGGACCGGTCACTGACCCGGGTTCGAAACCCGGCAGAGGTATTTTATTTTTATTTTGCGATTTTTGACAGTTTTTCAAAAACTAATTATATATTCTTGTATAATAATTGATTATGTATCGTTTAAAATTATTTTGGGCATTTAATTCGCAACGAAATTTTTGACTGACTGTTCGGTTGATAAACGGAGCGGGTTTGGTAAATCCGTTTTTGACGGATGTTACACTCAGCCACTCCCCATTTTTAACATCCACTAGCACAAAATGAAGTCTAGAACTAGTGTGTAAGATAGAGAAACATAGAGAGATACAGAAGTGAGAGAAAGAGAGAAGGCGGAGATGGAGGGTGACCGGTCGGCCGACCACGATGGATGCACGGCGGAGGCGGTACTAGTGATTCGACGAAGATGATGGTGATGACGGTTTGGTCGACAGATCGGCGGTGGCGGTACTAGGGCTTCGACGACGGATGCGTTTTGTTTAATAATTTGCAATCGATGATGTAATGTTAGATTATTGTGAGATAAATATGTTTGTAACTGTTATGATTGATGACTCGTGTAAAATTAGTTCAGTTTTGCATCGAAACATTGTTGTGAAAGTGATTTTTAGCTGATACACGCTTGATCGTGTATGGTTTATGGTTCCAGTGAGGTAAAAGATGGAGAAGGGTGTGGTGTTTCTGGTGGTTCTGGTGGTGGTGAGAGCTCTGCTGGAGTGTGGTGGTGGTTCTAGTGGTTTGGCTGATGTTCTGGCCAGATTAATAGGTGATGGCTCTGCTGGAGTGTCGTCGGGAAAATGATTCCGGTGACCAGGAAGAAGAAGACCATGGGAGCAAATGATTGGTTTTTATCAAAGTGGGGTCACTTATAAGTTTTTAAATAATAAAGGTGGGTCCCATTATAAATATTAAAAGATAAACATATTTAACTTAATTTTTAACAAGGGTATGTTAGTCATTACACACCTACTAAACTGATAAAAGTAACCTCCATCCACTTTAAGGACTATTCGAGTAACAACTGCGCAAACCACAGGGAGCAAGGGTGCAATTTTAAAAACTTGGGGACTAAAGATGAAATTTAGACAAACCATAGGGACTATTCGTGCATTTTACTCTTAAAAAATATTAGCAGAAGCTTGTATATGATTAGTTATTTTACACTGATTTTGTAACAACCCGATCTTTCGGATTGTTATCCGAATTCCATTATTATCGTTTATTCCGTTTATTTTCCGTTTAAAACCTGTTTGTACTTTGAGATTTATTATAATGGTTTACAATTATTTTAAAACGCATATTACATCGCTTATTTATCGCATTAAAATCGCTTAATACTCGCAACTCTCAACGCAAACTCAAATCACGGTTAATTATGTGACCTTATGTTATTTATGTGTTATGTGTGCTTTATGATTTATGGTTGTACTTGCTGTCGCAATGCTCTCGCTCGCACGAATCGCTTAATCGCATTATTTTATTTTCACAACGCTTAACGCCTCGCTAAAACGCTTAACGCAACTATCTAATACGCATCGAATCGCCAAACAAGCACCTAACAAACAAATAATGAACAAAACTTAAACAACAGGCCAAGTTCGGCTGAAGTTGGGCACCCCAACTTCGCCCAAAGTTGACCAGGCAGAAATACAAGACAATTTCACCCAAACTTGTCCAAACCAAGGAAAAGGGCCAAGTTCGCCCGAACTTGTTCCCTGCCCTCTTGTTTCTCCTTCACCTATAAATACCCAGCACCTCCATTCATGCTCTCCTTGCTGCAACTTCGCTATAGAGCTCCCAAAACCGACTTTCCTTGTTTTTCCAAGTAAGAAACACTCGTTTTATGCAAACCACAACGCTTTACACTACGATTTTACACAAGGATTCCCTTCGTTTTCATTAAAACTTCTCTGTTTATAAAAATCTTCATCTTTTTCTACAAAACTTCTTATTTTAGCTTAGATCTACACCTAAATGGGTATATTGGACATAGCCTTGGCTCTCCAAGCTAAATCTTGATGATTTCGACTCAACGAGTGTTAGATCTTAGGAAAACTGTTTAAATCATTGATTTTTACACCAAAAACGGACTAACAGACGTATGTTTCGTTCACTAAGTAGTGGGACGAGGAATTGTCAACGAAGTTACTTGAAATAGATTCGGAATCACGTCTGTTTCAAACAAGAACTCAAATCTGGAAGCACAAGGACGATACAGTCACTTCGCACGAACAGGACTAACTCGTATGAAACAACAAGTTCGCACGGATTAGCCCGAGTTCCTGTAAAATGACTAAAACTCTGTCTCAAAGACCTCTCCAGCCTATGTTTTGCTCAGTAGCACAAGGTTGGAGGGATGGACACTCGTTTTCCTCAGCAAACGACGCGAAAACACTCAGTTTTGGACCAAAAACAGACAAGTTTGCTCCAAAAAGGACAGGTTCGCCCGAAGTTGATACCAGATTGGTGCCAACTTCGCCCGAACTTGTACTGAGTTTTCATGTGGAATTTGGTAACTTCGCCCGAACTTGTATATGGCTTAAGTTGGGTACAACTTCGCCCGAAGTTGTCCTCCAACTAAAACCAGTACAAGTTCGACCGAACTTGTCTACTGCCCTCTTCACGTCTCGACCGTTTCACCACTTCAGAAGACTGATGCACTTCTGTTCTCGCTTACAGGCTGATCCCGGCGCTCCCTTCAATCCACAACAGTTCGTGTTATTTTGTTGAGCACCGGCTGTGAGTATACTTGAACCTTTTTTCGCTTAAAACACACTTTTTGGTATTACATACGTTCTCTATATCAAAACAGGCTACACACAACGCTAAACTCTTTTAATGTAACCGTTCTCGATGTATAGTGAATCGTTGAATGTTTGTTGCTATGTGTGAATAATGAGGACTCGCAGACCTCCCTTAGCAACGATAGTACTATAGTTTGGACTCAGCACCCGATTGGTTCGGGGGTTGTTAAGGCTTGCATATTCACTTTACGTGCGTGTTCGTGCTGTGAACACGTATCGCGCATACTCCACCTCGCATTCGTGTTGGTTAGCTTGTATCATTATTGTTAGCTTACTTAGATTCACTTTCTCTACGTATACATGTTGGTTATGCGAAATCGCTTTATCATTATTATTATGCTATTAAACTTGTATGTTCACCTTTACTTTATTGTATTGACTTGTATTTTAACGTATGTAACAGTTGAGGATTTTCTACTTGCAGCAACGGATTTAGGGCTTATTTTCAGAAACTCATTTAAATAAAATCTAGGTTGTCGAACTGTTTTGTTTAAGGGATTGTAATCTGTATTGACTGTTTATGAATGCTAGTTTGATTGTATGAGAAATTAAGCGTTATAAAGTATTGTCATTAAAATAGTCGATATGGATTCTCTGAGCAATCTGGTTTGCCTAGTGCCGCGACCCGATGATTCCCCATCGGTTGGGGTGTGACAAATTTTTAACTAGGTATTTGCTGATCCATTAAATTTTTCAGTATTTAATTACTTTAACATTTCCAATAAAAACTTCGATGCTATTTTAAAGGTTTAATTATATCATTTGATTTATTGACATTTAATAATATTATTTCAATTCACCATATAATTGGTCAATTGTCTATTCAAGATTATATAAATTTATTTTCTTTTACCAAACTTTCTATAATAAATCTTAATCAATTAATGATTGCATACGTGTTTTTTAATATTAATAATAAAAAGTATTTTGGATTATTTTGATGTATCATTGCAATTTTAGTTCCATTCATTTTTAAGATTAATCAAATCATTTTTATATTTATGAGATTTTTACTTTAATTTCGAGATTGTGTTCTCATTTATATAAAGTTCTTTTTGTAACTAAATTTAAATGTAATTTGTTATAATTGCCTTAATATTTAGTTTCCTTTTTTAAGTCGTCATTCTTAAAACACTTAATGATTTCAATACTCTTTTAAAATATAATCTATAATTGTAACTAATATAAATTTATAGTTGACTTTCAAAAATTATGATATATATTTTAAGCATTCAAATTAATTATATTAAAGTTTTTTTATATTCAAGAATGGTAATAATTTAAATTGGCTTTTTTAAATAAATCAATATAATAATTACTACTTTTTGGTATTTTTATTATTATTTTTAATAAAATTGAATGATAGCTGAAAATCATTTCCATATTTAAAATGTTTACATAATTATAAATAAACAACAATTTGATATTTAGCAAATGATTATTACTAAAAGTTAAACGCAATCACCACAAAGGTTGGTTTGTAATTAAATTAATTGATTTTTGCTTATGCGCAGTTGTATGTAACACTATCAAGAATAAAAAGAAGACACAAAATCAAGTTACTAATATTAACTAAATATGAAAAATGCTACAAATAAGACGACAAATGTAGGGTACAAAAAAAATTTAGATATTTCTAGATTGCTTATATGTTTATTATTTATATATTGTAATTACCAATGAGGTTGGCGGCCCATTAGCAAAGATAAAAGCCTTTAGGTACACTTAGATTTGAAGGTTTATTCAAGACTCCAAATCTCACATACAACATAAATAATGAACAAAAAACTTGTATACTGCAATTTAACATTTTCCATATTTAATGTGTCATTGTGTGTGTGTGTGTATATATATATATATAAACATTATTGATTATTAATAGATATCAAATATGTGATATTTTATTTTTGGGTATTATTATTTATTAAATAGAAATATAAGGTCAACAGTTTTTGCGTGTTTAAACAGGTATAATGACCACGGTTGACCAAAGATGGCCCCTGTTCTACAAACTTCATCTGGCTTTACCACACCTACAACAAACTGTGATCCTTCAAATTTGATGAGTGCTAGCAGTTGGAGTTGAATTACTTTGATACGAAATTTATTCCATTTCTTTGAAAATCTTCATTTTAGGTATTGATGGATGGATAAGATGTTTCAATTAGGTGCATCTTATTATGTGATGTCTAGTAGCGATTTCAGTTGATGAATAGTTAGTTTTGTTGTTATTTATGATTCTTATCTATTGCTTGAAAATGTCGTCTGTAATTTTTTTAACTAGTGCTATGTAGGTATATTTGAAGGCACTAATTACCGGATAACACCTGGATCCTCAACGGAATGCACCCTCTCAACGTAGAGTGTGAATACGACCAGTTGACCCCTCGTAACTGGTGTTTGTTAGTTTTTTTGTGTTTGGGTTTTGGTTGTGTGGTTTTAGTTTAATTTTTTTTTTGGTAGGCCTTTGCTTCCAGACAAGATGGTCTAGTGGTTAGTCACTTGGTTTCTCTACTTGAGGTCCCAAGTTCAACTCCCACTAGCAATACTTTAAAAGGGGAACATTTTGGCATCTCTGGAGGTCGCCAGTTCGAAACCCAGCCGAACCGGGCTTTACCGCAGTGGCCTTCGGGCGGTTGGTTTTCCCGGAACTGGTGGCTTGGTAGCTCGGGTATGCATCCAAATTTCAACTCTAACCACTATGGAGGAGGTGATGCATTTGCTCGATTGAGGGCATCCCAGGATGCTTATCCGGTAATTTAGTTGACCGTTCAAAAAAAAATTAGGTGGCCTTTGCGTGTTACCGTTGCACTCTGTGCCTGCCTATTTGGTGTGTTATTTGTCCATATCATGTGTCATACCATATGTTTTTTTATTTGAGGAATTTCCGGTAGGTATGTGTTTTATTTTGACTTTTACGGGTGGATTTGACTTTAGAGCGGGTACTGGAAGCAGTCTCTTTATCCCTTCGGGTACTTGTATTTATGTTGTTTGTTCGTTGGTTTTGAAAGTATTAGACATTATTTGTAGACTTGGTTTTAATAAGCGCCTTGAGGACCTTGAGGCGGCTACATGTACATGTTGGTCAAACTTGGTCAAATATAAGGTCTGGAAAAGGCTGATATATAACAATGAACAAAAGTATGAAGAGATCACAAATGATTTATTTGATTAAAAGACTGATATGTAAAGGAGATACAACTTTTAGTTGTACATAGAGTCCTGTTTTGGATATTTAACAAGTAGTATTTGTAATGTACTTTCCTTGCATACAAATATGTCCAAAATTGATAATATATAACGCCTTGTTTGTCGTTGATTGTTTTGTAATCTATAGACATGTCAACACTCGAAGAAGAAAACGCAACTGTATCAGGGGATATCGCGTTTAGGTGGGGTCATAAATCACGCGTTGGTAAAAAGAATCCAAAGATCCAATATTACGAATCATTTACTTACGATGGTGTCGATTACTCTCTCTATGATTCCGTTTACTTGTGGTCCGGGGATCAACATCTGCCCGATATCTCTAAAATCATCGACATATACGAGGCCCCGCGCCTGAAAAAAATGGTGAAAGTCGTGTGGTATTTTCGTCCCACCGAGGTACAAAAGTGGCTAAGAGGCGTTGGTCATCTCAACAACGAGTTGTTCTTGGCATGGGGTGAAGGCAATGGCCTTTTTAACTTTAATCCCTTGGTAATATTAACTCATTTTAATTATCAAATTTTTGTTTAAATATAAATTTGCTGATTTGAATATGTCTCGTTAGGAAACGATTTGTGGGAAATGCAATGTTGTATGCAAATCTAAGGATGAGAGGAACCCAAAGGCATCTAAGGAAGAATTAAAATCTTCAGATTATGTTTTTTATCGGACGTTTGATGTAGAAAATGCGTATTATCAGACAAATTTCCAGATAAGATAGCTGGAGTTGAAGGTTGCACAACCGTATTTCAACTTTGTCGTTTCTAGATTGTTCTTAAAGGTTGTTGTTATATTAATTTCTGTGTATGAATTTGCAGTTGAGCGTTTTTTTAATCCAAAACCGAAGGGGAACGATGGAGTTACAAGCAAATCAAACTCACCTTCTAAGCGTGAAACAGATAACACTTCTACTATAGTTTTGGGGGTTCCCACTTCATCGTCGTCTGATAATAATCACTCGAAGAAAAGGACGCTTCAAGAACTTGACGTTGATAGAACAAAGAGCGTTGAAGCCGATAGCCAATCTATAATGCTCAAGAAAAGACCAAAATTGGTAAAGTGTTAAATTTTTTTGACTTTGGTTTACTATTACAGACTTAAATAAA
Organism: Scalesia atractyloides; assembly: GCA_947069175.1. Lineage (NCBI taxonomy): Eukaryota > Viridiplantae > Streptophyta > Magnoliopsida > Asterales > Asteraceae > Scalesia > Scalesia atractyloides. The sequence continues at coordinate 13,269,178 of CAMTDV010000017.1, forward strand.
ACATTTTTTTGTGTGCTTGCAGGATACAAGTGATTGGTTCAAGAAACTAGTAAGCACGTAAACTGCAAATAGTTTATAACATGACAAAAAAAATGAAGTTATTTAGGCTGCAAAAGGAAATTGCATAAATTAATATTACAACATTTAAAAGGTTTAAATTATTAATTTCATATATGTTATTTGTATCCTCTTCACCAGCCTTGGGAGGACCGAATTCATAGAGCTCGTCAAGCGGGCTGTCTGGTGCTGCTTGAGAATCTGTATCATTCCTTTACATCATCACAAGTAGAGGTATGTTTACGATAACATCCCTTTATTTTATTATTCATTTACACGTGACATGATTAACCGAGTGCGACACATAAACTAGTTTAGCGTGTCCCTTTTCTGTATCTCTAAATTCGTAACTATACTCACCTTTTCTTCAGGAGATTGTTTTAGATGCTTTTAATTTAAAGGTTAATGCAAAGATGATACAGTGGAGTACATATTCAAGCCCACACAATGGTATGGCTGCTCCGATACTTCTTTTCTGTTATATACAAAGTAGTTATTTAGCATTTTAAAATACACAAATTGTTGTTGTTTTTGTTGCAGGACAAGCTCTTGTCATATTCAACTCAAAGGATGAAGCAGACTATGCTATTTCCGAGCTAAAGACCAAATGTCTAATCATAGGATCAAGGTAACATTTTTTTTACATTCGTATTCACACTCGAGCTATATGAGGATGAACTTTAACATGATTTGGTGGGTCAGAGTTGTTGTCGGTGGTCGGCCGTCACTGAAGGAGCCTGGTAACCACTACCCATCGAAAGATTTTGGTCATATCACAATCGACGCTATGAAACGAAAGCATACGATGGATATGGTAATGTAATGTGGTTATGAACTTATGATGTTTCATTTTATTATTATTATTTTTCTAAACTTTATATTTTTTTATTGTTTCAACAGAACAATGCGGTTTCGACATCTCACCATTCGCAGCGAATACTATTGCGTTTGAAATGGCAATGGAGTGGTGGACGCAACAAAAGAAGTGGGAACTATGTTGGGATGCAATGTACAAGGTAAGCGCGAAAGATGAAACCGTCGTATTTGATTCGGTTACCCATAGTTTGGATTGAGTGTTTGGGAATGGAAGTGATGATGGTTTTTGATTTGAGGGTATTTTGATCTAAAAATTAGGAATTGTACCCTCAAAATTGGTACTCTTTATGTTTCTTAAAAAGGGCGGGTTTTGGGTATCATTCATACCCATACCCATACCCATACCATAGCCATTCCCATACTCATACCTAGGGATGAGATTGGTACAGTACTCATACCTGTATTGAAAATACCTATACCGAATCTGAACAAAATTGCGTATTCCGGTACGATACCCGCTTTGGTACCACTTTGTTTATTTCTATTTTTTGAGCAATCGTACGGGTACTAAATAGGTAAAATAGATACGTACCAAATAGGTAAAATCGGTACGAGTACCATTACAATACGGGTACCTTATAGGTAAAATCGATTAAACCTCTGGAAATCCCTTATATTCAAAAAGATATGCATTCAAAAAAATAAAACTTTGAAATTCTATATAAAATTCGGTACCGATACCGAAAGTATCGAATACCGAAATCAATAAAACCGGGTACTAGTACATGTACCGAATACCTAAAATCGGTACGAGTACGGGTACCAGTATGTGTACTACGGGTATTTGGAAAAAAAAATCTTATCCCTACTTATACTTGTTCCCATTCCCATTCTTTCACCATATATGTTAAAAAGGGTTGGGTTTGCTGTTGTCGGATTCTAATATGGATTTCATTGCCATACGCATACCCAAACTCAAACCCTAATCTTTAAACCATACCCCCTAAATAAATGCACTTTCGCACGCGCGGTGTGTTAAAAGAACATTACTTTTACATTCTTTTATACACTGTATACGTGGTGTCCCCACGATAGTGCTCTAGTGGCAAGTAGGTGTAATTTGTTGTGTAGGTCTTGGGGATCACCCCAGCACCACCTGATTTACTTTGGAGCACGTGATTCACCTCCCTCATGTTAGCCATGGGACCGGTTGGTGAGGGATGCATGGTGTGTTTATGGACGTTACTTTTACATTACTTTTCTTTGATAATACCTATCTATCCTTTCAGAAACATGCAGAAGATATTGCTAAACTTAAGGCTCGCCTCAAGGGTTTCGAAAAAAAGTAGATGCTAAGCCGATACCAAGTTTACAAGGGTCAAGGGTTTCCTTTTTTGGTAAGTGTAGTGGGTCAAACCCACCCTTGTGAATCCCTACACTCATATGAACCATGGTGTAATTAAAATGGTATATACTCCACGTACCCATATTTTGGCAAAGATGTATAGGACTAAAGATGCTACATACTCGATTTTTTTGTTGCAGGCTAGGTGACTCGTTACTCTTCTAATGTGTGACATATATCAACTAATTTCTAAAAGGCTAACGTTCGTCTTAAAATTTTAGAGTAATCACTTGAGTTCATTGTGGTTTGGTCACTTTATCTAGTTGAGTCCAATGCTCAAATTTTTACCCCGTTGAGTCTCTATGATTTTCAGTTTTACCAGTTTGAATCCAATTGACTAACGTAATAAAAAAGTATGTTAAGTAGAAGCACATATCAATCATTTACACCTAAGGTACAAGTAGTTGATGTGTGCGTATGTGCGCACTCACATATGCTAGGGGTGTCGCGCGATGCGGCGGGTAAGACGAACGCACACACATATGCTAGGGGTGTCGCGCGATGCGGCGGGTAAGACGAACACGGGTAATTATGTAACATGTTAATTTTTTTCTTAAATTAAAAATCTATAGCAATACCATACTTAAAATAAAGAGAATAAAGTGGTTGTTTTATCGTGTCTTTACTAAAAAATTATGTATGGAAAAAGTTTGGGTCATTAAAAAATTATGGGGGAAGTTGGCCAAAAAGACAACAATATGTTTTATATAACTTTATGTTTTAAAAGTTGTAATCATCTTTTTCTTTCTTATAATATTATAATAGTATAGATATGCAGGTGAAAAGATCGTGTAAGAACCAAGATAACAACATCAACTAAGCGAATTTTTTTTCTAAAAAAATCTCACCTTTTATATATGTTACACCGTCATTGTAATCTCATTGCGCTATATATATGTGCATTTGTTGGGATTTCATAATCAACTACTAGTGTCGAATTTGTTCTTAATTTCTTTTGTGTGCCTGTAATTATAGATAAATAAAATAATTACATATTAAAAAATAAAAACGGACTACCTGAATAGAGATTGCGCTTAAAAAATAGAGTTTTAAACGGGCTCTTTAAAGTTAAATGAGCCTAACTCAAAACTTAAAAGTGCTTGGGCCGGCTTGTACACATGAGGACCTATAAAATGGAACTACAAGAATATGGCAAAAGCGCTAGAAAGATAACGGGCTAAATGCCTAAATGGGTCAAATGTAGTCGCTTCAATAACTTTTAAAATCCATCGACCTTATGTTTAATGTTTGAATTGTAAAAAAAAATGAATTGACCCGTCCACATGTTTAATGTTTGAATTGTAAAAAATATATACAAAATAACCAACTTAACCCGAGAACCCGTTTATCCCAACTAAAATTTATTACAACCCATCTAATACTTTTAATAGTTGATTACAATTCATTTACGATCACCCAACCGTTTTGACCCACCAACCTTTATAGATAAATGGTTGTTAAACAACATCGCAATTGGGCTACATACCTACATAGTTTCAAGTGTGTTGGGCTTAGTTTGATGTCTTTTATACTATACCACTAAATATTTGTGTCATGTAAGACTCGATGACTCGTTGATCTCAACCATCAACACAATACAATATTGACTAAATATCACATATAGGGTTGTATATGTGGTAGGCAACCCTTAGAAGAGGGGGTTAGGCTCCAAGAATAAAAGAGAGACAAAGACTTGGGACAATTTTCTGTTGATATTTCTCAATGCAATTACAATATTTAAATATGCAAAGGTTCAGCAGAAGATCATGGATCCACGACCTTTTATGATGCTTAAATACTATCCCACTAACATGCAGAACAGAATTAAACGTGCACTTCCTAATTTACTTATGCAATAATTCATTAAACATGTGCTGAAAATAACTCCTTCATTCCCACGCATATCCCTTGGGCCTAGTCCATGTATCTGATTGGTTTCCTGGGCAGCCTTTTGGGCCAAGAACTGGGTCCAGTAGATGTTTGGCCCGTATCAATATGTGTAAATCATCTTTACGGAAAGAAAGCAATTTTAGTGTGATAAGTAATTTTACAAAATATATAGAAGCTTGATTAAAAAAACATATATATATATATAATATATATATATATAATATAAATATATATATATATATATATATATATAATATAATAATATAATAGCATGTGGCATGCGGGCGACCAGCAAACACGTAAGTTCACTTTAACGGAATGGCGAAAAAGCATGTCTGCCTTCTTCACATTGTAGATTTATTTACCAAACTATTACAACAAATTAAGATACATCAAATCACAAATTTATAATTTTTTTATGTATAAGTAAAATGATTAATTAATAGTTAGTTAATGTACGAGTAATAATAATACATTTTAGTAAATTAATCACACACTTGAAGAGGTAACAGCGTAACACCACAATTAGTTTGGGACCGTAGCGATATATTTGATGGTAGTTCGGTTTGGTCTACATAATGTGATGACTGTCTGATCAAACATCCAATCGAGAAGCAGTGGCATATATAGAAAATCGTTATAGGAGCAATGTTACAAAAAAATGATAACAAAATCGAAAAAATGTCAATTTTTTCAAATTTCAAACTATCGCCGAAGCGTTAAGGGTAAGCGGGGGCTACCTCTATTATAAAGCTAGGTTCGCCCCTGTCAAGAAGTATAGTGGGATGAAAAAACGTATTCATTTCAACAAACTGGAGACCACCAATAAATAACATACCAATTGTAAAAAACCAGATAATATAATCCGATCTGTATGAGGACCATATGACACGTCATCTAAACTGTTTGGTTACGCTTATACTATATGTGTGTCACCTATGATTCCGAAGAGAGGCCATTATATTCATTGCTTACCCTTACTACTTTACAACGCTAAACATTAGCGAAAGTATTCTCATGCCAAAGTTGGGTCACAAAGAGACACTTTGTTTTTGAACGACGAATTTCTTGCTTCTTGTGAGACTTGAATCTAATACTTAACACTTAAGTGTATTAAAAGTTTTGTCTTGCCGCTGGACCACCAACTTCAGCGTCACAAGGAGACACTTATCTGTGCCGCGAGGCTAATCAGTGTTGGGATGTATATAAACGCAAAAATAGTGACGATCTTTCACTATCGAAGCAAATATATATCTCGCATGCTACTAGCTAGGAGATTTCTTGAAGCTAAAATTAATGTAGGTGCAATGATTCATTTTATAAAATTAATCTCATAGATTGTAAATTTATCATCTTTACGTAAAGATGAAAGTATCCTATTTTGAATGTGCTAGAAAACAAAAAAAAAAGTAACCGAAAACAACATGCTAAATCAGTGCATATAATTGAAGTGAAATTAGAACATGTTATATGCGAACACAAGTCATTATATATGGAGTGATTGCACTGCAAGACCTTTGTATTATTGCCGACCAAATGGGAATTAAAGACAAAGAAACTATTTAATAATATGTATATACTAGACCACAAACTAAGAATCTCAAATAAATAAAATAAAAATGAAAATAAAAAAAATGTAACTGAGTTTTAACTATAAGGTAATATCACATAAAAAGTAAAATGATTTTATTGTATTCTGAAAGTTATATGATTCACCTACAAACAAGTGGCAGATAAAACGGCAACAAGCTGCGCCGCAGCCCTCTTTTGAATTGCAAAACCAATCCTACTAAAGACGAAACGGCCCTTAAAGGTTGAAAGATACTATTCACATCCTGTTGGACCCTGTTTAGAAATTCCACAGCCTCTTGGGCTAGGGAACCAAATGTATCAAAAGCGAATGGGATAAACAAGTGTTGATTCTCTAAACAAGCCTTCTCGTGTTTAGCGACCTTGCCTGATTCCGCCTTTAACGCAGCCTGGCCAGCAACAAACCCATTATCCCTGAGTCCAACAAGAGGGGACACTCCTGTAAGGTCCACACAAGCGTGTTTTCCCCTAGCCCACCCAAACACAAGAATATCAGCTGGCCGAAGAGTAGACCTCCCATCGAGCGGATCCGTCAGAAAGTTCACCGGAGCCTCCTTTTTCGCCGAAATCCCTGCCCGCTTTAGAACATCATAGAGAATATCCCTTAACAAATCATGTCTGTATTTAAAACCAGGTAACTCCTTACAATGGACCGCATGTTCGCCAAAAGTATCTAAACAAGCCTTGCGACAAACTGGGCAGGGCTCATCAACCGGAAACAGAGGGATCATTAGCCGGTACTTAAGAATTGCCCGGTATTCCACTGCTGGCATGTGTTGGCCTACATCAAGCTGTTCGCAAGGGCCAACTTGATCCTCTTCCCCAGGGATCCCCGATAAGGGAACCCTAGGAGAGCCGCCAACTTCAGAAATGACCCTAAGCACCCCACATGCGATCACCGACCCCTCCCCACAAAGAACATCCAAAATGTGTTGAGCCATCAACCCATCCCTCCCACAAGAGGTCCCTTTGGGGAAAGATTTAATGCACCCAAGGACGTTATCAACATCCACAGTAAGGGGTGGCTCCGATAGTAAGGACTCAGGCATAGTCGGAGGAGGTAGGACAGGATGTTTAGCCACCAATGCTTTCATAGTATCCTCACCAAACGGTGCAACCCCCGAAGAACATAAAACTTTAACCGCCGCAGTGAAATGGCCATCTGCAACTTTCCGTAAACATTGTTTAACGTTGGTGCTCACCCTAGAATTATCAGACCCATGGGTATGCTCATCAGGGCGCGAAACAACCTCTGATGGTTGGGCAAAAAGTGATAGGATGAGTTCAGCAAAACCATCCCCATTACCCCACGCTGCCAGGGCCCGCTGAATACTAAGACATTGTAAGGACTTCCTGTTCCCCGACCTGCGCTCCTGACGATTAGAAGGCCTGAAAACCCGCAACGTGCAACGTGGCAACAACAAAAGTCTCACCCACGCCTCAACAGACTCTGGCATAGCCACCACCTTGCATAGAGATGTCGTTAAAGCCTGGGAAAAGGCCATGCGACAACTATGGGGGATGCTCTTAACTGTTTTGATAGGAAGGGAGAAGACACGATCAAGCAGACCCATGTCCATCCCCAAACCTCCAAAAGAAACAATCTCCTTTCTAACATTCGGCGTAGGAATCCCAACAATAAACTCCTCCGCATTTCCCGTAACCAACTTGAATCGTGCCACCCCATCTGCATGATGGCACCCCCGACTGAGAACATGTAAACACATACACTCCCCACATAACCATTGGCCTGAAACCTTAAGAGCCTCACCAACCGAAACAAATAAATCCAGATCCGCGGATACGGCATCGCGCATGGCCCACTTTTTGTCATCTGAAGACAAATGAAGCCGCTTGATATGGGCCACCAACCTCGGGAACCCCTTGGCCCTGCCTGTCCATCAGGGCAACAATGAAAGCCCTTAAAAGGACACAACCAGACACCCCTTGAGGAACCAACACCCCCCTCCGGATGGAGCCCCACAAACAGTTAAAGCCCCAGACAAATCCCCCACTCTAGACCCGGGCATCAACTATTCAAAATAAATGGAAAAAAATAAAAATGTTCAGTTGGAATCTGTTTTATGTTTTGACCCTTAAAAAATATAGCTATATATAGCATGTTGGATTCATAAATTTTGGTTAAAACGGGAAAAAAAGACTATGTAGTGTTTAAGCAATTCGAGTTAGGATTCAAAACACGTAAAGTAAAATATATACCTATAATGTATCATCTTTGGGTTGTTATTGATAGCAAGATTAAGGGGTTGTTTGTTTACATCTTAACGATGCTCTTAATGGTTCAGCACTTAAAGGTTCGGACTGTTTATTTCGCGAACAGATGTCTTAATGGTTCAGACATTTGCCTCTAAATGGTTAAATATTATACTGAGTCTGAATGATTAAGACCTCTAATCTGAATTGGTCATACATTTGTCTTCGAACGGTTAAACATTATACTGGCTCTTAATGGTTCAAACCTATTATTGGTTCAACACTTAACCATTCAGAAGTTACCAAACAGCCCCTATGTAGTGTTTTTAGGCAATTCGAGTTAGGATTCAAAACGCGTCAAGAAAAATATATACCTATAATGTATCATCTTTGGGTTATTATTGATAGTAAGATTAAGAATGAGTGGCGTAACGTTTAATTGAATTGGTAATAATATTGACTTAGAAAAAGTCTAGATACCAAAGAGCATTTGGTTTAATCAACGTGTCGGACCCACGTCTTTCTAAGTGATGAAAGCTCATTCTATGTAGTAAACAAAACAATATGTAATTTAGTAGTAACATTAGAGAGTTTGAGTATTTCAAGATATTAACAAAACAACGTTTCTTCACTTCATAATGATGGGTCTGCCCTGCCACACGCATCGGGTTTAAGTGACATTTTTACAATTTATGTTGCTTTGATTTTGTTTAGCTAGTTATCAAATACACAGTGACATTAAAAATAATAATATAAATTAAAATTAATATTAAAAATAACTTAATTATAATGTAATAAAAAATGAAATTCGATCATCAAGAACATCACAAAATCATATGATCATCCTGCTCCAGTCAAATTTTTCTGGAAGTCAACATTGTTGAGGTGTAAATCTTCGATATGCTTGCAATTTGCAATAAGAAAGTGTTTCATGGTATAAAAAAAATATATTCTTTTTACGTATTTTTTATTCATAACTTAATTAGAGATTTATAGATAACAAAGTATTTTTTTTCTTAAGAGTTAAATATAACGACTCACTGAATAACAGTATAAGTATATTAAAGATTTATCGTATGTTGATAATGTTAAGCGATTTTACATTTCCCTCTTATATATGTATAACGTCTTTAGCGTTTATAATTAAGAACTCTTATATATGTATAACGTCTTTAGCGTTTCTAAAAATAAGAAATCTCGATGTATATAACCTAATTATTTGATTAATGTTAAAAATAAAGGAATTTCCATGTATTTAACCTAATTATTTGATTAATATAAAATTTTAGCCTAGACCAAGCAATTTTTAGACTTTTCGGTAACTAAATAAACTCTATAAGACCATGTGTAGTGGAAGGGGAAGATAATGCCTCCACCCTAGGTCGTTTTGTGTCATGTGGCGTGCAGTCAGTAAAGAGGTATTATGTGGCATTATGTTAAAAGAAGTGTATGGTGGATGTGGATTATAGGGCATTATGTTAAAAGGGAGTATAAATATAATTAAATAAAAAACCTTCAAAAAATGCTATTGGCCAAGAAACAACCCAGGGTTTTTAAAACAACGCTTTGGGCCAAAAGTTGAAGAAAACTCCCCGAGGGGCCGATATAAGGCATTATGAGGCGTTTTTTTTAGAAAAATGTCCAAAACGTTCTAAGTAATTGCAATGCATCTAAAAGGTTGAAATTAAATACTTCTGATACTAGGGTGCAACATGTCAGGATTTATGGTTTTTTTAGGACCTTGCTAATTAAACACGCCCACCATATTTTCACACCCGAAGCGCCCCGCTTTGTAAGGGGGTTTAGTTACTTTACCAGACAAAAGGTAGGTGAAGTGACTGATGTCTGAGTGACATAAAGGTGATACGAGGTTTGACCAGGTACAATGTTCTCCCGTGAACCCTAAGCGCCGCGCTTTGGCCAAAGCGCGGCACTTCGACCCCAAATGTTTGCCTTTAAAGCTGGCCGACAGAAGAGTTAATGTATTCGATTTCTAACACTCATTATATTGTTTCTAGACATACGGGGGGTTTTCTGTTTTACTTGTGTTTCTTTCAAAATAACGCACGGTTATGCTGTATTAGTGCAGAGGGTTCAACAAACGATGTCGTGGTTAAGCAACTATCTTTTCGGTGAATATTCTAACGAGTCAGTTGTTCCTGATTCTTACGAGGGGAGCGTTATTTCTGACTCGTATGAGAAACCGGTCTTGTCCAACTTGAGGGTGAGGAGGTTGTATCTGGCATTCGTTATCAGGATAACACGGTGGAGCTGGATTTGAATATCCATGTGGAGGACCCGTAAGCACAACAAGGTTATTCGAATTATGGATACGGAGGCGAAGCGTATCCTCAGGCTGAATATTCGTACGGTCTTCCAAACTATCCCGATTTCGGTTACGGTTGTGAGCAGAGCTTTGAACATCAAGTCTATTCGGAACTCGGTGACGATGGTGATCAGGAGGAGTGTCAGTTGACGAGGAAGGTTGTTACCCGGTTACATTTTCGTTTGATACAACGCAGAAGTTTTCGTCACGTAAAGAGCTGGTGCGTTAGGTACAAGACACGGCAAAGGACAATGGTTACCTCATTGTGATCAAGAGGTCGAATAAAATAGGAGAGAATTATAAGATTTGGTTTCAATGCACTCTTGATGGGGAGCATAAGAGTATAGCTACACAGAGGAAAACAGGTAGCAAGAAAATAGGTTGTCCGTTTGAGATGATCGGGTTTTCGGAATTAAACGGAAGTGTTTGGAGGATTGAGGTGACGAAGGCGAAACACAACCATACTCCTATCGAAAACTCAGAGGGTCACGCGTATGTGAGAAGGCTTTCTTCGGATGATAAAAGAATGGTTGAGCAGCTGGCGGAGCAAGATATTCCCAACCGCAGTATCTGGCGAACGCTGACGAAAAAAAATCGGATAGAAAGCTTATTCCGAAAGATATACACAAGGTTGTTAGAAGATCAATGTCAGAAAAAATGTCGGTAAGTCTCCGATGCAAAAACTTAAAAACATTTTCGCGAAAAAGATTACACTTATTACAGGCGCACGAATAAGATATCAAACGCAGTTGAAGATGTCTTCTTTGTTCACAAAAAAATCATTCACTATGTGGTGTGCCTTCCCGCATGTGCTAATGATTGACGCCACCTACAAAACGAACATGTACTACCTGCCGTTTGTTGAGGTCGTAGGCATGACGTTGACAAATAAATCGTTTACGGCTGCTGGTGCGGTAATTTCCGCTGAAAAGTTAGACAACTACCTACGGGTGCTGCAGAGGATCAAGTCTATGGTAGTAGGCTGTATGGATTCGCGCGTGATTTTAACAAATAGGGGTTTGCCTAATTAACGCGTGTGAACAAGTTTATCCAAAAGCGCAGAAGTATCTTTGTCGGTTCCATATTCAACAAAATATTAACAAGAATAGCAAGAAGAAATTCTCTGACAAGCAGTGGAAAGAATTCGTACGTTCATTCTGGATATTGTGCGAGTCTACGACCGAGGAAATATACAGGTATAACTTGAAAAACCTTGAAGCACAGCTGAAAGAAGATGGCCGTGAACGTGAGTATTTCTTACATAATTATGTTCAACCGACTATTTACGTTTTTATATAATAACAAAAACTCACTATTTACGTTTTTTAATTTCAGAGGTTTTTGATTATTTGAGGAAATCCTGGTTGGATCTGTACCGTGAAAAGTTTGTATTTTGCTGGACTAACAAAACTATTAACTTTCACCAAACTACGACCAACAGGGTTGAGGGCATGCATGCAAAACTAAAAAGTCACTTTCCAAGTCATCGCAACACAATGGATAAACTTGTATTGTATGTTGATCATGTTGTGACATACAATACGCCGAGATTAGAAGTAGCTTTGAAACAAGCCTCCGAAAAGTGATGAACCACCACAAGGATCATCCCATGCTTGAAAATATTCTCAGAAAGGTTTCAATATTTGCGATTGAGCTTTTGAATATGGAGCTAAAACGTAAGGAAGATGGGTTGAGAGCCTATTGTTCAAGCTGTGGTTGCCAACTTTTTACCAGTTGTGGTTTGCCATGTGCCTGTCGCTTAGAAAAGTTGGAAAATAACGGTAATTAATATTTTTGACCTTTGTCGTTATGATTTTGCCACCTAATTTTTGTTTCCGTCCACAGGTCAGCAAATCCGTATCGAATTTGATAGATGTGTTCTATAAGAAGCTTGACTTCAAGCCAGCAAGGAATAAATAGAGGATATCGATGTAGACGCGGAATTTGAAAAATTGAAACATCAGTCGATCCAACACATCCTCAAGTGAAAAAGAGCTTCTTTGAAAAGTTTCAGCAAATCCTCAATCCAGGCAACAGTAATAAAAAACCTCCTGTTGTTCTGAAGAAAACCGTGGTCGCCCAACATTGAAAACGCAGACAAAGAAAGGTTGAAGCTGCCAGAAAAAGCTCGTATATTCCGTCGGAAGAAACTTGCCTCGAGGCTTAGACGATCTCCCTCGTCACCGCTCGTACGTATCATCCCAAGACTCTGGAAGACAAAAGAAAACCCAACTACTCAACTGACGCATCTCAGATTCCTGAAGTGATCCATCCATACATCGTGAGAATAAACGACGTGAGACCAGATGGTCATTGTGGGTTTCGATCGATAGCTGTTGGGTTAGGATGGAAATAATCAAAATATTTGACTATCCGAAAATAACTTATAATGGAGTTACGTATGAACGAATCGCTTTGGAGGGCAGTTTTTCGATTCGGATAACATAGGACATTATGATGCGCTGGTCAGACGGATCGATTTCGAGGGGGTGGGACGAGCAGGTACCAAAAATTACATGACAATGCCTGAGACGGGGTTTCTTATTGCCCAACGATACGGTGTGATTGTTCACACCTTCGACAATCGTGGGAACGATACAATTTTCCTTCTATTGGGCGGGCCAGACGAATCCGAGCAACCTCACCAGGTGGCTGCAGTGTGTTCGTCGACGGTGGGCATTTCATCCATGTAGAGCTTGGAGGATGGTATCCAATACCACCCCCAAACCCCCAGTGGACAGCGAACAGAGCAAAGAGCAGCAGCTTGGCATACATTATGTTTCACAGCCGGGACAAGGTCAACACGGGTGACCTTTTTTTTGTACTGCCTATTGCGGCCACATCCATGGCGCTTGCTTGGGGCCTGGCGAATTACTTTGCGTCTGCTTATCATAAGCAGGAGCACGGTAGGCTCTTCGGCCGGTCCTACATTACCGCGATTGCGCGCTCCTTAGGGCTCGTGCCGGAGAGTGACCCGCTTCTATCCCCGCCCATCCAGTCGACTATATTAGGCCGATCTCAGTGGCGAGCATGGGTTTGACGCACCAGTTTAACGTTGGTCTCCGGTTTCGGACCCGCGACTACCAGATTTGAATGCCTGAGGAGTTGCCGACGGTGATCCCGTCATTATTGAGCTTAGGGATGGAGTATGGCGCCTTCGGATGTTCAGGCTGCGGCTCAGCAGGCTCAGCTTGATGCTCTGGGTCTGGCACAGACTCAGGATGAGCCTCAGGATCACGCTCAGCAGCCTGATCCCGTCATTCAGGACGATTTCCCGCCACCACCTCCACATCCACACCCGCCACACTAACCACAACACATATTTGCAGACCTGCCTCCTGTTGCGCAGGCGGTGGCCCAGGACTTCGATCGCGCCTCCGACGTTCTGAGCGACAGCAGACATGAATTATTCAGACGCTCACGGCTATCAGTGCTCATTTGGGATTGCCGAAGATTTCACTGCCACCGTCTCCACAGCCAGAGGATCAGTAGATTTAGTTTGTATTGTTTTGTTTATATATTAGACATTTAGTTTTTTTTTGTATGTAAAAACTGACTTTTTATATATTTATGTAGTTGATCTTTTATATATGTTTGTGTGGATTGTTTGCACTTATTTCAAATGTCTCTTTCGCGACATATCGTACTGTGTTTTAATTAAACATGTTCATGTAATTTATTATATGGATAACATTTATAAAAACGGATTTAAATTATATATGTTTTATATTATATATACGTTCTATAAAACCCTAATATTGTAAAAATAAAACAAAAATCGGTTACAATTTATAAATACGCCCTTATATTATATACGTTCTATAAAATCCTAATACGTAAAAAAGTGTTAATACAAAACAACTCTAAATGATATGTAATACTAATATTTTATAATAATAATAAAACTCAATTAAATTTTTCACCAAAAAAACACAACCAAAAACCTTACCCACATCCCAGCTATTTCAATAAAAATAACACAAACCCCTTCGAACAAACCCTTCATCCTGCATACTCTAAAACGCCTCGGTTTGTCCAAAGCGGGGCGCTTAGGCGTTGGTCACACAACCAAGTCAGTCATTGTCTGTTGACCAACGCCTAAGCGCCCGCCTTTGGCCAAAGCGGGGCGTTTTAGAGTGTACAAATAGACTACTGGCGTGTGCGAATAGACCCACCCTTTTTTTATTATACTAAAACTTTATTTGATGATTTATGCACCATTGAAATTGTTGCTTACACCATCGACTCATAATAAGACAAACTTATTTGTTGAGATAGTTGGCTTAGATCGTAGTTTTAATGATATACAAATTATTTTCTTAAAAATATTGGTATAAAATAAACTCATATTTTTATATAATTAATTTGAATTTGTCCATCACCTAGCTTACATTTCGTAGCCGTATCATGCATAGCATTTTCCGTAAACGTTAATCCAGATTTAACATAAAAATATTGAAAAGGTTAATTAGTAAATAATATAAATTAATGTCTTTGCTTCTAAAGTAAAGAATGAGTCAGCAAACATTAAACAATTAGTTTTAATTATGTTAGTAACTAATCTTTTAGGTAATATCAACTAAATAAACTAAAATAGATACATTTCACTTTATCTCCTTAAAATGGTAAAATATATAAAAGAAATTAAGTTATAAAACGAGTTAAATGCCTCAAAAATCAAAATTATATAAAAAGTTTACTATGATTATATATCATCATCATCATACTCAGTAAATTCTACCAATAGCAAAGCGAATGGTCTGTGGAGAGTAAGATGTAGATAGTCTTACATCTTCCCCGTAGGAATAGAGAGAGGCTGCTTCCAGTGAGACCTCCGGCTCGATAGTAGTTTTGCATCAAGACTTGGACATAAGGCACATAACACTCAGCAATTGGTACAAAAGCCAATTAGTGCATATAACCTCTTGTCTTTTAGCTATCAACGCCACTACATATGCATGATAAAATATTAAATATTAAAAAGTTAAAAGAATAACAAGAAAATGCTAACAGTAAAAAACTGACTTTAACAATTATATATATTCTAATATATTATCCAGCCTGTTTATTTTCTGTTAGAAAGATATATATATATAATATATATATATATATAATATATAAGGGCTAAGTGGAAAATCCCAATCTTTTTTTAGAAAACCTTGAAAACCCTAGATCCACTCTTGAGTTGGTTTCACTTTACTAGATCAATTGCTCTCTTTTTTTTGTGTATATATTAAATTTAAATTAATGCATTAAATACATGGTGGTACAAGTCAAAGGACATTTCTGGTAGAAAAAAACACTTTTTGAGCATTGGAAATAACACTCTCTTTCTCTTTCTCTCACACACATCAACTCTATTTCTCTTACACACACATATTATCTCTCTCTCCTCTTTCTTCAAGTTTAGATCTTTATGAACACCAAATACAAGTTCAGATCTTCATCGTGTGAAAGAGAAAATATTTGAAGATTGTTGTTTTAGAAAGAGAATGATGGCAGGATGAAGGTTTTTAGAGAGAGGAATTTGTTGTTTTAGAGAGAGAAACAACAATCTTCATCATGTTCGTCTATAACACCAAGAGCACACATAAAAGTGTGTGAGAGAGAAGAAGTTTGAAGTTTTTTGTTTTAGAGAAGGAACGATGGCACGATGAATGTTTTTAGAGAGAGAAAGTTGATGTTTTAGATAGAGAAACAACAATCTTTATCACAAAGACACATGCACAAGTGTGTGTGAGAGAAGAAGGTTTGAAGGTCTTCTTCGTGTTCATCGGACGGTTCTAGATCCGGTAAGTGTTCTTGAAATATCATTTCACACTTGATTTTTTGTTGAAATGGTTGTTAATATATTTTTATGGGCTGAAAGTGTTCTAGTAATGGTTAATGTTCATGTATTTTTAATAAATCGAAAACTTTAGGATGAGATTTTGAACGTGTTTTTTTGTTCGTTTGGTTGCTTGTTTGGGGCTTTTGATCTGAACAATAATTGTTTTTTTGTTGGTTTGGTTGCTGGTTTGGGCTTTTGATCTGAACAATAAGTGTTTTTTTGTTGGGTTGTTTGATTTACAGATACAGACCCATAACATGTGTTAAGCACCTGTTAGAATGATATATAACGTGTGTTGATTTACATAAACAGATCCATAAAGATATTCAATTGACAAGCTGGATGGATGTAGGCAACATTAATGCGGAGACCTTGAATAAGTCACATCTTTTGGGAAAGAACTCTTCGTTCATTTATAACATGTGTTAGTGTTTCATGCTGTAACAAAACACCATGATGTAACCCGATATGTGTTCATGTATAACATGTGTTAAGGCCCTGTTAGAATGATATATAACTGTGTTAACCTTTGTTAATTTAAAAAAAAACAAGTAATATCTATTTTGTTTTTGTTGATGTTTAAAATATCCAATAATGTGGATACCGAGCGTAACACTTGTACAAGTAATAAATGTACAAGTTAGTATGTAACGTGTAATATGAAACGACTCGTTTATGGTAACACATGTATCGGTAATTTTGGAATATATAATATGAAACGGGTCACTTTTTGTGCACAATTTGGAATATATAACATGTGTTAAGCCTCTGTTATAATCTCTTTGTAACCTGACATGTATTCATGTATAAGCTAGTGGTTTACAAAACACCATGATGTGTATATACTGATCTAACATGTGTTACAATTTGTCTGTTTGGAACATGTAGTTGCTTAACATGTGATAAGGGTGAAAACAGTCGACGGAGGCGATGGGTTTAATGGTGAGCTTAGTTAATATCGTAATATTGTTGTAACCCCACTTGGATACATATGATAACATGTGTTAAGCATCCATTATAATCTTGTTGTAACCCAACTTGTAATCATGTATATGAAAGTGGTTTGCAAAACACTATGATATGCATATACTGATCGTAACACGTGTACAAGTTAATATGGAACATACAAGTTAATATCGTAACACCGTAGACCTGGGATAAAATGTGTTAAGCCTCTATTATAATCTTGGTTTAACCTAACATGGTGTCATGTATAAGCTAGTGGTTTCCAAAACACCATGATGTGTATATACATACTGTAACATGTATTAAGCGACTGAAATGTATAACGTGTGTTAAGCATCTATTATTACGTGTGTTAAGACTTCCATAATGGATGCATAAACTCCAATAGTAACTTAATAACAACAGAGTAAACCTGATATAACGTGTGTTAAGCCTCGATAATAACATGTGTTAAGACTTCCAGAATGGATGCATAAACTTCAATAGTAACTGTAATAGCAGAGGTACAAATACGGGCGCCTCCAACAGAAAATGTGTTAAGTCTAGACCGTTTTAACATCGTGTACTAGAGAAAACAATAAGAGTCTCACATTACATATTACTAATAAATGAAAATACATAGCACCATTGTTGTAAAAATCCCGACTAGTCTCCGATTAGTCCCCGATTAATCATTAATCGGTGGTTCACCGATTAACGACCGATTAATTGCTAGGCAGTCAATGACGATCCTATTCTGGCCAAAGTTTGGCCATATGTCGGCTATTTTTTGACCAAACCTTATAAATTTATGCCAATTACTTATAAACAAATTGTTAATAAGGGGTTAAACATGTCTATTTTAAAAACCACGTATAAAAATGGGTGTGCATATATATAATTAAAAATTACATGTAAATATCTCAATTCGACTAATTCCGATTAATCCCGATTAATCGCTAGTCGGTACTCCACCGCCCGACTAGCGCCTACTTCAATAGTAACTGTAACAGCAGAGGTACAAATACATCATGGTGTTTTGTAAGTGAGCTTATACATGAATACATGTCAGGTTACAAAAAGATTATAATAGAGGCTTAACACATGTTATAAATTCCAAAATGTGCACAACAAATGACCCGTTTCATATTATATATTCCAAAACTACCGGTACATGTTACCATAAATGGCTCGTTTAATATTACACGTTACATACTAACTTGTACAGGTTTTACACTCGGTATCCACCTTATCGGATATTTTAAACATCAACAAAAATAAAATAGATATTACTTGTTTTTTTTTTTTAAAAATTAACAAAGGTTAACACACGTTATATATAATTCTAACAGGGGCTTAACACATGTTATACATGAACACATGTCAGGTTACATCATGGTGTTCTGTTGCAGCATGAACCACTAACACATGTTATAAATGAACGAAGAGTTCCTTCCCAAAAAATGTGACTTATTGAATATCTTTTTTTAACACGTGTCCCCGCATTAACGTCGCCTACATCCATCCAGCTTGTCAATTGAATATCTTTATGGGTCTGTTTCTGTAAATCAACACACGTTATATATCATTCTAACAGGGGCTTAACACATGTTAGGGGTCTGTTTCTGTAAATCAAGCAAACCAACAAAAAACAATTACTGTTTAGAGATCAAAAGTCCCAAACAAGCAACCAAACCAAACACAACCTTTTAACACAAAAATAAAAACCTGCAAATTACATAAACATTTACCACTTTTTAGAACCATTTTAGCAAAAATCATGTTCATCTCTAAACCAGCCATTACACAAAAAACTATTAACAACTATTTTAACAAAAACATCAAGTGTGAAATGATTTTTCTAAAAAAAATACTCAAGAGATTGTTGTTTCTCTCTCTAAAGAATCAACTTTCTCTCTCTAAAACACTTACCGGATCTAGAACCGTGCGATGAACACGATGAAGATCTTCAAACTTGCTTCTATCTGTGTATTATTGGTGTTCTTGATGAACATGATGAAGATTGTTGTTTCTCACTCTAGAAATCAGCTTTCAACAAGTATGAGCACACCCGAGATGAAGATGACGACGTGAGATGAAGATGAACACACCCGGAATCAGCTTTCAACAAGCATGAACACACCCGAGATGAACAAAATGAAATTGTTCTTTCAACAAGCATTGTTGTTTCTCTCTCCTTCTGAACTTAAATGAGAACGACATTTGTGTATGGACCATGATACTTAATAAAAAGAAAAGAATGACAAAGATACTTATGAAAAAGAGATGGAGATAAAGAAATGGTGGAACTTCTTCGTTGGAACAGAGATGAAGTTCATGAAGTTTTGAAAATGGGGGAAGGTAAAAGGTAAAGAAATGGAGTTTTGAAAGTACATCTAGATGTGAGGTGGGTAAAGATCGAAGTAAAGACCTTGTTTAGGAAGATGAATGCTCCATAGTACATTAATGGTGGATCTAGTATTAAAGGACTTGTTTAGGAAGATGAAGATATTTTGAAAAAAAAAACTTTTTAATTTGAAATACACTAAACAAAATGGAGGATGAAGGATGAGAATGATGTGATGGGTACATTAATGATGGTGTCAAATCATGTTGGTTAAGAGATCTTTGGAGTGGGATAGGCATATGTAAATTTACCATAGTGCCCTCAAAAGCAAAAAAGGAGATGACGTTGGGTGGGACATGTGACCAAATGTAGGCCATGTGATGGGTTTCTAAAGTTTTCTCAAAATAAAATGTATTCTATGTAACATTATCCTATATATATATATATATATATGTGAATATACACATAATATTTAGTGTGTATAGTCATAGAAAATAGCATTGTGATTTTTAAGTTTTATAGTCCTCTAAACAAAAGATTGGATCACATGGAAGTTGGTCAGAAATCAGATCTTAGGGAGTTATTAAAGGATCAGATCTTAGGGAGTTATTAAAGGTAAGAATGAATTATTCTCAATCTTTGATCAATGTCCATAGACAAACACCACCTTCCATTCATTCATTACAACATGATCTACATATTTATTTATTAATGATTTTTTTATTTTTAACATGATCTCCATATTTATTTATTAATGTTATTTATTTTTATTTATTTTATTTGTTTTATTTATTTATGTTGGATGGCTACCCCCACCAGATATACATCTTATGTGTGTTTCATCTACCCAACAATGATTTCAATGTCCATGTGCCTTTTGTATCCCATATATCTTTCCTAGAGAAGGGATATTTTTGCATTCATCTTCTTTATTAAATAAACTATGGAGTAAAAGGTTACTTCATTTGTCAAAAATAACTACATAGTTTTTTACTTAAGATAAGAGTAGTTTTACTTAGAAGTTATTATGTTTAACTTGTGTATATGCTAAGAATTACTAAAACTTAAGTGTTAGACTATAGCGTGTGGATGAGCTTGAAATTGGGGCGTTATGCGACACATGGACGACGCGTAAACATGCGTCAGAAAAAATGGATGAAATTAACCCAGTGGATTAAAATGACAACGGTGAAACCTTTTTAGACCAACATACGAAAATTGAAACATTTGAACTAAACTGATAAAATGACTCAAACCATATGAACTAAAATGAGATTTAACTCTTAATGTAAAACATCTAGTGAAAAAAATAACTATATTTCAGATGAATATCAGATGTATTATCAATAAATGTGTATGAGTCGTTCCCCAGGGTATTAATAGTTAAAGGGATTGACTTTATTCCATACCCTGGATGTTAAATATGAAGGTTTTAAGAACTCTTATTGGCTATATGGCATTGACGTAACATTTTAACAGGAGTGTGGATTACACACTATCCAACCTAAGTGCGTCCTACGTAGAACACTAACAACTAATGTAATCATGTAGGGTAAAAGTTACTTATTTATGTTCTACATGTTTTATATAATTTATTAAAAACAAACTTTCTTATAAAAGATATTATATGTATGTAATTGGTCATTATATTATATCATGTAACTAAAAATATTATAAAAAAACGTAAAGTTACGGTAAAGTTATTGTAGCGTCCATCACATCGCATTACAGAATTATTTTCTTTTTTTATTTTAACCCTTTTACTTTTATTTTTTACATTTAGGCTCCCTTAACTTTCTAAAAACTTTATGAAATGTTATTTTGATCCTCTCGAGTTTTAAATGCTTATTATATATATATATGTGTGTGTGTGTGTGTGTTTGTGTGTGTCGGTATAAACTCAAGTTGGTTTACTTTTCAACGTTTTTTTTTTCAGGTCAAATATAATACGTTTTCGTGCTTATTTTTATGTACGTGTTTAGTTGGTACGTTTTGACGTAAAAAAAATCGGAAACGGGTGAGGTCAAGTATAATACGTTTTCATTAGACAATAGAAATTCAAGTAACTTTATGTTTCAACCCCACTGCAACATACGAGAGAAATTTACTAGTTTATATTTTATTTCACAAATTTATCCAACAAGAATATTATGACAAGTTGTAAAACTAATAGTAAACATAAGAAGATGAAATTCAGTGTCAATATATAGATACATCATATATTTTAGTTCATGAATTAAGAATCCAGTATCTTTGTAACTTAACAAATGTTTTTTTTTTGTTTTTTAATTTATATTATTACATCCGTGAAAAGATGTCCCAAGCTAGTTGCCATGCACGAGGGCTTATTCCTTGCTTAGACCTAAATAATATAGAATAAGGAAAAGACGAAAATGGGGTTGGACGACAAGTGCACATAAGTGCATGTGGTAGAGACCAACAAAGGGCTTTTTAGTAATGAATGATGGATTATTTTCCTAAAAGAAACCAAACGTAAATTTATTAATTTAGGTTATCAATCATGTCAAGTTAAATTCTCAAATCATAACCCACATAAACCGGACTAAAAACATATACATGAAAAATCACCCAAGTTACATATTAATATTGCCATAAATCATATACGTATTTGAAAACGGATAAAACTTGTAATAAGAACAAACACAATATCTCTAAATCACATATACATAAGTGCCTCTCCGCCATTGAGAGGCGTTAATGGGCCTCTCGCCATCTGGATAACGGGTGC
This sequence comes from Scalesia atractyloides, assembly GCA_947069175.1. NCBI lineage: Eukaryota > Viridiplantae > Streptophyta > Magnoliopsida > Asterales > Asteraceae > Scalesia > Scalesia atractyloides. The sequence continues at coordinate 13,291,347 of CAMTDV010000017.1, forward strand.
CAAACGGGAAAAAGTGAGGCCCATGCCAGCTGCAACCAATCACCCTTTAAAAAAATCATTTAATTTAATTTTTAGTTATTCCATCACACTATAGTTATTAGGTGCTTCAGTTATTGTTCCTTATCTACATGACGTTTAGGGTGAGCATTTGGTACTAGTACCTAATTTTTTTGTACTGAATCATTTTTGGTACCCTTTTTTTGGCGTTTTCGAGACTGGTACATTCGTTAAGTATTTGTACCGATGTTTTATCGATTTCACCTTTTAATATCAGTACCAATTTTAATGATTTTCAAATGAGTACTTTTGACACCGGTATTGAACTAATCTCCATTAACATTAAAATGACTGCCCTTTGTTTTTAGTTATATCACTTCATATAGAGCTTAAATAGCTTAAGTAAGCACTATTTTACTTATGAAATTTGACTACGTGTAAGATATCCGATGTATACTATATTATCGAATTTATATAAAATAAGAAAGGTAAGGTCATATAGGAGAATGGAAAGAGGGCCCACGTGTTGAAACACGAGAAGTTGATATTTTGGAATTTCTCGTCTTATTATTGGTTTCTGAGGTTATCTTCAGGTTTGGATCTGCAGGATGATGGGTTTGCTTTCCAAGAGGGTTTCATAAAAACAATCATACTATCTCATTTTATTCAATTTTCATACACCTTTTTTTTCTTTTTACCTTCTTTCCAAATCAACTAATAAATTTCTCAGCCCATTGGTAAAAATTTAAATCAACTCGAATTTGTACCATTAAGATTCAAAGTGTTTCTGAACGAAAGTACGTCGAAATATAGATAAACTGAAGATGTACATAAATAACATAAAAAGTGTTATATTTGACCCGACTTATTTGCGAAAGAAATTTACATCGAACATCAACTTGAACTTACACCGACAGGTACATAAAAATAAGCAGAAAATTACATTCTTTTAAGTTAAAAATGGTTCCGCGCGTTGAGGTGTCGCCGAAACGTAAAGTAAGTCGAATTTCAACAATCTAACAAAATTGTATTATATTTGACTTGAATTGTTTTTAAACAAAATTTAAGCCAAAACGTAGACCAACCGAAAACGTAGATAAAAAAGACATATTATATTTGACCTACCCTTTTACAAAGATACATATAAATAAGCACGTAAAAAATGAGTATAATGTTTAAGAAAGTGGAAAGGAAGTGCCAATACTAAATATTGAAGGGTAAAGGTTAAAAAACAAAAAATATACTTAAGTTGTCGCGACATTGAAACTTAAAGTAACGCAAATTTATATCGTCTAATCAAAACGTAATATATTTGACCCAACTGATCTTCGAGCGAAATTTATGTCAAAACATAGACCAACTGAAAACTTACATAATAATAAGCACGAAAACATATTATATTTGACTCAACTTATTTGCGAAAAAAATTACACTGAAACGTTAACCAACTTCAAAATAAGAGTGTTGCTTCGGCGACAAAACGTAAAGTAACTCGAATTTATATCATCTAATGAAAACGTATCAATTAAACACATACAAAAAATCAATACAAAAATGTATAATATTTGAGCCTACTTATTTAAAAAAAATACGAAGAAACGTAAATAACCTTTAATTGATCCCAACACTTACACAAAAATAAGTACGTAAAACTCAATTACAAAACCTTTAAAAAATTAAGTAGTTCAAACTTCTAAGTGTTAATTCTGAAACTTGAAAAAAAAGTGGATGCCACGTTGATTGTATTGTACACCCATCTTGTAATTGTAGCTATATACAATTGTATATATATGTTTTACACTTACGTATATTATCAAAAGCTATAAAAACTAAATACATCGAAACCAAGAAAAACTGATCGAAAAGTAATCGATCTTCGGCCTCGGGGGTCACCTTCGTTAACTTGGGCTTATTGAAAACAATGTACGTAGAATGGGGTGAAGAATCAAGAAAGAAAAATAGAAAACAACCAATCCTAGCAGGCTAGCAGCCAATTAAGGCAATATTGTGACCACTAGCGCATATCCGAGTGTCATCGACGACAAGTCACCGACTGAATCTAGTAGAAATAAAAAAAAAAGATCTTGTTTTGTAATGGACTAATAAAAACATTGTTTTTCACTAGAACGACGAGGTTTTGTGTTTAAGATTCATAGTCCGAAGAAGAAACCGAGGACAATTAAACTAAAGGGTTGTTTGTCAACTTCTGAATGAATAAATGTTGAATGAGTAAGAGTCTGAACCACTAATAACCAGTATAATGCTTAACCATTCAGAGACAAATGTCTGACCGATTTAGATAAGAGGTATTAACCATTCAAACTCAGTAGATAAGAGGTCTTAACCATTCAAACTCAGTATAATGCTTAACCATTCAGATATATGCTCACGAAACAAACAGCGTGAACAATTAAGTGTTGAAACAGAATTTGGGTTCTTCATTGCTGACGATTAGACAGTCATTCAGGTGATGATTATAGAAAAAAAATTCACGAATCTATCAAACACGCCAAAGTTTGTAAAAATTTGCATTTCATTATTTGTTTTAATATACAATATCTCTAAGAGATTATATATGACGTTATCTATAATCAAACTATTAACTGTTACGTACTTTAGTTGCATCAATTTTTTGGTTCAAAATAAGAAATCCAAGAAAATTTAAGGCCACATGGATTGATGGACTTCGTAGCCAGCACCATTAGGTATAACTAGATCAAGTTGAACTAGTTAAGGTTTAATGGTGCTGCAATGAAAAGTCACTGGATGGTATAAAACTGGGTTATATGATTACCTCTCCTCCTTCGTTTTGATTCGTCTCAATGATAATGACGAACCCAGAAATAATTATTCTCTGAGGGTGTGGATAAGAGGTTTAATCATATTTTCAATAGGTGCGATCAGGTTTTTTACCCATAAAATACATTAAGCTTTTTTTTTTTCAACAGTTACGCCCGCTCATCATACATATGAGTCCGCCCCTGATTTGTCTTACTTTACGTTGGCTTATTTAATTCCCTCTTTTCACACTAAAGGATAAAGAGATCTCTTGATTTGATGTATTTTAAAAATAGAGATGGTTAAATGTACCCCGATGTGCTGAATGTATCATGTAAATTAATTTTTAACTAGGATTAAGACCCGTCCGCGTTGTGGTGCGGATACCTCGTAAACATTGAATGGATTAGTTCAAACGTTATATGATACATTAACCATATGAAAACACACATTTCGACGAATCCAGATGAACTCATTGTAACATGTATAAGCATTGTGACTGGATCAAACGTAAAGTAAATCAAATTTATACCGAACAATAACGTATTATATGCGACCCAATTCATACATAGAAAACATAACGGGTATGAAGGAAAATATGACACATGTAATCGAAACAAACTTTACGAAACATAGAACGTATTGTATTTGACTCCACTCGGTTCGAAACAAACTTTACGAAACATACATAAAATAAACACGAAAATATATTATATTTGACCTGAATCATTTCCCAAAAAATATTTACGTCGAAACGTAGAACATGAATTTATACCGAAACGTACATAAAAACATGCACGTAAAAATGGTTTCTTTAAACAAAAGCATGTTATATTTGACCTAACTCGTTTATAAAAAAGTTTACGTCGAAATGTAGAACAAATCATATTTATACATACCCGTACATAAAATATGCATGTAAAAAATAGTTTTTAAGTAAGGAAGTATAGTTGTAAACCGAAACAAAATATTAGTAAAAAATTTAATAGCTTAAAAATGTTCGTAAAAGTGTGCCAAGTAGCACCAATGCCACACCGACATCGACTCTCAGCATCAGAAAAACTCATAAAAATAAAATAGATAAAATGGGAAAAAAATTACATCGAACGTAAAGCAGACTTAAAATCGTTGAACCACCACACCCGTTACCGTGTGTTAATGCGAAGAAATTAAACAGAAACGTAAATCATAGAAAAAATAACTTAGTCGATCTAGGACCCGCCAGTTGCAGCGAACTTGTCAAAAGGGGAAAAATGGACACGTTGCTGCAGGCCTGTTAAATGTGAAAAAAGTAGAGCAAAAAAGTTGAACCTCACATGCACGCTACGACGTGTTAACTCACAAAAATATAAAACGAAACGTAAAACGAAAATCTTCGAAAGATAAAAATATTGGGGACCAAAGTTGTAAATAATAGTGTTGGGTTAAATTATAAAAGATGCAAAACTTTGGGTTAAAAGTAAAAAAAAATAAAAAGGATTAAAATACAAATTATGAAAATATTTGGGGTTTAAATTGAAAAATCAAAGTTTTTTTTTTAAACTTTCCAAGCTTGGGGTACAACACATAATGCAACAAAAACTTGCTAATTTATGATATGGAATAAGGAGGCATACTGAGTATCTAAGAAGAGGGTAAGCGGACAACTTGTTGCACGTTTACCATCTATCTCAATGTAAATTAATATGGTATTCTTTGCAATTAGTATATGGATTTTATCTCTTGAGGATATTGTATTAGATTTATTTTACCAGTATTTCATAATTGTGTTTGTTTAATACATCTAAAATACGGGATGATTATCTTTTGTATTGATTATAAAAGATTTTCGAAGGTAATGAATACGCTTTGTTTTCCTGACAATGTGGGTCACGACTATTTTTTATGTTTTTTTTAACGGTGAGAATCTTTAACTTGTGTGAATTATTTTAAACACTCTTAAAAGAAGACACTAACCCTACTCTGGTATACTATATTATCTTAATCGGCCCAGCTAACGTCCTACGGCCAGACTATGTTTATGATTGTTAAGATACGTGTTCACAGTTTGTTTTAGGTTTACAATTAATTTGACAACGAAGAAGGGTGTAATAACAAACACATTAATTTATAATACTACCTTATATAAATAATACATTTGAAAATTCCAATTCGACAGGATTTTTTTATTCTCATTGTCTGACGTTTTATGTTCCCGATTGATCTTTGTGATCCTATTTTGACCACGTCTTACCTCTATTAATTTTACGATAACAAAAAACAAATTGGATTTACATAAAATATAATAGGCACAAATTTCATGTTTGAGCAATCAGTCTCCAAGAAAAAAATTAATTTCGTTTCCACCTAATTTTCATTAAATCGTTTCAAAACAATTAACGACATTATGATTGACATAAAAATTAGTTCATATACTTTCTTATTTACTTATTAATAAATTTGATTTTTCAATAAAAATGTGTCTGTTAACCTTTTACAAAAATTAAATGCACATGTGTGTCTATTTTTTTTTGCCGTTCTGGCATAAAAGTTATTGAAAACGAAGTTATATTCAAAGTAAAATATTTTTTTGGTGTCATTGACTATATAGTGAGTGCTGATACAACGAACCAAACCGATAGAGACATCTGTATCGTTATCGGTATTATCGAAACCGCTGCTGTAACAACCCATACTACTTGCTTATTTCTATCTATATTTTTTATAAATTTTGGGGTGTTAATAAAGCCACACTTCAATTTCTTTTTCACACCCTCTATACGGGTCGTATAGGGTTATACGGCCCGTACAGAATAATCTGACATGACAAATATTGTGTCGTATAATGTTATCGGCTCATATAGACGGAGAAAATATTAGTCGTATAACATTTTATACGAGTCGTATAACATTATGTAATGTTTAGGTCATATAACATTATATGGTTGAATAACATTTTATACGGAACGCATAATGTTATACGGCTCGTATACATGAAAAAAAAACATTATCTTTTTTTTCAACATTCTCTTATCGACCCGTACTTAGGTTATACGGGTCGTATAAATATAAGTGTGTTGAAATAAGATTTTAGGGTGTGAGAATAGTCGGAGCCATTTTATACAAAACCGACCCAAGTAATTACTAGCTGGTATATATTATTAAATTTAAAATACATATTTATCTATGCACTTTTTGGGCCAAAAAATAGTACATTCAATGAATACGAATAAAAATTACATGAAAAATGGGGCAACAGCGGTAATAGATAAGGATATTTTGGGTTAATACACGAACCTACGAAGAGTAGCCTCACTAGTGGCAATCCTTGTATATATGACCAAACTTAGACCCCTTTCCATAATACCCATTCACAGATATACGTATAAAGCAGTGCATACCCCTGATCCATATTCACACTAAACTAGAAAGAAACATTCATCTTCTCTCTCACTCTCAAAATGCAGAAACTCTCTGCAATCTTAGTGGTGGTGCTCCTCTGTGCAGCCTCCAATGGCGTTTTATCTTTCACTGACGGTGAGTTCATTTTGTTGTCTGATAATGCAAAGAAGCTTTTTTTTTTTTTTTCATATGTTGAGTTATTTCATGTTTGTTTCAGTTAATACTAACTTTTTGATCGCGTTCGTGAGTCGGATGATCAGATACAAATAGATCTTAATATGAGAAATGCTAACTTATTGTAGATGATTCATGAATCAATGTTATAGTATTTTTGTGCTTTTGATAGTCGTCCACAACCAGTGACAGATTCAGGAACTTTTTCCAGTAGTTCATTTTGACATATTCACACTAATATTTTCAAACGTTTTCTATTATTTTCCAAACCAAGTGAATTCATGTGAACGCAAAACAGGACTGGATCCGCCACTTATTTAGGCGATACGTAAATCATTTTGAGGTCGATAAATATAATCTTTGAGTGCGTTATCATTATTTTTGTTATCATGATTAACGAATCGATGTTAAACAACTTGTCGAATTTTTGTTTAAAAATGTTCAGAATGTGAGAGTACAATAGAGCAGTTATTATGATAGTATAGTATAAAGCTGAATTTGGTGCTCTGATTTAACATGTTAAAAATTATCGATCGTGAAAATAATCAGACTGTTGAAGCTATAAATATGAAATATATGTACGTAACCACGTCTAGCTGTTACACGTCGGTGCTGTCACACTGTGGTCCAACCTAATTGCTATAAATGTGAAATAAATAGATAAATAGAATTCCAATCTTTTCAAATTTTAATACTATTAGTTATAGATATCTGAAAATTAAAATGACCCTTTGTGTCAAAAGTATATCTAACAACCATGTCTAGATATATTAAAGGAGAGAATATGTATATAATAAAAATAAATACCTAAGACATACTTTTAACCATATGACTTATGACTTGTATAAACATATTTTGGTATAAAACGAAGATTATCGTATATAATTTTGATACAAGTGCTAGAAAATGAGAGTGTGGTAAACAATTACGTAACAGCCCTACTTAAAGATGCAAATATGTATATGATTTGATGACCTTTTTACTTAAATTATTAGTTATGTATTAAATAATTGTTTGTATCATATATGCACATATTACTCTTGATATTATTTGTTTATATATACTAACTAATCTTTTATGTTTAAATGTGTTTCTTGTGATTAAAGTATAATGACTAAGATAATTCTATCTGAAAATAGTTGGTATTTTTAAGGGTTAATATATATAATTTAAACATATAAAATGGCGAATATTGAATTTTGATTTTACAGATATTTTAATAACTCATAATATTCCTAGAATCGGCGTGTCACTTTTGAGATGTTCATGAGATCACCCCAACACAATTTTGCTAAAACCGGACTCAAATCTTTTTTTTAAAGATAAATTTCTTTTATTTCTGTTGTTTGTGTGACTTGAACTCAAGACCTCACCTCCCAAGATGTTTAAAGGTTTTGCGTTTACCAATGAACCACCACCCCATTCGTACCGGCCTCTTACTTAAGTATGTGATACTTATGTTCGATATTTTTGGTTTTTTTTCAAGAAAATGGAACCTCGGTAAAATTTATTTATAGCCAAAAAATATTAGCGTAAGTAGCAATAATTATGGTCAGTATTCTTAATTTTCCGTACAGAGACTCCGGCCTCTTTCCCTACTTATTTAAAAGTTCAAAACCCGCCGCTTATTATACACCCTATTAACCAACAATATTACCAATTATTTGGGTCAATAGACCTTAAGTTTCACCCATGCTTGTATCATACATATCCTTTTCTTTCTCGTTGTCTTTTTTTCCTTTGTGAACATGCACTCTGATGAGCCCATGTTCCTCCCCTTTAAAAAAAATCAAGAAAACGAAAAAAAAACAATAAGTACCATTAGTCACGTGATCTTAGGACATTCCACGTGATGACATGCTGGCAATGCTCTACAAGAGTTAGTGGCAAAAAGCAATTGGTCCTGTTAACCAATTTTACTAATTATAGACTTATGTAACACATTTTAAAGACCATAATAAAACTTGTTACATGATTGAGTTACAAAAATTAAATGATTGAAAAATTAACATGTGTAACTTTTTTTTTGAAAAATTTCAGGGATATTACCAAATGGGCAATTCGAATACGGCCCGAAACCGTCGCAAATGAAAGGGACACGCGTGATAGACCCGAAGGCGATACCAAACTGGGAGCTCACGGGGTTCGTTGAGTACATAAAATCGGGCCAAAAACAAGGGGACATGTTGCTAGTGGTGCCTGACGGGGCGTACGCGGTTAGGCTAGGAGAGAATGCATCGATAAAGACGAAGGTGAAGGTGAAGAAAGGGTTGTTTTATTCCGTCACGTTTAATGTTGCTAGAACATGTGCCCAAGAGGAGAAGTTGAATGTTTCGGTGTCGCCCAATTCGGAGCCCAACGATTGGGGTATCTTGCCGATGCAAACCATGTATAGTAGCAATGGTTGGGATACATACTCGTGGGGGTTCGTGGCTGAAGCTAATGATATTGAGATCGTGATACATAACCCGAGTGTTGAGAAAGACCCTGCTTGCGGTCCTCTTATCGACTCTGTTGCGTTGAAGGCCTTATTTCCCCCAAGAAGAACCAACAGTAAGATAAATCGCATTGGTGTTCATTCGTCCGGTTTTGACAAAATGTTTGGGTCGAACCGGTAACTTTGGTTTCAAGAAACAACAAAGCAAACCGGCCGGGTTGGTGGGTGGGTGGGTCAGCCAGACCGGCCGGTTTGGTGGTTTAACTTTTCTTTTTTTAACCATTAATTTGGTTTTAAAATTATTAATAATTAGTATTAAAATTTTTAAAATGGTACAAGTATACATGATTATAATCCACATACATAATTATATATCCCAAAAAAAATAAAAAATAAATAAAGCTAGTAAATACTAAAGGTTAAATAGTTGGTCTCAAGTTTTAAACCGAGTCGGACCATTAAACTGTCAAACCCTAAACTATACATGGTTTAGTCGATTTTAACGGCTTTTGAACACCCATGGTGTTGTAGTCACATGTGGCTAGATAAGATGCTAATATAATTGTCATTGTGCTTATTAATTGTAGCTAATATGTTGAAGAATGGTGATTTTGAGGAGGGTCCATTTGTGTTGCCGAAAACCGATGTCGGTGGAGTTCTAATCCCTCCCAACATCGAGGACGACCATTCCCCACTCCCGGGTTGGATGATCGAGTCACTAAAAGCCGTGAAGTATCTAGACGCGGAACACTTTGCAGTGCCCAAGGGAAAGCGAGCCGTAGAGCTGATTGCCGGGAAAGAAAGTGCCATTGCCCAGGTAGTCAAGACCATCCCAGGCAAAGTATACGCACTTTCTTTCGTTGTTGGAGATGCCAACAACGCGTGTGAGGGGTCCATGGTTGTAGAAGCATTCGCCGGCAAAAACACTCTTAGGGTACCTTATGAATCCAAAGGCAAGGGCGGATACAAACAAGCGGTTCTTAAGTTCAAGGCCGTGACAACACGTACACGAATCAGGTTTTTAAGCACATTTTATCAGATGAAGACCGACGGTTCTCTTTGTGGTCCAATCATCGACGATGTGAGATTGGTTGGCGTTCGATACGCTAAACATGCTTGATTTGTTGTTTTACTTGTTTCGCGAAATCATTCAAAGCGCTCGCGGTATAGGGATGTTTGATCACCGCTTATGATGTTTATTTAGCACGATATGTATGTTAATGTTGTTTCTGTTGTGTACTAGAAAGAAAAACATGTTTATTTGATGTTTACAACAATAGATAAATCCAAGTAATTGTTATTTTATAAGTAATACTGAACAAACAGACCAAACATTATTCCTAGTAACTCAGTATATGATAGATATGAATATTATATTCAAATTGGTAATAAAATTCAATAATATAATTAGTAATTATATATTTAGAGGCAGTTGGCTTATCATACATTGCGTACGCGAGAACCCTCGTCGTCAGATCTTCATCCCCATGCGATTTCACCGTGCCACTTTATTTTTAAACATGCGATTTGTGAGGAAACATCAACATGCGAAATTGTTACAAAAACCCAATGGGCGATTTCATCAAAAATACCAACATGTGATTTCATCATAGTTATCTTATAAAATCTTATTTCACAATCGCGTACGAGCGTACGATAAACCAATTTTTACGTTACATTTTTTCTATATATTTAATAATATAATATAATAATGAGTCATGGTAAAGGTAAGTAATTATATATTTAATAATATAGTATGATTATATAAGAGTTTTTTCTTAAAGTGGTGTTGGGGGAAAAACTTATTTACTAAAATGGGTGATTTGAAAAATATTTATCAAAATGTGTGTTTTTTCAATAACTACTTTTTCTCACTCCTAATTGTGTTGGATAAAAACAATTTCTATAAAAGTATTCTCTTTAAGAATTAAAAAATGTTTCTAATAAAATTTTTGAAATACTTTGTTGGATCACAAAATTTTATATAATGTTTTAATGCTTTTTATAAATTTTCTATAGGTAGTCTCTGTTTTAGCTTTTTTTCAAATGGTTATTTTATAAAGATATTCTTTCATGATATGTTTCTAATTGCTTTAGAACTATTTTTTTAAAGCTTTTGCTTTTTAAATTATGTAGTAGAAAAAGAATTTTTAATAGGAAATACAAATGCACTATTTAAAAACACATTTTTTATAAATGTCACGATCAAAACAAAATGTGTTTTTAAACGATTTATTTAATATTTTTAAGACCATTTTGTCTTAATTATTTTTATTTTTTTAAATTAAACATTAAAACAAAAAAAAATATTTGTTTTTTTTTTCTCATATACATATATACAGGCATGGTATCATGTGAAGATTTCTAAAAGAGGACAATATTAATATTTTTTCTAGATTTCTTAAAACCGTAAATAATATTCTTACTGATATATTTGTTATAAGTCTTTCACGACATTCTATTAATATGACTATTTTCTAAGCTTATACTTATATAAGATATATTTTTTATCTGAAAATTTGTAGTATTAAAACTAACAATATGTATTTGTTAAAACGAGTTATGTTATAAGTATTCATAAAATACGATTTAAATGCCACTAAACGCATTTGACTCAATCAGGAAGTGGAATAGTTTTAAATACCACATATTTAAAAGAAAGCAAAAGCTTTAAAAAAATAAGTTTTAAAGAATTACAAAAATAATTCTAAATGAATAACATCACTATGAAATAACTAGTTAAAAAAAAGTTAACACGGACTACGTGTCGAAGATTAGAAAAAAAAACACATTTAAAACATTTTTTAAATTTTATGAACCAAAAAAAAATTTAGAAACTACTTTTAACTCTAAAAAATACTTTTATTCAGATTGTTTTTATCCAATAAAATTAGGAGTGAGACATAAATTTTTCAAAAAGAAAAACACCTATTTTGGTAAATACTTTTCAAATCACTCATTTTAATAAATATTTTTTCCACCCACACCGCTTTAGGAAAGAACTCATTATATAATGAGTAGAATTCAATGTCATCAAATATAATTACTACAAGTGGGAATCATGGACAATAGACCGATAAATAATTTGGGTAGAATTTAATAGTAATTAATTAAGGTAATTACTAAACTAATATGGACAGTAGACCGATAAATAATTTGGGTAGAATGTAATAGTAATTAAATAAGCTAATTATTAAACTAAATAATTCAAATTGACAGCCATAGACACGTGGGTTGAGGATCAACTTGATGGAAACATAAGTCATAGGTGCTCTAAAATAATATAATATTAATATCTTTGATCACTACCGGTTGCTATAATCGAAACTAAATAATATAATATATACTAGTCAATAAACATTTAGAATTTATTGGATCTTTAATTTGAGTAATTGTCTTTATGTATTTCTTATGAAAGTATTGATTAATGTTAACTTAGATGGAATAAACTTACTATGGGTATCTATTTAAATGAGTTTAAAAAATACATTTTATTATAAATGTTATATCCAATATGTATGGAATAAAACTTATTATGGATATCTATTTAAATGAGTTTAAAAAATAACATTTTATTATATGTGTTATATCCAATATGTTAAAATAATGTTATGATGATATTGTTTAAAAGATTCTGTTTTAGGGATTAAAATAACGTTATGATGATATTGTTTGAAGATTCTTTGTATTAGGGAGTATGATGTTAGAGTATAGGGTGTGGGGAACATGATTGGATCATCAATTACCACGTAGGATCATTAATAGATTGATATACCACACCTTGTCTCATCCATATGATTCCCATGGATTAACATGGCAACCATGAGCCTAGCTTTCCTAAATTAAACATGTTCTTTCATTTTCACAAAAATAAATTAAAAAATAATAGATTTGGTCATAGTGATTTGGGTCATGACCACACCCTTAGGGTAGTGGTTTTGGATGATGGATTAGAATTAGGTGATATGGCGCTGATGTGGAGGGTTATGATAATCATGAAGGCCATGACCACACCCTATAACCTTAGGAGTCATGGGATGAGGGTCCATCAAATGGGAACAAACGAACCGATTTCAGATTTGGAAGTTTTCATTTTGTATATTTGCTATTCAAGATCAAGATTCTTTGTTCTATCTACAAATGATGATGTTTGAAGGGGTTTTTTTTAATCCAATAGGCCTGTGTTTGTAATTAGTTTATCACTAAGGTAGTGTTTAGTTTGCAACAATCAAGTGTTTGTAATTAGTTTATATCACTAAGGTAGTGTTTTAGTTTGCAACAATCAAGTATTTCATATATATTAATTTTATAATCATCTTGCTGGATTTGAGAAGAATCCTAATGCGTGGTTTTTGTTCATAATTTGAACAAACAACGGAGTCACACAATTCTTATTAGTTATTAGCTACAATCATATGAAGACGGACTACTAACGGTTCTCTTTGTGGCCCTACCGCTGATGACGGCTAGTCGGCAAGTTACTTGGTATTCGACTTTTCGATGTGCTAAACATGCTTACTTTGTTTTACTTATTTTCTTTTATGATTGCCCGAAAATCTAGCATGAGGTTGTTCTCTTTTTTTTTTTTCTGAACAGCGATTGTCTTGTGTTAGGTCACCGCAATCCCTAAATTGGAGAGCCTCGTTGGCCCCATTTTAGCAGACTACGTTGGCTTAACAGGCCCACACTGGTTTCAGAGTTTATCTTGGCGTTCCTCAGGAAACTATACCATCGGCTATCACTTGACAGTCCTTATGCCACCACAAGAGCATGAGGTTATATCGTTGCATATAGACATTAGTGTTTGTCATTCCACATGTCTCATAAAAACCTACATATTAATAAATGTATATAGGAGTATGGAATAGCTCATTAAGCTTCGGATTACTCCATATTTGGTTATTTGTTATCAGTTATTATTCTATATAACAATTTAGGTAGGATCTTAGCTACAGTAATTAGTTTACCCTTCATTTGTTAGTTAATTACAATACTGCCACTTTTTACTTCTTATTTGATTTGAAACTTAATTACACACGTAGTTTTCTTCTGTACTTTTACCAGATACATAGAAGGATAGTGGGTTCCATTGGTATTTATCACCTTTAAATATTAAATAATTTTATATTTATAAAAAAGTATTATTAGTTAATTATATAATTGGTATTTATCACTTTTAAAATTATATCTTTGATTCAATGGTATAACCAATCATGTCGGTATACATTTCGTTTGTTTACGTTTTACGCCGGGTTGCGATATAAGTTCACGGTTGTCTTTACGTGCGTTTTACATTATGTGACAATATAAATTATCGTTGTTGCTTTACAATTTTTGTAGATTTTTGTCGCCATTTACTTGCAACTTTGTACGGTTTATGACTCATGCCCCGCAACGCGGGGGTTAATCACTAGTTTGGGAATAATGCGCTTTTAGTTTACATGTGAATATAAATATGTATTTTTTTCTCTTTAAAATGGATATGGGCTTTAGCCTTTAAATTAAAAAATAGGCGAGGTTTAAATTAATCATTTAAACAGACGGCCCAAATAACATGATATAGGCCTAAAAAGACTGGGTAAATGGGCCACCGTAATTGTTTTTTGTAATTTGGTGATAACGACTGATTTATGATTTATGCCTTACAGACACATACCAAAAGACTTTATATAGAAAAAAAGTCAAGATTTTACTATTTTTATTTTTAAACACTTACAAAAAGTGCTTATACACAAAAGAAAAGAAGTAAGCTTTTTATTACTCAATATTCGATAACAGTTTTAAGGGAATAATTTGCTTAATCTAATCTAACTTATAATAAAAGACTCCAATGAATATCAAGTGCATTTTCTCCTTCAACCTAATTTTTTTTATTTATATGTTATCTTAATTTTAATTAACTCTTTTTATAATTAATACATAAAAACGGTAACTAACTTTATTTGCTTGTATATGTATATATTATACATGATAGGAAGTGGATAAGTGGTTATTTAATTGATCATCATCTACAAGATTTTTAAAGATTATATTTGAAACAATAATAATAACTTATGGGTATATCAACATACATTAGGGATATTTATCTTGGTGACTATATATTTTTGGGTTGTTCATGTTTTCTATTTAGAAGAAATTAACTTGATAATGAACCTATTTAAAGTTTAGGTTGGTCGGGTCCTGGTTAGTTCAGGTCAGATTGTTCGGTTTTCGGGTTTAGATGTTATATAAAAAAATATTTTGTTTTCGCGATTATAATCAAAATTAATCATACTGTCAGATTTCCTAATAATATTAACTGTCAAAATGAAACTTAATTTTAATCATTTTAAATAACTTATCAACATGCTAAACAAAGACATTGTATAGTATTATAATATTTTAATTTGAATATATAAATGCCAATTACTTTTTAAAAAGGTTGTTTTTACATTCAAAGTTATAGTTTTAAAAACTTTAGTCATACTTTTTTGAACACATATTTATTTACAATATGATTTTTTTAATACGTAATAACTACTATACTTTGATGCAGTGGCGAAACTTGGATGGGTGGACGGGGGTTGAAACACGTATATACCCAAAAAAATTTATAGAACCGGGGGGTCGAAAACATATATACCAAAAAAATTCTATATGAAAACTATATATATAGCACTACTGAGCGAAAAGTTCGGAGGGTCAGGCGCCCCTCCCGGCCCCTTCAATGCTTCGCCCCTGCTTTGATGATATTTGTATCTCATCTCATTATTTCTATTTTTATAATGCTATCTATATCAAAATATTTATTATATTATTACTATACATAGTAGAATTTAATTACACTTCATTTGCCATAACTTTATAACTTATAGCTAATTTTTAAAAACACTTACAGTCTTATCATCATTATTTTTGTTATTGATATTGTTTTACAATCGTATATAATAACATGGATTAGAGTGACTCAACAGAGAAGTGAAAACTTGTAAAAATATATTTAGATAATTGAAATGTAACTTTTCTTTTTGTTTCATATTTTATATAATATCATTTCACTGATAATGATTATAATAAACTTATGATTTACATTTTTTTCAATACTCAACCCATGTAACACATGGGTTTATAAGCTAGTAGTGAATATAAATTGATAGTTAATATTAACAATATATAACTTTTGTTAAAATATTAACAATATATATTCTTTCTTAAAATGGATAGATAAGTTTAGTCTTTAGGTAAAAAAAAGTAGATGTGACTTAAACAGTTAAATATTTAATTATTTAAAAAACAGGGCCTAAATAACTTGGTCTTTAAGTTCTATGGGTTTTATGAAAGCCCAAAGAGTTGGGTCTGGGTCGCCCTAATTATTTTTGTGATTTTGGTGTTCACGATAAGAGTTTGAGACACTTACCAAAAGAACGTAGGTTTCGTTTGGTTCATAGAATTTAATGAAATTAGAATTGGAAAAGAATTCATTATAAAATATGTTTGATTGGACAAAGAATAAATTGGAATTGAAAAACTTTCCTTCAAATTCCTTTAATTGATGAAATTTAACAATCCTTTCGTATTATTAATTAACTAGTTTAAGTACCCGTGTGTTACATGGATAGTCTCAAAGTAAATTATATTATTAACAGTGTTGACATAAACATTTAAATAAAAAAAAAACGTTCCGTTACTTATGTAAAGATTACGGCAGAGATCGATAAAAAATTTGTTAGGCTTCTTATTATAGTGGGCGAGTGTGAAGGCATTTCTGTAATTTCACTTCAGTGCAAAAGATGTGTATACCAGATTGACCCATTCCCGTTAGAGAAATTATTATCACAACCAAATTGATCCATTCATTAATTAATTGGTCGAAATTACGACCTCAAATATATAAATGACTTGGTAGATATAGTTTTTTTTTTTTTAAAGTCTAAAGATCATAAAGCAAAACACATATGAAGTATATACTTGTGCTAATGGTAACGTTGAGTCATACCACCTTCACATTCCATGTGTTGTATATGCATTTTCTTTACCAATATATTCCACAAGGCTGGTGAACAGAGCACCATCATATTCACATCAACTTGCCAAAGACCATGGTGCCTATAAAGAAAAGAAGTTCTCAGTTAGGATGGTAAAAATTTAATCATATGTTACAAAATTCAAATGCAAACAGATACTTCAATTTATCATTTTTTGGGACAGCAAAAGGAGGATATTAATTATTAATCACCAAACAAACATCTTAGACAGAGGCTAAGACAACCCAACAAACATAAACAAAAACAACATACAGAAAAGGACCTAAAATACATCAAAATTACTCCAATTCTCTACTGTGAACCCTGCACTCTTGCCCCTTCTCTGCATCCAAACACTAGAATCATCTTTCATTTCCTCCAACATCTTCGCATCTGAATGAAATTTACCATTGAATACTTTGTCATTTCGCTGGATCCATAACTTCCATATTGTCAACAGAAAAATAACGTAGGTAACATGTTTCTCCTTTACTTGGCCTGTTGTTTATGCCGAGATTGAGCAAATTCTTCACCAAGTTGAAACTGTCGGCCAGCGAAATCTTAGTCCAAAAACACATGCCACCATAAATTTCTTGCAAGAAAACACTCGATGAGGAGGAGGTGCAATGGGATTTAAAGTCGAGGGCGGGTAGTGGGCCTGGGCCGCTTCAGAATGAAGTTTCTTAGCTGCAGGGCCTGCTAAATAACTCAATTTTGAGTGACAACACAGCCTGAGTTATTCAGCATACACAAACCTATAATTAAATAAAACATTGAATTATTCCATTAAGTTCTTTTTGTTATAGATGCAATATAAGAATGCGAGTTTAATAGTCATAATTTTTTACCCCTCAACATTTAATGATGAAATTATCCTGTACTTCGGGAAAAAAAAATACCCCCTTCTCTAGAATCTAACCATCTGGGCAGCCCTAAGTATAAACATCTTCAACTCCTCGGGCCTTCTTAGGTTTCACTAACGCTACACGGGCGACTGCACACAGTCAACAATACATTTAGTTGAATGGTGTTATAAAAATACAACTTTGCAATAAATTTGAAGGCGAAACTACTTGTCTTTCGCATGCTTGAGATTACAATATCTGACTAAGCACCATTTTCCTTCCTTCACCTGCCTCGCTAGATCCTATTCAACACCTCCAACAAACCAACGACTTAAATCATATGTTTTTTACAATATCAACCAAATAATGCCACATGTAATGATAAATTAGTGTTTGGTACCATCATTAGCGTCAGCCACATCACCTTTCATTGGCTTTGGTACCATCTATCAAAGTCATGACCACCATTAGCGTCAGCCACCTCACCTTTCATTGGCTTGGTACCATCTACCATGACCTCTTCCTCTTTCTCTATCTTGTCCCTGCCCCTATCATTGCTCCTTGGTTGACTTGTTTCGTTCTGCAACAAACCCATTTATAAATGAATAGGTCGTAAAGGTTCAAATAAAAAAAAGATTAGCTAACAGAAGAAGCCAGGTGGGTTAGAAATTTCCTGAGATTCATTTTTAATTGTATACAACGTCCTAAAGCATTATACGCAAAGACTTGGGATTTGTTTTTATATATTATAATGTATAGATTTTATTTTTTATTCAAGTATGCTTTTATTTACCAAGACCCATGCTTTTTTGCGCCTTTCACCTAGGCCCTAGGTGGAGCCTAAGCGCCTTGAGTGTGCCTCGCGTCTTTGATAACTATGATGCAAACACCTAAGTCGATATAAAAATGATTGATGACGGTATAATGACAGTGAGCTTTTCAAAGTGCACATATATAGCAAAAAACAGAGAATAAAAAGATAAGGATGAGTACATTACCTTAGGAGAGCACAACCCTTGTACTTCGAAAAAATGCAAGTAGTTCAGCTCCTCCCCAACCAAAAACATTGCAACAACTTGAGCATTTCTATTCAATTTCCCCAAATAAAGCAATGACACTCAATGATATCTAAGGCTCCCATCCAAGTGCACATCAACTTCTCCACTAACCAAGCTACATGTACAATTGTACAAAACTTTTGATTCAGAACTAAATTCACAAACACAACTTTAGATAATACGTAAGTGAATCATCCTTACCTTTGCTTCTGTTGTTTCAATTCAAGGTGCAGTCCTTGCACTATAAAATATGCAAGCAGTCCGGCTCCCGCCTAACCAATGCAAAAAAAAAATATTAGGCGCTATTTTTTTTGTTACATTACTCGCAAAACCTAGATTTGAGTATTACAATGCAAAAAATATAATCGGAAAACTATAATTTTATTACTCCAACAACTAAAAGAATATTGTAATTGTACAAACCTTTTGAGTGATAACCAAAATCACAAACATAGATTCAGATAATAAGTAAGTATATGAATCATCCTTATCTATGCTTCCATTGTTTCAATTCGACATGGCAGTTCTTGCATTAACAAATATGCAAGTAGTTCTGGTCCTGCCTAACAAATACAAAGCAATCATTAGGTACTAATTTTTTTACATTACTTTCAAACTAACATTTTAATATTGCAATGCAAAAATAGAATTGGAAAACTTTAACTTTAGTAAACCAATAACAAAAAAGAAAGCTCATAAAGATTAAAAAAATTTATAGAACCATGATAGGTAAATCTATCCTAATAAGCTATTACTTATAAAACTTTGATGAGTATGATATCAGTTTGTAGAAAGTATTATGAAAAACAACTAAAAATAATAAAGCAGGCAATCATATCATATAATATAAAATGGCAGTAGGAAACTTTATCTACCAAATATTTGAACTTTATAAATATATCAGTACTTTGATCTATTTGATTTTATAAATATACAGGTTGCTCACTGGCACAAACAACACAAAAGATTGATGATGACTATATAAAAACCAATATGTGCTTACATCATCTGTTGTAGCTCCATCCAATCAGAGGCAGAGGCGGAACCATCTAACAAAATCTCCCAATATGCACCAATTAATTAAAAAGTAAATATGCAACCATTTATATATAAAAAATAAAACATCAACATGCTTGCTATTAAATGAAACTGGAAAAGAGAATGGTTTTTGAAGTGGGGTATAGTTATCCTAGTGAGAAGAATACATGGTTAATCAAAACAACTTCTGCATATCAAACAAATACCCACTGTTGGAGTTGTGAGTAATATGGGTAGCAGTAGTTTAGGTGGACTTTCAATAATTCATGATAATATATTCACCAGGAATTAAACAATCTTCCCTAATTTTAATTATCAACAAACAAATTCATGTGATTCCCCAAATTTCCAACCAGAAAAGTTAAAACTATCAAAATGAGCATAAAATAATAAAAAAAAAAAACAAACTCAATCACCAAAACATGCATACCTTCATCGCAAAAGAAGGCCCTAATTGCAGAGAAACCGAAAAGCCCTAATTGCAAAGAAACCCTAAATCTTTATAATTCATCGCAAAAGATAACGGTGGAGAAGAAGACGATTTCAAGAAATAAAAGATCTGTATACAGATTTGAAACCCTAAATCTGGATTATATGAAACACGAATCATAAAATAAAAAACTTACCTTGTTGAGATTAATCAAATCCGGTTGAAGAGATGGTAAATCAAATCAGGAAAATTGTAGCGGTTGAAGATTTATAGATTACAGAGAAGAACCTGTGGAGAACAATTAAAAACATGAATGATAAACCATATTCCTTTCATTTAAAGATTAATCATTTTTTTCTATCACAATGATGTAAAAAATAAAACTAGCGAATGAGCAAACAATGATGAAAGATTAACTGGTGATTTTCTCTTCACTGTGAGGAACAAACAATGAATGATTAAATTGCTTTATTGTGAAAAAATTACTAGTGATTTGTTAAAAATTTTTAATCATTGTTAATAAAGTATATCATTTTTATTATGCATTACGCAACTGTATAATATAATCATTTAGGTTTTTGAGTTTAATCATATTCGATGTAAGAAGCTTAGGCTCAACTCATTTATTACTTAGGTTCTCGTTTAAGTCTAAGTTTTGCTCGAGTTTATATAGATTCTACTCGTGTACAACCATTCATTTTTTTCTTTTTAAGGTACCGCCTAACGATACCTCTCGTTTTTGTCACTATATTATAACATAACCGTTGTTTTTATATATGGAGTTTTATCCCGGCTTGAATGTCCTTACAGGGCCTGTGGAAACAAATATGCAATATCTCGGTTGACTACCACTGTGGGTATTGATTATCGGTTTATATGACGATCCTCTTGAAGTGAAGTTTCTAAGTATAACGATTTAGAGAGAATGATTTATCATGATCAAAATAGAAGCTTTGGACGTAGTCCTTTATTTAGATGGTTCGTGTGGTTCCTCAAGTCACACTTACCAGGAGGTTAATATTTTAGATATATTAACGTTTTAGAATAGAACTCTTAAGATGATTTAAATAATTAGTCCAGATCAGGCAGACTAGGGGTTTAGAACGTAGTTCACCACCTCTGGATAGAAGGAAAATTCTCAACCTTAACTATCATGGTAGTAAGCCATATAACTACCAATTTGCCAATTCATGTTACCTAATCACTCGGCGGGCATAAATCATCAAGATGATTTTTTGGAAATATTTGGCAGATCATAAATTTCAAAACAAAATCGAGACGATCGCTTGAATAACTTGATGGAAGATATATATAACTTAAAATTTCCAAAAATCCGTTAATAATAATAATAAAATAATAATAATGCAATACAATAGTGCCCAAAAATATGACTTTAAATAAGAAGAAATTGTCCTCGCAGGGACTAAATAAGACTTGTCCGTGCAGGGACTTAATTTTAAATAACAACATACAAAGATAATAGAAATTTCAATCCTTCTTCCCTCTTAGCTTCTTTACCAGCCTTTTCAACAGTTTATTATTCTTTTTATTATCCTTGGCCGTTTATTCCTGAAGCTCCTTGACTCTTTCTATTGCTTCAGTGAGTACCTCCATTGTTGGCGGTGGTTGCTGTGGTTGCGGTGAGGTTGGGGTTGAGGCGGTGCAACCGGATGTTGATACTCATAGTAAGGGTATCCGCCCGGTTGGTAAGGATAGGGGTAGTGCATTCATAGCCATTTCTAGGTAAGGGTCTTGAAGAGGTACATTATGACTATGGCTATGCTCCGGCCATGTAGAGGGTTCGAATGGATTATACGCAGGTAAGTTCGAATAAGAAGGAATAGGGTTATCAAAACCTGATGGTGGTAATGATGATGGCTCACCTACAGTAAATGGTGGTTGAGGCTAGGCTCAATAGTTGGTTGTGGTTGGTGCTCCACAAAAGACGAAGTGTGCGAGGGTCCACCCATTTGTGGGTCCACAGTAATAGTGGGGTAAGGGTTAGGTGAGAGTGGCCCTACTCTCGGTCCTAAGCGCACCGACATGCGCGCTCCACGCCTTTTTGGAGGTGGAGGTGGTAGTGGCTGCTCCACTGGTAGTTCTTGCGGTGGAGTATGGTATGAAGGTGTGTCATGATGGGATCGGGTATTATGGACAGAAGGGGCATTATAAATACATATTGCCCCCATCTCTCCTCGTAGCTGTCAGTGTAGTGGTATGGGGTTCCATTGTATGAGTTTGAACCGCTTGATATATTAATAGGGTGACCCATTGATCCTGTTGCTGGCAATTCTGGTTCTGAGTCTTCCTCCATAGGTTCTGGAGAATCCTCGGGCGGTGTTACCAACTGTGAATGTAGTTGAATATCAACGTTGTAGTTTTCGTGAGAAGAATGGGAATGGGAGTGATAGGAGCTATGGTGCGAATCCGAAGGTTGTTGAACAAAATACGGCTCAGATGGTGGTGAATACTCATGGGGCAGGTTTGGGTAAGGCTCCCATGGTGATGATGAGTCGTCTGACCCTTCATATGGGTTATAAACAGGTTCTTTTGAAGGTCCTTGTTTTGAGGATCCACCCCTCAACAGTCCTTTTCCTTTCGCTCCTCGTGTGAATTTTGGCGGCATAATTCCTGCTTCAAAAATAATTCAAAATACAAAACATGCAGAATAATAATAATAAATAGAAAAAGAATAATCATAGGTCAAAGCCTAGACTCGAGAGTCTAAGGAATGTGTTACTTTTGTCGTTTGAGATCAAACACTAATGACAAGTGTCGAATTCCCTCAAACGTTGGCTCTGATACCAACCTGTCACACCCCGACATCCACGTGTCTACCGGTGGGCCCGATGGGGAGTATCGTGACGTAAAGTTGATATCATCATAACCAATTATAAATAACACAACGGAAGGCATTGGATAGATAAACTATTACAAACCGATAAGTGTCCAAGGTTCAAAATACAATATACAAACAAGGCTTGCAATAGGATCCACAGGCGGATCGCAAAGACATACAAATGATATCATACTATAAACAGGCAAGTCCTAAGGACGCAACTCCTCGGTATTCGCCCCGCAGCTCCCGGCCTATTACGTACTTGCACCTGTAACTTTAAACTTTTGAAAATACGTTACACTGGTAAATACGCTCAACCGACTCATTTTGAAATTTTTTCAAAAATGGTTTAAGCGCACATGGCACATTTTCTTAAATAACTTGGGATAGTACAAATGACCTTGTATACATATTTAAATGCTGGCCTTTACATATGGGGCCCAGTATAGAAACCGAGACATGATCGACTGACACAACACTCTGAACTTTCACACAGAAAGCAGATAGCAATTTCCCAGTGTATGCCTACACGCCATGCTATATTGTCGTGGCCACTACCAATTTAGTGAGCCAATGATATCCCAGACACGGTCAAGCTTACCCCCAATGTTTTAGTTTCGAACAAGACAGATCAAAACGAGTTATGTAAGAATCTAGTTAATTACCACAATTGGATAAACACATGTTCCCATACCCGACCAAGCGGTAGTATTCTACCGTATCCCAAGCCCGTATAGGGAAAATAAGTTAAGAGTATTTACCTGAGTTGTTTGTATGTAAAGTTCCAAGCTCAACCGTAGTTCCAAAAGCAAGTACAAGGCAATTTACCGGGAGGCGTTCAGTCTGGAGTGATGGTAATTATTAACCAATATTAGAATGCTAACGGGTCCTTAATTAAGTCTTAGATTTGAACCGGTTAATCTTATGCTAAAAATATGATACGGTACGCTACGCTAGATTAAGCCGTGACTGGAATAGAATGTTAGTTGGGTCCGACAAGAATGCAAACTTGTATGATATGGGTAAACCAATAACATTCTGGATTTTGATAAAGAATGGACAAAGTTAAACCCGTTTTGGTTAAAATACGTAAACTAGTTACGTAGGCTTTAGCCGAATGCGTATAAGCGAAACCGGGTAACCGTACGAGTTATATATATATGTTCCATAATAAAATATGTTTAATATATGTTAGGAAATCAGTAGCATTTGCAAAGATAGGCCCGAGATATATTTAAAACCGATTTGTGCTTTAAAAGGGTATTTTGGTCATTTTATTATTTATAAAAGATGTAAATTAGGAATCTGATGTCAAGACCTTTAATATTCAGTAAAAATATATATTTAATAATGTTATAACAGTAGGATATCAAATATATGTGTGTTTGACGGTTTCGACACAAACTATGCCCCGTAGGGCATTTTAGTCATTTCACACATAGCTTTGAGGCCAAATTTGGGATTCTAAGTTTGGGACTTGTATTACTGTTATTATGGTGAAAGTAAGTTTATAAATCAGTAGGTAACAAGTCTCGGCTCACGGATATGGCTTTTAACCACGCTATGCGCCAAAAAGGCGTAAAAGTCGCTAAAATGCCGTTTAATCGATGTTTATGATAAAATGAGGTTAGAACTTGTTTTATATAACCAAAATAAATTATTTATCATGTTTAATCATAAGTAAAAAGATTTGGTTATAAAAGGTTTGGTTAAAGTCATATTACGCGGAAAAAAAAAGGTAATTTAGTCATTTATCGGCATTTAACGAATCTTAAGCCCTCATTCAAGTTATAATCTGAATGAACATCCCAAAAGTTCCTACTTATCATATTACATCAATGAATATATCATATTGATGATTTAAACCATGTTTATTCTTTCTAAAATGCCGAAAAGGGCATTTTAGTCATTTTAGTGCCATAAATACGTTTCTTGCGTAAACTTATATTATATTCAGATTCTTGACACCAACATAATCAAATAATTTTTATAGATCAGTTTATGGCTTATTCTTACATGCATGTGTGTATAAAACCAAGATTTGTACAAAAAGGACCTTTTTGCAAAGTTTTAGTAAAAATTATAGAACTTATACAAAAACTCAGATTTTTAGGAATCGAGTGACGTAACTTTAGATGGTCATTCTTAATATAATCATGGTCTCAAAATGGTCAGAAGTCAGTAGCAAAAGTGGATTGAAACGGGTCAGAATCAAAAGTCAACAAAAGTCAACTGTTGCGACTTTTTGCTACAAACCGAGTCTAGACCAAAACTTGACGAGCTGAATCCGTTGACATATGTTCTAGTACTTATTTTTAGGTTGTTATTGCATCAAAACATATTTTATAACATCTAAATCATTAGTTTGTTTTTATAAAAACTAGACAGTTTGACTTTATTTGACTTTTCGGTTGACTCGTCAATTGGCCATGAAACCGTGAAAATCTGGAGATGCCCTCTTGAGGGATGGTCACCTCCATCATTATGAACACGTAGGAACTTTCGTTACTCACAATGACGGAGTATACGCGGATTTAGAACAAAGTCAAGGCGTAATTACAACGAGACTTTGTTTAAGATAAAAACTATAAGAAATCATTAGATACGAATTTGAACACTTACATTATGTCCAAATGAGTGGTAGAAACGAAATGGAACACTTTGAATAGATCAGAGCCTCCTTGAACAAGAACTAGATGCACCAAGGTTGAAGAGCTTGGTTGCAACTTCAAAAATCTAACACATAAGTAGCCAAGGAGTGTTCCAGGAGCTTGCCAAGTGTTTGAGGATGTTAACAAGTGTCTTTAGACGTGTAAGACATGCAAGAATCGTGACAAAAACGTCCAGAGGTGGCAGAACTGGGTTCTGTCACGATTCTGTTCGCTGGCAAGTCCTTACGGACCGTATGGGCTTTGCCTTGTGGTCCGTAAGGACCTCAGGCGCCCATTGTTTCAGATTGCCTTGCGGACCGTATGGCTTGAGCCTTGCGTCCGCAAGGGGTTCCCAGATCAAGAAAATCTTTGAATTTATACATAAGTCCTCCAACTTATTTTCAAAATAACATACGAATATTATTATCATTTCAACGACTTCGGTCCCTCCCTATTCACCATACGATTCACGAGGATTACTGGGACACGTGTCGGAAAAATATTGGATGTGGAAACACGAGGTGTTACAATCTCGCAATGGTGTAGGTTGAACCCGATATATGTATTGGAGCTGAAGGATCTCGCATCTATATACAATCGAAATAGAGGCTCCGAGAAAACATAAAGAATGAGTGTAACTTTGGTTGATTTAAGCGCGAATGAGAGTTTAAGCATATACGTATTTATGGGTCGAAAAACTATGTCCAATCTCTATATCTTCTCATATGTCGTGAAAGTTCACTATAATACATACAGATGACATGTGAAAGGTTTAGTGGTTATTAGACTAGCTTTAAAGTTGATATTTGACAAGATTTAAAGTTACTTATAGTGGATTTCTTGTCATGTATAGTCAAAATTGAACTACACTAGATTTTGGAATAATATGCATTTCAAATAATCATAATTATATGCAACAAATCATACTAACAATAATAAGTGTTACTATTTTAAGATAAGCAAGGTATAAAATTGCAAATGTCGCTCCCCTATTCATTCTTCGATTCCAAACACTTTTCCAAAGGTCGAAAAAAACGGGTTTAAATAAAAAAGGTATTGTAATTGCCATCGAACAGCTCGTAGGCATGTCACGATGGGGCTTCTTCACTGCCTCGCAACATGCCAGAGATCCAGAAATCGCCAAAACAGTGTGTCAAAGTTTCTAGGTACAAGTCAAACACCCGAACGCATTCGCGCGTCGTGATCTATATATAAATTCTCATCGTGACACGCTAAGGTGGTAAAACTTCAAAATTTTCATTTTAGCCTCCTGCACTTCATATCTTGCTCCCGGTTGCTCGTTTCTTCGTTATTTTTGCTTGTTTTTTGTTCCTTTAATGCACTAGGACCTGTCATAACACAAAATAATAATATATAATCTAAAATCTAATAAAAACGACACCTGGGCTATCTAAAAATACACACAATACATAGGATAAATGCATGTGTTTTGCAACACATCAGAGCTAGTGAAATGTCGTCGCCTAACCTACCCTCAACTCTTTCTCTCTCTCTCTCTCTCTCTTCTCTCTCTCTTTCTCTCTCTCCTCTCCATAGCTCCTTTTCCTCTCCTTTCACCGGGTACTACTCCTAAGACCACAACCTGCATGACCTGTCCGAGAGGGTGGCAGTGGTGTTACCGAGGTACCCACAAGAGGGTACCCGAGTGGTGCCTCGCCCACATTTTCAATGAGTTTTATGGGTGTGGAACTAACAAAAATAAAGTGCTTTTTGCTATGTACGGATGACTTGTGAGGGATTTTGGTGGTTTTGCTATCCGAGATAGTGAAACACCATGCTGACTCATCAAAATGGTGAGGTGGACGACGAGTTGGATGAAGACGTGGAGACTAATTTGGATGTGTCATCTTAAATGCAGGAACCAAGTGACATTACAACTTGTGTGTGTGTGGCTTGATCGATGGGCT
Source organism: Scalesia atractyloides (assembly GCA_947069175.1). Taxonomy (NCBI): domain Eukaryota; kingdom Viridiplantae; phylum Streptophyta; class Magnoliopsida; order Asterales; family Asteraceae; genus Scalesia; species Scalesia atractyloides. The sequence continues at coordinate 13,318,906 of CAMTDV010000017.1, forward strand.
ACGTGGATGACACACAGATCAACTATTTAAGAAGAAGGAAGCTACATGAATAAATGACGCAGGAACAAAAATGCCATAGTTTGGGTGGTGTGGAAAATTCAATCATGTTGAAATTAAATAGGAATCCAGTTTAGAACTATCCATAGATGGTTTAACTTTAATCTAATTGAATTCCCCATGCAATGTAAGTATATAACAATTATGTAAGACCCAACATCTTACAACGTACTTCTATTAAAGATTTGCATTAAAGTAAGCATAATGCAAATATATAATGATCCGTAATCCTAAGTTAATTTGAAGTTTACAGGTATATTAACATCTTTTAGCATATTAACATAATTCGATTTGATAAACGTTTTAATCGACATGCGGAAGCTTTGTCTTTGATCGTGTTCGGTTCTTATCGAGCTTGATCTTCACCCGTATCACTTAGCAAGCACCTAAATACGTAAATTTATCCTAAAAGTTAGTTAGGATGAACATAAAACATATTTAGATAAACCCAAATATAAAAAATGAGTCAATTTCAATTTTTGTCATAACCTGCCGTAAGCTACGGTTGAGAACCGTAGCTTACGGTTCATCTATATGTTCAAAAAGCATTCTGACCGTAAGCTATGGTCCAGAACCGTAGGTTACGCTGCAGCCCAGTTTCAGCTTTTACACTTTCAGTCCCTGTTACGAAAACGTCCATAACTTATTCGTTATTGATCCGTTTTACACGATTCTTTTTCCTATGCGATCGTAATTTGATTCTCCATCACATGGAGTTAAAATCCGACATACGGGTTGACAATTTTTTAGAATTTAGGCCCGCGGCATGAATTAATTATTAAACTTCTTTTGACATAGCTTTTGACCCGTTCATACTTTTACCAAACCAACTTGTTTGTTACACTTATATTCTCGTAGACATCATATTTTAAATGTTTCCTATCACACAAGTTTCAAATCGCGGGTTATTATCCATCATTAACCCATTTGTGCTTATATGCTTATTTTGACCCGCTAAGGGTATTTAAGCACTTTTAAGCATAACCAAACTTATTCATTTCTAGCATCATATTTTCCCCTTAAAATATCTAATTGTATTCCACCACAACTACTATTGTGACGGATTTGATATAATAAACCAATTATCAGAATATTACCCTTCGGTTAGTCATTATTACGAAAAAAGACTCATTTTAGGCATTTGACCCGAGAAAGCCTATGCCTATAACTTTTATGCTTATCCAAGGTTTACATTACCATAGTATATGTTTCTAAACAACCCATAAGGGTCGTTTGCCCGATTTACCCATCAAGGGTGTTTTGGTCAATTTTAGTCTCTCATTTTACAACGAATGACTTTCACTAAATATTTGACCAAAATCGCTCGTTTAACTATTATCTTATTTATGCGTACCTGCTCGGGTCAACATTTTGACCCGTTTTAATACATTGCTTAATAATTTGCTAATTCATAGTATTGCTAATTCACAAGCCGTTTTATCATGTGAGCATAAGACTCGACAAACACTTATTAGTCGTTATATGTCAACTGGTATCAACATTACCATTTGACCCGTTTGGTCTAAACGACCATACATTTTGCACTTATATATAAATGGTATTTATACCATTCCGTTAAGTAACTCATTTGGATTTCTCACCATTTAGTTATGTCTCTTAAATTCGTTTCTTACGGTTTAATTCATCATGGCTTATGCCACTTGGTGTCGTTTTATAATTCGACTTTTATCCTTTATACGTGACTAAATCACCGTTTTCTCTTTTTGTTCATTTAGGCTTACTTATAAGTAGCCATTCGAAAACTCATTTTATATATATCATCACATGACCAAATTACCATTCGACCATTTTTACCACTAAACATGGTTTTTCATCTTTTGATATGTTCCGACCCGTATCATTTCGTGTCGGAACCGTATTTCTAATATAACCTTTGTTGTATTTATAACTTATAAATAAATACATATCCTACAAAAAAGGGTGTAAGCTTTACTTACCTTGCATCCAAATTACGCTTTTCCTTCATACTTGATTCGTTTGACCCGTTTCCTTCCCAAGCCTCCCCCTAGCTTGTCAAGCGTCAAACTATCATCAAAATTCGTAAAATGGTTAAATTAGTCATTATCAATCACGCCTATTCCATCTTACGGGTTTTTATGTCGAATTTATTATTCGATCTTATCATTGGTCAGTTTGACTTTTAAAAAGTCAATTGACTTATTAACATATACAGATGCACAATTGGTTCATCGAACTCACTTAGGCATTTCATCCGCTTACTTAGTGAAATCAAATTTTACATACTAACTAGTAGGTAACATGATTTCAAGCATCTATAACATGATTTTAACATCAATTTCTTTATATTATACAAAGACCCATCTTATGACAAGTATGATCATATACTCAAATTTCATAGATTATTCAAACACTTTCTTGTCACCATCATGCATGATGATTCTAAACATGTTTATATCATCAATTTCATCATATTAATAAAACCCACTTATCTGAGGTGTGGTAAATCATCCAAACATCCAAAATCATAGCAACTTAGGTAGAATTTTCACTCAGGGTTTTGATCCTAAGCAAGTATACATCACTAATTCGGCCATAGCCTCTACGACTCATACATAAATCGCATCTTATGATGTTCATCAAATTTTGCAACTTCATCGATATCAGAAATTCGACATACCTCATGATCCCCTAGCTTGGGTGATTGTTAATTCACATTCATTCATGAATTTGAGCTCCAATTAGGCCTTCAATTTGATGAATTTGGTTAAATTAGGGTTTTGGCTCCTTGGAGCCCTTCCTGGTCGATTCCAGATCACACACTTTTTGTGTGTGTTTTGTATTGATTTTCTTTTAAATATTAATATTCCAAGTTATCCACTTTGGTCCCTCATGTTTGGTTAGTTATTAAGCAGGCTTCAACTTACTTATTTCCAACAATATTTTCTATTATTAACTAGGTTAAACATTCCTAGTTAACTTAGTGGGTTCGAGGAAGTTATAACCCGTTTTATTTTAAGTCCCGTTAACTCGGGCCTCTTATAAACTTTATTTTCTCAAAAGCATTTATTCACCTTTTATTTAATATTAGGATTATTTATTTAAATCCTAACATTTACCGGGTTAATTTTACCACCAACGGTATTTTACCCGTTTATTAGTATTAACATGGTTTGATTACCAAACCCTTTGGGGTGTTACAAATTATACCACTAAAACCCATGCCTCCTTATATAAGTGTAAAAGTGTGAATACGAGTCTTAAAAATTTACATGTTTTCAAACCCTTTATTTTACACTAAACAAATTCCATACAACATGTATGATGAACTTGAACCTCAGTCCAATCGTTAAGCGCCACCAGGCTGCTAGCTTGTTTCAAATCGTTTGGAAGCTGGTAAAGGGTATTCATGTTAAACGTGGTGATCAAAGACTTTGGTCATGGTTGATTTTTTTTTCCAGATATGCCTATAGGCTTATCGTCGATTTTTTATGGAATTATTGATTGTGGGTACCAACTACTTGATCATGGGCTAGTAATAGGGTTGGTAGAAAGATGGTGGTCGGAAACACACATGTTTCATTTGCCTTTCGGTGAAGCAACGGTGGCGTTAGAAGACGTTAATGTCTTGTGGGGTTTACATGTGGTAACTAGGGTGTTTAAAATTCAATTTGGATTTGAAAATACGACTCAATTCGAATTCGATTTTTTTAATTCAAATTCAATTCGTACTCGAGTCCAGTAATTGAATTTGAACTGAATATGAATTTATGATTTTCAATTCGATTCAAAATTCGAATTGAATTTATACATATTGTTTTCATATACATACACACATAACTTCTAAATTTGTGTTAATGTATAAATTACATTAGTAAGTGAAAAGTCCTTTATTTATAACATTACCAAGCCTAATGGCAAATAACTCATGCTACTTATTTCTAAATTTTTTACATAGCTACCGGTAACCAACCAAACTTCTAAATTTTGGTCTTTTGACATAGTTTATTAAATCTGCATATTAAGTATTTTTTTATATTAAAAATAATTAGTTTGTAGTAGTTCTAAATATAAAAGCAAAATAGTTTAATGTTTAGAATAAATTTGAATGAAATCGAACGTATGTGCATTCAATTCGAATTCGAGTTTCAAATACGAATAAAAACAAATTGAATAAATCAAATCTAAATCGAATACGATTTGAAAAATAAATAAATGTGTAGGATGGGATATGAAAGAAACATTATTGACGATCCTCCATCTCAAATAGAAAAATTGCACATGAACATACATGCATTTGATACACTTGGAAACACTAAATGTCGAGTAAATAAAAGATTACTCGGTATTGTTGAGAGTATTTGGTTGCAGTCGGTGCTATTGTGGGTCTTGTTAATCTTGAAGACGTAATTTATATATGTACTTAAAAAATATTTAAAAAGACCTTGGATATAACTCCCCCGTCTCATGAAGCTTGAAAAAGTTTCTTTTTGCGAAAAAAATAATTGTGCTGGATGGGATGTTGAGGTAATACCCAACAAAGACAACCTTGGATGGGATGTTGAGGTACCCAACAAAGACAACCTTGGATGGGATGGTTGAGGTAATAACAGAATCCAACAAAGACAACCTCCTAGTGTACTCTTAAGGCTGCACAAGAATCAGAAATGATCCCTAGTGTTCCTTCTTCTCAGATAGCAGATCCTACATGTCATCCAAGTTACCAGATCCTACTTCTGAGATAGCGGATCCTAGTAAGCACCATTTCTTTCTCCACCTTAGCAAACCACATTAGCTTATATAGTTATGTATGTATGTATGCCCTAAAAAGAAAAAAAAATAATGACAGTTTGAGAGGAGATGTTTACCGGTATCGATGTTTAACACGTATGAAGTTACACACAATCAACACAACGTTTGAGTTTAATTCTTTGGTTTCGATCACGTTGGATCCGGTCGCCGCACTGCTTTTGTGGTTGATGGGTTTTTTGGTTGATATTTATGTTGTGGATTTTTTAATAGCACAACCCATCACAAATGTAAATGAAATGTTTTTGCGTTGTTGTTGGATTGTATTTTACAGTTATCGCATTTAAAGTGGGGACTATCTGGGAGTTCGGAGATTTGGTGGTGTCTTTTATAATAACACTTTTACTAAATTACTCCTGGTCTTAGTATTTCTAATAATTAATTAAAAGGTTTAATTGTAATCAACATCCTACCGGTTAATTTAAGATAATTTTTGGATGATTCAGATTTGTTCTATACGGATCTCAACTCTTCACCTCTGGCCTTACTCTTCTAACCTATAGTCTAAAATTTATGACATTCATTTCAAGATATATGAAATGGACTTATTGGAACATGTCACAATCAAGAATTTTTTAATGTTACATCAACTATTTATCAAATTATACATATAGACACTTTTATAAACATAAATAAATATCTACATGTTGCATAAAAGTGTTCGTATACTAATATTTTTCAATAATAGTAATAATACTTTAAAAAGAATTGTTCTTACATAGTTCCCGTAGCCGATTCAGATCAAAACCTAGGGTTTCGTTTCGGTGAAGAAGAAGAAGAAGAAGAACCTGAAATCATAATCATGTGGAGACGATCATCTTCCAAACTCTTAGCTCTCCGATCTATCGCCACACCTAATCGCATCCTCACTCCGTCGCCATCTCCGCTCACTCTCCGCCCTTCCGCCACCGTCCTCTCTCGTCACTTTTCAGGTCCCTTTTCTCCCCTCAGATCTGTACTTTTTAATCGTATGTGTATGCAATTGTTTCGATAATTAACGGTTTGTTTGTTTGTTTGTCAATTTAATTAAATATAGGAAATGTGTCGAAGAAAGTGGAAGATGTGATGCCTATTGCCACTGGTCACGAGCGTGAGGAGCTTGAAGCTGAGCTTCAGGTGAATTTTCATCATGGTTTGTTTATAATTTGTGAATTTTTTAGTTTGGTATGTTGAGATTGATATTGATTGGTATCTGTTCTGTGTAATTAGGGTCGGGACATTTTGGATATCAATTTTCCTAAAGGACCATTTGGAACCAAGGCAAGTACAATGATTATTTGGTTTGGACAGTTTTGTTTTGCATTAAATAGGTTATTTGCCATACAATTTTGATGAAAATATAATATGCTTGAATGATTAATTTTGATATCAAAATATTTAATTTTGAATGGTTTAAGCGTAAAACCTATGATAATAGATGTGTGCTAAATTGTTAACCACTTGGTCGGAAGACTTGATTCGATTAGGCCAAACAGCCAAAGGCCATGTGCTTTTTATCAGTGCTAGAATTCGGTCTAGCTTGTATGAGCTTGAACGGTTCAGCAAGTCTGTGATGTCAAGTTTTTATTCTTGAAAGCGATAGGCCAAGCTTAAAATGTACATGGTCAGCTATAAGAGTTCATGTGAATACTGATTTTAGTTCCAGGTAGGAGTGTTTATAAACTTTGCAGCATGTACAGAAAAATGACATGTAAATCACCTGTTTGTTTGGGGGCACTCTTTGATGAATTTAGAAAATATCATTTTGTTCACTCATCATGAAGCATGATCTCTTTTATGTACTGTGATATTTTCTTAAGAATCTTATTTCTTGTTTTTATGTGGTATGTGTGTATGTTTACTAAGAAGTAAGAAATATATATTTGCTCTAGCATAGCACGTTCACTAAGAATCTTCTCATGCTATATAACAAGTCCATGTACTTTGGAGACGACATGTCATCGTTACAGTTGAACTTTATAAGGACGGGCCATAACATAGGCTATATAGTGTTACCAAATACGAAATAAACAATATGTTTTTTTAAACAGCTTTGCATAATGATCGTTTGATCACAATGACCGTAACTAACTTTCCAGATAAAAGTTATTAGTCGTGAATCAACTTTCATACTTCTTCAGGTCTTTGTTTCACAAACTAACACATAGTTGTTAATGGCAAATAGCGATAAGGTACCTATATGCTACATAGCGAATAGCGATAAATAGCCGGCGCTATTTATAAATAGCGATACGCTAGATAAAAATTTATATGTATATTATATCAAAATATCTTGGTATATACACTATTTTACATGTATATTTAACAAAAACCTAACTCCAGCTATTTATAGCTATATTTAATTGCTATTTATATTAAAAAACAAAAAAATAAATAAAGACTGCTATCTATCGCTACAGACCATCTAGCGAGTATGGGCCTATATGCCACACTATTCGCTGTAGCTACTCTAGCGATCGCTATTGACAACTATGAACTGACATGGCCTTCAGTTTTTCAAAAGAAGACTAGTTGCCCACCCTTCCTCCTCTGCTTTGAGAACCGTGTGAACGGAGAGTGGGCAGAAACCTATTCACCCCAGCTAACATGCTTACCATACATAGCCTCCTTAATCTGTTATACTAGGCTTTACTAAGTAATTATAAACTCTGCATTCTTACTGTTTTGTACATACTATTTTATTTTTTCTTTATTTTACATTACTTTAAGTAGGCATTATAACTGTTTAAGTGAGCTTGAAAGTCCTTGTGCTTGTTTCATTGTTTGTGTTTTTGAGATTTAAACTGTTGCCGAAGCTGTGAGCCTGTGATCATGTATGTTGTTTTATTCCTGCAGGAAGCTCCTGCTGTGGTGAAATCTTACTATGACCAAAGAATTGTTGGTTGCCCTGGGGCTGAAGGCGGTGAGTCAATTCTAGTTCTTTTTTGTAGTTATTAAGAATGTACACTCTGACCTGTTTATAGGTCAGGACATTGGAATGTTCTGTTTGTGTGTCCAATATTATGCTTTTTTTGTTATACAGAGGATGAGCATGATGTTGTTTGGTTTTGGCTAAAGAAAGGCCAACAACATGAATGCCCAGTTTGCTCGCAATATTTTACAGTAGTGCAGCATAACTTTTTATTCAGTTGTTTCTTTTTGAAATTTGTGCAATTTAAATCAAATTCTTTTTGTTCCTTACATATGTTTTCTATTTCCATCATCTTTAAATGCCACAAGTTCTGTGAGTATTTGGTTTAAATTGGTGTTCATCTACAAAAACAGTATGGTTAGATTTTTTAGTTTTGCTTTACTTAATAGGTCTTCTGGCTAGTGAGTGTTGCGTAAGAGTTTTTGTGCAAGTTTATTGTTCATATTTCTGTTTCATATGCTTTCAGAAATGTGGCATTTAGATTACTATGTACGCCATGGATCACCTTGTCAGCTTGTCTACTTACGAATTTTAAGAAAAGTTTATATACATTGAACTTAAAAAACTCGATTAAAATTTTGGGAAGTTGGTTTTATCAACAAAATTTACACTTCTTTTGGCCCGCAAGAATGGGAGCAGCTTTCTTATTTATGCTCTCCATGATTTGTGACATTTCATTTTTAGGGTAAGTTAAAGCCAACATAGCGATCCTTCCTCCTCCATTCAGTTCTATTTCACTTTTGCTTCACTTTCCGTTTCTCGATGTGAACTCTCATCTTCTCTCTCAAAAGTGTATTTAGTGTCGTTTTTAAAGTTTTATTTTTGTTTTGTTTGACTCACATATTGTGTAGCACCAATCGAGTTTCATTATAGCAAGTTTGTTTCTGTAGTCAGATATTGTTAATTACAACGGATAATTTAGTAAAGTTGGTAGGGAAGTGTATAGGCCATTAATGGCAACCTAAGAAAGTTGTCCAGGCTTAAGCATTTACATTGAGATAACCAAAAGGCCGAAAAGTGTACTTCAATTCTTATATACGTCATACGTGTCTCTGAAATGATAAGTCACAATGATGATTTAGAAAAAAAATAATACGTAACTGAACATTTATGACAAGACTACATAGCATAGAAGAACAAGAAACAATAACATCACAACAAGAATTTTGTGATGTCAAGTTGTTTATAGACTAGAGGTGTGCAAACAACGGTCTGGACCATCAAAACAGGGAGCGGAATCCACTATATGCTGCTCAGTTTTCAAACAAAACCAATTCTTGGTTCCATGTTTTAAAAAGCGCACGGCGTACAAAGCTGTTAGGAAATTGCCTCAGTGCTATGAGGCAGCGCATCTGGATCAACCATGGTCAAACTTGGGGTCTTCAAAGGGGTGATATGTAAAAACAACGAAAGGAATGAATGGTTTACTAATGAAAGGCTGTAATTTGTAATGCAAACAAGTGCAGCTTTTGGGCGTACATAAAGCTTATTTGGTTGTCATGTACGTGAAGCTCTTGCTTCTCGTCTTGCATCTTGGCTTTCAGTACTAAACGCCTCATCGCTTCTTTAAAGCAAGCTTGGTTCTTTCTTGTGCGGAACTGGAACCAAACAGGCTTTTCTTGAAAAAGTATATATGTTTAAAATTATATTAATATTTTATTAGGTTAGAAATTCTAGTTTGTAATCAACTCAGGTTCAGTTTGTGCCTGAGCCAGTTCTAAACTTGGTTTTTATTTTATGTATTTTGGTTTCGTTCTGTGGAGTCAGCTTTTGAGGTGATGGACACTCGTACCTTGTTGTTTTGCAGTTGGAGGTAGTGGGCCCAGGAGGACTTCCAGACGGGCTTGATGAAGATGAGCACCATCATCACTGATTGCATTTAATATATGATGATGCCGGAATAAGAATCTGGTGAGATAACAAGACTCTAAAGTTAAGCAGCAGCATCAGGATTCTGTAAAAGGTCCTGCATTTTGTTTTGTTTTGTTTTTGTTTACTGTTCGTTTTTTGGTTAAATGAGAGCAGCATGATGCATACATTCTTTGTGTTTTGCGAGTTGGTACACCATTGCTTAAATGCATTCTAAATAATTAATGGTGACAAACATAGGCTTAGTGATTCTTCAGATTTACAACCAAACCAACTTTGCATTGACTCAATCCTTGTGCTTTGTTGGTGTAATCTGTTTTATAGTTGTGGTTTGTTTAAAATCATGAGCAAAGTAGCAATTTAATAATCTTTCACTAAAATAGCAACTTGTTTTTTATGTTGCTAGTAAATTAGTGTTGCTGTTTTATAGTATGTTTGGTTGGGTAAGGATAGGCCGCGTCAAAAGGTGTCAAATCTAGTTTGGGCCAAAATTAGTTCTAACTAGTATGTGTTTGGGTTATAATGATTCATTCTTTAAACTTTGCATCAAAATGGGTTCACTAGCTATACACGGTGGCTATCGCAACGATCAGTATCAAAATGTGTTCACTAGCCATACATGGCGGCTATCGCAACAATCGTTGGAGGCAAAGATGTCAATTTGTGTGAGTAACCGTGAAACAGTTTGAATTTGAAATGTGTTTTTTTATATATTAAACATATACTAGTATTCCCTACGTATATAATATTATAAATCATTTCAAATTCTTGGATTGATTTATAACTTTTACCCATTTCACTTCATAAATTTGTTGCCATATGAAGAAACATCAATCTAATCGGGTGCATTAGATAATGTTTCACCGGATAAATGGGCTATGATCTTCACAACTTATGTATCTTGATTGATCTGCAAAACTAGCAACACCGTGAGACTCATTACGAGGAGAGCTTAGGGGTTCTTGTAACCAACCTTCGATGTGAGAATAAGTGTATGCTCTTGAAAGAGTAATTAAGTTAAAGTGAGAGAGTAGAGTATGGAATGTATTCGTCTTGAAGGAGTGTATTAATAGCCTAGGAATGAGAGATGATTGGGTGAGACGTTGTCAGAAATATCTATTTGGTCCCGTCTTTGCTAACAGTTAGTGTTTGCAAAGAAGGGTGTGCGTTCGCGGTCTCTTGTTGGCCACAAGTTGCTTTCAGAATGTCCTTGTTGTCTCTTATGTGTCAACCATTGGTGGAGGTTTAGGAGGATGTGAATTCGCGCTGCATGATTGGTCAGATGTCGCCAGTACTTCTTGTTTCTCCTGCAATAATGCTAGTGGAGATTTTATGGTACAATGGTTTGGGAATTGTCAATGGCTACACATCGCGTTCACAACGTCCCTTTTGTCTCGTGTGTTGGTGCCCAGCGCATCCTACGTCGCGGGTGGACCCCACGGATGATTGTCATGGCCAGATGATCGGGTTGTGAGTTGGATATGGGTTTTGTTCGGTCCCGCGGGGGGTCCGGAACCATATCTCTTCATCATCGTCTCTATAGTTTCAGCTATTGTCTATAGGTATTTTAAAAACTCAACATAACTGTGTAAAGAGTCGAACGAGTCTTTGTTTCCCTGTAGGGGCTACCTCGAGAAATATCAAATCTGGTAACTTCAGATCGAAAACCAAGGCCATTTACGTATACTTTTATGTCATGCAGTTTGTAAAGAAGTGTATAGCAAACGACTACAAGTCTACAACTACAACGTGTTCAGTAACAGTCGATTGTAAGATCAGCATTATTTGAACACTCATGTTAAAAAGAATGCTTTTAAAAAACTATTTATAACGTATACTGGTTAAAAACTTAAACGTAACTTGGCAACACGAGATGCAAACGAGACTTGTCTACTCTGATGACCTTGCCTTTAGCTTCTCCTTCAGTTCACCATTCTGCACAACGCTGAAAAGATTTTAACCCATATGGTTTATTATTATATATGTAATGATATAGAATTTGCAATCATACAACACAAAAAAATGAGAAGGGTGGAGAAGATATAGTGCAACTGCTTTATGTTAAGCAAACTAATTTGCATAGGAGGTGCTTGATACAATGATACCTGAAAGCTTTTACGGCATTCTTAAGCTCCGGATCTTCCAATATGTTTCTGGAATGTATAGGGACTCCTGTGCAGCAATGCTCAAAATGATTAAAATACGCTAGACCCAATTTGAAAATATAGTAGAAATGTAGAATTAGATCATATGCTAAAAATGTAACGAATTTTGGCAATTAGCCTGCTTATAGCTTATACCATCTTCGCATAAAAAAATCCGTAATGGAGGTGAGCCTAGAAGGTGCATTGATTTTTACCTTTTCATGATCACTAAACAACAAACTAATGACCAACTATTTAAAAATGTTGTGGATGTAAGTGGCAAAGCTTGACGAAAATTTTTGGCCGAACAGCTAACTACGGGTTTGGAATATGACAAACTAAACTGGATGGGTTGGGTGGGTCGGCTTGGCTTTAGCAGCTTGAACTGATTTTTTTTTTCTTTTCGAAATCATTAGTTTAGAGCTTACTATATTCACTCAATACTCTGACTGCTAATGAGCTGAACCCACAGCGCGGTTGTTCTGGATCGCCTTTCATGTAAACCCTCACATGGTTGTCTTTAACATCCTACACATAACAAATTTTTTTTTAAAATACGAGTACAAAAAGGTTCATGAAACGAGATACACTCATCAACAGCCGCCAACCTGCTCAACGATATCCGTCAGAGTGATTTCAGAATTCTCAAGCTTATTCTTGGGGTTGAAATCATCATGTGTATCAGGATCATTGGGAACACTAGTCGAAAATCGCATCCCATGTCGCAAGAACGATCCAGAAGCCAAGAAATTGAAGCACAAAATTAATGTAACAAAATTTAAAAGCTAAACACAGCTCCTACAACATGTTAAGTATGATCAAATCAACAACTCAATGGCAATTGTTTCTCATATGCCCACCGTAACAAACAAACAAATGTACCCAGTAATATCCCACTCATAAAGTAGGGCCCGAGGGAGAGTGAAAAGATCCAATAATTATAAGATAGAGAAATGCTCCCATAAGAACACCCGGCTCCAACAGAAACCTTTATTTACACCATAAAATTACAAATAGCCTAAAGTATATCTGTATATATATAATAAATTAATAATAGAAAAACCAGAAAATAGTATTAATAAGTAGTAACAAAACTATACATAGACTCCAGATATGCCAACTCTGTCCAAATAATACCAAATACAAAATAGGGGAATTGGCCTGTAATAATCCCAACTAGACGTCATTGCCATTGCCAGTCTCACCTTTGAATATTCCCATGCCAGTCCCACCTTTCATCTATTTTTCCTTCACCGGTCCTCAATAAAAAAACTTAACGGAGTTAAGTTTTTTTTCCGAATTACAAACTGATGTATTAGGGTTTTTGACCAGAACGAGGATACGAGTCTATTGATGTAAAACTTACCTCGAAATGGTACTCCAAACGACGCTTCAATTCGGGTGTTAATTGAAAGTTTAAACACCCGAATTGAAGCATCGTTTGGAGCACAATTTCAAGGTAAGTTTTACATGATTCGACTCGTATCATCGTTCTGATCGAACGCCTTAAAACATCAGCTTGTAATTCAGAGAATAACATAACTCTATTAAGTTTTTTTAACTGAGGACCGGTGGAAGAAAAATAAGTGAAAGGTGGACTGGCAATGGCCAATAACGTCTAGGTATTATTACATGCCAATTCCCCTACAAAATATAGAATGAAAAGTTCATCAAACTTTGAAGCCCTAATTTAATGGTGAAATATTTATAGTAAAAGAAGAAGTTATTACATCATACCGAAGCAGTTGTGTAGTCCATTGACCTAAATCCATTGAACAACATGTTTGATAATGCCCTAGCCATCGTTTTACTACACGAAAAATGGATTAATTGATTAGAGGAGCTGATGATTAACACAGAGTACTATGACAAGATTTCACGGAAGGAATTTTGGAAATCTTACGGGACTGATGTTCCTGATCTCCACGAAACAACGGGAAAACTCTGATTTGATGATTTCTTCGCTTATTTTCTCTTGTATTATATATTTTATGAATATTTCATATATTTTTTTATAACGGAAATTCACCTTTCATTTTGTAGATTTTTTTCAAAAGTTGTATATTATTGGCGAATGTTAAAGGTTAGCATACGTTGTTTGGGTCCGCGTTAGAGAGCCCCCTCGCATAATAGATTTCCAACTTAAACCCCTCAATGAGAAACCCATTTCATCCAGACTCGAACTTAATACCTGGAAAGAAAAACTCACCCGACTCATCATTGATGGAACTTAAATACACATGACCACCACTAGAGCACTAATAATGATTCTATAGCACTATAATTCGCAGGGGTGGTGCATAGTAACTTACCTTTTTTATTTAACCTTTAATCCTCTTTTTTGTCTTTTTTTTATAGTTTTACCCATTAACTTTTAACATTGACATTTACAACCTTAATTTTTAAAAACTTTATAATCGAGTTTTACGTGTTTATTTTTATGTATGTCTTGGTATAAATTCAAGTTGATTTACGTTTCAATGTAAATTTTCCACGGAATTAGTTGGGTCAAATATAATATGTTCTTATGCTTATTGTTATGTACGTTTTTAGTTGTTTTACGTTTTGATGTAAATTTTATTTATTTTAAAAAATGAGTCGGATCAAATATAATACGTGGCAGTATAAACTCGAGTCATTTTACGTGCTTTTTTATGTACGTGTCGGTGTGAAGTCAAGTTGGTTTACGTTTTGACGTAAATTTTCATTAAAGTTGTAATTACGATAGCGCTTACGTAATTTCCATTTACAATTAACTTAAAAATTAGTTCGTCCTGCTGTCGAATTTTACAATATTTTTGTAGTTTTTAGTCACTGTCATGTATAGATATTCTCTTGAGCATATTTCTTTCGAATGCTATACTAAACCAAAATAAATATCGATCGAAACCTGTAGCGTAGCATGAGTAATCTTACTAGTAAACGTTCACCAGATAAACCATTTATTTGGGCACCGAGTGTACAATCCTTTGGCCACATATATAAGGACCACTAAATATTAGCCACGTAGGCAAAAGAATGAAAGTCTGTGGGTCAAATTCTTCGAGCGGCGGTTTCTTCAGCACAATACGCTTGCGACTTTTTATACAGTTGTGGGCCGGCAGCTTATCCTTTGTGCACTTAGAAGCCATCCCGTATGAGCCCAAAGAATGAGCCACGTATGGAGAAAAGAAAGAGAAAGACTTTGATACATAGGCAAATTCTTTGAGCGGCGGGTTCATTAAGTAGAATATGTCGGTGTCAAATCAGATTGAATTTATGATTAACTAGTAACGAGACCCGCACGCGTTGCGGCGCGGGTACATTGCAAACGTCGAATGGATTAGTTCAAACGTTATGTGAAGCGTTAATCATAAACACGCGTAATGCAACCTATATAATCATTGCAATTGGATCAAAACATAAAGAAATCAAATTTATACTGTACAATTATAACGTATATTATATGTGGCCTGAGTCATACATAGAAAATGTAACAGTTATAACTGATGTTAATCAAAAGATATTAAAGAGCTTTAAAAAAAGGAAAAAAGAAGCCGCAATTTGACTCCACTCATATCGAAACAAAATTTATAAAACATTCGTAAAATCACGAAAACATATTATATTTGACATGACTCGTTTCCCAAAAAGTTTACGTCGAAACATACACCAACTCGAATATATACCGAAACGTACATAACAATATGTACGTAAAATTTGTTTTTTTTAAACAAAAACATATTATATTTAACCAGACTTGTTTCCATAAAAAGTTTACGTCGAAACGTAAAGCAAAATCGATTTTATATCGACACACATAAAAGTATGTGTATAAAATATAGTTTTTCTTAAGTAAAGGAGATATAGCTTTAAACACGGAACAAATTATTAGTAAAAAACTTAATAGGTTGTATACGTTCGTAAAATCGTGCCAAGTAGCACCAATGCCACACCACTTCCAGCGACCACCAATATCAGAAGAGCTCGTAAAAATAAAATAAATAAAAAAGTAAAAAATAACTCTGAACGAAAAACAACGTAAAATCGTTGAATCACGCACGCCCGTTGCAGCTATTAGACATAATTGTAAAACATAGAAAAGAATAACTAAGTCGATTCAGGACCAGTGTGTTGCGACGAACTTGTCAAATGAAGAAAAATAAACATGTTGCGATTGCCTGCCAAACGGGAAAAAACAGACGGAAAAACGTTGAACCCTACACGCACGTTGTGGCGTGTTAACTCGAAAAATTTATAACGAAACCTAAAACGAAAAACTTGGAAAGATGAAAATATGGAGGGACCAAAGTTGAAAATAAAAAAAAGTGTTGGGGTTAAATTGCAAAAGATGAAAAACTTTTTGTTAAAAGTAAAAAGTTATAGGAGTTAAAATACAAGATTAAAATCTTTGGATTAAAAGTAAAAAATGTGATTTTTAAAAAAAAAACTCTCTATCCCTATGTTACAACAAAATAAATCATAAATTTGTTGCTAATTTATAGTTTGAGAATGTACAATACGTCGATGACATTTTATATGGTCTGTGGCAGCTTACCTTTGTGCACCTAGATGCCATCGGTGTATGAGCCTAAAGAATTAACCCACCTACGCGTTGTAGACAAAGATGCCTACGCGACTCGCTTTTAGCGGTCCTGTGTGACCGACAAATTGTTCATTCAATGTCTAAAGATGCCGAATATTAATATCTAAATGGTTTATTTGATTAAAAAAGAGTTAAATGCCATTTTAATCTATGTGGTTTGGGCCATTTTTCCAGTTTAGTCCAAAGGTTTCCTTTTTCGCATGTGGGTTCAAAAATGTTTCATTGTTGTCATTTTAGTCCACTGAGTTAACTTCATTCATTATTTCGGTTAACAAGAAAGGCAATTCGATCATTTTATATGGCCGAATTGCCTTTCTAGTTAACAAAAGTACATATAAAATGACCGAATTGCCTTCTCGTTAACAGAAAAAATGTATGAAGTTAATCCTTTTTGGACCCACAGATGAAAAATGAAACATTTGACTAAACTAGCAAAATAGTCCAAACCTGATGGACAAAATGACATTTAGCTCAATAAAAAATAACATGACCAGTTTGATATACATGACCAGTCAACTGTTATTTTGATAAATTTCCATTTGAAAGTCTTGTTACTTAAATTTATACACATAAAATTCATGTTTTTATAATGTTATTAAGCTTCATTTGTAATTGTCATCAACATCTTTACCTAATAGTTAAAGTTGACATCCACAAAACATTTTGCTAAACAATTGTACGTGTGCTAGACTACTAGATACCGAACCATAAACCGATTTAATCGAAACAAACAACCTGAATTAGTAGATCCAATTCAGAAACCAACGGTTTGGTTTTTGGTTTATATGTTGGTTTAAATCTATAAAATCTTTCAATACATAAACTACAATAAGTTCTACAAGCCAAGAAGTAAATCAGAATACAAATATAACAAGACAGCAAACCTAAATTAAAAACACACATAACTGAACCTGACCCAGAATCCCTTGACAAAATTAAGGCATGTTTGACCTAAGCTCATGGAAATCAACCAATGTGGTTACTTGTTCTTGACGGTTATGCGAACTCGGTGGACCATTTGACCTCTGTCGCCCTCGCGTATTGGTCCTGCTTCTAGTGGCTCGTGCATTCTCTCTAGGCGTACCAGTGTTATGGGTACTAGCCGGTCCTCTAGACCTACCAGATTCTTCGATCTCCGATTCATGTGATGACGGTGAAGGTGAAGGTGATGATGATAAGTTAAACCCGTTATCCCAATCATCCAAAAACAGATTACCATCATCTGCTGGTGAATCTAACTCAGGGAAAAAACTTCCGAATTCTGCTTCGAAAGCGCTAAAAAAATTCAACATGTTCATATCCGGATCCCAGTTCGGGCTAGCGAGCTCGTAAACACCGTCCATGCTCGCAATCGCCTCGTCATCGTAATCATCATTGTCAAACTCGAACTGCATACTGAGCATATCTTGTTGCTCCATATCTTGTTCCAATTTTGTCCACTCGAGTTCACGTTCCGGGTCTACGTCTGTCGGTCTAACACGCGGGTGTTCACGCCTCGCATGTTTTCTTAACTGTGAATAATTCCCGGAAAAATCACAAGTACCCAACGAACAACTTCGTGTTTTCGTGTTCATGAACTCACGGGCACGGTTGACCACAATCCACTTGTTGATTTGACCTCTGCAAAGCGGGCAAACAAGCTTAGTTTGTTCGGTTTGTTCTCCGTCGTCGTTCATAAACGTCTTCTGAAACTGATCGAGACAGTTCGAGTGGCGGGCACTTGTGTCACATATGTACGGGAGACATCCTTTTTCGCGTGACGAACAGACTAAAAGGACGGCATTGTGAGGGTGTTCCATACATATACAACATCTGGTTTCTTCCCATTCTTTCTCGTTCCCGATCGGGAGGGATGGAGATTTGACCATCCTTTTGTTAGCGTTCTTTTGTAACGGGTATATGGAGACGCCCTATACCTATGCGACGAAGATCTTCTATCGTTGGGCATCTTTATGGCTTTCAAGTGTCTGCTTATCAACAATATATTAAGATTAAACATAAGTGTTCGAATTCATAAAGAGCTACAAATCATAACCACAATCACAAATAGTTCTTAGTTCTTATCACATCATTGCTCTATTATACAAAATTATAAAAAAAATTGCATTAAATTCCATTATCTTTTCAAAATGAAGAAATACCGCAAATTAAAATAAAAATAATAAATCCGCGTTCACAAATTAGATGACAAAAATTGTGCATCAAGCTGCAGGTATATCTAGCATGATTTCAAGGTTGAAACTGGGATTAGGGCTTACGGAGTTGGAAATTATAATCGAATTTGCTCAAATTACAATAAAAAGTCGTAAAACACAACCTTACCTTACGGTTCCATCTGAATTAATCATCAAACATCACATAAACGATAAACCGCTTTCAAAATCATGTTTAAAAAGTCTCAATTTGAATCCCAAATTGAACATAAGTGCACAGATTCATAAAGAGTTACAAATCATAAGCATACTACATACCAATGAAATCATAGGAATTGCATCAAACAGTGGCGGATTTAGAAAATCTTCGTAGTGGTAACGTTTTATAAAAAAGCGGTAACGAAATTGAGAAAATGTCAAAAAAAAAGTCAATTTTTCTAAAATTTACGCTGTTGCCGGAGCGTCAAGCGGTAGCGGAGGCTACCCCTTCCCCTAAGGTAGGTCCATCAAATTATAACATTTCCAAAACAAAAAATTATAGCAAAAAAGAAAAAATGATGAAAAAAAAAATTCTCAAAAAGCATGAAAATTCAAACAAATTTTAGTCTAGCCACAGGTACACAAAGCATGAAATTCAAGGTTAAAATTGGAATTAGAGCTTATTAAGTTAAAAAATTTAAACAATTTAATCCTCAAAACTACAATCAAAAGTCATAAACCATAATCTTAGGGTTTCACCACCTAAATTAACAATCAAACATCACATAAAGTCATACACAATAAACCTCTTTCAAAAACATCTTCACAGACTCTCAATTTCAATCTAAACCATCAAAACTTAACAGATAACCCTAACCACCAGATCATTACAAGAACGATCTAAACATCTAAAAACATCAACACACAAAACCTATTTTACAACGAAAGCGACATAATCGAGCAATTAAAACATGAAAAAAAGTAAACATAGGTTCGATTTACAAAGGTAGGAGGTGGAAATCAGACCTGAGTGGTGATCTAAGAGCCAATTTTTGGATTAGGTGAAGAAGATTGTGGAAATTGCAGGTTGAGAAAGTGCGTAAGCGACATGAATGAACTGTATTTGTTTAGGAAGAAAGATGTTGGGTGTGATTGTGTGAATTTACATTTATAGCCGTACGGAAAACCATGGACCCTCTTTGCCACCTCACCTTTCTCAATGGGCTTATGGGCCGGCCTGGATATCTTTCGAAGGTTGGGCCGGGTTTTAGTATTTTAGGCCCAATGTTGCTAGACCGACCCGTGGATATTTCACGTTCTTTTTGTTTTGTTCTTGCAAAATAATATAGGGGAATTTACGAAAATGGCCAAGAATCATGTTGACCTACGAAAATAGTCGGAGGATGAGGCATCCTATGCGTCCGTGACTCATCCATGCGTCCTTAAATATAGAAGTGACACGTGTCTCAAGGACATCCATGCGATGCGTCCGTGACTCATCCTATCATCCCATGAGTCTGTGACTCATCCCATCATCCCATGCGTCTATGACCATCCCATGCGTTGCCGACTCATCCCATACGTCTGTGACTCATCCCACGCATCCCATTGTGACACGTAAACTCTACATTTAAAGACACATAAATGAGCCCTACAGACGCAAAAGGTGTCTCGTAACCTGTGATGCGCTGCTCCACAGACGCATGAGCTGGCTATTTTCGTAAGTCAACATGATTCTTGGCTATTTTCGTAAATTCCCCAATAATCTATGCATTTAAAATTGTCAACACTCTTTGTTACATGAAAACAACTTTCGAATTTAAAAGGTGTAACCATTCACATTCATTTCTTTTTCCTTATTTATATAATTACATTAAACACACTAATTTTTCCTTTCTCTTTTTTAATTAAATAATGCTTTTTATCCCTTTATCATTACATTTTCTCTTTCATCTACTCACTACCACTTTCAAAAATATTAAAAAATTTATAAGGGATGAACAGTGTTCCGTATATTTACAGATGAACAGTAACATTTTCTCTCTCCTCAATCACAACCACTCAAAACCATTTATTATAATATAACTAACAGATTCACATAAATATACCAAATCCATTGTGAATGCTCTTACTTCATAAATCTTTATATGACATACTAGTGTTATTTTAGTTGAGCTTTGAGCTGAGCTCTATTAACTTAATAAAACTCGAGTTCGGCTTATTTTAATATACTGAATTTGGTTTGTGAGAAATATTTTGACTCGAGCTTGGTTTGGACTCTACTCATTTATTATTTATTAAATATTCATCTTTTATTTATGTACTTTGCTTATAATTATGAAGGGTAAAGATCAAATAGGAAGTTTGATCTTGTTAGGAAAGGTAGGAAGTTATCTTAGCCTTACACGTGACAAGATAGAATAACAAGAGAAAGGATATTTTGGATCCACTATAAATTAGTTTCAAATCTAGAAAAACCCACTACATCTTTCATCTTTCTTGTTTATCTCATCCCACCACCGCCACCAACACACCCTAACACCATAACCACTGTCGTCGCTATCGCCCACCACAGCCACTGTCGCTGCTGTCGCCCACCACCACCACTGTCGCCGCCGTCGCCCACCACTGCCGCTGCTGTCGCCCACCCACCGTCATTGTCCACATATAACCCAACCTTAACAAAAGAATGGAAATGATGAATGCAGGCAAGAAATTCTATATCGTTTACTCTGAATGTGAACTTATATTCACATGGATCAATGATGTCAGTTGAAGAAGAAAAGCAAAAGAAATAAACGATATTTGACAAAATATTGACAGCTTCATTTATGGAATAATGTGCAAAAGCATTCTATTGGCAGTGAAAGGCAAGTGGGTTTCTTATTAATGAAATGAAATACTTTATTGCGTCTTACAATAATGGGTAGAATTTGTTTTAATGCACTCTTGATCTAATACACAATGGTAGAACAGTAAGGAATCTGTAACGCAATTGTAAAACACATTTTTTTGTGTTTTTAATTAGTTGCGTTTTAGAAAAACGCATTTTTTTTGTGTTTTTAGCCTATTGCGTTTTAAAAATAAGACATTTTTTTTGTTTTTAGTATATTGCGTTTTAGAAAAAACACATTTCTTTGTGTTTTTTGTCCATTGCGTTTTAGAATTAAGACATTTCTTTGTGTTTTTTGGCCGTTGCGTTTTAGAAATAAGACATTTCTTTGTGTTTTTAATCCATTGCGTTTTAGAAAAAACACATTTATTTGTGTTTTTAGCCCATTGCGTTTTAGAATTAAGACATTCTTTGTGTTTTTTGGCAATTGCGTTTTAGAAATAAGACATTTCTTTTTATTTTAGTTCATTGCGTTTTACAAAAGATATTGCTTTATTTTTTTCAGCCATTGTATTTTAGAAATAAAACATTTCTTTTGTGTTTTTATCCATTGCGTTTAAGAAACAAGATATTTCTTTGTGTTTTTTTGTCAATTGCGTTTTAGAAAAAAAAATAATTTATGTTTTTTGTCCATTGCGTTTTACGCAACTGGGTTTTCGAAATTATTTTTTCGAAATATAGCAATAGCATACTCGTTTTAAAGATAAAAAACGCTCGTTTTTTTGTGTAATTTTTATAAAAAAATAATGTCGTAGGAAAGAGTTATTAACGTTTAAAAAATGGGGGAGAAATTGGAGGAGAGAGAAACTATTACCTTAGATTGACTACAATGCCCCTCAACAAACTCATGCCCCTCCTTTTCTTCTGTCAATTTCACTCATTTAATCTTAGCCATTGATTAATAAATAGATGGTCAAGATTCCTTTCTAACCTTTCTACCCATATAAACTTTCTATTATATTATATGTTGACCCTAATTATGAATTATAAACTTATAAACATAACACAATCATTTATGATTTTATCATAAATTTCATTTTATATGCAAGATCATAAAACTTCAGGTTGCTTTTGCAATTTTCATATCCTAGAGTATCGAGCTTCTCTTAATTTAACACACGTGACCGTCATTTTACAAGCGAATTAATGGACCCGCTTTTGTTTGAAGCTAATTTTTGTAGGCCGTTCATTTTTTTAACGGTAAATTTGGATTACTGACGGAGCACTATGGTATCATTGTGCCACCGACAGAAACATTCGATCATATCCATTCCACTAGGCATAATGCCTATACACTAATTCAGAAGAAAACCCAATAAATATGGAAAAACCCCTTTTGTGTAGGCCGTTCATTTAAACGGTTAAACTATCACATACAAAATATGAAAATTTAACATATGTTTACGGTTTTTTACAACATTTTTTAAACCAAATACCATCTTATCTTATTTTGTATTTATAATTGTTTGAAGGCATATCGCTTTTGTAATGGATAAGCACATACCAAAACATGAAACAATGAAAAATATTGAAATATATAGCATAGGTTGCTCGAATTAAAAAAATAAAATGCTCGTTAATACGATGTAATTTTTATAAAAAATATTAACGTATGAAAAAGTTATAGCCATTTGAAAATCAAAGGAAAGTGGGTTTATGAGTTAACAATATTGAATTTTCCTATTTTACCCTTTTCCCCACATATTCCCTTGTTTTTTGTTATGTGAATTTCGTATTTGAGGACCACTTCGTATTCGTAGGATTCTTTCCTCTTGTAGAATAAGCTATCTCTCCACAAGATTATAAAAAAAAACACAATTTGTTATAAAAAGACGGAAAACATACATACAACCATGTATACATCCATCTTTCCATCCAAACCCAAACCCGAACTTAAAACCTAAACGGATCACTGGCCGAAACCGGATCCGACTCACTACAAACAACATCAAAGCACAATGCCATTACATAAAACGACAACGACATTCACCTTATTAACTTAAAAAAAACACAAACACCCAAATAACCATCCCATCAACATCACTAGTAGTTGTTCCTCCTAGCGGTAGTAGCAGCAGCAGTACCACCAAAATCCTCATCCTCGTACTCATCCTCACCCGCCATTCCAAACGTCTGCTTCACCTTCTCAGCCGCACCCTGAGCCATGCTCTTCACTTGCTCGGTCGTCCGCTGCACCACCCCACCCGTCTTCTCTTTCCCCGCTTCTGCGGTCTCCTTAGTCGCCTGTCCCATCTGCCCCGCCTTCTCCTTCGCCGCAGCCGCCTTGTCCGACAAGTAACTTGCGGTCTCGTCTTTCGCCTGTCGGGTTTTGTCCATCATCTGACCCGTTTTTTCCTCGGCTTGGCCTTTGGCTTCACCGGCTCTGTAGCTCTGCTTGTGTGATGCCATTTTTTGAATTTTTTTGAAGATGTTTTGATTGTTGTATGATTTGTAGAAGTGAGGTTTGGTGAATGAAGAACCAATGGGGATTGAGTGGGGTTATATAGGAATGGGTATGGAGTAATGAGGTGACACGTGTCCTGCTTGGTTGACGCGTGTAGTGCATATGTGGCTTCTTGATGTTGATTCGTTAATTGTTTTTGTTGGTTTTGGGTACTTGCTTCTTACTTTATGTTATCTATACTTATCCTAGAGATCTACCTTGGTGATTAAGCTACGTATGTTTTTTTTAAAGGTGTAGATCGATTGTAAACCCGCCACTGACTGAGCTTCAACCCTTTTTATCGGAAGCACAGTCACCCGGGTTCGAATGAGGGGGAGTGCAATGCAGAGCCCTTCCGTGGAAACTTAATCCCGACTGCCAGGCTCGAACCCGTGACCCCGGTCAGGAACCCCACCAAGGTGGGTAAACCTTACCACCTCACTTGCAGTGAGTGGGAATCGAACCTGAGCCTCTTTCAAGAACTCAAACACTTTCCACCACAGAACCACAAGGTCATTGGCAATTAAGCTAAGTATGTACTCTGGTCATTTCGATATTAATTTGTGTGTATTTAAACATGTTAAGTATTTGCTGTGAAATATCGGATATCGGTTAAGGACCGATATTTAAGATATCGGTTATCGAGGTGGGATATAGGTAATTTTAATATCATGCTAAATTTATATATATAGCAATTTAACACTAATAATTTTGTATACTCTCCTACCATTAACAAATTAACTTTTTATAACTTGAAAACACTAACAGGTGTAGCAAGTAGGAACCGACTAATATTTAAAACACCAACATTTAAGACTTAAAACACTAATAGCATCAATAAGTAGAAAGACGAATTGTAGAAATAAGAAGAAAAGTACTGATATAAGGAAAATCGGTGATATATTGGTTAAATATCGATCCATATCGCCGATATTATCGGTACTGATATTCTGACCGATATTTTGCACCGCCATCTCAGTAGGGGACCGGCAACCGATATATCAGGATATTAACTACATAACTTCCGATACATATTTTTTTATTAAATCTGTAGAACGATAACATTAAGGTAAGTATTTTTTTGAATAGATGACAAGATAACTAGCGGTCATGTAGTATGTTCAGTCAAAGTTAACCCAATAGTTAATTCAGGTTTGTGTGTGTTCAAGTTTAGCTCAAATTTGTTAATTTATTGTATTTATTAAACATTTACATTATATAATATAGCGTTATACACTATAAATTTATATAATTATGTTGTGTGAAAATATATGTAAGACGCCTAAAGATCTTTAACTCGGTCGTGTTATGTGACCTAAATTTAAGAGTTTCATGAAGTGCAATAAAGAAGTTGTTAGGATATGTGTTCCACTCATGTTTTTCTCAATTATTAAATACCTATCTATGTGGGTAAATATTAGACTTTATGTGTATTAACTAAGTCACGTTGAGTGTGTTTTCATGATATTCAACACATGATGTAGGAATGCTTTAAGTATCATGAGGTTGCCTGTAACAAAAAAATGTCTTCTCCGAATCTTTGTTTGAAGGCTAATTAAACCCTCCATTAATTAGGATATCTTGTTTTGGTTGATCTCCTTTTTGTGAGATACGTGTTATATATTAATTAATTAAATTAAATTAAACTATATATTAAAGTTCATCGACGACGAA